>OZ010678.1:61372469-62609969 GCA_963932185.1 Troglohyphantes excavatus
CCATTTTGTTAAAGTTTGTGATTTGTTACTGTTTTCTCTTCCAGGGGGCGCGGTTAGGCCGAACTAAAAATGGAGAAAGTTCCGCTGTTTTTGTCTGTTCAGCTCTGCATGTCCTTCGTAACAAGAATATTATAAATGTAGTGTTACAATAAATATATCTGCAAGAATGAAGTTTTGTATAAAGTCCAGTTTCTTAATAATTGAGTGAATAATGAGTTACGAGTTGATGTGTAATACAAGAATTGTACGAGTTAATCCTCAATGAAAATATGGGTGAGTAGGAATCCAAGTGGACAATGAACTAGGAACTCACCATTTGGCCAAATGGTACTCCATTGGACAAGTTGCTACTTGACTAATACCATTTGGGCATTGGTGTGGTCCTCGTTCAAGAGGTTGCCCAGTAATTTCTTTGTCGTTTCTCTAAACCGGTGGTTCCCAACCAGTTAACACCAAATTAAATGAAAGGGCCAAATAATATTTTGACTCTATGTATAATTTGGGTATTATATATCGTTTCCTTGCAAATTATTTTAATAATGAAAAAAGGTAAACTTTAAAAAGAGGAAAAATTGAGTTATTTCATAATAATTTTTATACTTATTTGTATGTATTTATTCTTATGTATTTCTGCACTGAAATCGGTGCCAAAATTTGGGCCTGCTTTTTGTAAATTGGCACCAAATTCAAAAAGATATAATAAGTATAAAATTAATATTAAATAACGCAATTTTTGTAATTTTTTTGTAATTTTTTTTTTTTATTTCTTTTTAAAGTGGGTTTCTTTTTTTAAAAAAGATTTTAGATTTCTCTTTTTAGTTTTGATTTAGCAGGGGATACGTCCCCCAGCTGATTTTCGTGTGGAAACTCAAGTTGCTATTTTTTTTTACCCTCTTCTCAGATAGTACATTTTGAGATGATCCTGTTCTGGTAAATGCTGGGTGAACGAAGTTTCACTGTTGTCTCTTTAAAAAAGAATACAAATATTTTGAATTCGGAGAAAATGTAAAAAGGAAGTTCGGATATATAACAGCCGAACAAAAACTTTTTTGCATTTTTTTTGCCAAAGTGGTTTTTTCTCTACGAAAAAAAAAATTGAAATCGGATAATACTGTTTTTTAAACATCCCGTTTAATTGATAATTCCGGATAACCAGATATTTTTTTTAAAGATGTACGTCCTCTATCCAAAAACATGTTTTGTCCAAATATCTGAATTCGATTGAAAACCTTTCGCGTACATAAAATTAGTTTAAAAAATCCATAACAATCTTATTGATAACCTCTCCATTTGGCGAGCTTTCTGATATTGGTTGGCACATGTTAAGTTAGTTAAAAATTCTGGTAATTGCAAGGGAATTTAATAAAAATACTAGAATGGGCTGTTAAACGGGGTATGTCTTTTAATATCAGTAAATGTCAAGTTTTGTATATAGGTATCAAAAATAAAAAAAGCCTATGTTTTGCAGGGGACAAAAATCCAAAATAGTGATATAGAAAATGATTTGGGCGTATTAGTAAATAAGGATTTTTAAAATGAGTCATCAATTATAGTGTACAGTGGCCAGTAAGAGAGCTAATATAATGTTGGAGTACATTAGGAAACGTGTTTCATCAAAATCTAAGGCAATTGTTTAGAGGTTTCGTAAGGCCTTATCTTGAGTTGCTGTTCATTATTAGTCACCATATCATAAAAAAAGACTATGATTAGTTAGAGACAATTCAGTACAGGGTGTAATAAAATGGTCCAAGGGTTTTCAGGAATAAATAGGGGTGATTTGATTCAACTACTCAAATTTATTAAACAAGGGGAGGGTTTAGATTTTAATATGAGTGATAGAAAGAGAGGTTACGGGTATAAATCATCACCTTTTATCGGGTTTGGAGAAAATTCTATTTTTATGATAAGGTAATAGACAAATGGAACAACTTGCAATTGAATATTGTTAATTGTACAAGAGCAAAGGATTTTAAGAAGAAGTTAGATATTCATATTGGGGAATAGTTGGCAGATACTAGCTGGACCAACCTCGTTGGACATTGAGACTGTTGTTGGTCGTCAATATTTGTATTTGTATTAACGTGTTAACTAAAGTTAAAGAAATTTAAGGTTGTTAGTTGTGTTACCAACTGCGGTACTTTTAAAATTGATAGAACTAAAATCGTACGTGTATAATTGAGGAAATAAATGAGAGTAACACCTTTTCAAAGCTGATAATGGAAGGATTACATTAATATTTTCTCTTTTCAAACTGACAAGTGAAGTTTATTAATTAAATCAGCAGACCGACATTT
Organism: Troglohyphantes excavatus; assembly: GCA_963932185.1. Lineage (NCBI taxonomy): Eukaryota > Metazoa > Arthropoda > Arachnida > Araneae > Linyphiidae > Troglohyphantes > Troglohyphantes excavatus. The sequence continues at coordinate 61,374,764 of OZ010678.1, forward strand.
TTTTTAACGAAACACAAATGCTTCATCACCGGGTGCTTCTATATTAATAGAAACACGCATATGAAAAGTAAAGTCGAAAAATGGCGTTCTAATGCGAACAATTGTATTTTGTGGAAAAAAGTAATTGTGGATTTCCAATTTTCACTTAAAAAAAACCAATAATAAACATCAAATAGCGCATTTTCAAAAAATATCAAAAATATTTTGGTTTTTAGAAAATAGCACCAAAGACAACTTCAGACCTCACAGACCACATTTTGGAAACTACTGCTATAGACGCTATATTCAAGGCCACTTGCAAACTTCAAACTTCCTTTGACAGAAGTATAACTCCACTTGGCCGTAAACCCACCCATACAAGACCTTGCGCTGCAGATGGCCATTATGCATCAAGAATATTAATATAGATTAGTAATTATTTACATTATTTACCATCCGCTGATAAACTACAAGTTTTCACAACGCGCATTGTTTAAAATGATTCTAAATCGCGATATTATGTAATAAATCAACGGTTACGCGGATTTGACTTTGTTGTAAACTGAAGTCAATGCCGTGATTTGGTATTTTAACCTCTTGACGGTCACAAACATGATATCACGTCCACTGATATTCAATATTTCTAGTAATGCCCTCAATATTTGATTAAATTTTTAATACATTTAAAAATACTCCATTTTATCAAATTTTTTTATTTGTAGAGTTTTGAGGTACAACTTAGAAGCTACATCTTTACAATTAATTTTTAGTTTAAAATATATATAAAATATCATGTCCAGGAAAATCATTTCAATTTTCAATCAGTGAAAATAATAATATTATAATTCCAAAAAAAGTGTGGAAAATGTGGGAATATTATTCACATATATATATTTTTGAAATCGTAATTTCTTTAATACAGCTTAAATAAATAAGTTTTGTAATGTAGAGAGAACAGTTTTGTAAGCAATTAACGAAACACATTGAATTAAACATATAACACCATCATCTCTCTTTTTCATTTCATGCCAATTAAACTTACTAGTGTGCCCATGCGAGAATTCTCGAATGAACAATTCAACATTAGAACGAAACATCCCATCACAGATTTGAAAATTGTTACGTTCAATTATTAATTTTTGACCAGATTTAAATAAAAAATGCATTTAAAATGATTTGTAAAAATGGGGGCCCCAAAATCATATTTGTACTCCAGCTTAATTCAATTTCACCTAACACCGGAGTGATGCCACGTCCAAACAAAAGCGAACATATTTACGACAAATGTGCAAACGGTTCGACATCAATTCCTCATCTTCCAGTATCTGCAATCTGTAGGATGATTGGGAAGAAGAAGAAGCGCGGGTACTTTCAAAGAAGCGACGCACATAGGGGTATTTGATCCAAAAAGTTGGCCAAAATTATTTTATTGCATTTTCTATTTTAAAATTACATATTAAAATAATTTTTTTTTAAATAAGTTGAAAATTCAAACGAGTTACCTCTACAGCTGCAAAACAATATATATCCAAACAGACCAAGAATGCTTAATTTTTAGTAGTACTTATATTGCGTTACTTTCAAACTTTCTAAATTTAAATAGTTTGTTTTACATATATTTTATCCACCCTTTAGATACTTACTAATAATTATTAGTTTTAGATGAAAATAATTATAATAAAAAATATTTTTTTTTTAAAGTGGAGTTGTCTATTTTTGCAACTATATGTCAGGCATATTTACAAAAAAATAATAAACAACCTATATATTTCTAATTATGTACACAAAGTTATATTTTTGCAAGAAATTTAAAAAAACATTGGGTTTCTTATAAATTTTTTATTTGATTTTTTATGTATTGTATTTCTTCATTTGTGATATCTGCTCTTTCATGTATAAATCTTATCGTGATGGGCCTGAATATTGCAGTGATGATAGTGTAGGATTTTTCCATAACAATGCATTTTTGTTTTTTAAACCTGTTAATTAAAGAGGCTCTAAAGCAGATTGGAAGATATTCGCATCGGAATCGCAACTATTCTCAAATCTTTGTTTATATTGTGATTGCTCGGAACCATCACATCCCTATTTGTAAAAAAGTTCTAGCGATTTTATTTCATCAATATAAACGTATTTAAAGCCTCTCACAAATATGTGATTAATCGCTCACTCGTATGAAGCTTGAAGTTGTATTTCGGTACCAGTAGAAATTATTTGATACGTGTTTGGAGCAGGATATCATTATTTCTTAACCTAAAGAAATAGGTTTTTGTCACTAGTTCTTACTACTTCATATCGTTTACGTGATAACCCAGCTTCCACGAGAATTGTCGAAGCACGAATTGGTGTTAGCTGTGACTTTTTTTGTTCAGCAGTGTGGCTAACAAATGCTTTTCTGTATTTGGCTACTCTTAAGGGAGACTTTGTGATATCCTTTACTACTTTTGAACCCTCGATATTTCCAGTTTCACGTAGTTTCATTTGAGTGGCATAGATTAATTCTTCGGATTTGGCTTTTTCTCTTAGCTCCTTGGTTTTTCGTATTTTACTGCGATCACTTAACCCATCAAATGATTTCGAAGGTCGACAAGCGATTTCTTTGTGTGGAAATTTCGATTGAATGTTCCAACCATTTTTGGTGTTTCTTTAGAATTTTTTCTTCTGACATATTAACTGCAAGCCATTTACTTTTAAATCTGGATTTCAAGACCGAGATTTTATGTTTAAATTGCTCTTTTTCTTCATCAGAAAAGGAGGGCTTTGATATTATATAACTTTCCATGTAGTTGAACTTTTTTTATGATACCTTTTTCAGGGCAGTTTCTGATAATATCAAAAAGACATTTTCTAGTTAAAAATGTAATTCTCGATGGTCCTAAAATTAAAAAAAAAGTTATGGTAGACCTATCAGTATGTCTTCGTGCTACTTTTCTTACTTTAATCAAAGTTGTTCTTTTATTAAAAATAATTTTCGAATAAAAGCAATATTTTGTACAATGTCATACTTTTTTGCCAGTAAGCCATTAAAAAACGATATTATGTGCATTCCCATTATTAAAGGTATTTTTTCTTACAGCCAAAAAATTAAAGACAGTATTTTTTTATTTTTTTATTTTGCATAACGATGTATTAATATTATTCAATTATGTTACATCCTTATTATTTTTAAACTTGCTTTAATTAATATTTTCACATACAATCAAATAAAAGGAATATTTTCTACAAGATATCAAAATTCGAACCTGCAGATGTTGGATCCATAAACAAAAAGCTATTTGATCTTAGTTTTCCTTGGAGATACAGAGCAGAATGTACTATTTTTCTCGGAGATACAGAGCAGAATGAATTCAATCCAAGTACTGCGAATTTACTCGTTCCTCTTGGGCGGATAAAACTTGGGCAGCAAATATAAACACTTGGAGTGTCGGGTTTAAGGTCACATTCTTCTTTTGGTGTTCGATTGAAGAGAATTTCCAAGTATCAACACGTGAAGGAAGGGGTCGGAAAAAGTTCCCCAACTAGAGCTTTTAATTTATTACCACCGCAGCCGCACAACCGATAATTTAAAGAAGAGAGATTCTGGGGTTGGGGTTTTCAGACTATGACACTTGCGCAATTGTATACTTACAGTTTTCCTACACTGTACTGTTGTAAAACACGTCTTGTGAAGTATTTAGATAAGCATTCAATGTATGTTCGCTTTGTCACACAGTGAATATCCAGGTGCACTCGAAAAAGACGTTCTAATAATTTTGGTGAACGCTACAGAAAAAGCCTCATAAAATCTAAAGGGGAAAAAAGGTGGTGGAAATTTTTGTACTACCGTGTAGAAGAATAGTTACTTTATCACTCTGTACTATTCTATATAGTGAAGAGAAGTGAAGAAAGTTAACAAATGTTTTCGTGTTTATAAAATATTCAAAAATTTACATTCAAAATGCACTATAAAAAAATTTATTGTAAAAGTACACAAAAAAGTTATCAAACATAATATTATATACATTTTTTATCGCAGTCAACTAACAATATTAGCAGAATTTAAATAAAATAGTTCTGAAAAAAGTTAGTTTTTATTGGTACAAATATGCACCGTTTACAAGTTTTCTAAGTTTAACGACAGTGTTGCCACAGAAAATACAGTTAAAATAAAAAAAACAGTGCTGCAGAATTGTACTTTAGATAGTTTTTTATCATATGGTTTAATCCAAAATTCAAAATTCTTAATTTAAAAAAATTGACTTTTGGCCAGCTTTTGAGGTCAAATACCCCACTGTGCGGCGGTACCCTGAGTCAACAGGATTTAGAAAATAATTTACGACACATCAGAGAAACACATGGTGAAAAATCATACGTAGGTTTCAGGGTTAAAGTGAAATAAGTCTTTCATGGAATATCATGTATCTGTTCTTTTTAAAGAAATATTTTTAAGCCATGTTCTTTTTCCGTTTAGGGTGGATAATTACAAAAAAAAAGCAATACGTGAAACTGAATATAAATTTCAGTGTACGAAACATATTTTAGGTGGATTATGGCATTTGTCAAATATTAAGAAAAAAAACAGGGGTTGGGAGGAATTTTTATCTGAAGAAAGTTTTAGATCCCCCACATACTTGGTGTTTCTAGAAGACAGAAATAATTTTGAGTTTCTAATTAGACTTTCTAATTTTGTAAAAAAGTTTGCGAAAGAATAACTTTTTGAACTCCAGAACACGTTGATCGCTTTCATTTTGAAGAACAGACAATAATAACACTTCGTTATTTTGGTGATTTAAAAGCAACGAGTGCAAAGTGCAAATAAAAGTATGTGGTTACCCGAATGATGTCAATCTTTTAAATTAAGTTAAATAAAGAACAGACATACGAAAGAAAAGCGTTTTAAATTATGTTCATGAATATGCAGTTCTCGTTCGATTTGAAGGACAAAGACCGTCATCAAAGGATTTATTGACCTCTCACTGTTGGACATGCAACTAATAAACAGTTTGGTCAACTACAATTGTAAAATTTAAATTGTCTCCGCTCACTGAAAAACCTTTTAGTTGGTCAATACATCCTTTCGCTCGCTTCCGCGCTAACACATTTAGCAAATCTAATTTACAATTTGGAATGAATTGCTTTAAAACGCGTTGGGAGATTTTTCACATTTAGTTAGGAGATTGCGAAATCTGAGACCGGGCAGCCCTGAGTTGAATGCAGTTAAAAAAAATCAAAAGCAGCTGAACAAAAAGAGCCAACATAAGATCTTCATCAACAATATTAAAAATTGAAGGTTTTATAAAGGAATTTGAACAAAAAAACTTACGTTTTTTTAAAGAAGTTTTTAATTTTCCTGCATAAAATCTTTACAAAATGTACCAACCAATCTAGATGGTTATTTACCACTGTCAAACCAAGTCTTTATTAAATTGTTAACACTTCAGAGTCCAAGGCAAATCGAATTTGTAAGGACGAAATTATAAATGGACTGGGATAGCGTTTTCTTGTTAGATGATATCACTTATTGTGCCACGCATTACGATTTGATCCCCTTTTGAGTATTTTCCTAAAACCCTGTCTAGGACTAGCACACATTCCACTACAGTATAACAATTAACGATCATCTTAACACATAAATATATTTACATATTTTATAAGCTGTTGTCTAATTTTTCTTCATCTTTTCACTCGAGGTAAAACAATCTATGTTTTAATTTTCATAAATATTTTTACTCAAAGTATTTTTTTAAATCTTATTTTCCCGGAACCGTACAATAACATAAAATAAAATAAACCAACAACCACTCGAACCTATGGTCACCTTTTTCTTCCTATGAGCAAAATCATTTGGTTGAATAGATCATTTGTTAGTTCTTGCGAGCCTTTCAGGCGTAATAACTGATGGGCCGTTATAGTTATTAATGTCATCCCAGTAAGATTCTTTCCAATTCGTCTTACCTCTGTAGCGCGATGCTAGTAACTGCAGCATTATGCGCTACTTGGCTAGGCTCGGCTTCGATCCGAGGAACTTCGGCTTGCTACGCCGATACTCTGCCGATCAGGCTAAAGTGATCACACTCGCCTGAACGGGAGTATTGGGTAGATGAAGTGAACCCCACAGCAACCCCCTCTCAGTGAGTCGGACGGAGGTACGAATGAATGAGATGCCCGTGAAGTGTTATCACGTGGGCAGTGGTTGATGTCGTGAAGTGTTATCACGTGGCAGTGGTTGATGCCGTGAAGCGTTATCACGTGGCAGTCCTTGTTGCTGATCTTTTGTGTTGCATTTTTTTCCGATGTTAGAGTTTTTTGCTGGTGTTGCATTTTTTTTTGCCGGTGTTGCAGTTTTGCCGGTGTTGCATTTTTTTTATAGAAGGTTTCGTTGATCTGCTGTCCGGAAGTCCCCAATTGTAGTTTTGCCGGTGTTGCAGTTTTGGCGGTGTTGCTTTTTTTATATAGAAAATACAGCACAGTGATCACTTTAGCCTGACCGGCAGAGTATCGGCGTAGCAAGCCGAAGTTTCTCGGATCGAAATCGAGCCTATCCAAGTAGCGCATAATGCTGCAGTTACTAGAATCGCGCTACAATTGGTGACTTCCGACAACAGATCAACGCAACCTTCTATCAAAAAAAACTGCAACACCGGCAAAACTACAACACCGGCAAAACAAATGCAGCACAAGAGATCAGCATCAACCACTGCCCACGTGATAACACTTCACGGGCATCTCATTCATTCGTTCCTCCGCCCGACTCACTGAGAGGGGGGTACTGTGGGGTTCACTCCATCTACCCGATACTCCCGCTCAGGCGAGAGTGATCACTTTGGCCTGATCGGCAGAGTATCGTGCGTAGCAAGCCGAAGTTCCTCGGATCGAAACCGAGCCGAGCCAAGTAGTGCAGAATGCAGCAATAAATAGCATCGCGCTACACCTCCAATTCGATTCTCCTTGCATTGAGGAGCGCGAGCACTGCAGGGTTAACTTGGTTCTTTGTTACACTGAAAAATGACATGTTCGCAGGAGTGTGTGGTAAAGGCATGAGCTGCTTCGACTTGATTCATTTTCATCTCCGAGGAGGCTTCCATTTCTTAACACATCTTCTGACATCTGGAATCTTTATGATGATTGAGGAAGGAATAATGGGCAATATTTTACTGCGATGCCATCAAAGTCAACAGGATTTCAGAATGAGTTTTGCAGAAAAAAACATCGCATGTGTATCTTTGAGATTGAATTAAGATTGGGTAAGAGCACCTGTTTGTAAATTAAATAAAAACATGTAAAAAAAATGGGAGCTTTTTAAAGGAGGCGAATTCTGAATCTTCTTCACAGTATTCCCCTCTTTGTTTCGAGACAAGACAAAAGAAAGACGAACCACAGCCATGAATTCTCTACTGATGACGGTGTTTTTGGTTGTCGGAGTCGGTAAGTAATAATTTCCTTGGATATTCCTTTAAAAATAAGTACTGAAATGTCCTTTGCAAAAGGTTTTTTGAGCCACTTTTTCAAACACCGGAAAAACCAGTGCACATGACTGTGCCGGATGCAATGTTGTCCAATTAAAACTCTTTCATGTAGTCCTGTCCGCCGTTGAACTCGACAGATGGGATGCCGAGTCGTTCTCAATGTTTCCTTATCTATACTTTTCCACGTAGAAACCACGCTTTTTCTATGTAGTTTGTAACTTTATCTGCACTTTTTACGCGTTGTTTTGTGCAAATAAATAAGTGTTTTGTAGCTGTTTTGTTAATGTGAATATTGTAAAAATCTTCAAATATTTGTCTATTTTTTTTTAACTAATAAAGAAATATTTTTAGCCCCCAATAAGCCTGATGGATCAAAATGGAAATGGGGCATTTTAAGACCAATCCATTGATCATTTTATGACGTTCCGTAGATGTTTTTAATTTTCTAATACAGTGATCCAAAAATTTCTGTAAAAAAAGTAAGTGCCATATTTAGAGGACTAGAAAACACAAAAAAAAAAATGTGAGTTAAATGGTTAAACGCATAGAGTTACAAATTGTTTTCAACAGATAGTTCGCCATACAATTTTATATAAAATAGTTAAAAAATGGTAGTCATATTTCGACGCGAATACGTTTTCATTTTGCTCGATATAAGAAAAGTGGTGATATTTAAAAGCCCAACAACTCCATTATTAATCAAACCTATGTAGAAAAATTATCTCTAATCAAGTTGAGAAAATTGTGCGCAATCGGCCATTTACTCACTTTTCCTTTGACTTTTGTATCGCGTATGGAGAAAGACGAGTAAAAAATTGGGCGTACGTTGGCCTGTTGAACCTCTAGTAACTTCAGTTCTAATCGATGTGTGGCGGAGAGTGCGTGGTTAAATTGTAAAAAAGAAGCGTTTTACATTTCAATTGGATTAGTTGGCAGTTTTGCAATGGTTTTCTGATAAATTGGTCATAATAGAATATCTAAGACTATTCCTTTCATTGTATTGCAACCTATAACAACAAATTTCATCTAAAAAAGTTCCAAATATAAGACAAAATTGAATTATGCAGACAAAAGAGAGCAATTTTTTGCATTCTTGTAAAAACAATTTAGAGCGTTTAAGGTTATCAAATATGTGTCTGAAGCTGTCAAGTACAATTTTCGTATTTATACGGTATTACTGTGAAAACGTATTAATAAATCTGAAATTGTATATATTTCTATTGGTTTTAAATGTATGTGATTATTATATTATTCTTTATTATTTCTACAGCTTTCATTGTAAACGCAGCTCGTAAGTCACATTTACATTTTAAAATATAACATAATATATCTGGCTTGGAACAAACAGGGTCCATGTCAATTAACACCCCTTTTTAAGAATGTATATGATTCATTTGTATCGGATTCTAGGAATAGGAATAACAGGATGTAGTAAATGTGTAACATATTACATAAAGTATGTGCCTTATAAATCCGTCTATATATAAATGCAAAAGCCACTCATCCCTAATTCTGTTACTTATGACACAGCCCGGAAGATGGAATTGGGCAGAGTTGTTCTTACTACCGTAAATAGGAATAGTATCGGATTGGAATTTTTTTTAGAGGGTAGGGTAAACCTCCCCCTCCTATCTAAAACAACAATTTCACACCTGTCTGTTTTTACTCTGAAAGTTAAGCTGAACTTATGCATGAATCTGCTTTTGAAATTGTAGTTGAACTAATAAAGCTAAAAGCAATTTTATTCCCATCCCTTTTATTAAAATCTATCTCAGCGTGTCAATTGCACGATCTTGAAATATCCTTAAAGTTCTCAACAATGAAACTAACAATGATTGTTTTTAAACCATTTAAAGAGGTAGATGGTCATGCAATTAAGATATCTAAAGCGTATAATTAATATATACATAATTATTTCATTCGATTACACAGAATAAAATGCTATACGAGATATTATTGTTATACCTAATATTTTATGTTCTCTTTAGCCAAACCAGGTAACACAAATTTTAAGCTGTCCACTTTCTATAAAGGAATTATGCGATTTAAAAATATTTAAAATTATTGTAAATATTGATTAAAATTTAATTTGGTTAAAAATCGCATTTTCTTTTGTTTTCTTTAAAACATCGTTGATTATTTTTTAAAAAGTTACATGTAAATTAAATTAGCGTGAATTTTAAAGTACATATTTGTCAATTTATCTTTAAAAATAATGTCAATTTTTGTAAATTTTTTATATTTGTCAATTTTTCTATATTTAATTTTTAATCCTTTTCCCCACCCCACAACAGTCTCAAATGCTGCTCAATCATCACTTTTAAAACCGGAAATAGTTTGTAGTATAATAGAATACAATCTCACATTGATAAAATATAATACTAAATAAATATTTATTTGTATTATCACACATTATGTCACTTTTCCTATTAGGACAAGTCTAACAGTACATTTGAATTGGTCTTCAAAGCATATGTAACGGAGAAAATTCCTTAATTCTTTCAATTGTCTGATTTAAATAAAATTTTGTATTTGTAATATAATATAATATGGAATGTAACAATTATGTAAATAAAATAATGTATTTGATATAGAAAAAACTGTCATTCAGTTTTGACATTAAAGCCTTCAATCGGGTTAAGTGCACAATCTTATGTAATAATAAGCACCTGTAAAGCAAGTAAAAGAAGTTTACCATGTAACTCAATATATATTTTGTAAAGTATTACTACCGCACGGTTGAAGTAAAGCGTCTTACGTTTCCATTAACCATGCGAATTTAAATAAATAACACTTAAAAAATTCCTGCTATAGTGTTAAATTTCTTAAGTTTTGGCAGGATGGCCAGGAGTTCTAATTGCCAAACAATAAGATAATCGATAAAAAATACTGTATCGAAACGTCGGCGGCTCGAGCCCAGTTAATAACAAATACTTAATTTTTAAAAAAAATCTAAGTTATTTAACTTTTAATTATTTAAACACTTACATGATGTTAGACAAAAATCTATAGGATTTGAATTTTAAATATTTAAACAGTTAAATGATATTAAACGAAAACACGCATCACCCAACTGACGCATCGATACCGACGTGCACTTGTAGTTGGCGTGTACGTATGCGCTACTCATACTTCCGTTTCATCTTGATTTCCGTATCGCGGTATTCTGATTCACCATAGTTTTGCTAAACCTATTTCACATCAAACACTCGTTACTTTAACTTCGAATGTAGGCACCACTTGGTGGACCTATGGAACGTTTGATGAACCCCAGGTGAATAATTACAAAGAATAGATAACTCTTTTTTAAATTCTGAAAGTTAATTATGGTCTAGTGGTTAGGATTCCTGGCTTTCACCCAGGTGTTCAATTCCCGGTGTGGGAAAGTTTTTCTCATCAATGTACAGTGGCTAGCAAAAAAGCTAATAGAATGTTGGGGTACATCAGGAAAAGTGTTTCATCAAAATCTAAGGATATTATCTTGCCATTGTACAGAGGTTTAGTAAGGCCACATCTTGAGTATGCTGTACAGTTCTGGTCACCATATCTTAAAAAAGACATTGAATTGTTAGAGAAAATTCAGCTCAGGGCTACTAAAATAGTTCAAGGGTTTTCAGGCATGAATTATGAAGATAGATTAAGAAATTTGAATATGTATACTCTGGAAGAGAGAAGGGTTAGGGAAAATTTTATTCAACTATTCAAATTTATCAAACAAGGAGAAGTGGAGGGTTTAGATTTTAATATGAGTGATGGAACAAGAGGTCATGTGTTTAAGTGAAACACATCCCATTTTAATCGGGAAGGGAGAGAACACTAATAGACAAATGGAACAACTTGCCAATGGATATTGTTAATTGTAAAGGAGTGACGGATTTTAAGAGGAAGTGAGATATGCATTGGGGGATAGTTAAGAGGTATTAGATGGACCATTCTTGTTGGGCCTTGAGCCTGTTGTTGGTCGTCAATATTTGTATTTGTATTTGTATTTGTAATAATTAATTTATTAATAGCTGACTTTATTAAACTGATCAGTATGGTTATGATTTATTGCAGTGATTTACTAATAATATCTATTTTGTTTTCAGTTGCTCAGCTTGGCTTTGACCCAAGTATATATATATTATATTTAATAATAATTATTAATCCTTTAAATAAAATTTATTAATCCTGTATTTGTTGTGTTATAAAGCTATTAGCTACATGTCCAAGCGTTGCACGGGCTTTACTCTGAGTGTTGGTCAATTTCTTCACCGTGGCGCCATCTGATCTGACGGTTTTAGTGAGAAGTCATTTCTGCTTTTAGGGGCGGGAAAGGGAGATGGCGGATGTTTTTCGCAATTTCGTGTATACAGTTACATTCTTTTTATTGTTTTCATCAAGCTAGGAATAAAGCTGTAGAACTGTAGATTTGCATTAAAAAAGCAAGAAAAAAACACCTTTTGAACTCCGTTAGTTCCGCTCAGGGGGACAATAGAATGTTCTCGGGATCCCTTTACAATAAAAGAAAGCAGAATGATCTTGCGTTTAAAAAACATCGATTTTTTTTTCAACTTATACTTTTTTCAGATCTAAAACAAGACTTTAAGATTAATAACAAGATTTTTAGATTTCTGCCCCTATATGAGAATAAACAATTCTGAGGAAAATAATAGAAAGAGGAATAACTGCTCTGAAGAAAGAACGCAATTGTCAAAGATTTTCTTGGACAGCAAATGTATGAAATTGTGATTCGAGGGAAAGGGTAAACACATGTAAATAGTGTTAATCACCCAGTTAACATTAAACAAAAACTATTGAAAATTACAAATAATGGTGTCATATCTACGTCAATATTACGAAACAATTACATATTTTCTTCGGTATAAATTAGAGCATGTGTATGTGGCAAGTGTTCTCAACTTTTCAAATTAAAAAAAGTTCTAAATATTATTTCAAGTAGATTATTAATTTTGAAAGATATACTGGTATTATTCAGCTAAGTGAACGAGAAGTTATTTTTTTCCTAATATTGGTAAAGAGTACTTAACACGTTTGTTGAAGGTGCCTTCAAAATAATGCGTAAAAGGGTGTAAGACGACTTGCATTCTTTTAGCAGTGAGTACGTGGAAGGGAACAATGCAGTGACACACGTGCAAAAAGTGGGATTTTCAGTTCGTATGGGGCTTATGATGTCGTTGCCTATCGTTTGGTGCTAAGTTTTTGAAAACAAAAATCACATATGAAAGTTAGATAAAATTAGAAATTAAAATATGAACGAACTGGACACACCCTCGTTTGAAAGACGTCATTATTTAGAATTTTTTTTAATTTAATTGTTTAAAATAAAGCCAATATTTCGTGCACTCACTGATCCTAAATACTGGTGAAGAACCTGCACGGCAATAATAAAAAACGATTTAGAATTATTAAGGAGATTTTACTCTGATCATTTTTAAAGAAATGCTCTTGTTTCGTCTTTTGGTACACCTTTCTCAAAAAATATAAATCCAATCAAGACGAAATGTTATTTACCATTAGTTTAGTGTATGAAATACATGTTAAACGTAAATTTTAGTTGTTTTACTTGAATAAAAAAATATGCGTGGGGAAATATTAGTCAAAACGTAAACACACGTTTTATATTTAAAAAAAAAAGTATGGTAATTTTTTTCTAGTCCAAAACGAGAATTACAATTAGGTTTAAGAGTTTAATTTTAATGTATTCTATATAAAAATAAAATTTGGTGATTGTATATTTAAAACTGGTTTTGAAAAGTGCACCCTTCGAACTTATTGTCTTAAAATATTATAGTTATAAAATTACTATTTTCATAAAAAGTATACTAAATGCAGAGAATATTGGGATTGAATATTGTTAAAAATTGTTTTCTCCGCATACACACAATATTTTATTTCAATTTAATTATTAGTCTTGTAGTTGCAATGCTTTTTATAACCACAAAGAATTCTCGATTTTCGTCCATTGAAAACGCCATGCTTCCCTTTGCATATTAGGTTAAAGTAGATCGAAGAGGCATCCAAGAACAATTCGTTCGCAAGTAATTCTGTAATTTGTGATAATTCTTTTCGTGTAATTAGCGATAATTCTTTTTCTGTAATTAACACGTTCACATGTCCGAAACTGCACACATATTTGTATAAAAATTTAATTAAGTCATGCCTTTTTACACATATGTGAAAACTGCAAATTAATTTTTTTCAATGTATGAATAAAAAATCTAGAAGCATATCACAAAGCACAAATACATTTGAAAATTTCACAAATATCATTTATTATTTAAAGTACAGCGTTTTTCTCAAATATAATTGGCATAAAACATAAAAAAAAATATGAAATATGTTTTCAAGAATAACACTTTACAAGTGTTGTACATATATTGTTATATTAAGAATAAACTATAAGTATTACATTTTTAAATTATGCATAGTGTTTTGCTCCTTCAAGGACATATTTCAGTAATAAGTTTTGTTCATATACATTAATTCTTCTTTTATTGCAGATGAATTTATTGCGAGTAAGTAAAAATAGTTATTAGAATATCACAACTTCCCAAATAAAATATCTAATGAAGTATTCATCTTCAAGGATTTCTGTACACATCTCATCCCGATATGTAATAAACATATTTTATCAAAAATTTAATTATTAATCACAATTCATCTATTATTTTTTTTTTATTTATTCTTTTGATTTATCAATTTAAACGAGTTATTTATTTATATTAGTAATATTATAACTTTTTGTATTAACACTTTACAGACTTTTTCGGTAGTAAGTATTCCAACTGTAACATTTCAAAGTTGTAGTGCATTCATTTTTTTTTATGAAACTGGTTCAGCTGCCGCGTTACTACGGGACAAGTTAATGATAGGACGTACAACGTCCTTCCGTGAGGCCGAAGCGTACTGCCCGTAGGACACACCATTGAGATTTTCTAGAGGTTTTCTTCCTTCTGCCAGGACGACTGATAATACCATACAAAATACTTAGTTGGTGTATTCCAAGTGTGCAATATTTTATGTACAAAACGGCTCCCGAAAGGTCCTTCCTTAAGAACTTTGGCCTGTGCGTACCATAGAGTAATGATACAAATAGAGGAATTAAAATGCTGATTTCCGTGTGTGCATCATTGAAACCACGTGATATGTGAAAATGCCAATTCATTCATGCGCCAATATTACTTGGCAGGCCTTGGCGACTTTCAGAACTAAACGAGATCGAAGTATTGTAATATGGTTTTGTGTTTAATTTTGTATTTAAATATAGTTATTTTTTTAACGAGTGGCACAATTTAAGGGAGTTTAACAGATATATTAAGGAGATTTTTCTTACTTTGTAGTTTTGAATAAAATATGAAGAAAATATGAACAATAAAGCCCGAGAAATATAAAGAGTTTCGCTTCGTCGAGTATTGAACACAAATAAAATATTTTCGTTTCGTTAATGAAGAGGAAATATTTAGCGCATTATGTTTGAAAATAAGTAAATACGTACATATATGTTAAGAAGTTGAATACGGACAGAACTCCTTATCACCAAAAGAGAAGAAAGTGCGCCAAATTTGAAACTCCTGCAGCTGTCTGAACGCCAAATGTGGCAGCGCTATAACCACGTGATGTGAGTTTTTCTTTTCAATGTTGACACCGCGGCCTTACGAGAGTCTGGTATTGAAGGCGCTCTCTATTTAATATTACAACTCTCTGGTGCATACAGTCACTAAAGTACAGATGTCACCGCTCAAGTGCAGAAATTAGGAAATCTGCAGTTTGCTTAAATGGTCTTGAGGTAGACTAGACCGATAAGTCAATGTGCGGGAAAATTGTTGGACTTCTCACATTGCTTAGTTAATCTGCAGATTGCGTTCTGCATATTGCTTATACTATCAAACCGTTAATGTTAAAATAATATATTTGCTCGAACAAAAGAACTGCCCAAAAAGATACTTGGAAGCTTACCACTGATCCAAGGGGGTACCAGCTGTTTTAACGACTTGCCGATTGCCGAAAACGTAAAAAAATGCGACTGCTTAGCGGTCGCCTTTTTTTAAAAAAATTATGTTTTGATTCTGAAATCTTGCAAGGTAATTTTGAAGGTGATTATTAACTTTTTAAACAACCTTTTTACGGCTTCCACAAAAAAAACCTTACAAATTATAACAAAGTTGCTAACAATAAAAATAAATAATGACAAGTCATGATTGCACAATTCCCCACTTTAAACGAAAATATTCAGGTAATCAGTAGATTGACTAAGATATGTGCTCGTTAACAATATGTTTGTAACTGTAATATGCACTTAATGTATGTTTTATTGGATATAAGTAATTCACATGAACTTAATACAGGGTTTTCTTTTTATAGTGTTTTAAACAATAATGAATTTTTCATGTAAGGGAAAATTCATTATTGTTTAAACTTTAAAAAGATCCATAAGCGTTGATTTTTTAGCGATTTCCTTACACTTTTCCATGATATTGATATTTAAATACCGTAACTTGGTTGTTACCCGGACCCTGGTGGGTCAGTTGCACCAAAATTAAAAACTGTCTAAATCACTCCTGCGTCTGCTATCATGAATATATAGACGTGATTCTCCATATCTCCAAAAGGTAGCGACTTAAGAAACAGGTAGCAACAGTCATGAGAGTTTAATTTTTTTTAATGCATCCAAGAAACCCAAACCTGGGTCCAAACAGCCCCAAGTTACGATACTGTTTTCAAATATAATTCTTTACTAAAGAAGTAAGTTCTATTTTTCGCAAAATATTAAATTAAAATGAGCTTTAAAGTTAAATTTTCCTAAAAAAAGCATTTTCATTAAAAGTTTCTTAAAAAATATTTCGAACTGTATTATTACAATATTTAGGATGTATCTTAAATAACAAAAAATATTAAAACATATTCCAAAACTCATATAATTATAATAATTGACTGTACATTTCCTATTCTTTTAGATTTAGGTGGTAAGTGTTCAAAAGTATTTATTTCCAAATATTTTTAACTAAACATTCCAACAAAAAATATTTTAAATAAAAAATGTTTCCAAGATATTCCTTAATTTTATTTAAAATTGAATTAACGAACTTGAAGTACTGAGCTAATTAAATAATAATGAATTTTGATAAATATTTTTTTTATCAAATATCCGAGTTGCTCAGTTTCAAAACGTGTCATGTCCTCTTTGCAACACTTACGGTAAACCCCATTTCTTTCGTATTAAATCTTATTTCTAGCCTACAAATAAGAAGTAAAATGTGATTTACGTACGTTTTTCAAACAAGAGACGTTTTAAGACTGGGCGACTCATCTGTAACCTGCGGTAATTGTTGGTTAAAATGTCCTTCCTAAAAATGTTTTTGAAATGTTCAATTCCAGTTAATATAGGTTGAATGAGAATTACCTCTAAAAAAATGACACGCAGAAAAACTTAATAGAAATGTGACAGTTAAATAATTTTGCTTGTAAATGTAACAGCAAAACGTGAAGTTCAGTCGCATGCAGTGTTTTTATACAACGTCGCAAAGAAGCAGATACCATTTGAAGTTTTGATTAGGCTGTGAAGGTTCCCTTGAATGTCGGGAGATGGCAGAACTTACGCCGATAGCAACGATATACTAATAGGAAGGCAGTGAGTCTCCATGAATCATCAGGAGTCAGCTTAGTGCGTTAATGGTTTTGGAAAAACACCAAGTACAAATAAAACTTCATATATTGCTTCTCAAAGTTGCAAAGATTATTTTCATACACCCTGAATGTAACTTATTTTCAACGAATTTTTTTTTTCTTTTTCCATGTTTAGGAGGATATCCAGGTGAGCATTAATTTTAAAATATAACTGACTAACAACCAGTGTATTACAGTGGATGAACACGTGACCATTCTATAACTATTCAACAGAAAATCTGCAGTTAGCGTATTCAGATAGATTAGATCGATTAAGTCAATGTGCGGGAAAATTGTTGGAATTCTCACATTGCTTAGTCAATCTGCAGATCGCGTTCTGCATATTGCCTATACTATCAAACCGTTAAAGTTAAAATAATATATTTGCTCGAAAAAGAACTGCCCAAAAAGATACTTGGAAGCTTACCACTGATCCAAGGGGGCACCAGCTGTTTTAACGACTTGCCGATAGCCGAAAACGTAAAAAAAGGCGACTGCTTGGCAGTCGCCTTTTTTTAAAATATGTTTTGATTCTGAAATCTTGCAAGGCGATTTTGAAGGTGATTATTAACTTTTTAAACAACCTTTTTACGGCTTCCGCAAAAAAAACATACAAATTAAAACAAAGTTGATAACAATAAAAATAAATAATGACAAGTCATGATTGCACAATTCCAAACTTTAACGAAAATATTCAGGTAATCACTAGATTGACTAAGAGATGTGCTCGTTAACAATACGTTTGTATTTGTAATATGAAATTAATGTATGTTTTATTGGATATAAGAATTTCACATTAACTTAATATTGGATTTTCATTTTATAGTGTTTTAAACAATAATGAATATTCCATGTAAGGGAAAATTCATTGTTTAAATTTTAAAACGTTCCATAAGCGTTGATGTTTTAGCGATTTCCTTACACTTTACCATTATATTGATATTTAAATACCGTAACCTGGGGGTTACCTGGACCCTGGGGGATCAGTGGACCAAAATTAAAAACTGTCTAAATCACTCCTGCGTCTGCTGTCATGAAAGTATAGACATGATTCTCCATCTCTCCAACAAGTAGCAACAGTCATGAGAGTTTAAATTATTTTTATTACGTCCAAGAAACCCAAACCTGGGTCTAAGCAGCTCAAAGTTACAGTACTGTTTTCGGAAATAATACTTTACTAAAGAAGTAAGTTCTATTTTTCGCAAAATATTAAATTAAAATGAGTTTTAACATTAAATTTTCCTAAAAAAGGAATTTTCATTAAAAGTTTCTTAAAAAATATTTCGAAATGTGTATTGTTTCAATATTTAGGATGTATCTTAAATAACAAAAAATGAATATTAAAAAAAAAATGAAGCATATTCCAAAACTTAAATAATTATAATAATTTAACTGTACATTTCCTATTCTTTTAGGTTTCGGTGGTGGTAAGTGTTCAAAAGTATTTATTTCCAAATATTTTTAACTAAACATTCCAACAAAAAATATATTAAATAAAAAATGTTTCCAAGATATTCCTTTATTTATCTTATAGATATACCCTGAATGTAACTTATTTTCAACGAAATGTTTTTTCTTCTTCCTTGTTTAGAAGGATATCCAGGTGAGCATTAATTTTAAAATATAACTAACAACTACCAG
Organism: Troglohyphantes excavatus; assembly: GCA_963932185.1. Classification (NCBI taxonomy): domain Eukaryota; kingdom Metazoa; phylum Arthropoda; class Arachnida; order Araneae; family Linyphiidae; genus Troglohyphantes; species Troglohyphantes excavatus. The sequence continues at coordinate 61,393,495 of OZ010678.1, forward strand.
TGTATTATAGTGGATGAACACGTGACCATTATATAACTATTCAACAGAAAATCTGCAGTTAGCTCAAATAGTATTCAGATAGACTAGACCGATTGAAATTTCTTTTGAGAGCCAAATACCAACAGTACAACGTTTGAAATTTCTTTTGAGAGCCACATTTTTTAAACTTAAACTATATAGGTAGATACATTGTTATTAACCCTTTGAGTACTGAATTATTTGAAGATTTTTATGCCAATGGGACGGATTTGGTGAGGTTCAAGTGATCCCATTCTTGACCGACCCTACAACAAATTGTTTGCGATCAACGCTCACTGGCGGGGGTGCCGCAAACGTCAGCGCCTGCTTCTTAAATTCAGATGACGAGTCAGACTCGTCCACCGCAACTTCGGCCAAGTAAGCAGATGACGAGTCTCACTCATCAAATGTACCCAAAGGGTTAACCAATTAGGGTACTCCTAAGCCGGCCTTTGCTAAAATCGTCCTCAAACCGATTGAGGTGCGTTCGCTGAGTTCAATCCCTTCCAACTCTTCCATCCACACTCGTCTTGTATTTCGTCTATCTCCTTTCGTTCATCCTCTCTATATGTCCAAACTATCTTAACATACCTTTCTTCAATCATAACAATAACTGACAAACACTAATGTGAACAATGGCCTTGCATCTCCTTGGGAAGTTTGGGTAAGTCAAGTTTGTATGTTGTGTTGTTTTTAATTTTTGCCACGGAGTTTCAACGCGCTCGCCTGCGGTAATTTGTGGAAGAGCCATACTCAGATGATCAAACAGCCGCATGTGGCTCGCGAGCCGCGGTTTGCCGACCACTGGCCTATACTATCAAACCGTTAAAGTTAAAATAATATATTTGGTCAAACAAGAACTCCCCAAAAAGAGACTTGGAAGCTTCAAACTACTGTTCCAAGGGGGTACAAGTTGTTATGACGACTTGCCGATAGCAAAACCGAAAAAAAAAGGCGACTGACAATATTTACCTACATTTGCGGGTGAATGGACGCTGTCGCCTTTTTTAGTTATGTTTCGATTCACGAAAGTTCGAAGTCTCGCTAGGCGATTACTTTCTTTCTAAACAACCTTTTTACGATTTCCACACAAAAAAAACCCTATAATTTATTATAAAGTTGCCAACATTAAAATACCTAAAGACAAGTCACGATTGCACAATTCCACGCTTTAACGAAAAAATTGATGTAATCAGCAGATTGACTAAGAAATGTGCCCGTTGACTGTTTTCGAAATATGGCACTTAATAATATGTTTGTAACCTTCGAGCATGAACGGCCAGTAGTAGAGAGAATATGACGTCATAATCGTGAGGCAAACATCTCAGACCAAATCGCTACAAACACGTGACTTCTTTTAAAAATTATGAATTAAAAAGTACTCGCGATTGGCTGATGATTTGGGAAATGTGTAACAGTGAAATTTTATGAATGGAATGACGTCATTAGTCACGTGTTTGTAGCGATACATGTTGACCTCACTTTGATGTCAGCGAGATGATATCCCGATGTTTGCTCTACTATGAGGGATCCATGCTCGAAGTTTGTAACTGTCATTCGCACTTAATCTATGTTTTATTGGATATAAGTATTTCACATTAACTTAACATAGAGTTTTCATTTTATAGCGTTTTAAACAATAATGAATTTGGCATGCAAGGGAAAATTCGTTTTTGTTAAAACTTTAAACTGTTCCTGCGCGTTGATTTTTCAGCGATTTCCTTACACTTTACCATAATATTGATATTTAAATGCGATACCGTAACTTGGGGGTTAGTTGAACCCAAACTAAAATCTGTTTTAAATCACTCAAGGGTCTGCTGTTATGAAAATAGAGACGTGATCTCTCATGTCTCTGTAAAAGGTAGCAACACGAAGGAGCGATTTTTATTTTTTTAATGTGTCCAAACAACCCAAAGTTACGGCACTGTTTTCGGATATAATACTTTACTAAAGAAGTAAGTTCTAATTTTTGTAAAATATAAAATTAAAATGAGCTTTATAGGAAATCTGTCATAAAAAAGCATTTTCATTAAAACTTTCTAAAAATATTTCGAAATTTATTATAACATATCAAAGTGTTGTTAAAATATTTAGAATGTATCTAAAATTACAAAAAATGAGCATTTGAAAAAATTGAAACATATTCGAAAATTTAAATAATTGTAATAAATTTAACGGTACATTTAGTGTACTTTTAACTTTGGGTGACAAGTGTTCAAAATTATTTATTTCAAAATATTTATAAGTAAACATTCCAACAACAATATATTAAATAAATAAGTTTTCATGACATCCCTTCATTTCATTTAAAATTGAATTAACGAACTTGAAATATTGAGTTGATTAAATAATAATGAATTTTGATAAATATTTTTTTTATCAAAAATCCGAGTTGCCCACTTTTAAAACGTGTTTTTTCCACTTTGTAACACTTACGGTAAACCGCATTTCTTTCATATTAAATTTTAATTCTACTTAACAATGAAGAAGCAAATTAAATAAAATAGAATATTTTGCTTAATATATTAAACAAAATTTAATCGGAAAAATGTGATTTATGCAAGTTATACAGATTGGATAAGAGACGTGTTAAAACTGGGTGACTCATCTGTAACCTGGGGTAATTGTTGGTTAAAATGTTTTTGAAATGTTCAATTCTTGTAAATACAGGTTAAATGAGAATTACCTTTAAAAAATGGACACGCAAAAAAAAACTGAAAGAAATGTGACAGTTAAATTATGTTGCTTGCACATGCAACAGCAACACGTGAAGTTCAGTCGCATGCAGTTTTTTTTTTTATTTACAACGTCGGAAGAGGAGGCATACGCCATTTGAAGTTTAGATAACACTGTGAAAACTTCGTCGAGTTCCAGGAGATGGCAGCCGTTACTCCGATAGCAACGAACCCGAATAGGAAGGCAGTGAGTCTCCATGAATCCTCAGGAGTAAGCTCAGAGCGTTAATTGTATTAAAAAATCCGTAAAAATAACACTTAATGTGTTGCTGTTCAAAGTTGCTAGTCAAAGTTGTAAAGATAATTCTCATACACCCTGAATGTAACTTTTTTTTAACGAAATATTTTTTTCCCTCCAGGTTCTGCAGCATTTCCAGGTGAGCATTAATTAAAAAATATAACTGACTAACAACTACCAGTGTATTATAGTGGATGAACACGTGACCGTTCTACCACTATTCAATGTTAGACGTTCCAACACTCCTGGTTGTAGTGTGGCTCCGATTATTTGGGCGCGGTGGCCCAGTGGAAAGTATCCAGCTACAGCTCAGAGGAATACGAGTTCGAATATGTACGTGGACTTTAGAGAAGTATTCGTTGTTGCAAAATTAGTGGAAATTCGAAAAGAACAACAGCACGAGTTAACAATTATCAAGGCATCTGATGTCTGATGCAGGAGAAGACAGGAATGCGTTCACCGTAGAAAATGGGGGGGAGCAGAATGAAGGCATGGAACAAGAGCAGGCGTCAGATCGGCAGGTGTTCGTAACTAGAAAATGAATGCACTTTTTAAGTTGAGAAACCGAAATCTCTTTGTTCCTTCTACTCACTTTCCCCGGGAAAATGCAGTCTTTCTTTCGGAACTGCCTACAGCTTGTTATATAACCACAGTTATTAAATTTTTTTTTTTAGTTAATGTTTTTCAACATTAAACTTATCAATACATACATATATATAGGAATGGAGTTTTTGTCTGTAGATTCCAATAAATCCCTCAATTTGAGTTTAATGCACGAATTAGGATACACTGACTCAGAAAATCACATAAAATTTTTTTTGTCTGCCTGTCGTTCGTCTGTCTGTTTAGCTAAAAAAAAATACTGAACGGATTTTTATGAAACTTGCATCATTTTAACAATATTTTCTCAGCTTAAAATCTGCAGTATGGTTCATGTGAATATCAGCAAAAGTACAAATGTTATAGAACTTTTCAATTTTTCCATACATTTTTCCTATGGGAAATTTATATTGTAGATCTCCCCTTCATAACACTATTGTTAAAAGCCACTTTGGTGACCAAAAATATTTTTCGACAATACTGGCTTGCATTCTATTATTGCGATTTTTCTTTAAAAAAAATACCCTTATTACGCAGCAGGTTATAGGAATCAGTCGTTAACTAACACCTTGCCAACCGAAGGAAGAAGATAAACCAGCTATTTCGTCTGACGCCATGGACAAATAATTCATTCCCCGAAATTTGATTTCTTTCAAGATCTTAAACTCGTCGTTGCCTAATTTCCTATCTAACGTTATTACATTTATGCCAATAGTGATATTTGTTACGGAGTGGAGCAGTGCTAAATGGAAGAAAGGGCCGCCCTAAAAGTTTATTTTAGTGTTTCTATATTTATACCTCCATGTAGCTTATTTTAAAGGTTTCACTTTAAACTCATTTTAATGAAATTCAAATATGAATATGTGAAAATTAATGTTTAAAAGAAATAGTGCCAGTAAATATTGACGCAGGCATATTTAAAGTTAATTTACAATTATCTGTAATTCCTGAGTGAACAGTTATAAATGCAAACATTTCCAATTTTTTTTTCTTCAGAAATTAAATTCATATGGACAACGGTCGCCATTTGGCACAAAAATATTATCTCAAATTAGAATATGAAGTTTACAATATGCGTTAATTGTCATTGACAGAAAAAAATATTCAAATTTTAAAGTTATATATATATATATATATATATATATATACATATATACATATATATATACTTATTAATATTATATATACTTATTAATATTATATAATGCATATACATATTAAATACAATGTTTTATAAATTTTAAATAAATCTTTATGTGTATTTTTTGTTATAAAATTGATATCATAAAACAGTTACAATATTTTTCGTTGCAAGTTAAAACAAAAATCAAAACATACGTTAACATTGCATTCAAAATGCTTATTTTTTTAGGAGCTCCTCCTGCTGATGGTATGTATCTATTCAGAAACCTAGTCTTTAAATTAACCCTTCGAGTAACACTGTAAGCATTTTTCGTTGCAAGTTTGAAAAAAAATCAAAAACACGCGTTAACATTGTATTCAAAATGTTTCTTTTTTCAGATGCTCCTGCTTCTGATGGTAAGTATCTTTTCAGAAACCCAGTCTTAAAATTAACCCTTCAAGTAACATTGTAAGCCTCCGAAGTTTGCCGAGAAATAATAAATTTTTGCTGTTAATAAATTTTAATCATCTGTACGTATCTGTAGAAAAGGGAGCCGCGTCGACCTGGTTGCCCACAAATTCCTCCCTCCTGATCTTTGTACTGCAAAGGGGTGGCGATTGAATCAAATTTTAAACATGCGATGGTCTATTAAGGCGAATCAACATAAATGGATATATGACCTACCATTTTGTAGAAGAAAGTGTGTATGATCTAATAGGCTATCAGTTAATCCACTCCTACCTCTGGCATGAATGAGGGGAATCAAATGTATAGCTAAATTTCTCATTCCAACGTATGTAACTTTACTTCAATTCTAATGCAGGGGTCACAGCGAATGGCTGCTTAAATTGGACAGTTCTGCAACTCAATTGGACTAGTTGAAATCGTTTGCGTGCAAATTGTGTCGAGTGGAAAATTAGGACGTGTCGAACCTTTCACTGCGAGAAGTCAAACTATACAGCTACGAAGTTCGATTGCGGCACGGGAGACTGAAGCAGGTCGAAAAGGAGCAGAGTTCGTGGGTGACGATGCCATGCATACGGAGTTGCCGACAAGCAAGTGCGGAGAGATCTAGAGCTTCTCGAAGACGCAAGGAGAATCGGCAGCGCGAGCAGGCACGCGTACAAAGCATTCACCAAACCTTACGGTGCAGTAAAGAATATGCATAGCGGATTTTTTATATCATTTTCCTTGAAGTTTAAAAAATAAAATATGCTTATTTTTACATACTTATGTCTTACAAGTCAGTAAATAATTGTATTGTGCAATATTTGACTAATGACTAATTTTTTAGCAGTTTCTTAGTTGTAAGTAATTCGTTTGAATAATTTTTAGGTAGTCCAAGTTCAGGTTCTCCAAGTTCAGGTTCACCTAGCAAATCGAGCCAAGGTAATACAGTTAAACATTATTTTGAAATTTGTGCTTATTGTATTATTTAGCTAACATGCCACAAGACAATTTTATATTTTAAAAACTTTTATTGAGAAATTCCATCGAATCCGTAACTCCTTCATATACCGTCAACGGGGGGTTACTTTTACTCCACCTGTTTAAAATAAATTTCACATTCGAAAAATACTATTTTTTACTTGTGAGGGTTAGCAACCGTACTGTCCAACGGTATGGCTGTTTGTTTCCCCAGACGTTAGTGAAGGTTACAGTTAAAAGTTTTGTTGTATAGGTATAACACGTGTTTCCTTCCAGTGGAAAAAGTTGTACATTACGTTAACCATTATTTTACGTTAACCATGTGTACCCTGAATTAGGTAAATGCACAATTGTGTTATAACAATCAATTCAAAAATATACTAATGGACTTTCTGAACTTTTGCTTCTAATTCAGGTAACAAGTCATTTTGCTGACCAAACTGTTAAATCACAGATGAACTTATTTGTATTAAGTTTGCTAACGACACTGCTACATGAATTATTATTTTTCAATTTTCTAAGTGGCAACACTGTATCGATTGGAATGTCGGTTTTGTTTATTTTTGTTAGAATTCGTTGAGATTTGAAAGAGTCGTTTTTTTTAATAAAGTTTAAGATTCGTATTTCTTCGTAAACTTCAATGGCGTCCGTTTTATTTTATTTGTGAATAAGTTGAATTTATTAAATAATTCTACTGATTGATGATTAGGGTGAATCCCAGAGGTAATTTAATATACTAAAAGTTCAAGAAATTTGTGATCATACAAAACTCATTTCCAACATTATTTATTTTACTCAGCCAGTTTAAGTGAAGTTAATCCTACAACAGTCAAGTAAACCTAAGCAGATTTTTATTAATTTATACGTTATGTATTTTTATTACCCCACTGAAGAATTCTTGCAAATATTAGACTATCAAATCAATTCGAATTCGACAATTGTTATGAAAAAAAAAGGGAACTTCAGGTAGGGATAGATGAGCTTAATATTTACTTTTATCTGTTACTTAAGTATTTTTTCAGAGAGAAGGGGGAGGGGGGAGGAGGTGTTGTAAAATACAAGTGTTCGACCTAAATCACTAAAAAAAAATAAAAAAAGTTTTCGTATTTTAAACTAACATGTTTTTAATAGTACAACATGACATAATTTAGCACATTGTCAGTTTGTTTCAACCAAAGTCGTTTTGAATGTGGGAGCAGATCGTTCTTCTGTACCGGTTCCTGTTTAGTAACATGTAATTTTTTTTTATGTTTTAAGTTTTTAACCTGTTATTTTTCTTTAACTAGCTTTTTTTCGACGATTTTTGCGTTTCTGATCAAATTAAACTGCTCATCTATTAATTGTTTGAATAACTTATTTTATTCAATATATATATTTTCGATTTTGAAATACTACAATTTGAGGAAATAAAGAACTGTTATTTAAAAAAAATAATATCTTTAATTATCGTACATTTAAATAATTACATTTTTAACTGTTTTTCTAATATCGCTCATCCCTAACTTCTGGAATCATTAAATTTGTTGAGGTTTTTAAATTAATTTTTTGGCAGTTGAAATTGATGTTTTTGGACAAAAAAATGATTAATACGAACAAAATGGTTTTTATTTATTCTTACTAAGCTTTACTTTTGAAAAAAGTAAAATTCGTATTTATATATATACGTTGGAGTAAACTATCCTATCACCGTTTCCTACTTTACACATAAGAAAAAAAATGTAAATAATAATAGTAAACAAGTATACATTAAAAATATATAGATCGGAAACTTCAGTTATCACAGATTTTTTTTATGCACAGAATATAACTCTAGCTACACTGCATGTTACTCAAACACTTTAGTAACTTTGAGAAATGTAAAATAATGAAAAGTAACTGCCCTTTGACGGTATCTAATATAACTGTTAACATATTACACTATTCAAATGCTCAAAGCCAACTTGTACATATTTATAGATACGGCTTTTAGCCTTCGGAGGACAGAATTGCAGTTTATATATTTGTGGATATTATATAGGATTTGTGGGATCATGTTTACCTAAAGCATTAGTTATGTTAAACCTGAGCCATGCTTATTTCAGCTAATTAACAGCTAAGTCAGATTGCAAATATGCGGCGACTTTGGCACTCAATCCGATGAATGGGTAAAGACACGTTTCTCGCCGACTTCGAGTTACACCTCATATCAAGGCATTCACCTTTATTTTAAACTTCGAATCAGACGAAACGTTGATTTCGGATGAACAGATAAGGATTCTGATTAGTAGCTGTGCAATGTATTTTTATGAGTAATTTTGGATTTGTTTTTCAGCCTCATAAGCTGTGACAGGTAAGGATTCTGATTATTGCCCGCCTATTTTCCACAGAGTACCCCAGGGGGACATGCGTAATAATAAAGTAATAATAAAAGACAGAATGCGTCTGTCTGTCTGGCTCTTATAACACTATCTTTCACTGCACGGTAATGAATTGAAAATTTAAAGTTAAGCTCTATTCAACATGAGGCTAGAAATTTTAAAATTCCGTTTAGTTTTATAAGTCATTTTTTAAAAATGTCTATTTAAAAAGAAATTTTATATATATATATATATATAATTATAAAGTGTATAATTAAGTTATTTCACAGAATACCTAGTTATTCTATGGAATAACTGTTCAAGTCAGTTGAAGTGTCTAAAAAATTATTATTTCTACACTTTAACTAGGTACTCTATGGTATAACGAATGATAGACAGTTACAGTGTAAAATAAACAATTCAACTGAATTATTCAGCATACTGTACTGGAAATTAATGGTTAGAATTCAATTTAGGTTGAATTCCAATGAAAAACAGTTATCATAATGCCAGATTTTCAAAACGTTTCCTCGAAAGGGAGTTTAGATGACAAAACCGCTGCTCGGAGCGGACTAAAAATATGGAAGCCCCAAACGACTGCTTCAGGGGGGTAACAACAGAGAGTTGTTATATTAAATAGAGATCGCCTTCAATGCCAAACTCTCGTAAGGCCGCGTTGTCAACATTGAAATACAAAAACCAACATCACGTGGTTTTACTGCCACATTTGGCGTTCAGACATCTGCAGGAGTTCCAAATTTGGTACACTTTCTTCTTTTTGGTGATAAGACGTTCTGTCCGTATTCAACAACTTCTTAACATATATGTAGGTATTTACTTATTTTCAAACAATTTGCGCTAAATATTTCCTCTTCATTAACGAAACGAAAATATTTTATTTGTGTTCAATACTCGGAGAAGCGAAACTCTTTATATTTCTCGGTTTTATTGTTCATATTTTAATTATTGAAGTATACAAAATAACAATTGAAAGAACTTCGCTTATGGTAATTTTTTTACATAAAAACGTATTGCAAATTATTTCAAAACTACAAAATAAGAAAAATATTTTTAATATATCTGTTAAACTCCCTTAAATTGTGCCATTCGTTAATAAAAACGATATTTAAATACAAAATTAAACACAAAACCATATTACAATACTTCGATCTCGTTTAGTTCTGAAAGTCGTCAAGGCCTGCCAAGTAATATTGGCGCATGAATGAATTGGCATTTCCACCTATCACGTGGTTTCAATGATGGACACACGGAAATGAGCATTTTTATTCCTCTATTTGTATCATTACTCTATGGGTAACAACTGTTTGTTTTTTCACCATCTGACAGTCATGAACGTGATATCACTTTCAGAGATCTACAGTTTCAGGAATTTGTGGATCATTTGAAATGTTGTCCAGTCAAGAGTCTTTAGATGACATTTCCTGATTTGAGTTTTCTGAGACCCGTCATTCTGCAGTTGAAAGGTGAAATGTGATGCAAAAGATTTTCAAAATATTGTAAAAGATTATTGTTGTGAATTTTAGACATATGCGTACATATTGTTGATACATTTTCCTTTATTATATAATCCTTGATGATCCGCGCAAAAAGAAAAGTTACGAAAAAGAAAAAATAAAGCAGTTAAGAAAAAAATATTTATTTCCATTTTGTTTAAGTCTGTGATTTCTTTCTCTCTTCTCTTCCAGGGGGCGCCCTTACACCGAATTAAAAATGAAGAAAGTTTCGCTGTGTGTGAGTTTCCTGCCCCGCTTGTCCTTCGTACTAAGAATATTGTACTATATTACAAATGTAGTGTTACAATAAATATATTTTCACGCATGAAGTCTTGTATGAAGAATAGTTTCTAACCGTTTGAGTCCCAGGGGGTATTGAAAAACACTGTCGAAAAATCCCAAACAGGGCAACCGCGCTTTCTCTAAATGAGTACGAAAAGATTGTTTTATTTTATGTCGAGAAATACCAAGCGGCGCGATAGCGCTTTGTTTATTTTACATCGATGAATCCCAATCGGAACCGGGTCTTTCCTTCGAGATAGGCCCCGAAACGTCGCCAATAGCCCATTGTGCAGCTCTAGTGCGACGTTATTTAATCAAATTAAAGTATCTTTAATTCAGGTTGATTGGTTAAAATCAACCAGAGATGCATAGTAGGCTATTGGCAACGGCTCGGTGTCTATCTCGAAGGAAATACCTCGTCCGATGACGAAGACAATTGCAGTACTGGCCACCGACTCAAAAGAGCTGTGTGATGTACTTGCTTCAGTAAATCTGAGCGCGCGACTTCAACAATCGGTAACGCACCGTCAGTTGTCCACAATGTTCGAAATGTACTGGGTTTTCTCGACATAAAATCTTAACAGCGCGATCGCGCTGCTTGGGACTCAAACGGTTAATAATTGAATGAATAATGAGTTACGAGTTGATGTGTAATACAAGAATTGTACGAGTTAATGCTCAAAGAAAATATGGGTGAGTTGGAGGCCAAGTGGATAATGAACTAGGAACTCACCACTTGCCCAAATGGCACTCCATTGGGAAAGTTGCTACTTTATTTATATAATTTGGGCAATTGGTGTCGTCCTCGTTCAAGAGGTTGCCCAGTAATTGCTTTGTCATTTCTCTAAACCAGTGGTTCCTAACCAATTAAGACCAAATTAAATGAAAGCGTCAAACAATATTTTGACTATAAGTATAATTTGGGTTTTAAATATCGTTTCCTTGCAAATTAATTTTATAATAATAAAAAGGAAAACTTTAAAAAAAGGAAAAATTGAGTTATTTAATATTAATTTTATACGTATAAAATTAATATTAAATAACTCAATTTTTTAAAATTTGTTTTTAATAATATTAAAAATTATTTTTTATTTTTTAGGTCTTTTAAAAGTGGGTTTCCTTTAATTTTTTTTCTCCCCTTTTTAGTTTTATTTTAGCAGGGGCTACGTCCCCTTGCTGTTTTTCGTCTGGAAACACAAGTTGCTGCTATTTGTTTTACCCTCGCCTCAGATATTACATTTGGAGATGATCCTGTACTGGTAACGGTGGTGGTAAATGCTGGTTGAACGAAGTTTCACTGTTGTACAATCTTTATAAAACAATAAAACTATTTTGAATTCGGAGAAAATGTAAAAAAGAAGTCCGGATATATAACAGCCAAATAACCACTTTTTATTTTCCCAAAGTGGTTTTTTTTTCTCTTTGAAACAAAATTCGAAATCGGACAATATTGTTTTTTAAACATCCTGTTTAATTGATAATTCCGGGTGACCAAATTTTTTTTTAAAGGAGTACATCCTCTATCCCCAAAAAATTTGTTTGTCCAAATATCTGAATAAGATAAAAAAAACTTGCGCGTACATAAAATTAAATTTAAAAAATACATAACAATCCGATTGATAAACTCAATCGTTTGGCGAGCTTTCTGATATTAATTGGCATGTGTTAGGCTGGTTAAAAATTCTATGGTAATTAATTTAAATTATTGTTTTTCATGTCATTTTTGGAGTCGGAGAGCTTGCTGTCCCACAATCAGAATGGATTTAGGAACTGTTCCGCAGCAATAACGCAAATGTCAAGGATGTTCTTGGAGTGGGTTAAAAATGTTTAATGAAAAGTAAATGTTTTTAGTATTCTGATGCATATAATAAATGGATCATTTTCGACATTGTGCGCCTTATTCCAAAAACATATTTCGAAAGAATGATTCACTTTTAAGCCAATCTTTCTAAATAATGGTATTTTTTGGACTTTGATACGTTATAACTTATGAACTGGCGATTATATATGTATCAAATTTAATACATGCACGTTTTGTATACTTTAGTTAATTGTTCATAATACATAATTTATTTCATAATTTCAAAAACTGATTACTAGAAACTTTTTTAAAACATTTCAATTATGGTTATCTTTAATTTTTTTGTGATTAATGGTAGATCTTATTTTTAAAGACAATGCACATTTTGAAATTAATAACTCATTATTTAAAAAAATATCTGCTGAGTTTTATATTTATAGAACAGTAAAATATGTGGTATTTTTGGGGATTTTAGAAAACTCATTATAAATATGCGTTGTTTTCAGTAAACTGTATATAACAAGAAACTAAAATATACACATTCACAATATTTTTCAGTATTTAAAGATTTTGGTATTTTAAGTACCTGAATTTGTACTGATCCTGTTTATATAAATCGTGTAATTCAATATACGTTTTCATAGTAACACTATAAATTCAGTGCAAGAAGAAAGCGATTTCAAATTGCAAAATGAAGGATATAAGAATAAACGCGTATAAAAAACTTTTTAAAGGTATGTTTTAAAATCGAAATGTTAAATATTTTTAAAAAAAGTGTATTTAGGGTACACATTTTATCGATTGAGAAAAGTATCGGTGATATGCTTAGGAGACTAAAATTGTAAAATATCACTAAGACATAAAATTTCAAAAACCATAAACAGAAAAAAAAATTTAAAACGCAAATTTAATCATCAGTCGAGATTGTATCATGTAAATAATTCTTTCACTTCATGTTTACGCACTTTTTATGTAAAAGCTGACAAACCTCGTTCCAACCACAATTCGTTCAGTCAACAAATAAAAATAATACTTTTTAAATAGTATTAAGTCAAACTGGGTTAAGTGCAATAAGTGCAACCACGGGGCAATTGTGGAAACGGCCGGTTATTGTTAGAAAACATTGATTTTTCTATTAAAAAAACCCATTGATGTACACAATTTTGGAATATTCTTTTTTTGATCTTCACCAATAAGTCTGAAATTTATATATTAAAAGTATTTTTAAATTTTAATCGCTTAATAGAAGTTGAGTCTTAAAAGTTTGTCATTTCTTAAAATATTTTTATCTTGCTACCTAGAATATTAAGTTTTTGTATTTTTATCAAGTTTAATGTGTAGTTTTTGTGTGGAATTAAACTAATGGTTTAGCATTAGCAGAGCCTGTGGTTACACTAAACACTTGCCCCGCGTTTTTTTTTTTTGCACGTGAGCCAAGTGCAACAACGGTAGTTGAGGCTGGTGCAAGCATAGTCTGACTCGGGTAAATATTTTTTTTTAGGTATGAGTTTGTTAAGTTTTGATTTGGAAGTGCGTTTAGTTAAACAACCTAATGACAAAAAAAAATCAAGATTGTTTTTTTTAGAAAAACTTTGATATTCAAATTTCATCACTGCTTTAAAGACTAAGAAATAACAATATTGTCCCATAAAACTAAATGGAAAACATTTGTCACACAGAAATAATGTAAAAAAAATATATAATAAAATAAGTAAAATAACATATTTTTATTTCGCTTTTACTCACAAAAAAAGATGTTTGGCAAAACGGTTTGAGAAAAATAGAAAACAAAAACTGACAGAATCAGTAAAATCCAACACACTTTCCCCATTATTATTTGTATGCAGCCTATGGAAATTTGACAGAACTTGACCTATTTACCCGAGGCAAGTGCAACGAGCGAACAATGAAAATAAAGATGATATAATTTTTTTTTAAAGTTCTTGTAATTAAATAACCCCAAATGGTGTTTTCTGAGTTTTATTTCTGCGTTTCTCATAGTTATCTCAAAGTAACAGTTAAAAAAAAATCTGGTTGCGTTTGCCTCACTGCCCCTTATCTTGTGTGTTTGTTTAATTAACGTCTCAATAGAGCTGCACAGTGATCTATTGCCGACGGTTCGGGGCCTATCTCGAAGAAAAGACCCGGGAACGATGCCTCGTATTTTTGAGCCATGGTCAGATGACGAGCCAGTGTAATTTGTTGGATGTTCTGGACGACTTTCTAGTATTTTTGTAGCAAAGCTGACAACCCTCCGATCACGAGATCACTACTTTTTTACTTTTCTTTGTCAAGTCCATCGCACGGATTCGAACCACCAATCCTCTGATTAGTAGCTGAACGCCTTATCCACTGAGCAACTGGGGCTCTCACCTTATCTTGAAAGGTAAAAGTGAAACACTAAAATTATATTGTTAAAGCAAAAAATATCAAATTATGGCTAAACAGAACAGAAAAAAAAAGAATTGTAGAGTGTTTTTTTCACAATCTCATATCTACCAACATACACATACACATCTCTGTCGTATTTATTAACACTCATCTAAAGTAAACAACGCGTCTATTTATCACGTTAAAAAGGCAGAGTGCGGCCAGATGGCGATCAATCTACATTTTTTGCACAACCAAATCAATCTCAGCAGATGCTTCCAATTTAAATCCCCAAACGAAAAAAATGATTAAACCAAAAAATTTAATGGAAGTTAATTAAGCATTATTGTCAGTTACATTTGAAGCATTTCATCATCTGCAAGTGAAATAAAGATTTCGAAAGTGAATTAAAAGCTGATGATCTCATTTGGGATATTTATTTCGAAATAAGAATGTCGCCCGTGAATGTTCTGTTGATATCGCTGCTTTTGTTTGCAGGATTAAGTAAGTTGTACAATTTCTTATTTTGAATTAAACTAATTAGAATTAATTAAACTTATTATGCTTAATTAAGTTTATTAGGCTTATAATTATTAAATAAACTTATTACGATTTGAATTTATGTTCATAATTCAAAGATCAGAAACAAAAGAATAAATAGATTCATAACGAAACTGAAATTGAATATGGAATTAAAGATTTTTCACTGAAACGCAAAAGTTCTATTTTAAAGAATTGGAGAAATCTTGTGTACACAATTGTTTAACACGTTTAATTCTTAAACAAATTTAAGTTAAACATTTGTTTAACACATTTAATATTTACAAATTAATTAAATGCATTTATTACCGTTAAGGCATTGAAAGGAAAGTAAAATAAAATGAACCGCAAATGTCTAAATGAACACGCAGAACATAATACTGGAATTTCATGACCACCTTTTTGTATCAGGGAAACACACTTTCAAAGAAATCTTTTACAAAATAAATATATAAATATTTTTTTACTAACTAACATTTTGTATGACTAATTATTTTGTTATGGCATTGTAGTTCATAGTAATTTTGCAATATTTTAAGTAAAATTATACACAAATATTTTTTAAAGTGATGATTGTATGAATACACATAGTGAAATAAAAAAATACTTTTACAACTAATAAAACTACACACGCTCTCAAATTATTTTGACTTATATGACTCCAACATTTATTTACGATCCAACCTAACTTCTGTTCAATGGCTTCCTTAGCATGTTCTTTGCTTGTTTCAATTGTAATACAACAATTTTGTCTTCTTTCAGCCTCCACGGCAGCTGAAGTAATGGGTAAGTGTACAACTGCGCAATTTAATACACTTCGTTCAAAGGTGTTGAATTAACTGTAAATTCAGTACCAAATAAGAGTTTAAGGGGATATAAATTGCCCGAAATATCACGAAATATTTGTCTAGTGTATATATTAATAACTCCCTAAAAAAAACTATTATTCTCATAAATTGGACAACATTTGGTCATTGTGTTTAGTCTCGTAAAGGCCGGTTTACACGTTACGATAAATCGTAACGATTTCTTGTCAAATATTCGTTGTCGACCGCTATAGACCGCTTATTAAATAACTAGCATCTCAATGTAGCTTCTCCTGTGCGAGGAAAAGCATCTTGGCGCGATAATTGTTTGGCGGCCACGCGTTACAAAGGTCACGGGGTGAATAAATGGCTAACCTGGTCGACGCGGCTCACCTATGGTAGGTCCCACGATGGTATAATATAATTTCTTAGATATTCCTAAAAGCATTTTTATAATTACAATATTAAAATTGTGAAGGTCTCGGGGTGAATAAATGGCCAACCTGGTTTATGGTAAGTCCCACGACGTTATAATATAATTTCTTAGATATTCGTAAAATCATTTTTATAATTACAATAATATTAAAATTGCGAATTACAATCAAATAAATAAAAAAAAATTATATCAATAAATCGAATGCATGTTCTTAAATCGTGAAGTTACCATGGTCGCAATTCATCGCGCCAATATGCTTTCCCTCTCACAGGAGAAGCTACATTGAGATGCTAGTAGCAAGAAATGGCTGCTACTTGTTTCACATTCCAACAGATCGTTACGATTCGCAGAAATTGATGCCGGCCGTCATCAACCATCCAATCCAATTCCAATTAATCGCTACAATGTCCTGTTTACACGCAACGATAAATCGTAACAATACGATCGTTACGATAAATTTCTACAATTTATCGTAGCGTGTAAACCGGGCTTTAGGGAGAGTTCATTTATGACGTCACGCGTTTTTCCATCCTTTTGCACACCGCCCACCCCATACTTTTACAGTTAAGAAACATTCATTAATAATGTTCCATTCTGGGCATTTTACGAAACATCCCCATCAGAAAGATAGTGAGTTCTGTAAAAAGTGACAAATCAAAGTTTATGAAAGAAATGTCAGCAATTTATCTACGTCTCGCGAATTCGGAGACCATGAGGGTGGATTATTATAATTTTTATTTTAATATCGAACTCTGTGGGGGGTGATGAGTTACGTATTGATGACCAACGTTTGTACAAAAAAAAATGAAATAAATTATATTTAGCCTAGCCTAGACCTTCAAAAATTTTAAATATCAGTAAAAAATTTAATTTTTTTATTTTTCGTATCCAATTTTAATTTTTTAGTACTAAAAATGATTGCCTAATAAAATCCTTTATTTGTAAAAAAAAATATTTTAACATCGCAATATATAATTTTTTTGAAAATTTTATTATTTGCAAATTTTTGATATTTTAAAGCAGATCTTTGCTTGTAATTCCAAAATGTTGGCAAAATAACTCAGAATTTACAACGAGGAGGTTGCGGCTTTGCAATTCCACCCAGCCCACTCAAAAACGGACAACTTTTAATATATATTGCCTCCTTTTCGAAGTTGTACATTGACTTTCGGGACGTCAATGTTGTGCGCAAAAGACAATCGCGGCTTTTTGTTCCACGCAAACAGATGATGATGCTTCTGCCACTAGTTTGACTACCCTTTCGACAGCTCGTGCCGACATATCTCACGGGTGTCTTTCTGTAACATCTTCTTCAAGTTCTGCACTGAATAAACGTTTGGTCAGTAGAGGTTACGTATTGAAAAAGTCTGCCAATTGATTAGTTTCGTATAGTCCTTCGCTTGAAAATTGAAATGATGAAACTACGAATTGTTTCAATAGGAAGTGCTCGGGATACAACTGTAGAATTTATTTCAAAAGTATATGCGAAAGTTTGGTTTTTCACTATAACTGAGCCTTCTTGCACGTTCAGTGCAGGACATCGTTAAGAAGTCATACACCATTCAGTACATTGAAGCGATTAGCTGAAATGAGTCGTACATCTTATAATCCAAAGGAATGGTTTCGTGCGTAGCCTCCCCTGTGTCCGTCCCACCAATGGGGTGGAAAAACGTCCGGCGCGGGAAGGCTAGAGTAGCCTCTCTTAGAGTAAGACTCTGCAGTCAAAGTTGGTGTGGGCAATCTAAGCTTTGTATCAAATTCTACGCAAACCTTTCAATAAGGACTGGAGCTCCAGTGTTGACTGTAAATCAAGCTACCTACATACTAAATCAAAACTTCTGTCCCAGAAATGAGACACTCAAAATTAAATTTTGAAAATATTTAATTAAAGTTAAATTTTTAGAGATTAACATAAGGTTACAGATTATTTACAAATAATGCAAAATAAAACAGAAAGGACGCCTGGCGACTGGTCCTTCCTAAGCGACATAAACGTCATTCCAGCTAAGTGTCCAAAAAGTCTCTGATCTGCTTTTAGTTTTCACAGAGGTAGGAAAAAATGTCGATTCCTAACACATCAAGCTGGTGGCTCCACCCAGTGTCACTAGATAGAGATAGTCCCTGATGATGGTAAGATAGAATAGTTCTTGGGATGGTACAGCTTCTCCGCTTCCAAGTCGACTCTAGGGTCCTACTCGAAGACCATGGAGAGGCTACTCTGGACTCCCCGTGACACCCTAAACCTGACCCCGAAGCGGCTCGACACGATCCCTCCACGATCCCTGGATCCTAGGTAGCCTTCCGTCCTAGACAACACGGAAGGCCCATCTTCCAGGAAATGCGACAGAAATAGTAGTGTTATTTAAAAACTCGTTTTAAATGTATGAAGATTCATAGGTTTTTAAAAAAATGTTTGTTTGATTAAAATAAATTCACTCTCACTAGTTTCTTAATAGTGGCAGCTTGATATATATTCCGAAGGTAAAACTGGGAACGCTGCCTCGCAAATTTTAACTGTCATCAGATGGCGAGGACAACACCAACACTTTAATTGTTACCAAAAGTTGTTTAGTAAAAATTACTTTACACTGGATATACTCAATGCATTTTTAAAAACGGTTCGAGCATCCCGACAGTTCAATGATTTTCGCAATTATAAATCAAAATCATTATAATTTTTTCGCCATTACATAAACCATTATAAATATTTGTAAATATTTAAAATTGTTATAGGTCTATGTAAACATTTATTATAAAGTATCTATTGCGATATGTTAACTTTAAAACCTTCATGCAGCCTCATTAAAAGTGAAATTCTAAACTGGTATAAGCGATCATTCCTTTGAAAATATATTTTATTTTTTATGTAGTTTGCAGTTATTTTAAATATCCTCGTGCGGAGAACGGATACTTTTGCTAGTTCAATATAATTGAATGAAAGGACTTTTAAATAAAATAGTTCGTTCTTTCACTCAAGTATTCCATTGGATAATAAATATATATATATTTAAATATAATTGGAATGTATTTCCTTTCATGCTCTATTTTCTTATTTATTGAGATTGAGATTAAATATTATACGATATCAAATAAATTCGCGTAAACGCACGCGTTATACTATGCAACCATTTTCAGACCAGGCAAATTGAAATTGTAAAAAAAAATGGTAAAATTTAAATTTTGTACTGAAATAGTTAGTTGTATAATAAGATCAAAAACTGATTTTTTTTAAGCTTCGAGTTTTATTATAAAACTATTTCTAGTACATGCAATTAAAAATCTAATCAGTAAAAATTACTTAAAAAAATAATAAAATTGACATTTAAAGAAATAAAAAAAATTCGGGGAAGTTGGGGGGGGGGGGGGGGGGGGGAGAGTAAATACTTTTTTTTACAAATAAAGGATCTTGTTATGCAGTCGGGGAAGGGGAGGGGGGAGGCGTATATATTTACACCCCCCAGATGAGTTCTATTTTAAAAAATGTATAAATCGACTCAACCCAACCTGATACCATTGTCATGCCATAGTCGCGCATGACAGACCCCTTTCCTCTAGGATGCGTAACGTAGTAAAAGAACGGCCACTAAGCTATAAAAAAATTTAACTCTCAAAAGTTTTCCGATTCCTTTCCAGAAATATATTTTTTTTAATGTCAATATTATAAGTTTTATTTATTTGAAGCATAGGTTTATTTCATTCCACGGTTCGTAGTTTTATTCCGCGTTTTTTGTGTTTTTAACTCCGTGCAAAAAACGGGTATATATGCAATTCAATGGAATATATTTCAATAAAGACACGAGGGTTTTGGGGCTCTATTAAAATTGCATACACATTTTTGACGAAACAGAGGCCTGCTAAATGGCACGATTAAATAGTTCGTTAAATTGAGGAAATTCCTTTTCTCGGTTATTGTACGAAATTTATTTCGTAAAAAAATGAGGATATAAGAAGCCAGCACATTTGCTTATTATAGTAAAAAAACCGCCGTAATGCGTCTTATTTCGTATTTGAATAATCGAAATTGTTCTGCTCAAAATGGTTTGAAGTCCTTGATTGTTCTCATTTCAGATTCAAATACCGCCTCATTTGCCCATGAAGAATCCACATACGAATTCTCAGGTAAAGTAAATGACTTTGAAGATAAATTACTGCTCATTTAAGGGAGGCTCATATTCCAAATCCCTTTTATTTCTATAATTTCTTTCCATAAATCACGAATAAAGTTTCAAAAGTTAGGGTAAACACTGCAAACTGTTCATATTCAAATTTTTGCGTTAGTACTTTCTGTTACTGAAATAGTCACACTGCATGTTTATTTCTTATAGCACTCTAAAACGAGTTTAATAAGCTTGAATAATTATAGAATACTGAAATTTTAATATCCTATTAACCCTTTGCGGTGCAGGAACTTGTTTGAAATATACGTTTTTTTTATGGAACAGTTGCATCTCATTTCTGTTCTTTTAAATGGTGTATTTTTCAGCGTGTTCTTTTTACGTTTAGGATGAATAACTATAAAAATAATTTAAAAAAATAATGTGTAGAGCATATTAGTATATCAAGCATATGTGAGGAGGAGCGGCAATACAAAAACAAACATGTCATAAAATTGAAAATCGAGGGAAACCGGAAAAAAGGTTGGTAGATGCATCATGCATTTTTATGGGATATATATTTTTATGGGACTCCCGTATATTCCAGTTTTAAATTGAAAGGATAATAATGGAAGTATTAATATTTTTTGTCAAAAATTATGTAAAATTCAATGTTTATCTCATTTTTAAAAATAAATATTTTTGATCTGTTTAATTTTCCATGCACGCTCCTCATTGTTTAGTAGTTTAAAGCATTTGTCAAATGTTTGGGAAAAAAAACGGATGTTGTGAAGAATTTTAATTTCAACACAGTTTTAGGTACCCCCCCCCCCCCCACTTGGTGCTTCTAGATGACACACATAATTTCTACTAAGTTTGTGAGAGAATAACTCAATAAACTCAAGCTGTTCCCATTCATTTTGAAGAACAGAGAACATAATACCACTTTGTTATTTTGGTCACTTAAAGACAACACTCAATAAAATAGGTTGACACCCAAATGTTCCCAGCAAAAAAAGTCAGCATGAAACCTTCAACAACATTGAAGGTTGTTTGAAGGTTTTATAAAGGATATTGCAACAAAAGACTTCATTTTTTTAAAGTTTTTAATTTACCTGCATAAAACCTTTAAAACATCTGCATTTTCCCTTCATGATTAAAAATTTAAGGTTTTTTGCAGGTTTTTATGAAGGTTTTTTTAGTTTTTATGAAGGACATTGAAACAATAACCTTTAATTTTATAGATCTTCAAAAAAACTGCAGTTTTCCTGCATAAAACCTTCAATTTCAAAATTTTGATGAAGGTTTTATGTTGACTTTTTTTTTGCTGGGTTGTCATAATTTTAAATGGAATTAGATAAAGAATAAGCTAACGAAAGAAAAGCGTTTTTTATGTTCAAGAACATGCAGTTCTAGTTCAATTTAAAGAACAGGGAACAAAATAACAGGTCGTTATTTTGATGACTGAAAGTCGCCATCCGAGTCTAAAAAGTTAACATTGCTTCACTTTTTCCATAAAATCTTCAATGGATTTGAATTTGTTTTTGGAAATTTTCTGTAAAAAAGTAGACATAAAATGTTCATTAAAAAAGTCACTTACTTTAAAAAAAAAGAATCGGGTTAAAGAACGGCCAGAATAATTTTTTAACGTTTCAAAAGTTTATAAAAATATAAATAGATCGTTGGGGAAAATCTCGCCAACTGAAAGAAGTTTGTTACGTCTGACTTCGTGGTCCACCAACTAGGCTTTGGCAATCCTTCGATTTTCATCAAAAATTCGGAATTAAAAAAAAATCACCACGATTCTGATGTGACGATTAACGATGTATCGATTTGACAATTAATATATTTAACAATTAATCGATTCTACGAATTCGATTAATAAACTCGGATGTCCGGAAGAATACTTGGGATGCTAAAAGTACGCTCTCAAATCCAACAGAATTGCATTTATTTATAAACAAATAGTGTAACACCCGAATCAAGACCATTGATGTATAGCACCATGCCACTAAACCGATCATACAGATCTATACAAGAAAACAGAAGTCCCTAACAAATGAATATTATTTTTTGTATTTATAAGCCCCTCATTAAAGTTAAGCTTGCCAGATGTCTGGGAGTGGCCGGGCAGCTGGCAGACAGTAATAGTTTTGGTTTCAGGAATAGGCCACTGTCGTGAGAAGAGGTCAAAGGGTGTCATTAAGAAATTGCAATTGAGAGCAAAACATTTTTTTTTACTTATAACACATAAATGCGATTATTTTAAACCATTCATTTTCGTGGGAAATGAACGACTTTCACAGAGTCATTGTTATTAACATTCGGATGATAATAGAATGAAATGGTTGCTCATTTAATCCCAATAAAATCAAAACGATGATCTCTTCAGCGATGAATCATATTTCAAAACTTGATCAGCAGAATCGAAATCCTTTCCGTTGAAAACTATGCAAAAACAATAATATGATAAGTGCGCCAGCTGAAACCACAGTCACCATTCATTTGTTTGCATCCATAAATTAAGATACCTACGTGCTAAATTGAAGACATTATTTAGAATTAGATATATGTATGATTCATGGTCGGCAGATGTTTCTATTTTTTCACCGGGTGAGAACGATTCTGTTATTCAATCTTTTTGCGGAGTTGCGTTTTTAAATTCTATTGAATGGTTGTTAATACGGCAGACGAAGTCATTTTAAAAAATCGCATAATTCGATGGATGCAATAAATGAATGTTGTAACTGATAATGTGTTTCAGCAAGGACATTTGGTTTAGGTGAACATTTCTTCGAAAATGAATTTTTAATTAAAATGTGAAGCATGGGATACTGCAATACAAACACTTGTTAAAAAAATAAATTTGGATTTTTTTTTCTTGACAAAGCTCCGCTGGAGTTCCCGATATTTTAAAATTAAAGGTTAATTTTATTAACGTTCATTAAAATTTGTGAAGTTTTAATTATTTATTAATCATAACTTAGCATATGAAATGGACATATATCTATAAATTCAAACAAATCCATTAATTTAGAGTTTTTCCATTTTGACTTATAAAAATATATTTGCCATTTAGTCATGTTTCCTATATTTTACTGTTTTGTCGTAGTGCTTCAATTTTAAATATAAGAAATAATAAGCAAAATGTATAATTTATTTTAAATTATACAATTCACTTCAAATGGTAAGGTTTAAATTAAATTTATTAAAATGGAATTTTATTAAAATTGAATGGTTAAGAGAAAAACCATATTTTGATTAGGGTACCAAAAATGTTAGATATATAAAATTATAAAATATAGCCTGTAAAACTTGGAATTTAAGCTCTTAGAAATAATATTTTTTTATTACATATCGATTATTGGTTAGCGATTAATCGCGATGGCAAAATGTAAAAAAAAACGTGTACGAATCATGCTTTTCTGTATATCAAAATGTTACACGTATCGGAGCTTAATTTCCTACTTAATGAAGCTATAATTATGTTAAGCGTGTTTCTTTTGGTTTACAAGTAACAGTAAAACATTTTACGTCAAGAAGAAACTAACAATTCATGTGTAATTTTTTTTAAAAATTGTAATAGATTATAAATTTAATTATTAAAAATATTTTTATAATGATGAATAAAAGCACAATCGCTACATGCCCACTTTTGTAAACTTTCGGAAAGCGCAAAAAAGAAGGTTTCGAACTTGGACCTTTTTTGGTCTTGGGCCGAACTTTTAACCTGCACCACACAATTATTATTTAGAAGAGACATCTAGAGACAAGAGGAAAGATCTAGACTCTACCTTTACATTGATACTACTATCTCACACTTGTCAAAAATGGACAATGCTTTGTGCTTTTAGTCGCCGATAAATTAGAATGAAGGATCAAAACCAAGCCATCTATTTAAATTTCATAAAATATCTTAAAGTTAATAAAATTAATTTTTTTCAAGATTATTTGTTTGGTTAAATGTTTAAAGTAATCAAATCGTCAATAATTTGTATGTAAAGCGATTATCGAAAATTCCTTTTCTTAATAATTTTGCACAGCAATAATTGAACAATATTGAATATGTTGTACTGTAGAATCGATTACAATACATTATATTTTCACTTGCATGTTAAAACTATTTTGGATATTTTTGCTAAATTTTGCTTTTGTTTTAATGATATATACATTTTCTTTTTTAGGGGACTACGCCCAAAAAGCATGTAAGAAAAAAAAATTTATAGATTAACCGTTTTCAAAAATCAGCAAATCAGTAGGGGGTAATTTAGAAGCGCACTTAATAGATACATATAATAATAACTAGCTGAAATACCCGTTCTACGCACGGGAATGAAATAAGTTGCAAAATAGATACAATTGCAATATTTATAAGCGAAATAAATAATATTCTTAATTTGTCACCCATGAAAAGGAACCACAGTATTAAAAGTTACAATTTGTAACGAAATTTTATGAGCAAGGTCCCGCAAGCTTGATAATGTGGAGAAGTTGGATGTCCAATAATGTGGATATACATACGATACTCCCGTTAATTAACATCCATATTTTAATAGATTCCCAAACTAACGTTGCTACCGTAGCACTAAAATTATTTGGCTACACTCGGTATCGAACCAAAGAACTCCTGCTTGCTACGCCGATACTCTGCATGTCAGGCTAAAGTGATCACACCAGCCTAAGCGGCAGTATCGGGTAAATGAAGTGAACCCCACACTACTAACATCGAAAAAGGGGTTTTACACCTTCTTAAATACGTTCGATCGGAATAAAAATAGCTTACTTTCCCTATATAAAGGTATAAGTAACAATTTTGCCAAATTTATTCTTCATTGGTATACGGGAAGTTGGAGAATGAGTGATGAGTGAATGAGTGGGGTTTTTCGCATTTATATATCTAGATAAAAGAAAGTGTCGGTCTGTGGATCACAAAACACCTACTTCCTCTGAGTATCAGCATGGAAGTTTATATACAAGTACTATACATCCTTGGCTCGGATGTGTAAAATTCCTTTTAGAGTGTTAGTTGATTTTATCAATTTTAAAAATAATGCATAAGGAAACATAAAAAATATATCAAAAATCTTAGAGCATACTCATGTAGTTTAGTCTGTAGCGCGCGGGTCTTCGGAACAATGGGTCTCAAATTTGATTATCAAAGAGATTCCACTTTTTAAAAAAATATGTATATGCCTTAACGTATTTTCCTACTATGCTAGGCGAAGCAATTAGTTGTTTATGTAACTATATAAACTACTGAATTGTGAGTACTGTACTTCCGAGTAGTTTATATAACTATAACCGGTGAAACGCTGGGATGAGCAGTTAATAGTTTATATAACTGTAACTGTAATACTAGCTGCTCATCTCAGTGTTGTTGTTTTAGGTGAGGACTCGTACAGAATACAGAGTTTTTATACTTGTACATTGTATTATAAAACAGTCAAATTAAAACGTTATGTTTTTTACTTCCATGCATTATTATAGCAGAAACAGACGACTGCTTCTATTCACCCGTACTTGCGGGTGAATGAAAGCTGTGCATAAATTATTTATTTTTGCGCTCAAAGTCAATAATTATTTTCATTTTATTTAATATATTTTTTTTTACCATAAGGGCTTATAGTACAATTTACTATCACACTTTTAAGGTATTACTCATAATTTTAATTCATTATTCAGGAAAAGGAATAATAGGGCTGTGAAAGCTCAAAACTTCTTCTATTCATAATATTGCACGATACTAAGTATAGATTTTGTTACAAAACATGTAGGCAAAACAGGAAGGCAAAATCGTAATTCCGTCCCAAACCGAAATCGGCTTTCAGTATGTAACGTAAAAAGCGTGAGCCATACGGCTTTCTATACAGGGGCCTTTGATATATATCGAACAGTCGCAAATAGCCCAATGTGCATATCTAGTGCGACATTAATTCAACTAATCACGGCTTTATATGTTCGATGTTTTTCTTTCAGATAAGCCACCTCCGCCGACACGAAGTAAGTGACATATGCTTAAAAGTTATCCAAATTGCAGTTCTTCAATTAAACCCTTGTTAATAAAACGAGTGTGATTACTCTGCATCATCCGGTTGTACATCTTAAAGTTCAAATAATAATATAATAAGTCTAGTATAATAATATAATAAATCTGATATAATAATAATTATAAGTCTAATAATTAAACAAACAAAAATCTTGGTTACATTCGGTGTTTTCAGTTATTAAAATTACATTTATTACAATATTACTACAGTAATAAGCTACAGTAATAATACTATTACATGTATTATTACTGTAGCTTGGAATAAAAACGACGAATGTCAATTTTAATTTTTTTTAATATATATATATATACACATATTAAATTGTTTTTTAATATATATATATATATATATATATATATATATATATATATTAAAAAACAATATATATATTTATTTAAGATATTTATCCCATTGACAATACCAAAAAGGAAGCTGAAATTGGACAAAGTTCTACTTTGGTTTTAGTTCCTAATGTTAAACTATAATGATTTCGATTGCTCTATGCGGGTAAAACGTACATATAGGCGCCATCCGGTCGATTACACATTCTAAACCCTTCGCACTACAATTTAACTTCCTATTCCGATTCATGGTAATGATGTACCCCCTGCTTTTTACGGCACAAATTAAAGGCCAATTTCGATTGCTGAGTGTGCCAAAACCTAGAGGAGTTACGATTTTGCCTTTCTTCGCGCCTTCCGGTCTTTAGTTTGTGACGTAAAAGGCATGTAGCATACGGCTTTCTATACAGTGGGCGATGGCTGCATTTAAATTGCGCTCATCCCAAAATTCAAATTCATTGTGCAACGTAACCACAGCTCGCCGAAAAACGTAGGATACCAATAAACAAATTGATATGCTCTGTTTTTTGGCGAGCGGTGGAGTAATTAAGAGACATGGAAAGATTTTATATTGAAGAGTAGGATAGTTTGAAGTGTATTATATTAGTAAGAACGTGAATGTCATACATGTTACTCGCCTGCAAAAGGTTAATATCTGCCACAAAATAACTCCCGTTTTACAGCATAATCATCCCACATATTAGTTTATGTGACACGAAGTTGTCATTGTGCGTATATTTTATAGGGACTCCACCGATGGGAATCATCAAAAGGGTTATGAAAATATTGAGTACGAGTAAGTAAACTTTATGCTGTGATTTCTATTTAAGTTCACAACTTCTTAACATTAAAGCCTCTTCTCAATCGGATTTCTTTTCTCCGAATTTCCTTTATTACAGGCATTTTTTTTTAAAAATGAACTCTTGTAATTGCACTTTCTGAATTCTCTGACTGCAACTTCTGAATTCTATATCATATATATATAGAGAGATGATGTTTAATCAATTAGGTGTACAGCTGTTCTAGTTATAGACAGGTTCAGTTTTGAAGGTATAAACAAAGGCTGAAATATTAAGTTCACTTCATTTATTGTCCCGGACTTCAGATCAAGACCTCACAGCTTCGAGGTTACATCGTGCATCTGTATCAAGATGGACATTTTGAGAAGGAGAATACACCCTGGACACCTCTGATTGGTTCCTCGACTTTTAGTTCGCATTTTCTAGTTAGTTCGAGTTCGGGTTTTCGAAGTATTGGGAAAAGGGGGCATTGTCCAAAGTTTAAGTAAGTTAATTAAAGTAATGCTATAATTTTGAAGTGTGGAGACGAGATATAAAATATTATATATATATATATACGAACAGTCACAAATCTAGTGGTTTTCAAAGATTTCTTTGGCCACGTGCATTCATTTTTTGGGGGGGATGGGATCATTTTGGAGCTGCAAAAAAGCGATTTCCGTATAAATGAATAAACCACCTCACCCCACTTTTAACTGCGTTTTTCTCAACATCAACTTTTGGGCTGTAAAGTGGTTTTTACCCCAAGAGCATTTCATATGCATTTATTAAAAGTGTACTTGATATTACTCAGTATATATCTTTAATGTGTTTACTTATATTTTCAGGTTTGTAGTGGACATTCAAGTGACATTTCTCGTAAGATTTAATTTTACTATATAATTACCATTAAAACTTTTTAAACCCATTAATGATTTATATAAATGTATTATGAAAAATCAAATATTTCTCAGTTCATAAATCGTCTCGAGACGCAACTACATTCATACTACTTTCCTGAGGAATTTTTTTAAGCTTCAGTTTCCATTCCATAAAGTCACACCACCAGAGTGATTACCCACGGAGTAAAGAAAAAAGTGGAGATGATTTGGCGAGATTTCATGAGACGTAAGTTAGCAACCCCAAACTAGGCACAAACAAACCTAGTTTGCAGTAGTTTTCCTACGAGGGAAAAATGAATTATCGCCAAGTACTGGTACAAAGTAGTGCTTTGGAATAGCGCCAAACACTTTGCCAGTTCCTACTTTTTAAGCGATTGCTTACTTCACATTGCAAACCGGTTTTAGACTTGTTCGCACCTCCACCTTCTTCTTTACTCCGTGTGATTACCCGAGTGTCAGGATGGTTGAGGGATTCGAAAGCGGTGCGATCGACCTGAACGCAGAACTCTGATCTCTAACTGTAACTTCTGGATAGGTCAAGACATTTTGTTCACTTGAAGCCGATATGGAGGCCGCCATGATGGGGCTCACTTTTCTTGCTACCGCAATATTTCGTATATTTTTCATGTTAAAATACGCCGACATATATTATTTTTGGGTAAGTTTTTTTAATTTTCTTTTTAAACCCATTTTAAATGTTATCTGCTATTAAAATAGGAAGTCATTTGCAAGTCAAAGTAGAAGTAGTTAAAAAGAAAGAGCAAATATTATCTGTTTGGCAATATAAAAATTAATTCTATAAGAAGAAAATATAATATTTATATATATTTAATACTTCTACAATGCTTTAGTAATAAAAAACACCACTAAATCATTTTTTTAAAAATGTTGGGGCACAGTATGGCAGCTTTCAATTGGTTTCAACGCGCTCGTAGATTAAACAAAGTTTGAGCCTTCCAGCAGTTACAGTTAGAGTTCAGTGACGCAGAAGTGGGTTAGATTGTTTTGCAGTCGAAACTCCTTTACAATTTTGTTCGTACGGGGTTTTTCGTAAAGTTTTGGGTACGGGGTTAAATTTGAAACTCTCGATCTTTACCCATTTTAATGTTTTACAATGGTTATTTCAATGTTAAATCTTTGCACTCCGTTCGCTCTGCTCAGAAACAATTCTCAACAATATAGTTACCAATTCTCTTTTGTTTCCCTGTTCATTTAAATAAGCGAGAACTGCTTGATCGTTTAAAGAACTTCGAACTTTTTGTCAGCTTTTTCTCTGGCTATCTAAAGCAGATTATGCCCCCTCCCCCTATGAGCATAAAATATTCTGGAAAAAGAACAGGAACAGGAATAACTGTTTGTAGAAAGAGCACAAACGACAAAGATGTTCCTGGATTGTAAAGTTTTAAAACTTTTTGAACGAGTCATAATCAATCGAATTTGAGTAATAGCATGTCTCCCATTTCAATGTTCTACTTCATCCCTACACTTGTTGGCACACTCTGTGTTGAAGCTAGTTGCGTACTGTATTAGCGTAATATAATGCATTCGTGAAACACTCCAGTCATTAGAAGTCTCCAGTCGTTTTTAAATACACTTTGTTGTTTTTTGCAGTGTTTAAAACATGTAAAGGCAAAAGTTAAAATAATAATATTAATCACTGTATGTAAAACTTATTTTACAAAATTTAGAATCCATAACAAATTGAAATAGTTTAGAGAGTACATTCCAAGTATAATTATATGTGACACACTATTTAAAAATAATATTATGTTGATTATTTTGTAGTATATCAATGAATGTAATGTCAGAAGTGGGATTTGAACCCACCCCTATAGAAGTGCATGCGTGGGTTCATATACACCTTTCCAAAAAGTGTTTTTTGGAGAACAAAATTAATATGTATCATTTTAATAGCGATTACTTTTAAATATTTTCAAAAAACGTTAGATTTAAAATTTTATTCAAAATTTACTATTTCTGTAAATTTTAAATTTGGCCAATAGAGTGGAATGTGCTTATTGCTGAAAACACTGGCGATAGAAGGGCGCAAAAATACGGATGTAGAGCCAGGAGGTTTGCTATTTTCAAATGTTTGCTATTAATCCTTGAATATTTACCATTCGATAAAATATAATTGTCATTAAATATTTATAAAAATTTAAACCTTAGAACGCATGGGAAGTCCTGCCAGAAAGACTTCCAAAAGCACTTCTGTAAGTAAAGCGGCTACAGTCGGAATCTTTGTCAGTAAAAAGTGCCAACTTTAAACTTTTTTTGTACCAACTCCGAATTTTCTGAACTTTTTTATTCAGAAAATTCCTTTCTGTCAGAAAGAAGGAAAATTATCTATACGATCGTAAAATATAGTCTTACCAGAAGTACAGCCGCGGAAAAAAAAAACGAACCACCGATGATTATTTCGTTAGTTTTTATAGTAAAGCTAAACTTAACATACCATTTTGTAGGGAATAAAGTCTAATACACGTTGATATACAAAAAATTTGCATAGGGGACTATCTTCATATTAAAATCCGCACCAACTTTAAAATTTCCAATAGCAACACCCAATTTTTTTTCAATATTTAGAATCTACGACAACATTTATCGTTGAATAAAAATTTGCAAGTCATTTGGTTAAGTAGTTTTTTAATTATGAATATCGAAAGTTTAGAACTCGTAATGTTAAATTAATTTCTTAAACTTTTAATCATATCTTTCGAAATAATTTTATTAAGCTTATATTTTTATCTATGTTACTTCTAAACAACACAACTAAAATACACTAACTTTCATTACTTATATGTATATTTTTTAATTTTATTTAAATTAGGATATTAATATTCATAAAATTTATGAATAGCAACCATGCTATATTTTGATAGTGATGGATTCAGAAAAACGTTTTATATGCATATCTAAAATTTCATGATTTTCCTCTTTGTAGGTTTTTGGCTATATTCAAATGTGCATCAAATGATCATTTAAGGGGTCATACACAAATTTAAAATCTGCAGAAATTGACAGAAATCTACTAATTTTGAGATTAAAAGCGCAGTGATCGCGTTGGCATAAAATTCTAAATTCTTATACAAAGGCAAGGGGTATATGGGAGTGGGGGAATGAATGACCACGGAGAAAGAAGAACCACGGCTAACGCCAGAGCATTTTCTTCCAGCGTACTTCATTTTGAAGTCTCACTAATACTTTGTCCAATGTGGAAGTAGCCCCTCAAATAAGATAGATACATATCGTCTAATATCTCTGCATATAAATGTAGGAACTTACTGAAAATTTATATTTAGATTATTTTGAGGGCGGGGAACATTTCTGCGCTATCAAAAGTAGGTGTTGCTATTGAAAATTTTAAAGTTGGTGCGGATTCGAGTATAAAGATAGTCCCCTATGCAAATTTTTTGTATATCAATGTATAGTAGACTTAATTCCCTACAAAATGGTATATTAAGTTTAGCTCTGCTATAAAAACTAACGAAATTATCATCGGTGTTTTTTTTTTTTCCCGCGGCTGTACATAACAACCTTCCAAAAGGACTTTCTACGTTCTAAGGTAAAGGTATGGATTAAAAACTTTTAAATTTTAAAATCATATCATGCAGGATAACTAAAATATAATTTTGAAATTTTCCATCGTACTTTTTTAAATGATTCTGAAATGATTTCGAATGCTTCAATTGGATTCAAATGATACAAAAATTAGAAAGGAAAAGTTACCAAGTCAAACACATTTCACTGTTAGCCAATTACATTTTCTCTTCTTTTTGCAGAATGAAAAGGATATTCCAGTTTCTGAGCTGAAGTTGCCCTACAGCAAAAGTTCTTCTGTTTTAAAATAACTTGTAAACTAACATATATTAAATAATTTTATTGTAGTCTCAATTTAGTTATGGTTGAATTTTTGTTTTTAGATTCAAAGTACGATATTTAAATTTCTAAGTAGTAAAACTAAAATATAAAGATCGGTTTTGAAGACGGATGTTTAAGGAGTTTGCCTTGAAGCTGAACTAAATCCATTTCAGATAAAATTGATATTTCGGTAGTTCAGTTCCGATATCATCACTGCAGCGCTCGTGCTGTGTTATACAGACACATTCCAAGGCGAATCGAATGGGACGTGGGACGAAATCGGAAAAACAAGGACTGGTATTCTTGTTGCAACACATGTGTGATAGATGAGACATTTTATATCAATACAGTTGCAATAGCCTGCTTTCCTAATTTACCTATTTTTTTAGATAATCGGAACTATATAACTTTCATTTTTCGGAATATATTTTATGGAGTTTTTCTTTTTGTCAAATAAATTTCATATACTGTTTTAAGCCCTTTTGTAATTTACATTTTATCCATTTCTAACGCACAAATGCTTAAATAGTTTTCTTAAACACCCTCTTTTGAATTGAATATTCTAAAGAGGCGTCACAAATGAACTGTTTTCTGTTCTCAGAAACCTTTACTACTCTATTTAAAGAAATTGACGTTTTTATTCTTTTAGACATCTGAAACTATCATACTCGCATTTCTCCAATGATAAATACAAGTTTTCAACAACAACAGCAACAAAAAAGTCAAATTGTATTATATTCATTTTGTTCTGTTTTTCAATTCCAGACATGTTTAGCGAAGGCATTCTATTTTTTACTCTTTGCATTTCGAAACAAATTTTTGTTTTGTTCTTTAAAAGATTTCTTAGAAAGATCTCGTATTATTATTTTTTTTTAATTATTCAAATTTAAGTTTTATTTCACAACTGAAATTACATACTAAAGATATATTTTCTGTTTGAGTCAAAGGAAATGAGTTTAAATTTGAACATAGAACTACAAACAAAAAATCCAGTATGGCTTCTTCGGAGCGAAAGAATTTACGTTCGACAATGCAAAGATACTAACCGAAGTAATATACGGCTCTATTTTTATGACTTCACAACAAAGGAAATGTCATATTCCACTATTTGCACAATCACTGTATTTCGTCCCTGTGTCTCCTTTTAACCTGGGAACCCTCCGTGGCCGACTGGTTAAAGGCATCAGCTGCGAATACGAAGATTCGTGGTTCGATCCTATGAGATGGATGGACTTGAAAAAGTAAAAAAAGTAGTGATATTGTGATCGGATGGTTGCCAGCTTCGCTACAAAATACTAAAAAAGTTGTCCAGAACATCCGCAAAAATTAACGGTGTGTATACGGGACTGGTGCACGGTAAATCTGATCGGGGTCCAAAGTCCCAACGTTTATTGGAGGCGTTGGGAGACAGTTCAGGTGTTTCCTCGTCATCTGACCATGGTTCAAAAATACGAGGCATCGTTCCCAGGTCTTTCCCGCGAGATAGGCCCCGAACCGTGGCCAATAGCACACTGTGAGCTCTAGTGCGCCGTTAATTAAAACAAAACAAACCAAACCAAGCCGGTAGAAAATATGGATATTTTTAAACAACATATTAAATTAAGAACGAATCTGGCAACCCTTCGATCACGAGATCGCTTTATATTAAAGTTTATCAAATCATTGTACTCTTAGTTCTCTGATTGCTAGCCCCAAGATAAATCTGATAGGGGTCCAAAGTCCCGACGTCTATTGAAGGCGTTGGGTGCCAGCTCAGGTGTTGTCCTCGTCACCTGACCATGGTTCAAAAATACGAGGCATCGTTCCTGGGTCTTTCCTTCGAGATAGGCCCCGAACCGTCGCCAATAGCCCACTGTGCAGCTCTAGTGCGACGTTAATTAACCAACCTGATTGCTAGCCGGATGCTGTACAAAATACTAGAAAAGTCGTCCAGAACATCTTCAAATATTATCGGCGTGTATACGGGGATGGTGCACGATACATTTGATCGGGGTCCAAAGTCCCGACGTCTATTGAAGGTGTTGGGTGACATAAAGGTGTTTGACAGTTCAGGTGTTTCCTCGTCATCTGACCATGGTTGGAAAATAACAAGGTGCCTGTATGAATGTGCGTGTGAATGTGTATGTGATCCCGGGTCTTTCCTTCGAGATAGACCCCGAACCGTCGCCAAGATCCCACTGTGTAGCTCTAGTGCGACGTTTGTTAACCAAACCAAATCTTTTTACGTGGGTCCGTCGGTGCATGAGTAAAGTATTTGGGTAACAGTCGGAGGTTCGAGTGTTCGAATATGTACGTAGACTTGACAAGTTAACCCTCAGAGATTACTGGATTCGTTACTACAAAAGTAGCCAGAATCTTTAATTTCCACTGTTATTTATATAGATGCCAGTGGGTACTAAAGATGGACTGGTGCACGTTAAATATGATCGTGGTGCACTGTTCTGACTCCTATTTAAGTTGCGCCGGTTGCCACCTCAAGTGTTGTCGTCATCAGCTGATCTTGGTTCAAAAATATTTATGGTGCACTGTTTGGTTTGGTTAATTAACGTCGCACTAGAGCTACAGAGTGGGCAATTGGCGACGGTTCGGGGTCTATCTCGAAGGAAACACCCGGGAACACACACATTCGTACATGCACATCGTTATTTTAGAACCATGGTCAGATGACGAGGAAACACCTGAACTGGCACCCAACGCCTTCAATAGACGTCGGGACTTTGGACCCCGATCAGATGTATCGTGCACCAGTCCCGTATACGTGCTGTTCATTTTTGCGGATATTCTGGACGACTTTTCTAGTATTTTTGTAGCGAAGCTGGCAACCCTACGATCACAATATCACTACTTTTTTTATTTTCTTTGTCAAGTCCATTGCACGGGTTCGAACCACCAATCCTCGGATTAGTAGCTGAACGCCTTAACCGCTCGGCCACGGAGGCCTTGGTGCATTGTTCCCGGTTCTTTCCTTCGAGATACACACCGTCACCCATAGCCTACTTTACAGCTCTGGTGCGACATTATTTAATCAAACCTAATTTAACCTTTAATAATTGCAATTTTAAAAGCTCAAGATTTAATAATTAGTGCATTAATTAAAAATTTTTAAACTTTACGACAATATCTATCTAGGTGCATCAATAACAATGCATTGAAAAAAATAATGATTTAATAGTTTACCAACAATTCTTGGGGGAGCCCGTAGCAGAGGGGAACCATCATCGTCTAGCAACTAGAGGTAGCGAGTTCAAAAACGGCGGATTCAAGCAACTTGTCTAAATGTTAAAATGCAATGAACTTGTGATCAGAGGGTTGCCAGATTCGCTGCTAAGTAAAAATACGTCGTTCGAACCCACCAAACCAATTTCTACTGGACTGATGCACGTAAAATCCTTCAAGCATGAATGAACTGTAGTAGAGAGAATATGACGTCACAATCCTGAATCCCACATATCAGAGTGAAAGGCCCATTTCACGTGCCATATCTTCAAAATTATGAATAAAACAATACTCGTGATTGGCTAGTGAATTGAGATATGTGTAACTGTGAAAAAATATAAATGGAATGACGTAGTTAAACACGTGGGCCATACGTGTTAGCTTCACTTTGATGTTAGCGAGAGTGACGTCATGACTCCTCTACTACAGCGGATTTGGTTTGGTTAATTAACGTCGCACTAGAGCTGCACAGTGGGCTATTGGCGACGGTTCGGGGTCTAACTCGAAAAGGAAAGACCCGGGAACACATACACATTCACACACACACATTCATAGATGCACCTCGTTATTTTAGAACCATGGTCAGATGAAGAGGAAACACCTGAACTGGCACCCAACGCCTTCAATAGACGTCGGGACTTTGGACCCCGATCAGATTTATTGTGCACCAGACCCGTATACACGCCGTTAATTTTTGCGAGTGTCCTGGACAACTTTTCTAGTATTTTGTAGCGAAGCCGGCAACCCTCCGATCACTAGATCACTACTTTTTACTGTTCTTTGTCAATCGCCATCAGTCCATCGCCTGGCATCGAACCATAAATCTTCGTATTCGCAGCTGACACCTTTAACCGCTCGGCCACGGAGGCCTCTACTACCAAGGATCCATGTTCGAAGGCAAAATCTGATCGGAGTCCAATGTACTGACGCCTATTGAGGTTGCGTGGGGTCAGGTTTGTTTTGTTTTGGTTTGGTTAATTAACGTCGGTCTAGAGCTGCACAGTGGGCTATTAGCGACGGTTCGGGGTCTATCTCGAAGGAGAGACACAGGAACATATCATACACATTTATACATGCACCTTGTTATTTTCCAACCATGGTCAGATGACGAGGAAACACCTGAACTGTCAAACACCTTTATGTCACCCAACACCTTCAATAGACGTCGGGACTTTGGACCCCGATCAAATGTATCGTGCACCATCCCCGTATACACGCCGATAATATTTGAAGATGTTCTGGACGACTTTTCTAGTATTTTGTACAGCATCCGGCTAGCAATCAGGTTGGTTAATTAACGTCGCACTAGAGCTGCACAGTGGGCTATTGGCGACGGTTCGGGGCCTATCTCGAAGGAAAGACCCAGGAACGATGCCTCGTATTTTTGAACCATGGTCAGGTGACGAGGACAACACCTGAGCTGGCACCCAACGCCTTCAATAGACGTCGGGACTTTGGACCCCTATCAGATTTATCTTGGGGCTAGCAATCAGAGAACTAAGAGTACAATGATTTGATAAACTTTAATATAAAGCGATCTCGTGATCGAAGGGTTGCCAGATTCGTTCTTAATTTAATATGTTGTTTAAAAATATCCATATTTTCTACCGGCTTGGTTTGGTTTGTTTTGTTTTAATTAACGGCGCACTAGAGCTCACAGTGTGCTATTGGCCACGGTTCGGGGCCTATCTCGCGGGAAAGACCTGGGAACGATGCCTCGTATTTTTGAACCATGGTCAGATGACGATTAGAACACCTGACCTGGCACCCGGCGCAACTTCAATAGGCGTCTGGACATTGGACCCCGACCAGATGTATCGTGCACCAGTGCCGTATACACGCCAGTATAATTTGAATCTGAGAGTGTGCCACTTCATTTCATCCTATGCTGCCGTGAGCAAAAGCTATGTCCGAAAATATCTGCTATACTGGAGGCCGCCCAGTGCATAAAGGCGTCAGCTGGGAATCAGAGAATTCCTGGTTCGATACTGTGCGAAGGACTTGACAATGAAAATTAAAAAAAGAAGTGATATTGTGATCAGACGGTTTCCAGTTTCGCTACAAAATACTAGAATGTCGTCCAAAACATCCACAAAAAATAACGGCGTGTATACGGACTGGTGCACGATAAATCTGACCAAGACCCGACGTCTATTCAAGACGCGGCGTGCCAGCTCAGGTGTTTACTTCGTCATCTGACCATGGTTCAAAAATACGAGGCATTGTTCCCAGGTCTTTTCTTCGAGATAGGCCCCGAACCGTCGCCAATAGCCTACTGTGTAGCTCTAGTGCGACGTACTTAATAAAACCAAACGTAGTGCGACGCTAATTAAAGTAACCAAACGTTATAAAATTACGATGCTTTACTTACGAACCCAGGCCCGGGCCCACTTTGCCCCACCCCCGAAGGGAAGGGGCTCAGGTAACAAAACCCATGAGTGTTTAATAGCCCGGGCCGGGAATGCTTTACTTCCAAGCCCAGACCCACACCCCCTTCTCGTAGGAGGGAGCTCAGGCTACATAGCCCATGTGGGGAAAAGGTGCGGGTCGATCGAAAAGGGGCAGCCCAGCACTCCGCCCGCCCAACCGACGCC
Organism: Troglohyphantes excavatus; assembly: GCA_963932185.1. NCBI lineage: Eukaryota > Metazoa > Arthropoda > Arachnida > Araneae > Linyphiidae > Troglohyphantes > Troglohyphantes excavatus. Next base: position 61,431,559 of record OZ010678.1, read on the forward strand.
GGCCCCTCCGGACACGGAAGGCACACGGTGGCTCCGCAATGCGGCACGCACGCGGACCTGGACAACATTTATTAAGAAACCAAAATATGTTGCCGCCCTCCGAGAAAAGAACCAGGGGTTCTACTTGGGGAGCTGCGCTCCTTTCAAGGTGGTAGTTAAGGGGCTACCATCGGAAACGGAGTGCAGCAGGCTGTAGGCTGAACTCGGCTCTCGTGGGTATCCCTCCGCGAGAGTTGTTCGGCTAACCAAGCGTGGCACCAGGAAGTTAGGAATGTTCCTGGTAGAACTTCCACGCCAGAAAGGAAACAACAAGTTGCTGGCCGTGACCCAATTACTCCAACTCAATGTTAAAATTGAGCCGTTCCGAAGTAGACGCGGAGTAATACAATGTTACAACTGTAACTACTTTGGTCACTCCAGCGCCCAGTGCTTCATTACACCCCGGTGTTTGAAGTGCGGGGGCCTACATCCCTCCCGTGAATGCTCTCTACCCCGAGCCGATGAACCGAGCTGCATCAACTGCCTGGAGAAAGGCCATGTTGCTTGCAGTAGGAGATGCCGCCTGTTCCCGAAATCCACCAAATTGCCTTCGACCAAACAGCGAGCTGCTAAACGTCAGGCCTTTAATGTTAAAACTGTTAGGAAATGAAAAAAAACACTCTACTCCCCCTGTTCCTAAGCGAAGTTCTACTTCATTAATTCCTCGCCCAAACCTGTTAAATTCCCTTGCCACTTCCCGGCACCTCAATGAGGCTGCCCCTATGCTGGAGCTAATAAAGGAATTAGCTCCAATCTTTTCTGGAGTCGGAGGAATCAAAGGCCTGATCCTTCGGCTTCGCGAACAAAAAACGCCGCTTGAAAAACTTCAAGTCTTTTTCGACTACTTTGCGGAAAAAATTCCCAGCGAAGAGTCCCCGCCCACCGGCCAATAGGGAGCCTGCTCTGCTTAGGCCCCGCCCACCTGCCTGCGTCCGGATCTGATTCAGAATCTGAGAGTGTGCCACTTCATTTCATACTATGTTGCCGTGAGCAAATGCTATGTCCGAAAATACCACCTATACCGGAGGCGAAGGCACGGAGTAAAGAAGAAGGTGGAGGTGCGATGAAGTCTAAAACCGGTTTGCAATGTGAAGTAAGCAATCGCTCAAAAAGGAGGAACTGGCGAAGTATTTGGCGCTATTACAAAGCACTACTTTGTACCAGTACTTGGCGATAACTTAATTTGAAAATAATGCCTTCCTCGTAGGAAAACTACTGCAAACTAGGTTTGTTTGTTCCTAGTTTGGGGTTGCTAACTTACGTTTCATGAAATCTCGCCAAATCATCTCCACCTTTTTCTTTACTCCATGAGGTGAAGGCCACTTCGTGGCAATGTCCTTCGACAACACCTGAAGACTACTACCAAAATATGTTAGTATGCTTTACTTGGCTGTGTTAAGACTCAATACATGAGATCAAAAATAGGACACAGGAAGTGATCCATATCCTATCGAGATGCTTAGCTAGATTTGGTTGGCTTGGTTAAGTAACGTCGCACTACAGCTGCACAGTGGGCTGTTGGCGACGGTTCGGGGTCTATCCCTAAGGAAACCCCCGGGAACACATACACATTCATACATGCACCTCGTTATTTTTAGAACCATATTCAGATGACGAGGAAACACCTGAACTGGCACCCAACGACTTCAATAGACGCCGGGACTTTGGAAACTGATCAGATGTATCGTGCACCAGCCCCGTATACAAGCCGTTAATTTTTGCGGATGTTCTGGACGACTTTTCTATTATTTTGTAGCGAAGCTAGCAACCCTCCGATAAAAAGATCACTACTTTTTACTTTTCTTTGTCAAGTCCATCGCCTGGCATCGAACTAGGAATCTTCGTATTCCCAGTTGACGCCTTTAACCGCTCGGCCACGGAGGCCTACAGAGGCATTAGAACACAAGGGGAAAAAACAATTCAAAACATTTACTCCTTTCATGAAGTTATACTGGGTTAACAGTCGTAGAAAATATCGTCAGTGGAAGGTGATAGGAATTTAATAAATAGTAAAAAAAAATGAATCAATGAAAAAAAATCAATGAAAAGTAAAAAAAGTAGTGATCTTGTGATCGGAGGGTGCCAGCTTCGCTACAAAATACTATAAAAAGTCATCCAGAACATCCGCAAAAATTAACGGGGTGCATTAACAGCGGGACTGGTGCACGATAAATCTGATCGGGGTTCAAAGTCCCGATGCCGATTGTAGGCGTTGGGTGCCAGTTCAGGTGTTTCCTCGTCATCTGACCATGGTTCTAAAATAACGAGGCATCGTTCCCGGATATTTTCTTCGAGATAGACCCCGAACCCACTGTGCAGCTCTAGTGCGACGTTAATTAACCAAACCAAACCAGCCGAGAAGTACAGACTCCAGATAGCATTCGAGGCCTCCGTGGCCGAGGGGTTAAAGGCGTCAGCTGCGAATACGAATATTCGTGGTTCGATGCCAGGCGATGGGCTTGACAAAGAAAAGTAAAAAGTAGTGATCTTGTAATCGGAGGGTTGGCAGCTTCGATACAAAATAATAGAAAAGTTGTCCAGAACATCCGCAAAAATTAACGGCGTGTATACGGGACTGGTGCATGATACATCTGATCGGGGTCCAAAGTCTCGACGTCTATTGAAGGCGTTGGGAGCCATTTCTGGTGTTTCCTCGTCATCTGACCATGGTTCTAAAATAACGAGGTGCATGCATGAATGTGTGTGTGTATGTGTTTCCGGGTATTTCCTTCGAGATTGACCCCGAACCGTCGCCAATAGCCTACTGTGCAGATCTAGTGCGACGTTAACTAACCAAACAAAACCTTCGATAAGGACCCCGAATCATCGTCAATAGCCCACTGTGCAGATCTAGTGCGACGTTAATTAACCAAACCAAACCAAACTTTGAATCATAGATATGTATAAGAGATAAGAGGGAGTTTAGATCTTTCTTCTCCATTGAAGAAGTTGAAGATGACAAGAGCGATAAACGGCGTTGATCTTGTCGGAAACGGATTACAGAGCTGCCAAATAGACGATCTTTATCGTATGTTTTTGATGCTGTTTTAACTCTTTTTCGAGAAGGGTTGGAGAGCATTTTGCTTATTATTTGCACTGGAACTCTTATTAGCCACTACTTTTTCGGGTTGAAAGCCGCCATGTCTTCTAGTCCTCTATTTCTGAAACTGGTTACTGGCACTGAACTCTAACTGTAACTGTTGGAAGGCTCAAACCTTGTTTCCTCTACGGGCGCGTTGAAACCAATTGAAAGCTGCCATACTGTGCAACAACATTTTTTTAAAGTGATTTAGTGGTGTTTTTTATTACCAAAGCATTGTAGAAGTATTAAATGTATATAAATATTATATTTTATCTTATAGAATTAATTTTTATATTGCCAAACAGATAGTTTTTGCTCTTGCTTTTTAACTACTTCTACTTTGACTTGCAAATGATTTCCTATTTTAATAGCAGATTATATTTAAAATGAGTTTAAAAATAAAATTAAAAAAACTTACCCAAAAGTAATATATGTCGGCGTATTTTAACATGAAAAATATACGAAATATTGCGGTATCAAGAAAAGTGGGACCCATCATGGCGGCCTCCATATCGGCTTCAAGTCAACAAAATGTCTTGCCCTATCCAGAAGTTACAGTTAGAGATCAGTGGTTACCGGCCTTCCAGGAACCTTATTAGAGTTCGGTGGTTTGAATCGGCATGACTTGAGAAAAGTTAAGATGTAGAGAACTCGTGATTGGAGAGTTGTTAGGTTTCGCAACTTAATTTCAAAAGTCGTCTGAAATTGAATCATCGGATTTAAGAATGGGAACAAATCCATTACTTTTCTACAGCGTTTATTCTTTTCTTTTAACTATTGTTCAATTTCCACCGGATTGCATATGGGACTGGTGCATGTTAAATCCGATCGTGGTCTAATGCCCTGACTCCTAATCAGTATGCGTTGGGTGCCAGCTCAAGTGTTGTCATCCTCTCACATTTGTTCAAAAATACAAAAATATGGGGCATTGTTCACGGGTCTTTCCTTCGAGATACACACCGTCACCCAAAGCCTTCTTTACAGTTCTGGTGTGATGTTATTTCATCCAACCTAATTTAACCTTTAATAAAATTGCAATTTTAACTGCTCAATATTTAATAATTAGGGCATTTATTAACAATTTTTAACCTTTCGAAATTCTCTATGTAGGTGCATCAATGACAATTAATTGAAGCAAAAATGACTTAATATAGTTTTACCACAAGTCCATGGGTGGCCCGTAGCTCCGAGCTACCGTTATAATAAAAGTTTCATATACTAATAAATTTTTAAAATATAATGACTTTTCCTACCCATTTTTACCCTACGTTACCCTTTACATAAAACAAAAAAAAGAGGGACCCTCGCCGGAACTTGAGGCCGCGACCTATAGTTCCAAAGTACCGATAAAGCTACAAAGCCACCTTCTGGATCATTCAAATATTTTTTGACACGTTCGCTGCCGGTCACGCACAGGCGCGTGATACGAAATAAGACGTCAAACGCAATAGTCGACTTACATACTTTTAGGCAGAGAACGTGTTCAGTTGTTTCTTTCTAAAATTGAGGGGTTTGCTGTAAAAAGGAGGTAGCTCCTATAATTCAAGTTTGCAGAAAACCGTAAAAAACGTTTGTTCCAAGTTATGTGAAGATATTCTTTTTGATCAATTTTCTTAATGTTCCTATATATTATGACAGTATTTTCACTCAAAAATATATCTTATAGATGACGCAGCACATGTTGTATAATTGGAGGTATCTCTTTCTTGCAACCAAATAGATGCTTTGTCTACCTCTATGAAAAATATTTAAAAAAAATACAATTTACTATAATATAATATTATTTTATTTAAAGAAAACTTCAATTGATATATAGCATATAATTTGGCCTTAAAAACAGAAAATTACATTTTTAATCATCCCACTCCCCGTCTGCAACATCCGGCTCATCTGTTGCGTTGTCATCTATTGAGTAACGCGATAACTAATGATTGGAGCTACATCTTTCTGGCACCAAACGAACAAGTTTTTTTTACCACAAGATAGTACATGTAGCTCAAATTCCCCTAGGTTGGAGCTACATCTTTTTTGCAGCAAACCCTTCAATTGTTAAAATCCTTTAAAACACTAAATAACATTTTTCAAATCGGAGCCTCAGGTTAACACACATCTTAACAATGAATAGTACTTATACACATAAATGTTTAGTCTATTATACGCAGATGAAGTAGGTGTTTAACATTCCACATACACACTGTTTTTGGCATCTACACAAACCGAAAACAAATGTAAAGCCTGTTGCTCCGATAGCTCAATTTAATAATTTGCATACCTATATAAATATGAAAACTCTAAATTATATATAAAATTCGCAGTCGCACAACAAATGACCCGACGTATTTTGCGAGATACAGCCATTCCCTCTGAAAGGTGCTTTGGTCGGTTCAAGACCTCCAATAAAACTACCAAAAATACATTGTTCATATTTCTGGAAAGTATTTTTATGACCCAATACACAATAATTAAACTTAAAAATAAAGGTTTTAAAATCTTAATCTCGAGTCCATATACGAGCAGTCTAGTTTCAAAACCAGATAGATCCATGTTCATACATTTTATAAGATACGTCAAACACGATTGGCAGGCACGTACTTTTAGATCTAAACGCACAACTTTGAATGTATATTTAGACTGGATTAACCCTTTGCACTCCGTTGGAGCCTCTCAGGCACCAACATAACGACTTGTTCTTTTGGTTCCCTGTTCTTTAAAATAAACAAGAACGGCGTAATCTTGTGTTTAAAAACAAATCGATTTTTTTTTCAAATTGTTCTCATGCAGATCCGAAACATATTGCGATTTTCTCCCTTCTATGAGCATAAAAATTTGGGGGTAAAAGAACAGAAAGAGGAATAACTGTTCCCTGGAAAGAACGCAATGTCAAAGATGTTAGCGGAGTGCAAAGGGTTAAAACACTTTTGAAAGGTGATGTAGGGCATTGAGAACTTGTGAAAAATATAAAAACACGATTTAGGGAAAAATGTGGAAACTTGACGGCTCATATAATCAAAATGACAAAATATACATGTTTCCTTTTCCATAGAAGAAGTTTCAGCAGATTTATTTTCGCAATAACTTAAGGACAAATACACATACACAAAACAGATACTTCACGTTAAAGTATAAACAACAACAATTAAATAACCGACGTCAGCGCCTATTGCGTAATCCTAAGGAATTGTGCAAACAACAGGTGTCGAACGATCTACATTTTTTTACTCGCAACTCCAGTCAATCTCCGCAGATGGTGCGAAGCCAAACTCTCAGGAAGTGAATGGAAGTCCAAATAATAATGGAAATTAATGAGAAACCGCGTGAATTGCAGAATTAGCATCTGCGACTGATGCTCTAAATGAAGTCGGCCTTTTCAAAAGTGCTGATGATTTCGCGTCGCATTGGGACACTTGTTTCGAAATTAAGATGCAGGCGAAAGTAAAAGCGATCGCACTTTGGATAGTAACAATATTGCTGCGAGGGGCGGGTAAGTTGTGGCTTCCGTTCTTTCACACCTTTATACTCTGCAGAAAGTGACTTTAAATTGGAGTCGCAAGTCCATCCACTGGATTGAGGTGTAGTGGTTTCGGAATCGGATTATTTCAGGAGGTGCATATTTGGAACTAATTTCAAAAGCAACAAAAACAAAATTGGACCTTCTGAATCTGATCCTTATATAATCTTCTATATATACGCTATGAATATTCGTAATGACAGTAGGGAGAGCTCACTATTTATGCAATCTCTTTGTGATCGATAAAATAGAACAACTTTCCAGTGAATATTGCGTATTAATGGATTTTAAAAAGAAGTTAGACATTAATTGGAGAATAGTTAGGGGATACTAGACTGAACCCATCTTGTTTGGTTTTCAGACTTTTGTGGACCATCAATATTTGTAATTGCATGAGGTTTTGAGGATATATTATATTTTTTCGGATATAATCATATTGCTTAAGGGGGTTTGGGACACCAAATCATCAAAAATATCCAAAATTATTTTGCTTTAAAAAATAGTTCATTTTATTTTGAATCTAACGACACCTAAATTATATTTCTACGTTCGGTACAACGAATTAGTGTTTGTAAATCAATATTAAGATTTGGTCAATCGAATTAATGTTTTTGAGTGATGGCTTTTTTCATCTTTGATCGAGTTTAAATTGATATAAGTTTAGGTCTATTTGAAGAAACTGATTTAAATTTGTTACAATGCGTTTTTAAACATATTACTTTAATTGTCTTTACGCATTAGTACTATATAGATTCTATTTCTTTTAGTATTTTTTTTATAGATTGAACAGCGAAATTAGCGATTTATTATTCCAAAATATTTTTTTGCAAATAATAAAAATTTATAAAGATAGTTTGTTAACCTTGTTCATTTGTTTATAAAAACATAAAATTAAAGTTTTTCACAAAATATATTTTTGACATATCAAAAATAAGAAAGGTAACATTTTGCATTTAAATTTTTTTTTTTAAATAAAAGTTTATTTTCAAAAAAATGTTTGACTGAGTGATAACGTTAAGAGTCTTTGCACACATAAGTGGAAAAAAATATAACGATATCTACAAAATTAAAGAAAAAGGTCAAAAGTGTTGGTATACCACCTTCATTTGCGTGGAAAATGTTGATATACATTTGAATTTTTTTTCATTTAGTAGTGCAAGGGCGCCATTTTCAATTTAAACAATTTAAAATAACTTCCACCATCGTTAAGAGGTGACTGAAATTTTAACTTATCAAAACAAGATTTCATTTACATAGGATACACTACATTTTTCTCATTCATTAAAGAAATATGTGTATTATGAAATGTTCCCACGTTTCTTTCGACGCTAATTTAAAAGATCCGTTCCTAACTCCCTTTGCCGGTTACCATTTAGATTTCAACTACGCATCAATCCCTCACAGATGGGCTTTCCATTTATAAGTTTTGTCTTTAAAGCTATATATGGTTACAAAAATCCTTGAGAACCGAAACTTTTCTTGACGATGTCAACCTTTTGGACAGTCCTCTAAATGCAGGGCATTCCTAAACAGCCAAGTAAAAAAGGTCTCTGGATCCATGGCTTGTTAGCCGACTTCTTCCAACCTTTCTCCAACAGAATAAACTAATATTAAAAAGAACTTTTATTTAAACTACCACGACACAACAATTTACATAAACTCCACCTGTGATTACATACATCTTAAAACGTTAAAGTGTACCGATTGTTATACCTAATGTTTTAAACAAACTACTTTTTAAAAATGTTGTTAAATCTGATAGTGAATATCATAACATATTTCCGTGTGTTGGAAAATACAGATCACATTGCAAAAATGGATCAAATAAAAATACTTCTAAGATAAAAGGTCTGCATCATATACTAGTCATTGAAGAAACGAAAAAATAATAGCAGAAGTCAAATATTTAAAAGTCAACTCAAAAGTGTTTAAAATATAAAAAATTCTAGTATTTAGGTATTCGAGATTAGGTATTACTTCGTAAATATGCAATTTTATTTGACTGCAAGTCATCGTAGTCATATTTCGGCTAGACAACACGCTATTTTCTCAAACAGAATAATCAGAAACAATTCACCGTTAAACAAATGAATCAACTGTAACTAACATAAGCTCTATTACAATATAGAATATCGTCGTTCACAGTGAAAAAGGTCGTATGTCAAAAAATTCAATTTTTTTGTTATTACTATCTGTGAGATTTCCACATCAACTAATCCAATAAAAAGATATAACCACATGCCAAAAAGGTTCTATAACATAAAAATATCTACTATAACACACACCCAAAGGTTCTATAACACAAAGAAAACATAAACATATTGTTATATTTTTAGTCAATTGCTTAAATTATTTTGTAAATGCTTCTTTTCATTTTATATAGATGCCTTTTTTGGAAGTAAGTAAAGCAATTTCTCTTTTAATTTATCGAAATTTATAAAATTTCAAAATCTGTGTTATGCTGAAAGTTTTTTAATTCATTCGACCAAGATCATGCATCATATGTTATACACAAGAATACATTTATGTCTAACTCTTTTTTTTTTGAGAAAAAAAATGTGTACTGATTGTACAAAATGTGAACCAAACCAATAAAATATTTACAAAATTCTTTAAGGAGAATTTACTCATGTCCGACATTTTAGATTAATTTTTGACAAGTGCAAAAATAAATATGCTTGTGATTACTTACCTCACATTAGAAAGCAGAATAAAACTTTCCTATATTTTAAAAGCCATTGAATAACATTGATTGAAGGGACTTTTAAAAACAAAATGATATCCTCTTAGTTTAGTAATAAAAAATTGCTTTAGTATGTAATATAATTTAATGACTATTTAAAACTATATCATCCACCGAGGCTGATTTATTTCTCAACGGGATTCCGATAATTGGCGATCCTCTTTGTTTGATCCGGATACCTGGAGTTCGGATAGTTTAAGTTCTGCTATATACAAGCAGATCATTGGTGCAAAAAGAGGTGCAAAATGATTTAAAATTTAAGTTAGCCGAGCAATAGCAACAATTGTAGTGCAAATTTTAATTCACTGAGTAACTACTACACACATCACAAACCAAATGATATCGATCATTGAATCGCATCCAATTCAGGGCTGCACAGGTTTTGAAATCGCCAAACGGAAGATGAAAAATCGCCAAATTCGTATTACCGCAATCGTCAAATTGTCGATTATTTGCCAAAGCTGTTTGCGCTGTAGCGAGAGAACAATTTTTGTACAATTAAAAGTTGCTCAGTGAGTGAATGCAATTTGATTTTCCCAGTTGCATATGACTAAATAGTTCAGTTGCATGTCCGATAGTTGCTACTGCGAGCTTAGCTTTAGATCCAGTATTTTTGTATGGAAAAAAATGGATTGTGTGATAGAGAATATTCTTTTTTGGGAATGTATGATTTGAGAATTTCAAATTAAATTACTTTTATATTTTCAGACAACGGGGCTGGAGCAGGTGCAGGTTTGATTTTATCTCTCATAAAACTTTTCATTTTTTAACAAAATCAAATATTGGGTTATTCTTAATGACATACCACCAGTAGCGTGTGTGTTCCTCGGTTAAAACCATATTTGGCATTATTTTTCGCAATGCTTATCAGTGTCATTAAATCTAACTCAGTACTCTAATCGATGGACTTGAAATGGTTAAAGTTACCTAAAAATTAACAAACAAAAATAAATGGAACACAAAGGGCCCAGCCCTTAACATTATACAAAAGCGGTCATTAAGATTATAATATTATCCTTGTAATTTCTTTAAATATTGAAAAATATTTACTTTAAAATATTAATCGCTATAATTATATTTCGCTGTTGCTAGTAGACATTTTGAACAATTCTGTTTATTAAAATTTAAATAAAAATGATTACATTCCAATAATATTTACATAAGAAAATTGGGTTAATTTTGTAGAGAAAGCAGACAAAATTCGACGAATACTAAAATTCGTATGCGTCGGAAAGGCCAAAGCCAATTCCTGTGTAGCAAAATATTGAGGGATTTACGTTTTATATACTTTTAATTTGAATGGGGGACCATGAAGCGTGCAGTCGAAGTGTTTGAAGTACATTTTACGTAGCTGTATTCCGCTTCAAATACCTTTTTAAAAATATCACACACGTAATATTCGAATACCATTAATTACTTTTAAAATAATTGTGTTTAAACGAATTATTTTCATAAAATGGTCAATTAATTGTTCTTTATAATTTTTAAACCATGTCCGTGTGCAACATGTTAGGAATACTTATGTAAAATCTCGAATCGCAACTTTAAGTACAATGGCAGTCTAAGAATTTGTAAACACATTCTACATAAATACGTGTTAAAAGTACTTTGAAATATATATTGTGACGATATAAGTAAAAGTAAAACAAAATAAAGAATTTCGATAATTTGAAAAACCTCTAAATTTGTCCGATATCATTTTTAGGCTTCTGGTCCCCCTTAATTGGTGAGCATACCTTAGCATCTCATTTATAGACACATATTTTCTGGTGGCGGCTTATCAAATGCTTTGGAGATACTGTAGAACAATGCTTTTACATATTGAAATTTAGAATTACGTCTGAAATTTAGATTTCCACACTTATTCAACCTTTCAGTACAAAAAGTTCTGTAACTTCTCAGAAGTATAAAAACAATCCAAATGTTTTTTAAGAGTGTTCGCGATTTCGTTTCTCTCAACAAGTTTGTCAAGACCACCTATTAGAAGACAAGAGAAAGCAGCAGACACATTTCGACGAATACTAAAACTTGTTCAGTTTCGTACGCGTCGGAAAGGCCAGAAAAGACACCATCTCCAAGAAATAAATTTCGATGTTAAAGTTTTCTGTAAATGCCCTTTCTAAATGTGCAGGTTACATAGATAATTTCGTTTTTTAATTGGTCTAACTACCAGGTATCATGGAGTAACAATGGCATCTCTTTGTGAACCGGACAGTGAACAACCCAAACCAGTCGCTAATATCAACCGTGGAACAGCTCGGTTTGTGTTCCTCATCCGCAACTTTTGGCAATGACAAGGAGTGAAGTTTTAAAGCCGAGTTCCACCGAGTTCCTCAAACGGACGGTGTGGGATTCAGTCTGGGCAGAGAAAGGAAGAAAAAAAAATTATATTGTCGTTTTACATTTAATTATTAATTTTAGGAGTTAGTCTATCTGAAAAAGAAGATTTATATAAAAAAAAGGTGCAGGTTAAAAAGAAACTATTTTAAGAACAGGAAATGTAATGTACAAGGAACTGTTCTCTAAAAATAATGTAAATATTACATCACAAGAATCTGCATCAGACTCAATGAACGTCGTTGCATGGTAGAAAACATTATCCAGCTGATTGGCTAAAAATCTGTATCTACGTCGATCAATTCGTCTTCCTGATTTTTTCCCCACGCTTTTTGAGTAATTGTAAAAGAAAAGCTGACATTCGTGCTAAGGTTCAGGTGTTCATAATTAATTTACTATATCTAGGAAATGCTTTTTACACATATAAAGACAACATTATCTACAGTACTGAAAATATCGGCGACTTAGGATAAAAACTTCGTATTTTCAAAACATAGATTTACATAGAAAACGTAGTAAGAGCTGTTTCGTGGCGAAATCCAATCTGAGGTATTCCGATCACTTCTCGTTTGCACAATTCCATATTTAGAAGCGAATCACTTGGATTTTATCGTCCAGAAGCTTTCGCTATGACTGAAAAATCTGTGGTTTTAAGACACAAGGTTTTCATTCTAAGCCGATTATATTTAATTAATAAAAATGCAGATTCGAAATCCATTTTGACGAGCCGCCACTGGTATTCACTATGCACAAATATAAAAATGTTTGTTATTTTTTTAAATGTAAATGAAATTTAAATTTTACGGTGATTTTCCAAAATAATAACTTTTAAACTCACAGATGATGCAACTTCAGAAATCTTAAATGCCCTACTTTTTCAGTTGATACATTTAATTTTCTTTGTCATCGTTTAAAAGTGAACGAAAAATGTATTAAAGTTATTGAAATTGATTTGATTTCTACTTCGAGTTGTAATTTGAAAATCATTCAGTTATTAAAAGAAACTTGTACAATTAACAACCACATTTACATTTCCCTAAAAATGTAAATGTTATTTCCAAATTTTGGTTCAATAAATGCAAAACCGTTTCAGAATTCTAGCTTTGAACTTGTCTCATTTTTCACGTAGAGGGATATACCAGTCATCAAATCGAGACATAGTTGTTAAACACGAGAAATTAAAAAAAATATTGATCCAGGTATCACAAATCAGAAAAGTATTGTTATTTTAACTATATTTATAAAATAGGTCACGATGCATAATATATAATAAAACATATTTTACAGGTGGTGGTTTTGGGATTCCTGGATTTCAAGGTGGTAAGTGCGATGTAAAAATATAAAAATATTAATATCACTACATTTTATATTAAATTTAGTTTTTGATGATTTATGTATACAATACACACTATGCTTCTGCCATTTACTGCCCTCCTAAACCTAAAAAGCATATCTCAATTGTTTTTAATTTTTACGTTTTTCCTGCTTGGTAATGTTCGTCAGCATTAACATTATTTGTAAGTAAGGGGCTGTGAAAAATATGGAAGAGCCAAAGAAAAGCAGATAATAAAACATAGAAATTTAAGTTTAAAACTGGTGATCTTCTGTTGGTCGTGGCAACATCAAAGCCTAACCACTTATTTGTACAGAGGGAGGGACCTGGTGAAATACTTCTACAACTATCAGACCCGAACTGTGTTCTAGTTTCGTGAAAGAGATAAAACCCATGTGCACCATAAAAATAGGCTTAAACCGTATTTTAAGAGATCAAAAAACATAAATATGTTATGCTTAGAAGAAACTAAAGAAGAGGAGGAAATACATAGTTGTTGTCCTTTTGCAGATTCGAACCTTCCTGAAGTGCGTGACATATTGAGATACATTAACTTACATTCTAGATTGTCTGGAATTTAGCGGAGTAAACTTAAAGAACTGTTAACGTATTCTTTCATCTTTTCGAATCAACTAGGATGCACTCATCTGGATGAGCATGATATTAAGCTAAAAGTTAAAAATCCAATATTTGCAAAATATTATAGAATGCCCCCGCGACAGACTGAAATTGTAAAGAATGAAGTGAGTAAGATGTTAAAGATGGAATTAATTGAACCGGGTGCTTCTGACTTTACCTTTCCTCTGATATTAGTGGAAGTTCCTGGAAGGTTACGAGGACTCAATTTTTTCCGATACCCAATATTGAACAACTTATCGAGAAAGTGTCAGCGGCAAAATATATTACTCTTCTTGACTCGAGGATTGGCTATAAGTGAAATAGCTTCAAGTTATGCTGCGTTTGTGACTCTGTATTGGTACCTTTAAGCTACTAAGGTTACCATTCGGACTCAAAAATGCTCCGTATTACTTTATAAAAATGACGCCTGGATTATTGCAGAACTGCGAATATTTTGTTGTGTCATACTTAGATGACGTCGCCATATTTTTGCAATCTTAGGACACTTGAAACGTGTCTAGAAGCGAGACTTGACAAGATGAAATCAGCCCAGCTGCAGAGCTTTCGAAGTGTCAGTTTCTCGAGAACACATCAACTATTTAGGGCGTATGGTTGGAAAAGGTCAACTGGAGACCTGAAGGTTCAACCCGTCCAAATTAGGTCATAATTAGGACCAGCTGGTTACTACCAAAGATAAATGCCAAAATTTCTCGCCGAAAGGGAGGTATAGACTGTAAAGACTTGACTGGAACTTCTCACCTTGACGACAGCTGATGTTGAGAAAAAAATCAACCGGCGGTTTAAGACCAGATGTATGCGTGCTGCTTTTCTTTTTGTACATTTGAAATTGTTAAAATGACTTGAAAAGAAGATTTGGTTTGGTACGTTGTGATGTGAAGTCCATGTGGACTACTGGCTGTATTTTAAAGTATATTTTGTCGGATAGGTTTTATTAATGATATTAAAAAGCCACTCGACCATGTTTTAAATTATGCTTCTATGTCACAATGAGTACCGCAGCAACGTGGTACCAAACAGCTAATAAAGTAAAAATGGAATGTGTGGTACAGAGGGTGGTGAATAGTTTAAAAAAGTAGTATGCGTTTATTATTATAAGTAATTTTAAGGTAAAGTATGGCAATGGTTGTGGAAGAAAAATACAGGAAAACAAGTTTTCATAGTGCTATATTTACCAAGAAAGCCACCAGCAAAAGAAATCGGAAGTTATAAGTTACCTGATTTAATTTTAATATAAAAATACCCATTTATCTTTCTATTTAAGAGATAATCAGAAAAAAAAACTATGTATATTAATGTTTCGTTCGAATTTAGGAATGGATCATTTTGTTTAGTTAAAGAATAGTGTGTACCATTTGTAAATGTTGTTTAAATTTAAGGACAATGTCACTACTAGACTTAACTAATTTATAAAATATTAAGTAATTTCTCTTTAACTATTTGAAGTAGGCTAATTTTACGTGTTTTAATCTCTTATAAAATAGATTTTTTAAATTTGTTTCTTTAATTTGCAGAAATTTACTCTTACATTTAAAAAAAAAAATTACTCTTTAAAAACATGATACTAACATATATATTTCCAGGTAACGACAACAATGGACAAGGTATGATTTTGAAATATAGGAGCGTTTCTTAAAAAACAAAAAAAAAAAAAAGCGGCTAGTGTTGAGAACTCTGTCGAGGCTAATTTCGTCATATTTAATAATAGTTTTGTCATTGAATCATTTGACTTTTGGCGAAACAGGAATCTTCAAATTTTGAACGAATGAGAGTAATTTAATTACATTTATCTGAAGGAATCGAATAACTTTGGGTTTGAATATTGCCACGAATAAAACGAGCATTTCTGATGTAGCGGATGTTTCGCTAGGCTGCGGACCTAGGGATGGCTAGTTTGAATCAGGCAGACGTTATTTATATGAAATTATCCTGAATTTTGACGAAATCAATTTCTATACAAAAACGACAAAATTAATTTTCTCAGTCTGACGATATAGCAGGCTTCTGTTTCGTAAATTTGTTTAAAAGTGTTAAGGAAAAGAGCATGCGTCAAACTGTGTTTAATTTTTTTACTTGTAAGACGCAAATTCGGTTTACTCTTACTCTCTCTCTTATTTTACAAACTTGTATTTCATTTCATAGAGCGCTAATGAAACAAAACGTTTAAAAATTGATACGGAGAATAAAAGTGAAACATGTGATAAAATGGTAGAAAAAAATTAACAATACAAATCGCTTTTATACTTTTTAGTATTTTGGTCGGATATTTTTTAAAATATCAATGGAAACATGCTTCTAATTTTATACAAAAGAAGTTTTAACTATAACAAAAATATCGTAACAGTCGGCAGCTATCTTTAAGCAATTCGGAATTATTATAAAATCACGTCTTATTAGAACATTTTGACAACTAAAAAGAACTTGCTGGGTGCCAATGACATGTCTAACTTTTATGTCCTAATTTCGAATTTCACTTAAAGCTAAATATATCGATAGATGAAAGCACAATCATTGCATGCCCACTTTTGTAAATTTTAGGAAAAAGAAAAATTCGAATTTGGGCCTTTTTAGAAATTTTGGCTGAACTATAAACCTGCATCACAAACTTATTATTCGGAAGGTGCATACACTGTTTGTGCAAAAGGAAATAACTATATTCTCTACATGAATATAATATTATCTCATTTATACAAACACAATATCTCATTATAACAATATCTCATTAATCTAAAAATGGATAGACAATGATTGTGCTTTATGTCATCGATAAATTCTTTTATGTATGAAGTTTACGTCAACTTTTTCATTAGTTATTTTGTTGTAGCAGGAAACCCCATAGGAGGAGCATTGTCGGCATTTAGTAATGGTAAGTATCAAATATAGAATTATTTAAAAATATATATATTTATATTTTAGGACTCTATATAAAATGTAAAGAAAGGTTATAGATGCTTGAGAACTTGTCGGTAATGGCATGCGTGATTTGTATGGAAATTAAAAAAAAACATTCCTGTTCGTAGACTTTTTCCCCCGATTTAACAGACAATAAGAAAAGCATGTTTTTACAAGTTTTGCTGGAGTTAAAGTAATATATTTTTTCTGTTGAAATTCTATTTTTATGTTCCAGCGGGGCAAGGGATAGGTGGAGCGTTTGCAACTCCTTTTCAAAATGGTAAGTGTAAATTAGAAAAAAAATATTCCACTATAAAAACAATTTACATTAATTAGTAAACCTTGTGTGTTTCAATAAAAAAAAAAACGTTATCCTGATAATAACGCAAGTAGTAATAATAATTACTAATTAATTATATTTAATAAATAACTTTATTAAATATTTAAGAATTGTATCACAAGATTCGCCCCAGAAACGTTAACATAATCAATTTATTTTAAAAAAAAAACATTTATCGGATGCACTAACAATCACAAAATAACATCAGTGTTTTAATTGGACTTAAAATAAAAGGTGGATCACGCTAATTAAATAATTAAATTTTATGTCGGTTTTCTTGAGCACCAGCGATTTTACTTTTAGTCCATTTAAACACTGATTTTATTTTGTGATTGTTAGTGCATTAAATAAATGTTTTTTTTTTAAATATATTTATTATTTTAACGTTTCTGGGACGAATCTATACTATTCTTAAATATTTAATAAAGTTCGTTATTAAATATAATTAATTAGTAGTTAGTAATTATTATTAATTCTTGAGTTTCTATCAGGATTACGTTACTATGTCAAGTTTTAAGACGATTGAGGGAAAGACTCCCACCTAAGACTCCCATGTTAAATTCAATAACTTTGGTGGTATATAGTCATAAATTACTTTAATAATCATAATTTATTATAGATTAATATTTCAATAGTTTTAAAGCTTTTTACACATGGATTTAATTTTTTGAAAAATGTTATGAATTTTAAAATAATGAGACAAAATATAACTTAAATAATTTTTCAAACAAAAAGATTTTAAGAAAAAAAAATACGCATCTCATATTTTATCCTTTGTTTCAAAGTGTTTAAAAGTGTTATACAAACAATCAGAAAAAGTTTCAGGAATATATTTCTTGCAGTTTTTAAATTATGAGACCCCAAAAATGGAAAAAGTCAATTTCGAGTAAATGGGCATCCGGTTTTGCCCTAATAATACAATTCGATTTTTGGTTATTTTGTTAAAAATATTTAAAAAATACTTGCAAGTTACATATACTACAAATGAGTTATCAATTTAAACGGAACAATTCAAAATTTTTATAAAGAGTTAAAATTTCCAAAATGATTCTTTTTTCAAATTTGCATGTGCCAGAAACCCTTACCTTTTAAAGTAATATGGTATTTCCTCGGTTTTGTTTAAGAGAGTTCTAGAAAAAAATGCTCTCTCACCTGCAAGTGACACATAAAAATAATAAAGGCAAGAGAGTACTTGCTAGTGTTATTAGGACAGAGTAACTATGGATATATTGACATTGCAAAAATCAAATATAGAGCATACATAACCTGTTTAAAATAAAAGTTTATAATTTTAATTATATTTAAATTCATTTAAATACTTAATTTTAATATGCAACCTTTGTAATATGCATTGGCTTTTTCAGCAGCGCAAACTTTTACAGGTAAGTCTATAAAACAATACCTTTATTATAAATTTAATTTTATAAATATGCAGAGCTAATTGGTATAAAATACCAGAACAATAAATAATTTATAAAATATTAATAATAATCAATATTGTTTTTACATGATGAAAAATCTCATTGATATTACTTCATTCGAATTTAACTATGCGCAGTAGAAACGTGTTCTTGTTCAATATTAAACATCTATAGTAATACATTTACATTATTAATGCATTGCTAAATGTTATTTTATGTATTTATTAATACAATTATATTTATCAATAAATTCATCAAACTTCATTGACATATATATGTTTTCAAAGCTGAGCAATAATTTAATTTTTAATCTTGTATGATAATAAATTTATAGGTACCGGACCAAACCAACGTTCAGGTATGTTTGTTTAATAACTTATATCTTAAGTTTTATTATTTTTATCTGTTAAAAACAGTATAATTACAACTCAATAGATATTTTAATAGCAACCATTTTAATGTAGTTCAAAAGATATTTTCCTCTGATTCGAATCAAATTAGTATTTCTAAATTAGATTTATGTTTAAATTAGTAAGGTAATGAAATAGTAAAATTATTTAAAGAATAATTGTACTAAATATCAAGGTTATTTTTTTTAAATATTATATTATACTAATTTCTGCAATTAAAATTGTTTTTATAATAATTGTAGATTATTAATTTTTTTTAGGTGGCGGCCAGAATAATAGACAAGGTATATTTGTATAATAATTGTACTAAAATAATGATACGATATACATAATTTATAATGATACAGATAATGATACATATTTTTTAATACGAAAAATAAATCTTTTTACTAATTATTTCTTATTTTACTTTTATTTTTATATTTATAAACCATTTAATCAATTAATAATGATGTACAAGAATTTATTTATTAATGATGTAAAAAAAATTATTTACTACTGTACTATAATTTTTTTAATGCTGTACCATAACTTATTTTTTAGTTTTGCACTATAATTTATTTATAATGCTGTACCATAATTTATTTTTTATACTGTTATTATACTTTATTTTTTAAAGCTATACAATGATTTAATTCTCGTTGCTGTATCAAAATTTATTTTTTTGTACTGTAACATGATTTAATCTTAATACAATAATTTATTTTTAATGCTATACCATATTTTTTAATGCTGTACAATAGTTTATATTTCAGTGATGCTCTATAGTTTATATTTCAGTGATGCTCAATAGTTTATATTTCAGTGATGCTCTATAATTTATTTTTTAATGTTGTACCATAATTTATTTTTTAATGATGTACAATAATTAAATTATAGGTGGCCGGAAAGTGCGACCAGGTATATTTGTTAAAACATTTATAAATTAAGTATATATTTAAAATTTCGCTATTCTTATCTTGTAACTTATATATTTTATAATTTAATTAACAGATATTTTATTACCAACCGTTTAAAACTTAGTACCAAATATACGTTGCAATGATTTGAATTGAATTGTATTGCAAGCGTTTAATCCTTTTCCGCTTTCGAGCAATTTTTAATATGATCTTTCAGCAACTTCAAGTCATTTTTGCTATGAGTTACCAGATACTCTATTAGTATTTATACTGGTGCAATTATGAGGCAATCAATCAAATAGAGAGTGATTTGCTGTGGATGGTAAACTTTGAAATATATAAACAATATTGGTGCATATCCGCACGTTTGGCGTTTGGGTCTGTTTGGCGGAAGAGAATCCTCAAAATATGTTCAAGAAGCAAATGTGTTTTTATACAGGGTTACTTATTCCACAAGTAATGCGACCGAATTCATAAGAAATCATATATTGGACACATTCGTACAATTAGTTAAAAATCTTCAAAATACCATCCTCCTGCGTCGATACATTTATGGAGGAAGGTTTTTCCAGGCCTGGAAGGCATCCAGGAAGGCCTTCTCCGTGAGGTCCTTTAGAGCCGATGTAACATGAGCCAGGATGTTTTCAATCGTGTCCCAATGTTTCCCTTTCAGGGCTCCTTTTAGGCGGGGAAACAAAAGCAAAGTCTGGGGGAGCCAGGTCAGGCTTGTAGGAGGCTGACGAACCAGTGGGGTATGCGTCCTGGCCAGGAAATCGTTGACAACGAAGGAGCTGTGGCTTGGCGCGATATTGTGATGAAGTTTCCATGCGTCCTTGATGTCACTTCGGCAGCGCGCGACCCTCCTTTCTAGCCAGTACCCATACCCCACTGGTTTTCCAGCGTCCCTACAGTCCTGACCTGGCTCCCCCAGACTTTTTTTGTGTTTCCTCGCTTAAAAGGAGCCCTGAAAGGGAAACATTGGGACACGATTGAAAACATCCTGGCTCATGTTACATCGGCTCTAAAGGACCTCCCGGAGAAGGCCTTCCTGGATGCCTTCCAGGCCTGGAAACACCGCCTCCATAAATGTATCGACGCAGGAGGGTGTTATTTTGAGGATTTTTAACTAATAGTACGAATATGTCGAATAAATGATTTTTTATGAATTTAGTGGCATTACTTATGGAACGCACCCTGTAGATGCCGTCGTACAGCAACAGGGGAGTAACTAGTTTACCTAATAATGTCGCCCCATCAGCGACAGCCGATTGCAAAGGTTAAAGTAATCAAATAATTAACTTATACAGTACAAGTAATATTAAACAAAATAATTACACTAATCATAATAATTCTTATAATAATTTCTACAATTTATAACCTTTTGGACTTTTTTTTAGGTAAAATAATATTTTTTTTACTTACACGCAATATTTTAGTTTTGATGTGCTTGGAAGAATCCACCAAGTTATTTGTTTAATAATTAGAATATTATTTGTAAAATAAAATTATATGTAATTAATTTCAATAAATCATTACAGTCCAGAAATAAGCTACAATAACATGAAATCCAACTCAAATTTCCTTTGAAGAATCAAATATATATTAGTCTGAATAATTTTCAATGTTTTTTTAAAGTGTTGGAATTTATGTATTTCAGGTGGTAACAATAACAACAACCCAGGTTATATTATATTTAATAAGCATTTAACTTTTATGTATAAAACTGAACGAAATCCAAGGTTTTAGAATAACACCTCTATTTATATTATACATTTCTTATGTTCATTGCAAATATATTTGAAACATAAAAAAACCTGTAATTCAATAGACTCCTATTGAACCTTACCACAAAAGATGGGCAAACATATTTTCATTGCGATCTTTTTTTTGAATTTGAAATTTCTGCTTCCTTTTTTTTTCTCTTTCACTTGAAGTTGCAAAACTTAAGTTAACTGCTTCAGACCTGGTGTCCGGTGTACCGAACATCAATTTTTAACCTCTACACTTTACCAACTGCTTTAAGTAATTTCCTACGATACGTACTAATTGACTCTATTTTCTGTAGTATTATCGTTTATAAAAGTGTTTTAGTTTAGAATCTGGCAACACTGAGATTTATAACTTTGATGTTTTGCAAGCATGTCCAAGGAAGCGAAACGATTGTATAAAATAATGTATACATTTTAATAATTAGTTTTTTATACTAAGTTTTACAGTGAATTTTAAATAAATAATAAATAAATTAAATGCAAAATTAAAAAAAAAAGTTGTTTGTTGCAATTTAAAAAAAATACTTTTTAAATTATAATTCAAATTAAAAAAATATATATTACTTATCTTTATTACTATAGATCATCAGATTTTAAAGCAAAACTTTATAACCAAAATATTCAAAATTTCGACTCCTATTCGTTCCCAGGGATACTGAATTTATTACATGTACGTTATTTTATTATGTATGCTTAATTGCTTTCTACGTGGTCACAATAGTATATATGGTATGTTTTTAAATATACTGAATATTTTTGCACGGGGTGTTTTGTAAATTCGTAAGTCGGTACTTTTTCGTTAGCTGGGGACCAAGTCATCATACAAATTAAGTACTATTGCAACAATGCATACAAGTTGGTAAAAATAATAATCCAATGATGTGGAAACAAATTCAAAATAATCAATTTCATTAAAATCAAATATTGTATCGCAATGAATTAAATAAATTATATACTTGCGATAGATTTAAAGTGATCAAATGTTAAGGTTATTTTTAAAAAAAATATTTTATCATACTAATTTCTGCAATTAAAATTGTTTTTATAATGATCTACAATGATTTTTTTTAGGTGGCGGCCAGAATAATCGACAAGGTATATTTGTATAATATTTTAAATATTTTTAATTACTTAATATATCATTAACGGCTTTTGGGATATGCGTCTTAAAAATAAAAATACCTTCAAACTATGTTAATAATTGTTTAGGAGGTATTTCGGGTTCTATAAAATAATACGTAAAAAATAGTTAATTCTTTTAATTCAATAAAACCGCATACAAGCAAATTGCAATAATTTTGGAAATTTGAATATGAATATATATATATATATATATATATATATATATATATATATATATATATATATATATATATATATATATATATATATATATATATATATATATATAATTACATAATGTTGTACAATAAACAATAATTAAATATTTTAGGTGTCCAGAACAACCGGAAAGGTATATTTGTTTAATAATTTAAACATTTTTACGATTCATACGATTATTTATAATCGTTTAGAAGTATTTCGCGTCTCAAAAAAGATTACGTAACAGATATTAATTTTTAGAAAAAGATATTAAAACCATGTGCAAACAAATTTTAATAATGTTGAAAAATTGGTCTTAGTTTTCAATTGACATTGAAGTCATTGATAAGAAATTTGTTTCGCAAATTTTGATTCGTCTCGATATCCTTTCGATGTTTTAAGGGAAATATGGTTTTTTGAAATCTTAATATAAAAATGTAATGTACGGTTATAAGATATTTTTTAATTTAATTTCTGGTTGGTAGTTAACATCACAATTTTTTTTCATAATATTAATTAAAATGCAAATTACTATTCAAGGTATGTCTATGTATAGGAACAAAAATCTTTGTAAATTAAAGTTGAATAATAAAAAAAGTTATTGAATTATATAAATTAATATAAAATTTTGTTAAATTACTTTTTTGTTAGCTGCCTATAAAATATTTTAAAATCTATAAAATTCGTTATGATTTTGTTTTTATTAGCTGCCAATTATTTATTTTTAATATATATATACATAAATTGAATTTTTCTGTATTTATAGGTCGTCCAGGACAAGGTTTGAATTTAGTTCTTTATTCATTTTATTTCTTTTTATAAAAGCTTAATCATAAAATATCTAAATATGTATATTGTAGTTGTGTCATATATTATTATATCACATTCATAACAAACCCTTTCTTTAAATTAATTAAAACATTAATTTAAATACAAATGAATTGTATCTTAAATAATGTGACAATACATGAATTGTTTTAGGTAAAAGCATATCTTTACCTTTATATATATATTCTAATTCGAACATACTTTTTGTATGATATATTTTCTTCTATTTCACTATAATGGTGTAATTTATTAAAATACTGTTGTTGTTTTAGTTCAAATATTTTATCCAATTACACCATTTATAAATTTGCTAATTAATTAAATAAAATATTTTAACTAACATACAATATAAATACTTTTAACTATATAAGGTTGAGTCTTTAAATTCAAAATAGTTCCTAAAATTTTAAGCATTTAAAAGAATAAACTTTTAGTTTATTCTTAGATGCACAGTGCATATGCGTTTTGATAAATCATTAATTTGAAAATCCGTACACAACATTAGTTCATTTATTTGTTATATATATATATATATATATATATATATATATATATATATATATATATATATATATATATATATATATATATATATATATATATATATATATATATATATATATATATATATATATATATATATATATATATATATATATATATATAATATATATATATATATATATATATATATATATATATATATATATATATATATATATATATATATATATATATATATATATATATATATATATATATATATATATATATATATATATATATATATATATATATATATATATATATATATATATATATATATATATATATATATATATATATATATATATGCAAAATGCTCTATAACAATAATTAAATTTTGCAGGTGGTCACAACAATCGACAAGGTAAATTTGTTTAATAATTTAAATATTTTTAATCAATATTTATTAAATGACTTGTTTGAATGTATATCTTAAAAATGGAAATACCTTCTAAACGTTGATTATTGATCGTTTAGAAGGTATTTTGCGTCCCAAAAAAGTTTACGTAAAATATACTTAATTTTTAAATAATTATATTAAAACCGCGTACAAAGAAATTAAAATAAAGTCGGTCATTTTGAAAAATCGATACGAGATTTCAATTGACATTTAACTCAATTGGTAAGATATTTGTATAGAAAATGTTGATTCATTTTCAATCTTTTTGATGTGTACGAAATTGTAAGGAAACATTGTTTTATTGAAATCCTAAAATAAATATATAAAGCACGCTGAACGATATATTGAAATTTAATTCGGGTTTCGTAAATGACATAACAAATTCTTAATTTTTTTTATATTAAATTAAAAAATGACTGTGACGTATTTATTTTTAAATTTTACAATCCTCAACACGATTAGAAATTATGTGTTAATGCTATGACAGGCTTTAAATGTAAACCAGAATATTTTACTCATAATTATTAAAATTAATTAATTATTACTATATTTAAATAATTATTTATTATATGTAATTAAATTCAGTTATTTGGACTGGCATGATATAAATAATACCTTATGAGATGTTTATTTTGAATATTTTTTTCATTTATAAATATATGATTGTAAAGATATAATGCTATAAACTATAATTTGTTTTTGATGTATATGCTGTAATACCTTTTTAACAAATATCTTTTTATGAACTGTCAATTTCTGTTTTTTAAGTTTTTTTCTGTAAATAAAATATTGAATTTTTCAATATTTTTAGGTCGTCAAAGACAAGGTTTGAATATATTTTTTTATTCATTTTAATTCTTTTAATCATAAAGATAATAAATTCTAAATATGTATATTATCATATATGTATATTGTATAATTCTAACATATATGATATTATAATATTCCTTATAAACCTTAAATGAATTTAAATAAATAAACTAAATAGAGACGATACAATCAAATATAATTTAAAAAGAAATATTTTAAATAATGGGACAATAGACATGATTTCTGTATGCGTTTGATCTATACTTTTCTATAATTTCTAAATCGATCAGAATCTTATTTTTAATTATATATTTTCCTCTTTTTTACTATAATGGTATTTAGTTAAAATATATGTTCAGTTAATAATAATCAAGATTAAAGTATGTTTTAATTTCAAAAGAATTCCTAAACTTTCAAGCGATTAAATAAAAAGTTTTTTTTATTAAAACTTCGCTGTTTAGGGCGTAGGTATTTTGAAATTAATTTTTCATTAATATTTGTTTGACATTTAAACATTAATTGGAAATATCATTCATTACATTAATTCATTTACTCTATGACGGATCTGTTCGATTAAAGTCGTCCATGGATTTCCATTATTATTAGTAACAAACATTACATTTAAATTCCTAAAAATAATCAACGTTTACATATTTTTCCAATTAGTAGTTTTGTGGTGTTTTATGAAAGCTACATCTATTAAAATAATAAAAGTAATAAATAAAAAAGATGCATTGGAAATATACAGTAAACTATTTTACATAGAAAACAACCTTACAATTTTTCCCTTTTTCTTACCTGCCAGAGGATTTTGATGTGTTTCGACAGTTCATTTATCAAGAAATTGATTGCAAGATTGGCATCGATTTTAAGTAACATATTTTAAGAAAACCTAACACATCTATAAAAACTTATTTGGCATGACTAAAAATTAATGTGTATGTAAAACACAATTCTTATGAATTTTTTGCTTCTTCCTTTATATCAAAATACTAATTATACTAATTAATATTTCGCTTTATGAGAATTGAGTTTAATAAAAAAACATAGGGAATAAATTTACCATGCAATGAGCTTTATCAAATGAAAAATAACACATTATTTGCTTTTCATGATGGTGGTAAAAATATGAAAAACACAAAACAAAAACTTGATTTACTTCACTTGTAAAGGTATACTATTTCAAAATAGAAGTTCAAACACAACTCAAAAATATGTATTTTCAAACATATTGTAATATGTTCGTTTTGTTAGTTTTAACAATTCAACAGGTCAATGCAAACAAACAGATTTCTACTTATTCGCCGTGATAATAAGTAAATATTATAAAAAGATAATAAGTAAATATGCACCCAACTTTTATAATATTTGTATTTTTGATGAATTTGCGTTGTAATACGTTTTAATACTCTTTATATTTGTAGGTTTTAACCATCAAACAGAGAGAGATTTTAACCCTCAAATCGGTTTTAACTCACACACAGGTTTGAATGATTGTTTTAAATTTTAAGTGATTGAATATTATTTAAATATTCCTTTTGCAGTTCTTTGTCATTAATTAAAATACAAATTATTTCCTTAATAACATAGAATTGGAAATAGTTTAATAAATTATTTACTGAAATATTTTTAATTTCTTTACTGATATTCAAATATGTTGTTGGCAGTAAAAATGAAAGAAATTTTTGTCAAAACGTTAAACAACGTTTTTGTTATATTATCAATCGTTTTTTAAATTTTTGTAAACTCACCTATAGCTCTTTTTACACTAAATAAGAATTAAAGTCTAATTTGAGTTCCCCGATTTCGAATCCGAGTTTGTTAAAAGTACACTGCTAAAACTAGGTACTTAAAAATAAGTAAAATGTATTCATTTTTTATTACATTCGATGCTTATCATAGCTCCGAATACATAAGTTTCAAGACATGTACTCAAAAATGAGTAAAATGAATAAAAAGAGCAGATGCTTGCCTACATAGACTGCCGTCATAAATTACTTTAATTAAATAACAACAATTACAACCAGGACTTACTGGGAATCGAACCCAATACATCTACTTGATGTCGTCCTCACCGAAGTCTAGGGACTTATCCGTTGTACTACCATAGCCGTGACCAGAGCGAAGGGAAGAAGTTATAAACATAAGTAACGTTAAAAAGGCGTGACAAAAGAATGGGAAGTAAGATAATTGAGTCGTAATAACTAATTTTACATTTAAGCAATCGACATCAAATAACGTGAAAAACCATCTTAAGATGGCTTGAACAGAAGCTGATATTAGCAATATATACCATACTGCTCAGTTTTGCGAAATTACGATTACTGAAATTTGAGTAAGGCATCGCTCATTTACGATGCAATTGTACTCAAAGAAAAACGAGTACGTCCATGTACTCGTTTTTAAGAACATTTATTTTTACAATGTGACGACAAACCATGTTAAATATCATATGAATTAGAAAGATAAAAAAATCTAGATCAATCTTAATACTCAATAAGTAAGTCATTATTAGTAATCTATAAATAAGTCAATGTCTTTAATTCCTGTTAACCACCATCGATTAAGTGCTTAAATTAAAGAAGATGTATATAATTAAATTTTTGATTATTTGATATTTTAAACAATATCCAAATATTATTATAAAGTTTCATTGCGGCATATAAAACTTAAACTGGTGGAAAGAGCAGTGCAAGAGGAACAAAATAATACAACGAAGTGTAAATTTGTTACCAGTGTGAATATATGTAGAATATACTGAATAAAATAATCTTTCTAGGAAAAAGGTAAACCGACTTTAAGGAAAATGCGATTAAAAAGTAAAAAATAATTTTTAATTCTACGAATGAGTTGAAAAATTGAATTATTGAATATCAATTTTATACTTAGTACAACTTTTTGAAATAGGTGCCAAAATTCGGGTATGATTTTTGTAAATTGGCACCACTTCAAAAAGTTGTACTAAGTAGAAAATTGATATTCAATAATTCAATTTTTCAACTCATTCGTAGAATTAAAAATTAGTTTTTACTTTTTAGCGCATTTTCCTTAAAGTCTGTTTTCCTTTTTTCTAGAAAGATTATTTTATTTTTCCTTTTTTAGTTTTTAATTTAGCAGGAGGCTTAGCCCCTTCTTATTATTCACCATGAAATTCAAGTAGAAACTTCTGCTCAACAATGTATATTCTAAAACAATGCCTATCAATGCAAATACATGCTGGTTAAAGGAAATGTCATTGTTGTACAACTTCTGTTAAACAATGAAAATACTATGAAATTGGATTAATTGTATAAAAAAACTCCGAAAAATCGACATTTCCGGATATATAACAGCCGGATAAACGATTATTTTTTGCAGATTTTGCCTAAGTGGATTTTTCTTTATCCAACAAAAAAAGAATTTTCGAAATCGGAATTTTTTTTTCAAACGGTCCGGTTAATTGAGAATTCCAGATAGTTAAATGCCAGATAACCGGATATTTCTTTCAAACTGCTCCCAAGTGAAACAGCCCCTATCCAATAAAAAAAAATTGTGCAAATATCTGAAGTAGAACCAAAATCCCGCACGAACATACATAAAAAAAAGTCATAAAGGTCGAATCTATAACCTCTCGACTTGGCGCGCGATTTGGCGGTTTCAATTTAAATTTTCTGGTGGTTTTATTTTGGAGTTTTGGTTGGCGCGCTGTTCAGTCGGTTAAAAAGAAAGAAAGAAAAGGCACGCGCATACAAGTTAAGGACGAACCAAGCATTCCAGTGGGGACATGCGCCTACCCCATATTACGTTATTCCATTTTCTAATAAACAACTTTATTATGAAGAAACTAATTGCGCTATATCCCCTGCATAGCAGGTTCTGGCCGTCAATATTATTCCAACGCGTGTACCCATCACTGTAGAAGGTGTTACTAATGCAATGTAAAGAACCTTAACTTTTCATCTTTCTGTGTAACTATGCATTAAACGTATTCCAATTATATCAATTTATTTTCAGGTTTTAACGTGCCAACAGGTATGAACTTTACAATTTTGCAAATGGACACACATATCTAGATTTAATTTTTGCAACCTTGTGTTTAAAGTTTTGTTATGTGTTTAAATGTTTCATTCTTGGGTTGCATTCTTTTAAAATAGAAGAATATGTTATATTAAAAATAATTAAAATAAGAAATATTTTAAGATTAATAAATTTATAAAAATTGTGAATTCTTTTTTTAGTTTTCATTTTGTAATTTTTTTAAATAATAAATAATTATAAAAGTCTCTGGCTCAGCTATTTTTAAAAGGAACTTTATCTGTACCTGTTCAGAAGAGCATTTAACTTTCCAAATGATTCTTTCACTTAATGTTGTTAAATAGTCGGATACATCGTTTTACCAGTCCATTTATTGATTTACAGATATCCAAGAGCACTAATATTTGAATTTTAATTAAATTAATATTTAAATATATTGCAATACTATTCATATTTCCAGGTTTTAACCAACACACAGGTTCGAACCAATTTTTTTATTATTAAATGATTGTTTTTTAGATTTGTTGTGTTCAATTTATAATACTGGTGATTTAATTTAAAGAACAAAAAACAGAAGTATTCTAATGGAGTATTTTTTCTCAATGTGTTTAATATTTATGCTGAAAATATTCGTCATCTAAAAAAATCTACAGAAATATTCGTCATCATAAAATGAAGTATCTATCTGTGGATTGAAAAATACCTACTTTTTCTTTTGTGTCTTTAGGGTTTACAAAGGTCGTGGCTCCGTAGAAGCCTTCGCCTCCAGTATGATAAGTTATTTAACATAACATTAGCTCTAGGCTACTTGAATGAAGTTTACCATTGCGAATATGAACTTTGAAGGGGGCATCTCGGTTAAGGTAGGGTCTTATCAACTGGCATAACTGTTGAACAGGAGGAGTATTAGGCAGATTGTTATTTCTTCATGACTTTTTTTTAATTCATTTTGTTTCTTTACATAATTTTATTTACAGAAGGTTATCAATGATTTACGAAAGTTAACTTGCTAGCAAGAGCGCCGACCTTGGACGGTGAATATGTAGGGGATCTGTGTGATCATAGACCACTAGATCATTTAACTCTTCATTGACAATATGGTCTATTCATCCATAGAAGTTAGTGGCTAGATTGCCAATAAATTGAAGTAGTGAGGGCATATGTAGTGAGGTATAAAAGGTGATTTAATTATAATTATAAAATTTATAATACTGGTGTTTAATTTAAAAGACAAAAAGAATTAGAAATATTCTGAGTATTTTTTCCCAATGTGTTTAATATTTATACTGAAAATGTTCGTCATCTAAAAAAATATACCGAAATATTTGTCATCCTAAAAGGAAGTATCTATCTGTGGATTGAAAAATACCTACTTTATTTGAGTATAAAATGACGCCATTTCAGTACTATCCAACCATATGCTGTGCACATGACTTGTAAAATTTCGTTTAGTTACTTGAATGATTTTAACAATTAAAAAAATATATTTTGAAGATCTAGAACGTGTCTTTGGGGGGGGGGGGGGGGGGTACGGAACAGTAGGACGTGGGTTTGAATCCCAACGGGGTCACTCAATTATTTTTTTATGTATATGCCTTAACGTGCTTCTCAGACAGGCGAGGCCAAACAACTAGTATAATTGTATGATACACCATAAACATACGATATTATTGTCAAAAGTTAAAATAAGGACTTTTTTTTCTAATCTAAACAAATGCTTTCTAATTTTTAGAAAAATAATTTATTCCGAGTTTTAGACCGAAGTCACCGAATCAAAGTAGAATAAGGATTTGCAGAAATAATATTTCGGTCTGTTATAAAAAGATGCAAAATATCGAACTTAACACCAATATATGCATTAGATAAAAAAAAAACTTACTCTATCAATAACTTACCTATTAAGTCTAACTCAGTATACCTAAACAGTTGGAATAACTTTATTAAAAATATCAAACGGATGCAGAATACAATAAGCTTTGTCTAATGATAAGTATATTGTCCTAAATTTTTATTCGTCACATTTTCATCTTATCATCACAGACGAGGAGTTAACCTTCAAAATGTGTTTTGGCCAACATTTCTGAAAACTGGAATATTAAATCAGTGCCTTCCAAATTTCTTGTCAACTTACTTATTTTAAACGCCCAAAAGAGTTACATTGATTGAAATGAACTTTTCAAATAGTGGGCACTGTACGCAAGACAATGCATTTCGGAAAAGTTATTTGCGCTTTCACATTTAATGTGACAAAACACGTTTTGATTTTTGCTTTCCAGACATAACATTAACCATAATATTAGAGTAGCAAGAAATTGAAAGGCAATTGCGAGGAACAACTAAACGCTAATAGCGCTTCCTGCGCTGATAGCAGCCAGAAATTCAACCAATATGTAGGAAATAGTCTAGAGTTGCTGGTTTGTCCGAACGAAAAAGACCTCTTTCGCAAAGGGTTAAAATTTGAAAATAACGTTTTAAAACCTATCAGTATGAACCGATTAATTAAACTATAAAAATAAATTGATACGAAGTTTATTTTTATTTCTTGGTTAATTCTTTTACATATTTTTAAATTTTTATGTTAGCGCGAAATTCACCTATACACCTTATTGATTAAAATCTAAGTACGTTATGTTTAAGAGTAATACATGAAGTTTAACTTGGTATTCAAATTCATTCTAATAATATGTATCTTTCCAGGTTTTTACCCACCAAAAGGTTTGAACTTATTTATCTCAATAGCAGAAATAAATGTTAAATCTAAATTTAACTACCTAAATAGCGAAAAAACTAAAATTGCCTTTTGTGATGAAGATAAAACGTTTTTAATATAAAGAAAACTTAAATATAGTTGTATTTAAAACTGAAAATAATTTTAATTTTTAACACTTGCAAAATTTTTAATTTTTTTGTTAGTTTAAATATTGTAACGGTTTTTCTACGAAAAAGATTATAAAATTTACCGATTAGTTATTTTTTTCAAATTCAAATAAAAACACTCTGACTGTTTCATACAAACATATAAGTTTTAGCATAATTTTGTACTTTATTTTAGCCGAATAGTTTACTTTCATTCACATATACATATATTTACAAATATGCAACAACATTAACCTTTTTATGAAATATTAATTATTTGCATTCCATCACTCTCTCTATTTTCAGGTTTCTCCAGACCAACATGTAAGAAAGTTTTTATCAAAATAATAAATGAATGATTAGTTTTTTGATTAAATATTTGCAGCTTTAAAAAATTGTTTCATCCACGCAAACAAGTTTAAAATATTTTCTTTAATATGAAGTAATATTTTGTTGTTTAGTTTTTATTATTTTGAGCTCAATTTGAAATGATAATTATCAAATTTATTATTTCTGTAATATAGAATTCTGTTATACCTCTTACACTCGATAAGTTTTAACAAGTGAAGATCAAAAGAAAGATATTACACCGTAAATTAATAATAAACATTAGCGTTTTGTTTAAAAAAGCATATGGAATATATTGCAAAAAGAATAATATAATAATACGGAATATGTTGTATAAGGAATAATATTGCATAAGGAAACGTCTTTTTAAAAAATATTTCCAAGCTTTTGGTAAAATGTTACAGTGGAGTTGGTATCGTAAGGGACTTCGGAGCAATAGGTCGCAAATTCGAGCCCCAAGGTAAACATGAAACACAATTTTTACATGTAGGGGCTTGGCTAAAAAATTAGGTCCACATTTTGTACTTAAACTTATACTTCGAGTCAAATCTACTCAAAAGTTTTAAACAACACTGAAAACAGTTAACTAAAATGAAAACAATCGCTTACGTGTGTATGAAGGACTACAAAAAGGGGTGCTAATGTTAAACATACTGAACCAACAATCGTATTTTTGTTTCCAAATAACGTATTGTGTTAGTTGAAAACACATTTTGCGTTTCTCACTGGAATTAAGTCGATGCATCCCATAGAGTAATGATACTAATAGAGGAATAAAAATGCCGATTTCCGTGTGTGCATCATTGAAACCACGTGATAGGTGGAAATGCCAATTCACTCATGCGCCAATATTACGTGGCAGGCCTTGGCGACTTTAAGAACTAAGCGAGATCGAAGTATTGTAATATGGTTTTGGGTTTATTTTTGTATTTAAATATCATTTTTTTAACGAGTGGCACAATTTAAGGGAGTTTAACAAATATATTAAAGATATTTTTCTTACTTTGTACTTTTGAAATAATTGCGTTACGTTTTATTGTAAAAAATTTACCATAAGCGAAGTTCTTTCAACTGTTATTTTGTAAAGTTCAATAAGAAAATATGAACACTAAAACCGGAGAAATATAAAGAGTTTCGTTTTTTCGAGTATTGAACACAAAGAAAATTATATTTTCGTTTCGTTAATGAAGAGGAAATATTTAACGCAAATTGTTTGAAAATAAGTAAATACCTACATATATGTTAAGAAAATGAATACGGACAGAACGCCTTATCACCAAAAAGAAGAAAGTGCACCAAATTTGGAACTCCTGAAGATATCTGAACGCCAAATGTGGCAGCGCTAAAACCACGTGATGTTGGTTTTTGTATTTCAATGTTGACACCGCGGCCTTACGAGAGTCTGGCATTGAAGGCGCTCTCTATTTAATATAACAACTCTCTGATGCATCCATGATTGAGTCAGTGTACATGAGCCGGTCAAAACATCGCGGGACCTATCATCGATGGACATTTTCGAAAAACATATCATATCGAAAGGAAAAGGTATATCTTCATGTAGTTGAAATAGATGTGGTGTTTCTTTTCTCAACAGCCCATCCAATTTTATATTACACGTGTTTCAGGATCTTTTTAAAATTAGCTTTAGAATTAAAAACAGAACAAAAAGAGACAGGAGAGGGGGCGGGGAGGAAACAACTTTTTTTTACAGAGTCGATACATTGACATAGCGAGATGGTAGACGGGATCATTTGTCCAGGCGATATTTTTTTCTCGCGATGTCATGGCCCCGAACCCTCTATTCTAAAGAAGCCATTTCACCCAAAGGATGCGCATCTTTGATTTATGACAAACGTTTTTTGTCATTGTTTGGAAATAGGGATTACGGGGGATTGCCATCGAATGCATTTCTTCAGGGGAATGTTTTGCAATGCCTATCACAGGTGTCATGCCATGTCTCGACATTTTATGCAAGTGAGTTCCATTTCTTTGGTGTTAAAACTGTTAATACATTTTATTTAATATTTTTAACGATTTAAATGGAATGTTTTTCGTTACAGCTGGACCATACAGTAAGTTAAATGATTTACAGTATTTTACAAAACAATATATTTTAGGCGAGGACTGAAACAGGAGGATCACTTTCAAACATCATTCATTCTGACAGTATTTTAACGGGATAAAACAACTAAGCAAATCGGCAGTTGAAGGTTCAATTGTATCATAAAATGCAATATCGATAACATCATCCAAATAATAGAGCAGTGGCTTAACGAACCGACACGAACGATTCGCAAAAGAGGGGGGGGGGGGTGCATGTTAACAGGCGGCATATCCAAAGTATGAACAAAATATTTGCATAATTGACAATATTATTAAATAACTCCAAAAGTACAAAAAATGCATTGGTGGTGTCTGCAACAAACGCAACCTTTTAAATGTAATAATAAAGTGTGTGATCTAAATATCGTATCCATAATAATTTTCTTAGATATATGTGGCACAGTCACATAAACAACTATCGGTTACGCTCAGTAAAAAAATATATAAAACTGTTACTAACTGTGTGGTGCATGTTTTTTGAAGCACACCAAAAGTTTTTGGCAAGCAAATGAAAAAAACTACCAAAAACATGTAGGTTTTATGAAAAGGTTTTAAAGGTGTGCAATGCTAAAAGTTAAGAAATGAAATGAATTTGTTTCAAAAAACGGCCGTTCTTATGTAGTTTTTACGAAGTTGGCTTTTCTTTGGTTAATTTAACGTCGCACTAGAGCTTCACAGTGGGGTAATGGCCACTCTCTGGTCTGTGGACATTTCTAAGTGGTTTTGAAAGTTCTTAGTTTCAACGTAATCCACCAAAACAGACTTCTCAATAATATTCACCTTATTTAACGGGCTCTTTATAAATACCTGTTTTTATATACTTATAATTAATTATATATAATTTATTATGCAAATTATCCATTTTTATATACCATATTGGTATGTTTATAATAACTTCTTTTAGCTTACAGAGACTGTAAGTATGAATTCTCAGACATCAAAGTTTAATTCAAATATAAAAAACATTTCATATACTTCTAAGACCGAATACATAAAACAAAAATAACAAAAGAGTTCATTGCAGTTTGCCCAATCGTACATCCAATACTTGGGATACTTTTTAAATGGCTAAATATTAAATTTAATGTTGACATTTAAAACTACATTTTAAATTATTTACAAATAAATTTATTAAAAGTATTGATTTTTAACATAGATAAAATAATTTAAGAAATGTGTTAAAATTGCAATTTTTAGTCAAACTTGGTATGAAGTTAGGTAAAACTGGGACCCCTTTTTGTGTCTAATGTTAAATAACACGAAAATAATCTAACAATTGGCACTAATACTTTAAGTAAGAACACTTCAGTTAGGGCACGGTGGCCTGGTGGTAGAGTATCCGGCTAATAATAGGAGACTTGCGAGTTATCTAGGTGGATTTGACACATTGTAACGATCTCGTAATTGGAGCATTGCCAGATTCCTTACTAAAAAATAAGTCTAAAAATATCCATAATTTTCACAGTCGTTTAAAAGGGACTGGTGCACGTTAAACCTGATCATGGTCCAATGGCCTGACGCCTAATGAGTTTGCGTCGGTGCCTGCTAAGACGTTTTCCTTGTCATCAAATAATTACGAGGCGTTACGTGTTTGCGTTAAGACATAAAAATGAGTCCGGAGTGCATATTAACTACCTATACACGAGTAGACTCATTGGAAAATTTCGAGCCTTCTGATTCGTCGGTTTCACTACGTAGCTGTGACGTCACATTATTTTCTCATCCATAATATTTTTATTTGCATTGTTGATGGAAAACTCCTTTATTTACTTTTATTTGTTTGTTTTTACCTGACGTTTTTCGTCCAAATGTCCGTATTTTCGGAAGATAAACTTCCATCCTCATTTTCAAATGAGATAGAAACGAATTCGCCAAATTTAATTGTTCTGCGTAGCAATGTAAAAAAATTAGCTTCATAATTCCAAAATATTATGTGGCGCCATCTGTTAACGTAATGCATAACAATACACATAACGATACATTTTGAAATTCTATTCCTTACTTTAATTTTATACGTAAGAAATTAATCTATATTATTCTAGTATTATTTGTATCTATTTTTATTTGTTCTTGGATGACAAATAAAAATTCCTTTTTAATTGGTTAAATGAATTGATTTCATGATAATAAATCTGTTTGTTTATTGATTGCTAAATAATTAATAAATAAACACAATTGCAATCGAAATGTAAAAGTAAATTCTTAAATTTTTTCAATAAATAAGGAAATTTCTTCTTCTTCTTTTTTTTATATATATACATACAGATAATAAAAGGTAGAAAATGCTCAGCAGAAAAATAACACTCGTATAAAATTACAAAATCTAATGCAATTCTACTTAAATAAACCCATTACCAAAAATGTTCCATAAAAATGAAAATACGGACATTTGGACGAAAAATGACCGGTAAAAATAAAAGCTAAAAGTAAAGAAAGAAGTTTTTGACCAACAATTGAAATGTAAGTATAATGGATGAGAAATAGTGTGTCGTCACAGCTACGTAGTGAAACCGACGAATCAGAAGGCTCGAAATTTTCCAATGCGTCTACTCGTGTATAGGTAGTTAATATGCGTCCGGAGTAGGCAGCCGGAAGTGTGCCATACCCATATCCTTTAGCAGGTCTCGCAACAAATCCCTTTTTTCCTTAAAATTCTTTTGTGTTACTTGAAGTATACAAAAGTCCTTTTTTTTTCAGAATGTGATCCCTTTTTCATTTATTTTAACATACATACTTTTTTCCCTTTATGTCACTGATAACAAATTTTTGTCAGACCTGCTGTTTCTGTCTTTGCAAATGTAATTAATCACATTGGTGTAGAATGTAGGCCTTTATTACAATTTCTGTCCTTCGAGGACCACCTGTTTTCGTTTATGCATTGTATCATAAACAAAAATGTAAATGAACAACTTGTTCATGGGAAGAATGATAAATAGCAAGTGCAAGTGTAAATTGTAATTACATCCCAGTATTTCGTATTGTAATTAGGAAAATACTGTTCAATTTATATTTTATTTGGAAAATAGACATCTTTTGTAGGAAGTGGCATCCCTGCTAAATTTCAATTCGGACCATAATTTTAAAAGTTACAAAAAACATGGGTTAATTACAAAATATTAAAGTATTTTCACACAAATTTACTAACTTTTTTATTAATGCTAATTTTTTTTCAAATTTGTTTGGAAAAATTCTTGAAATAGTAGAATGCTATAGTTTAAAAGAAAACTCACATTAAATTACGATTTTCATTTTTCTAAGGGTACTGGAAAAAAGGTGTCAATGTGTGTTCTTAAACACAGTTTTATTTCAGCAACTAAACACATGTGCTGCCCAATATTAGTTCACTCACTGCTTTATATGATATATGTCTATTTCTGCCAAAAGTAACATACAGCTTATAATACATTTTATATCTTCAGTCATCTGACCATGGTTCAAAAGCACAAGACATCGTTCCCGGGTCTTTCCTTTGAGATATGTCTCGAACCGTCGTCAATATCCCACTGTGCAGCTCTAGTGCGAAGTTATTTAAACAAGTGTTATCGATTAAGATTAATCGAAGAACTTCGAATGCAATTGTCGCTATAAAACTGGAAATCATAGTAACATAAACACCTTACTATGATTTGGGAATAAGGATGTTTAATGTATACCTGTACATTATTTAACCAATAGTTACTACTCGTGAATTTAGCGGGGGAAAAGTCAAGGACTTGCGAGCGACTGATGTAATCAAATCTCATTATACATTATTTGCTTGACACGAGCAATAACTGCACTGCAACTTTTAATCAGCTAAATGGCTAAAGAAGCACTCAGCAACTGTCCGGCGATTATTTTAATTGTATTCGACCCGCTGCTGCCACGTTTCAGATTTCGAAATTGCCAAAGTAGAGATGACAAATCGCCCAAACTCATATTTTCACAATCCATACAAAATCGCCAAATTGTCGATTGTCCTATACTTGTTGATTGAGCGTATACAATTTGAGTTTGTCAATTGAGTTGCATGCAACTCAATTGTTCAGTTGGATTTTCGTTAGTTGCTAGTGCGCTGTATTATAAATAAAAAAAGTTATATTTTTTATGAAACACCTCTTTTTGCTCCATTGCATTTTACCTATAATTTTATCAGACCCACATTGATAACTTAAAATGTGATGTGGACTTATATTTTGCATGTCCCTTTTTTTAATGATGTTTGGTTTCTGTTCACCCTAGGTATTTACGTAAAAAGTGTTGCGAGCCCTGCTTTAGTTAAAAGTAGAAATAGCTGAATAATTAGAATATGTTTAAATTTATCCGATTGTCATATGTCTTTCGCCTAACTATATTGAATATTTTTTGCTTTTAACTGGTTACACAACATTTTATTTCCGATTTCAGGTTTTTTCTAAAAAGCCCTTTGTTTAAAAGTACACATAGTCTTTATCACTTAATTTCAAAAGATTAATTAAATAGTGGTCACAAATTATTGGTCGATGGTTATTGTATGGCTGTATCCCATTTATTTGTATTAGGTTCGTCACACAGTATTTTTACTCAACTACTTCGCTTAAATTTCAAACAAGTCGCTTTGCTTTATTAGCACCAAACATAGTTAAAGTTAGCATAGTTAGAGCATGGCAAACATAACAGTTTATTATTGTTAAATAACCACATAATGACCATCATTCAACAGTTTGTGATCATCCTTGTTTATGTGATCCACTTCAACATAAGTTAATTGCTCTTAAATAATATTTTCAACATTATTAATTAAATTATTAACATTACCATTTCCTCATTATTTCCATTCTTCCATTTTCCAATAGATCCACCTCGAATCGGTAAGAAATATCCCATTTAAAATAATTATACATATGTGGTGGTCACTTCCAATACCCAATACTTTCTCTCCGGCTCGAGTAATTACTTTAGTGGGGTTGTTAAAGTATTGGCGTAGTATATACAACGTCCCGGGTTCGATTCGTACACAACAATACACGTACTTTAAATATGAACTTTTGAAAATTGTTAAATTTATTTACACCTTTTAAATAAAAAAATATTATATTAATGATAAGACTATTTTCAAGTCAAAGGAGTTTGCAAAAAGCTAAGTGCGTACTACTTATAATATTATATCAATAAATAGCTTTGTTAGGATTTCACTTTATTAATGTTTCATTGAATTATTTGCATATATACTTTATGTATTCGTATAAAGTATACAATATCCACGTACTACGATCACTTAATAGTTACCGGCGACTTTCGAAAATATTTAAAACTAAAAGCATGCCATTCTGTTTTTAAAAGTCCTTTTAATCAATGTTACTCAATGACTTTTAAAATGTAGGTGTAAGTTTCATTTTCTAGTCTAATGCGAGTTCAGGAGTCACAAAGAGTTTTTATGGTTGGCACCTTCGAGCATGGATCCTTTGTAGTAGAGGAACCATGACGACCCTCACGCTAACATCAAAGTGAAGCCAACATGTATTGCCCCAGACACGTGCTAATTACGTCATTCCATTCATAAATTTTCACTGTTGCACCATTCCCGATTCATCAGCCAATCGCGAGTATTTTTTAATTCATAATTTGGAAAAGAAGTCACGTGTCTGAGGCCATTCGGTCTGATATGTTGGTTTCACGATTAAGACGTCATATTCGCCCTACAACAGTCCATTCGTGCTAGAAGTCGAAAATCGGTCTAAAATGGTCGGAAAGGGGCAGATTCACCGTCATTGCAATGAAATTATACTACATTGTTATATATTATTCTCAGACATAACTTGATATTTATATTATTATTATTATATATAATATTTATATATTATTATAACTGTAAGTTGATAATATACCCTTATTTATACTTTTTTCATTCGATACCTTATAGTGAGACGCCCAGGTAAGTCCAAGTTAAATTACAAATTTTTTAACGTTTATAAATACCTATCCTATTGGGTGGGTTAGGTCCAGTGAGTGTAAATCCTAAAACCAGAGTTTCCATATAAAAAGCTTTTAAAATAGGCAACTAACTCGCATTAGCCATAACGTTAAGTTACAGGTCATTCAACTCATTTTTGGGCAAGCTATTGAACTAGCAACCACACCACTGGGCAAAGTGATAGCTGTAGCTGCCTCGTAATGGAAAAGAGTTATTTTCGGCCTGGTGTTAGGTTACTTTTTGTGACTTAAATCAATAATTTTAAATAACAATAATTGAAAAGGCTGATTGGTAAATATCATTCAATCTTTTCAATTATTGTTATTTAAAATTATTGTTATTAAACAAAAAGTTCGAAAAATTTAAAAGATCTATCTGCAACATTTAAACTGTTATTAATATTATCAATTAATATTATCATTTTTATCTCATTTAATTTGTAACAATGCCACAATTTATATTATTTATAAAATTAAATAGATTTAAAATGATATTTTTTTAAATGTGGGCTTTAAAAATCTTTAAAGAACACATTCAATGATTCTTCTCAACATGAAAGTCTCTTTCTTTGTATAAGAACAAGATATTATATTAAAGACTATCCAGCCAAATAAAGCCGGGAAAAAAGTTGATTTAAAAACTTAACCAAAATTGTGAAATTGAAGTGTTTTTTTTTGCAGATTTTATAAAGGGCATTGAAACAAAAACTGCATGTTCTTGTTTTTGAATTTTATTTTTCTGCGTATAACATTTAAATTACCTGCATTTTCCTTTCAATAATTTCAATGCCTCAAAATTGAATGTTGTTTGGGGATTTTATTAAAGTTTTTTTTACTTGATTTATGATTTGAAGCAAAAACTTTAAATGTAATATATCTTTAAAAATGTAGTTTTCTTGCATAAAACCTCTAATTTTACAGTGTTGATGAATATTTTATGCCGACCTTTTTGTGCTGTGGGTAAAATTGAAAGAAAACAGTTTTAATACTTAGAATATTATGTAGTTCTAGATGTATATTTATTTTAGTAAAAACATTTTGGAACATTTTTAAAATATTATATTTCTTCATATATATTATTTTAGAGGCTATACTTAATACTAAAAATTGGAATTGAGATTGATTTAAAGCAGCATACGGCTGAAGAAAATATAATCACAAGAACTGGATGCAAATTACGTTATACTTGCATCTCTGTTTATTATAAAATTGTGTGCGAGACTAATGTATTTAAATATATATATATATATATATATATATATATATATATATCACTATAGCATAAAAAATGTATTACTGTACTAAATTAAACACTGTGATACTAAACCAAAAATTATTTAATTCAAAAAACGCGAATTAAAGAAACCCGAGGATATACAAAGATATTTTTTTGCATAAGATGCTAGATTATATATTGTTATAAAATTTAAAATTTAAACATACGCTCAATAGTATGAACATGTCATAATGTCATAATTCAAAACATTTATTTAGAAATTATCACACATTGCTGGGCTATTTGGGTGCATCACATTTAGCTGAATTCACGAAATTAAACATTAGTGTTGCCCAAGTACTGCGTCTATATCTAAAATAAGTCGTGTAGCTTTCGTAGCAGCGAAGTAGTTAAAGCACAGCTAAAATAATAGTTTATTATGAGACTTATAAACTATTATTAATAATATATTAATATTAATAATAGTTAGTTAAACAGCCAAACAATGACCATCTTTTAACAACCCTGGGACAGGGATGACCTGTATTACATATTACGCAATATACATAATATATAATAACAATATACATAACGTAATGTACATAATAATAACAACAACATAACGTAATATACATAATAACAACAACAACATAACGTAATATACATAATAATATATTACATAAATATGATTTGTTATATGGAATTTTTAAAATGTCAAAAGTATGAAAGTATAACAGTTGGCAAATTATTAATTGAAAAAGATATTCCTTGATTATGCTTCTAAAGATTCTTTTATTATGATTATTTTATAGTGACAACTGCAAGTAAGTATTCATTGTTGGTAATGCGATATGCTAAGAGTATGCCAATTTAAAATATGGCTAATAATTTAGTTCTTGACAACATTTTTACCTTCAAAATGCATAAAAGACATAAACGTACGCAAAAAAAGACATAAAAAAGACATCATTTTTACATAAAATATAAAATTGATGTTTTCATTGCTTACTAAAACTCAATCAGTACTTTTTGGATCAAACAAGTAAATATACCTGCTTAAAACAATACTGCATGTTATTTGTGGTGTCCATATTTGATTAAACATGGCATTTAAAAAAATAATAGTAACAAAAAAAAAGAGAATAATATTAATGATAAATAAAAACTTTTGAGAAAATAATAAAGATAATAATAATCATAGGATAAGTAGAATAAAAAATATCAGCGATGTAAACTTTTCATTTTAGAGGAGAATTAAGGTTCCGAGAGTAGAAAATATGCGTTTATTCAAGCAAAGGTCCATTCAAGCGAATAAGCGCTATTTGCGAATGCAAATTTCAACTTTAATGCGAACACCGTCATGCGTGGTTATTGGAATTTCTAAATATAAGAGCGTTTTTAAAGGCCCGACTTCTTAGAATGACTACAAACGGTTAAATTTAAAATGCTATGAAATGGAACAAAATAAGGCGCCCCCCCCTCCCCTTCTCACTGACGAGTCTTAATACGCGCCAAAGAATTTTCTGGAAAACACGGGTGAGGCCATGCGATTCAGTGGTTGGAAAGAAAAAGGGACATGCGTATTTCAGAAGCCGAGATGCAAAATTATCTGATTCACTAAAAGCTTTTTTTGAGTGAATCGCGAAAAACTGCAGAAACTTAAACTATTGTTAATACACTATTTTTCTTTTTGTATAAATTAAGAAAAATACAATTTTTTTTTTTACGAAAATTTGTTTGCTCTCGGAATACTGAATAAGAATTTTCAGATAACTTGTTTTGCAACTGAATGAAAGCTTTTAACTGTTTTTGACAGTGTATACGCTTGTATATCTTGCTTTTATTCAAGAAAAAAAATCACGATATATCCATATTTCGGCCAATAAAAAAAAATATCGCTGACGCTTTTGTTCGCGTTCGCGGAATGCAGCTATTTTTGCTTTGGCGGATTTATTTGTATTAAAAATTGAAATTTCTCTTGAAAATTTTCACTTGTACAAATGTCGTCTTCGGAATCCTCGACCAAATTACATTGTTTAAAGACTCATTTGGGTTTTGAGTTCGGCCATGCAAGCACTTTTCTAGAAGCTTAGGATCTGAAAGTGCAGTGAAAATGGGCTTTATGGCCTGCATAACAGAAAGGGAAAGGCTGTTCTTAAGCAAATATTCTTGGCCCGAAATTAGGGATCTGTTATAACCGCACCAAGAATCTTTTCCCGTCGGACAAAATCCATGCTCCGGTTTTTGATTTGTAGAAGATTTGTGCAAATAAATGGCCCAGATTGCTTGACGCATGGCTCTCAAGTCATTTCTTCTAATGGCCAAACCAAAGTGCGTTTGAAGT
The DNA here is from genome assembly GCA_963932185.1 of Troglohyphantes excavatus. Classification (NCBI taxonomy): domain Eukaryota; kingdom Metazoa; phylum Arthropoda; class Arachnida; order Araneae; family Linyphiidae; genus Troglohyphantes; species Troglohyphantes excavatus. The sequence continues at coordinate 61,475,687 of OZ010678.1, forward strand.
TTGTCGATTTCGCCATTCAGTTAAACGATTTCTTCCCCCAAGAACTTTGTTGTCCGAGAGCTTTTGTCCTTTAGTGCGTTTCACTAAACTACGGAGACGACTTCCCATTCTTTTCTGGATGTGACCCACACATTCAAGTTTTTCAATAGCTATATTGTCACCATACACTTTTGTTTTTAATATAGTTTCATATGCTTTCGAATCGCCATCTCTTAAGTACTTCATGTATCGAGCATTGTACAGACTTTTGGAGCGATTAAATATGGCCAGGGCACCGTCAACTTCCATTTTTCCGCTGCTTCCGTCAAAATTTTTTATGCAATTTGGCAGATGTTCAGATTTTTTCGGGCAGGTACAATATTTCGTCAATACTTCTACATCTACTACTTTACCAGTGTCCATGCTGGTCGTAGGCACAACGGCATTTAAAGATGAATATCTTCGTTTATGCCAGCTACCGTCTACGGCTACAGGTAAATCTCTACAATGATCATTTAGTTCAACAGCCTCTTCAACTGCACGCCTCATAGTTTTTGCACATATTTCCTCAGCCGCTGAGCAGGTAACAGTGTTGTAGCGTTGAAACTTCGTTGGAGGTGCAGGCAAATTCATTGCTCCACAAAATGTCTTGGCAGCATCATGTCCTTTGCCAATGCTCCTGAACCCATATACAAGTCGAGTGTTCACATTAAACAATTTGTCTTTACCATAAGTATGTTCGGAAGAATTGAAAAAATTAGTGAAGAACTTGAAATTCTCGCAGTACAACATACATTTAACAGCAATACCATTCTCTTTTCCAACGCTTGCAAATTTCAAGCTTGCACTACCACAATCTTTGCAGCACATTTTCGCAAAAATCGATTCCAAAATGCTCATTTCAAATATGACATTCCTGTCCGCATTCACGCAAAAACTTTTATAGCTCTCATCCAGATCAGGCAATTTTCTTTCAGAAGCGCAAAGACTTTTCGGCAAAGCATCGGAACACGCGGTTTTGGAACCTTTGTTGGGAGCTTTCCTTTTTCTAAATACTTTAGTAGACCTACCCATTTCGATAATAATTCAGCTCAAAAGATGAATAAAACGAATGCTAACAACCGCGGTCAAACCAGAACTAAAACTAACAAACTTTTTTTCAAAATAATATCGAAAGAAATAGATTCGAATTTCGCTCTCCAAAAACACGGCGTGGTGAACACACGGAGTTTTCAAAACAAACAACCAGCACAGTTGCAGTTAAAATATCTGTTAGCGAAAGAAAATAACATTTAATTCTAAGGCTCGAAAATAGCAGACGAAAAACTGTATTGACAGATCATGCACAAAGAGGAATTGCTGAGGCCATTTGACGGTTTCGCGTTGACGAAAAATATTTTTTAAAAATACTTCTAGTTTTCGTAGAAACACAATTTAAAGAGCAAAATAAAGCAAAATATTGGGGCATTCCAAAACTACAATAATAAAAAATTCGAATTATTGGATGCAGTTGCTTTTGCATTTGGGCTACTCCTTTCATAATGAAGCAATTTCACTAATCTATTTTTCCATCAATTTACACGGAATCGAAATAGGGCTTTTAAATTAAGGGCTAAAAAATAGGGCTTTAAACTTCAAAATGCACAAAAAAAAGTACTTAAATTATGAAATCTTACATTCCAAATAATAAAATTTTATATTTTTGTTATTAATAAGTCATTTTTCATTCATAATCAATGTACTTTAATAACTGGTATTTTACGTTTCAGAACCTACGACAGGTAAGTTTAATATACTATAAAAATATTATCACGATTACCTTTTTTTCAAAAAAACCTATTCCAATAATTGATATGCCTTCTATGCTATTTCAATTCTCTAAGATTTTTGTACTGGACTTCCCCTGTGATTTTGGTTTATAAAAAATGGTTTATAGTTATTTCCTTTACAATTCAAATTCCTGCAAAATTAGTTCAGTAGTATTCGCGTTACTGACGAATAACGTTATAAGACAAACCGACAAAAACACATAGATTCTAAAATCTGCAGTTTGGTTTCTAAACAATCCAACAAATGTCTATAATATTGAATTTCCAGAACCATTTTGTAAAAAAAAAAATTCTGTCTTTTTACTTTGCCACAAAGTATTTGCATTAAAAAAAATCTTTAAAATGTAACTACTTATCCAAATATTTTCCTTGTGATTAACTGGAGAGGCTTATGCTATAAGCTTCAATAATAGACTTGCACTGTTTTGTTTTCGAAGTAGATAAAAAACAGCCGCATGTGTTTTGTTTCAACGTTAAATAAAATATTTAGCAGATTTCAGGGTGTCCATAAAACATGTTTCCCTGTACAGTGGCATCTATAGAGGCAATAATAAACTGAATTACACCAAATTTTATATTAAATATATTAAAAGCACGCGATCAGATTTAGTGTCAAGAATCGTATCAAAAATAACGGTACGGGGGATTTTGGCGCTGTCGACGTAGAATACAGGTACAAAAAAAAATCACTATAGACACAATAATGAATTTAGTGATTAAACTGAAAAAAATAATAATTTCAAAACTAAACCATACGCTGACTTGCCTGCTGTACACGAAGAAACTAATCGCATTTAAAATAACTATGCGATTCTAGAAACTCTGATTCTGATTGATATTATTTTCTTATAAGTTTTATCGCTAAATTAAATTGAGTGCTTAAACGCGATGTACTTAAATGTTATATTTGTTGTGTGCTCGGATTGCTCCTAAATAAATCCTATCATCGATTTTTGGTACTATATTAAACGAAAAATTTATTTTCCTGCCTTCAATATCCTCATTATAAAAATTGCTGTAATTTCTGTTTTTGGTTATTTGCATCAGCTACATATGCCTCTAAACAGTAGAACTTACTTTCGGACCACTCTGCTTATACTACACACATTATGGAATATACTGTGGCCTTAACAATATAAAAATAAGACATGCAACCATTCCATACAATCATTATGTTATTTATTCTCAGCGCCCAATCCAATTCCTGCCATGTCATTTGAAGGTAAGTTTTCATCTCAACTATCAGTACAATTTTCAATTTTAATCCCAAAAATATTTGGCTAAAGATAAAAGAAAATAAGGGTTGGGAAACTTTTGGAAATATTAAATAACAAAGTTATTTTATATCTATAAGATTTATTTTGTAAAAAAAAAACTTTCTTTTTGGAAGTTTTAATATAGTTACATCAGTGTGAAGCTCAAAACTACTTCATTATCAATACTGGAATATATATTGAAAACGCAAATACGAACGCATTTATGATGATTAATTTTCGCAAACATATATCACACTGTTGTTGTATATTTGGATCCAGATAAAAAAAACATGTTGTATACATGTAGACAATACATATTACATTTCGTATAATTAAATATTGTTACATAACTATTCAATAACAATGAAAGAAAGTTTTTGACTTTAGACATTTTTATACAAGTATTTTTCATTCTTAAGCCGTGCACTTGAGGCTTGGATTTGTAAAATTTCGTTTAGTCTTTTAATTGATTTTAGGAATTTTAGAAATATTGTATAAATAAAAATCTTTCAAAGAGTACATGCACGAACAAGTACGTGAATTTGTAGCTTAGTAGGTAGAACGCGGGACTGCGTAACAATTTGATAGCGGGTTTGTATCACGACAGAGCCACTAACTTTTTTTTTCAAAAATACTAAATCCGTTATGCCGTAACGGATTCCACAGCAACGCGGGGCCTAACAGATAGCTTAAAATAATACACAATATAATAAAAATTCCGAAATTTAACCTTAATAATTAATTTTGCACAATACATTAATTATATTAATTATGAAGAAGGTTATACTGTCTTTAAGATTCTAATGTCTTTTGTTTTTACAAATCTTTAATAATGAAAAAAATCCGGCAAGACTCGCTTTCAAAATCGTATATAGGTCTTTTCCTTCCTTCTGGCAGGTACTACTAGCAGAAAATTCTCAGTTGGCGCAAAAAAAAGTTTAATAAATTCCAGCTACAACATAATTTACAAAAATTTAAAAACTAGGAAGTTTCCTGCCTTACAAAATTGAACAGCATAACCCACTTTGTGTGTGCGTCAGTACTGGTGCGTTCGACAACTCGTTTTTCAATTCACAATTCCAATTTCAAACTGAATGGAATACAGACGTCCTGCCGGCAGGACGCAGTGATCGATAGGAGGCCATGTAACAACACGTGTTAGTGATGTCCTTCTGTACAATCCGATTTCATTAAATAACTATAACTTTACGTAAGCATAAACCAATAATTTAATGTGTGTTATTTTTCCAGATTTTCTGAAGTTTCAAGGTCAGTTGACTTCACTTAATCCCACACGTAATCGATTTTTTTACGTATGTCAAAAATATTATGATACATTTTTGGTTTTTGAAGTTCTTTAAATTATTAAGCATTTGCGTAATAGTTTAAAAATTTAAAGTTTAATTGTTTTAATACATAAAACAAAACAATGTTTGTAACCTCTAAATGAAAAAAAAATTCTTAAGGTCAAACTTCATATAATTCGAAAGTCATTGCGATTTCAGCAAGTACAGAACACAAATAGTTGTACAAATGTGTCTTTTATATTATAACTCATTTAAAGTTTTATACACAGTTAGTCAAAGGAATAAAATTCAAAAAATATATCATTCACTTTAAAACTTGTAAATCCGAAGGTTCTTGAAAATGGCATTTATCCAACGCTTTAGGGAATTTTCTAAATTTGCAAAGTTATGTTTTGTTTGTTTGTGTACGCGCGCTCCTCAAATAAAATATCTGAAATTAGTTATTCACGTTTGTTTGAGTTACTTATCAATATTTTCGTATAGTCATTCTTGATATTGTATTTTCAATTCCTTTTAGAAACTTTAACTATTTAATTATTTGTTTATTTATTCCCGGCTCTGAAAAATAGTAGAAATGATTTGTCTGATGTTGATACTTTTACGCGATTCGAGCGACATTTCACAGCATAATGTTTATATCGATGGCTGAAAGCGCCATGGTTGCAAGTCCATTTTTGGCAAAAATGATATATTGGTATTGAAGTGAAGATGGAACACATCACTTTCCTCCTGCACAATAATAGTATGTCAATTAATTGGTGCAGGTGTCCCATAGTTCTCCCGTGCAGTTTGTAGTGCAGGTTTCTCTACGGGATATTCTTTTCGGGGTTTCCGAAAGTATACAAACGTGGACGACATGCACCTGGCAGGGAGGAAAGTGGGCGTAATCGCTTGGATTGAGATGACTAGACACATTAGCCGCAGTGGCGGCTAGTGCATGAGGCCGAAAGGAGCCTTGGGCTCTGTTTCGCTTTTTTTTTTTTGGAGACAGGCCCCACACATTTTGAAATGTTTTTATGCGTAGTTATAGGGTGAAATTGTCGAAATTTATTTATATAATATATTTCTAGTTATATTAAATTTTTTCCGCAATTTTCTTCCGATTTTTATACGTCATACTTTATTATCAAATTTTTTTATGATTCATTCTTTTTTTTACTATTTATCCTCATTTATTCATTTTATATTCAATAATATGATTAAATTCAGATTCATTCCTAGTTTTACTTATGTTTGCATATTTACAAGAAATGCTTATAATTTTGACTACACCATACAAAATCCTGTTTAATCTTTATCCAATTTCTGAGATCCTTTCCTACAGTTTGATAAGATATAAGGTGAAATGATTTTGGGTTGCTGACAGTACCTTGTGAGTCGTTTTTAGCTACTGTATCAGCTAGCACGTTTTTTCGTATATTATTATTACCAAGCATGCCAAAATCCTAAACAATAAGAACATTTTATTATCTTATAATTTATTCCGTGATTGATTTTAAAATTTTCGATATCAATTTTTATATAAATTATTTTATTTTAGAATATTTAAAGAGTAAGTAATATTTTACGGTGTTCTTAAATATTATTAAAATAATATATATTAAAATAATAATAATTATATAATTATTAATATATATTTTTAATCACATAAAAAGTAATTACTGTTTTTTTTATAAATTCTTACTGAACAACTTAACATCAAATAAAGGCTAAAGCAATCCAATAAAGGCCTTATAACTGAACATTTTATTTCTAATTAAACCTTTGATTTTAATTACTTTTCTTTTGATACATTTTGACAAAATTCTATTTTTACAATTCGTCCTAGAGTGCTTTAAATGTTTCCGAACTTAACTATTATTACCTTGAAAAAAAAAAGAAATAATTTGCAAATATATCAGAAATTTTAAAAATAATAAAATGTTAAAAAGTAGGTTAAAATAACAATTATGGGTAACAGACACATTCATACATGTTATGTGATAATAAACAAGAATACCAATTAGTGAAATTAAGGATAAATCTACAAAAAAACGAGTTTTCCTCTCTTTTACTGAGAAATGCAGATACACATTTTTTTACTCAATTTGTGAGTTAACACGTATATTCTGTATATATACACAGAAAAAGATTACGGACAATGATGAAACTTCTCAGTAGTGAGAAAAAACTTGACAATTGCAAACATCGCTTGAATATTGATGGGTTAAATATTAATGAACATTATTGTGTCATTAGTGACGGGTGGTGGTTCGATTCCTGCACCACTCAGCGTGACCACACCTCAGCCGACTACGCCGGAGCCCGTCGTTCATAGAGGCAAGTTCTGTTTCAATTTTTAACAATTTCTTTCCTAACAATTCCAATAGGAATACACTAGAATTCAAATTATCCGGATCAAACAAAGCGGATCGCTAATTATCCGAATCCATATCGCTTTGAGGAAAAAAAAAGAAATCCGTAAGATCCACATTTTAAAAGTTTCTTATCGGTGAATGATATTGTTTTTGATAGCCATTAAAAATTACATGACTTACTAAAGCACAAATCGTTTTTTTACTATGAAATAAAAAAAATTCGTGAATTATCCAATTATCCGAATGTTATCTGTTCCCAATTGATCTGAATAGAGTTCTATAGTATTTATGAGAATTCTACACGTGGCAACACAAAAGAAGAATTTATTTACTATTTGAGTATATGTATGAAAACTAATTACATATTATAAAATTTCCTAAACTAATTACATATTATAAAATTTCTAAACTAATTACATATTATAAAATTTCTAAACTAATTACATATTATAAAATTTCTAAACTAATTACATATTATAAAATTTCTAAACTAATTATATATTATAAAATTTCTAAACTAATTACATATTATAAAATTTCTAAACTAATTATATATTATAAAAATTTTAAACTAATAACATATTATAAAATTTCCTGATTGAGATTATATAGAGTTCAATATTTGCCGTATTCTATGTTGAATAACAATCTCAGGGAGTTCCATTTATCTTATTAATATAAATTTAAATAAATTCATTTTGCTTCTCTCGCACTGTTAAAATTGAAAGTTCAATTTTCATGAAACGGACGCCTTCTACGTGCTCCAAAGAGGACACAGTACCCAAAAAATTGTAAAATTCGCTAATTTCTAAACTTATCGTTTGGAATCATCTAAATATGCTTGCAAAATTCTAGAACTGTATCTTATGTTTTTTTAATGAGTTATTTGAGATTTTCTGTTGGATGATTTATTATGTTTTTCAAGGACCAAAAACTTTATATTGATTTTTCTCAGTGTTTCAGTTTTCCTTCATATTAAGTTTTTCGAAATGCTAAGGTTTTTTAATTATTAAAGGGTAAATGTACAATATTTAAAGCATATTGTAAAATATATGTATATTTTTAAATGGCAAGTGAATTAGTTTTTTTTTATAAAAATTAATTAAATAAGAAAACTGAGTTTTAAGGAAATGTCAAGTTATTATTAACAACAATTTAAATAAAACTGAAATGCACATTATATTCAAAATTTTAATTACAATTCTTATGCATCTCCTCAAAGCAACTCTCCCAAGCAACAGAAAAAAAGTTTGCTGAAAAAATATAAATATTTAAAAACGCCTTCGCGTTTTAAAAAAAGCTTTAAAAGCTATAATTTTTTTTTGATTTTTTTATGAAATAGTGTTTTTTTATATAAATATAAATAATATACATTAAACGGTTGATTCAAAAAGTCAACAAAGAAAAAGTGGTACCATAGTCCCCTTAACTATTTCGTCAAACTGAAAAAATTCATTTTGTCGTTTTTTCAGAATTTTTTTTTCGTCATAAATGAAGACAAGTATAAGTAACATAACTCAGCTATCTTATTTCCTTTGGATGTAATTGCGAGTCAAAGTTGTAAAGATTAATTTTATATCAAATCAATATATACTCCATATCAAATTCACTCACGTGTACAAATGTCTGTTTAAGTAACAATGCGAGGAATTATGTTCAGAAGAGCATTGAAATATGTTTATTTAACCATTCTTTATAATATACAAATTACAACGAATAAATGCTTATTTAATATAATGCGTTGTATTGCAGCTTTCCCAATGTCTTTTGAAGGTGAGTACTGCCTTTGTTCAATAATATATTACAATACAAATTTTATTAGTTAATTACACTGACATTTAAGTTAGTCAAAGTCGTCATTTTTGACGAAACAACAGCTTGTTGAAAGCTTCGATTAAATATTTCGCTAAATGCAGAAAATTCTTTTTTTCATAAAATAATTTCTTTCGTCAAAAATGAGAACAATTTTAAATAAATATAGAAAGACCTACGGAGAAATGAAAAACAGGGAGGGCAAATGAAATGCAACACACCGTTTGATTGTGCACTTCTAAAGTATTCCCTTGTAAATGTCCAATGACAATCCATTGAAATTACCAGCGTGCCATGACCTCTCCACTCCCAAATGTTATAGATTGATAACTTGCTGTAACTAGCACCAAGGGTGACATTCCCTCCCACTCGATACAAAGGTTAGAGAGGGGGTATGGGTTTACAATCGGTCAACGCGGCGTACTATCCTCTACACGATGGCTGGTCATTTATTCTCATAGGTTAATTCTCCATTGGAGTTATTGGAATGTGAAGAATATTGCTTTTTATATTACGACTCCTTGCGGCGTTTGTTTCTATAATTATTACTACATTGAAATGTTAAATTATTTTATAGAATTAAGACAAAGGGGCCGACCACAAATGATGTCAAGCTTTAGAGGCAAATGGGGGCGGATGGGAGTTAAAGCAGCTGTGATACTTTCTGACAATGGGGGATGGGGGGGGGGGGGGGGGCTTACAAGAAGTGTGACATCACACACATCGCCCAACAAAAAACAAAAAAAAAGTCAGAAAAATAAACTGTTTAGCTTTCGGTATGAATCGATTATAAAGTGATGCTGTAAACAAATGCACTGAGCGTGAATTCGCGATGGATTAAGATAGGCGTTTTCAAAAATTATTTAATTTTTCCGTAGGTGATCCTTGGTAGGAGAACATGACATGTGACAGAGGGAAAGGGGGGGAGGGGAAAGGGGTCTGATGAAGTATGACACTTTGTGACATAGGAGAGGGAGGGGGCCAAAAATATGGAGATAAGGAGTCATTTATGGACAGCCCCAAATTGATAGGCATTTTAAAATGAGAAATTTTAAACATTTAAAATGTCTTATTACCATTATTTACGTTAACATGCGGTCTTCTTCCCTGTTTTACAGTTTACTAACTTTTTTTAACAATTCTATTTTAGAATATTTAAAGAGTAAGTATATTTTAAGTAATTTTTATTAAAAATCTGAATACTGTTCGAAACTGTTTTGTGTAGTTACATGCGGTGCGTAAAAACATTCGAGTCCTTGGTATTAGGAAATAAAATTCGAATGACAATCTATGCATTATTTTATAAATGGACTTGCAGTTGTGCATATTAAATTTTAATTTAATGTGTGGCCAATCTATATAGAATTATTACATACGGCTTTTAAGGAGTGTATGCTTCTTCTTCTTATTATTATTATATTAAGTATTACAACGAAAACGTAATGATTTTCAATCAGTCCTTAGCACATTTTGGAAACTGGTAATAGGGGAAACTGGTATGTTTTAAGGTTGGTTTAAATGATCGTTGCTCTGGATCTGCACAAAGGGCTATTGGCAACGGTTTGTATCTTATCCAGCGAACACTGCCTTGTAGCATTGAACCATGGTCAGATGACGAGGGCAACACCTGAGCTGATGGGAGGACATTGGTTCACGACGCCTTTAATGCGCACCAGGCAGATACACGAATGAGTGTTGCGTGTCAAAGTTGTAAAGATAATTCTCATAACACCCTGTGTTTGGTGGGCGAAAATAATATTTTTCGGACTCGTTTTACCTTGTTGCTGAGAGAGGAATGATTTATTTATGGAATATAAATAATTTAAATATGGAACTCAATATATAATCTCAATCAGGAAATTTTATAATATGTAATTAGTTTAAAATTTTTATAATATATAATTAGTTTAGAAATTTTATAATATGTAATTAGTTTAGAAATTTTATAATATGTAATTAGTTTAGAAATTTTATAATATGTAATTAGTTTAGAAATTTTTATAAAAAGTAATTAGTTTTCATACATATACTCAAATAGTAAATAAATTCTCATCGAACTCATTATATGGAAGTAAGTAAACCGCAGACAGGAAAACTAATTTGTTCTAGATATTGAAGTTGAATTCGTCATGAAAATGTCTATCTCTTCCCAGTAAAAAAGATTTAAAAAAATTAACTTATTTCAAAATGAAAATGCACATTTTGCTTTAAAACCGGAATTATATGAAAGTTGATTTATTGAATTTTCATTAAAATTAATTTGCATTTCCTTAAAGTTTAAAAAGTTTTAATTTTATTATTAAATTAATAACAATGTTTAATTATAACAATAATTCCTTTTTATTTATAATAGTGATATTGTTGCTATATTAATTGAAATGTAAACATTTATATTTTGATATAGGAATGCAAGGTGGTAAGTTTTCAAAATCATCTTCTTTACTTTAGTTTACTAAAAACATTATTTATGATGTTTCTTTCATAAATGGTAAGGTTTAATTTGTTTAGGAATTTTACTACACATCAGAATTTATAGACAATTACTGTTATAATATGAAAAAAATAATTAGAATAGCAACAGCAAACCGTTGTAATAAATGTAATAAATAATGCAAAAATAGGAGTAAAATTATTTGTACACAAAATATTAAATCCAAATTTGTTTTTGAATTGAGTCATCCGAGATCCATCATAGAAGTGTGAAGGATTAAAGACATTTTCTAATGTTTAAATATATGTTGAGTTTCTTTGTTCCTTTGTAGGAGATGCACCCACTACAACTCCTGAGCCCACAACCACTGAAGGTTAGTTCACATTCACTTTGGTTCTCTACTATGTCGCCATTTCTTTTGATTTGTTCTACAATGGTCAGTGTCGCATACTAAGAGACGGAGTTTAAATCAAGAATAATGGCATCGAATTTAGGAGTGACGGTGAATCGCTCAGGATGTTCTTCCCATTGAACTCTAAGTGTAACTACTGGAAGGTTCAAAACTTGTTTCCTCTATGGGCGCGTTGAAGCCAATTGAAAGCAACCATGGTGTGCCAGAATATTTTTTTAAAAGTGGTTTAGTGGTGTTTTTTATTACCACAGCATTGTAGAAATATTAAATGTATTGTATATAAATATTATATTTTCTTCTTATAGAGTTAATTTTTATATTGCCAAACAAATAGTTTTTGCTCTTGCTTTTTACCTACTTCGACTTTGACTTGCAAATGCCTTTCTATGTTAATAGCAGATTGCATTTAAAATCGGTTTAAAAAGAAATTAGAAGAAAACTCATCTAAATGCAATACACGTCGGCTTATTTTAATATGAAATATTTACGAAATATTGCGGTAGCAAAGAAAGTGGGGCACATGATGGCTTCCCCTACATTGGCTTCAAGTCAACAAAATGTCTTGCCCTATCCAGAAGTTACAGTTAGAGATCAGTGGTTCTTCCTAATCACTACTCCTGTAAGCTGATGTAAAGTTAAATTATATCATTGGTTAGTGCGGTGATTGACAGTGGCTACCGATTCGTTGAAAAAAAGAACTTTTGTTATCAAATCTCCTCGCTCACATTTTTATGAAATGTTTGAAACGAGCTCCTAAGAGTTTATTTAAAATAGCCACGACAATGTGTTTTAGTGACATTGCAATTGATGTTAGTGAAAACTGCATAGAAATTGTCTAAGGGGCTCAAAGTTTTGAAAAAGAGTTGTGTGAAAATATATACATTTACGGAATTTTTGGGTGAAGTATTGTTCTTTTATATAATTAAAAAAATATATATTGATTAAAACTTTGATTAGTGGAATCGTGTCTTCTTAATGAATTTACAATTAAATTTTGAATGGAAATCATGGAAGTGTTGAGTCAATTATGAATGAATAATTTTTCCTTTGTTTACAGAACCAGCAATGGATGCGGGTAAGATTTTTTTACACCAGTTATTTGCACGAGCAAAAATACCCGTTCTTCGCACAGAGTTAACTAAAAAGTTTCAACGCAAATGAGTCAATGTTCTATGAAACCAGAAATACAAAATCTCGATCTTCATTTCCTCCCGCTTCTCTTGCGATATAACCCTTTGCATTCCATATGTGACTCTTAGTCATCAAAATAACACCCTGTTTTTTTTGTTCCCTTTTCTTAAAATTGAACGAGAACCGTAAGTATTATTAAACATAAAAAACTCTTTTCGTTACCTAGTTCTTCAGCTAACGGAAAGTGTGTTGACGCATAGAGTTTTAATATTAGGTGCAGATAAGAGGAGGCATGTCTGCAAAAAAATATATGGAAATATGTTACAATTGTTCTCCTACTTTTCGTATACTTATAAAACTGAAATTTGTCAGAGTTGTTCCTTGTACCGCAAATAAGAAAATAAAAGCCATCCACGAACTTCTGTCTGAAATGCCTGTTATGCGCATGTGGTTCAAATAAAATTCATTCTTCACTGATTGTAGAACATTATGTGTACCCAGAAAAATAAATTTGGCAGAGTGGTTCATTATATCTTAGCCCTTTGCACTCCGTTGGCGTCGCAAAGGCGACAACATAACGACTCGTTCTTTTGGTTCCCTGTTCTTTAAAATGAACGAGAACAGCATGATCTGGTGTTTAAAAAACATCGATATTTTTTTCAACTCGTTCTTTTGCAGATCCAAAACAGATTATGTTTATTTTTTCTATGAGCATAACAAATTCTAGGGTAAAGAACATAAGGATGAATAACTGTTCGGTAGAAAGAACGGAAAAAGCAAAGAGTTCTTGGGGTGCAAAGGGTTAAATAAGAAAACTAGGCTATTCGCAAACTTCGAGCTGAAATGCCCGCTGAATTTGCACCCGAATGCATGGTTGAGTTTTACGTCACACAACTTTAACATTGCGACTGTCTCGATAGATACGGCCTACCTTCTTTGTTATGTTTTGTTGGATATTGGATATTAAATAATTGGAGCAAAGGAAAGGAACGGGGTTGTAACTGTTCCATAAAATTAACGTAAAGTGCAAAGCAAAAAAAGTTATCAAAATACGAACAAACAGGGGGAATAAGTTGTTTTGGCAAATATAAAAAAGGTGTGCCAAAAGTGTGAAGAGAAGTATAATAATTTCATTTCTTTTCAACATATCGAAACAAAATGAAGTGGATAACGTTGTTCTGAACTACTTTTTTATGCTTCGCAAGTTTCATTAGGCATGCTGAGATAAGTGCGAACACAATTTGACGTTGATGTCAGAAAAATACAGAGAAAATGCCATTTTAAAGTTATATAACTCTTCTTCTAATCGTGATATAAAACATGACGTTAGGAGACTGCTGTAAATGCATGCTCATTTAAGAAATTGTCGTCATTTTTGACGGATTAGAAGTCTGCTAAATGCTGCGATGAAATATTTCGTCAAACTGAGGAAATCCATTTTGCCAGGCTTTTTTCACGAAATTTATTTTCGTTAAAAATGGGAACGATTTCAGTGAAATAACAACGGTCCTACTCGGACCTAACTCAGATGCGCTACCGACCGCGACAGAAAAGCTCTTTTGAAATTGTGGCAATATGCATAACCGAAATGGAGCTGATGCCGCCGGAGAGGAATGGGAGTCGATAACTTTCGTTTAACGTTTGAAGATTCTTGTTTCGTCAAAAGTATGAAAATTGACGAAAATGGGCTTGACGATCGCTGAATACTAAGTGCTATTTTCGAGAGTGTACATATTTTGACTAATATTACCAATTGAGGAGTTTGCTGTAAAACGGAGGTAGCTCCAATTATTCAAGTTTGCAGAAAGCCGTAAAAAACGTTTGAAAATTCAAAATTCCAAGTTGTGTGAAGATATTATTTTTGATCAATCTTCTTAATTATTCTTACATATTATGACAGTATTTTCACTCAAAAATATATCTTTTAGATGACGTGGCACATGTTGGATTGTTGGAGCCACCTCTTTCTTGCAACCAAATAGATGCTCTGTCTACCTCTATTAAAAATATTTCACAAAAAAATATGATTTACTATAATATTATTTTATTTAAAGAAAACTTCAATTGAAATATAGCATATAACTTGGCTTTAAAAACAGAAAATTACATTTTTAATCATCATTGTAACGTCCGGCTCGTCTGTTGTGTTGTCATCTATTGAGTAACGCGAGAACTAATGATTGGAGCTACATATTTCTGGCACCAAACGAACAAGGTTTGTTTACCACAAGATAGTAAGTACATGTAACTCCAAATTCACCTAGGTTGGAACTACATCTTTTTTGCAGAAAACCCTTCAATTATCTTCTATTTCGGGTCGTCTGTGAATTGTATGATTAGTAGAACTCTGGTGTAAAAATGACCGACATATTTTTTTTAATATGATAATACTTTTAAAGTATCAAATGTTTTAGTATCTGACAGACAACAATTTCGGAGCAGGTACAAAGTATTTTGAAACTTACTATATGAACATTTTAGTTATTTTATATATATATCAAGACGCATTAAGTGTTTTAATATATTATTGAAAATAAAATGTATTGTATTTTATTATATTTTCTCAAAAGACTACGCAAGTAGGCAATAAATAATTGATTTTTATTTTAGATTTTCTGAAGTATCTGGGTAAGATAAGTTTTAGTTTCATAAAAATTCTACTCTTAAAGAACATCAGTTAAGCTAATTAAAGGTTTCAAATATCTGTTTCTGTGTTTATGATTAAACTTTGATTTGAAATTAATAATTTATATATTGCTTTTTTATACAGAATATAAACTGTACTAGTTGTTAACCTTTTGAATTCTGAAACTTAGGGTATGCGGAAGATCTGATTAATCAATGAACAACATGCAAAAATGTGTTCGCACAATTTATGAAAATTATCTTAATACTCATTCTCAATAATAACTAAACTGTTAATTTCTTAAGAAATGTATGCAATTAATTAAGAAATGTATGTCATCATGACCGGTGGTATTATTACTTCTAGTACAGTTATCCATAACGACAATGGTGATATAAATGATAATAATGCAGGTAATAATCTATAATATTATATATGAAATAATTAAAACTTTTTGTATGATTTCTTTTTCAGAATATATGCAGAGTAAGTAAACATTTGTTTTTAGAAAGAATTTAATGATTTAACGAGTTATAAATATTTAAAAAACGCCTTTAATATAAGTAATTTATTAATAAATTTTGATATTTTTTATGTTATGACAATTGTATTTTGTAAATATGTATTAAAATATATAATTTATATTTGATACAGAAATGCAGGGAGGTAAGTTATCCAAATAATTTTATTTACAATAAGTTAACTATATTTTTTTATGGCACTGAACACAATTATTTTTTCGCGATTGAAAAGTAAAGATGTCATAGAAATTATAATTTATAAACAATTGCTATCATAGAAAATTTTATATGTTTTATTTAGTTAAAGTAGTAGTAGTAGTAGTTAGTATAAAAAAGTTGTTAGTATAAATATTTTCATGGCTATCAAGAAAGAAATAGCTCAATACAATAGCTTTCCGGAACTGTCGTCATTAATTTATAACTATTTACAAAACAGGAGAAATACTTTGATTTTACATAAAATGCATGGTCAAAATTTTAAGTTCATGAAAGTAAAAACAGCAATTTTAGTAAAGTAGTACATTTTGATAACAGTTTAAAACCAAAGATTTTATTTCCCTATGTTATCTCTATGGGATAGTTTCACACTACTGTGTACTTAAGTTATTTTTTTTTCGCTAAAGTTGCATAACAAATTGCTTTTATTTGAAGGTACGCATTTTTGAGAAAAAAAATGTAAAAATTTAAAGGAATACTAAATTTAACAAGAACTTTTTAATTGAAGCTTATTTTTAAAGGGAGTCACTTCCAAGTTTTAGATGCGAATCGCCTGTAATGGCCTTGCATTTCAAGCGGCATTTGCTACGGCCGCTGAACCTCAACCAAGAAACTGTTCCCTTTTAAAAATAAACTTCTCATTTATAGTATTGATAGAATAAAATATATAATTGCACAATTTTAATTGAACAGTATCGTAATTTACAATACAAAAGAACATCTCGATTTTGAAGGCTGTATCGCCGCAGCCAAATAACTCAGAGCGCCATCCTACAAATCTTCGAGAAGGAACGTTCTGAACTTTGGCAAGGTTTGTGACTAGGAACAAAATTGCATTACAAAAAATCATTGCATTACAAAAAAGTTTGTTGTTTAACTGTCTGTTTGCGCTGAGATATGTTGCAACAGTACCCACTGTTAAAAACACATTTTCTAAAAACACTTTCATTATTTTTGAAGAAACAGACCCTTGCTCTGTGCGTTCCGAATAAATATTTAGTCAAAACTGAGGTAATTTATTGTGTCGCTTTCTACACAACATTTATTTCGTCAAAAATGAGGGTGATTTAAAATAAAAATTAACTGCCTGACTAGAACCAAGGATATTTTGGTTCAAAGTCACGATCAACACGGCCAAAGAAACGCGTTTGAATTGTGGTAACATACGTAGGAGGAATCAAAAATGAGCTGATACCACCGGATAGAAATCAAAGTCAATGATTTTTGAGAAACATTTGCAGATTCTTGGTTCTTTCAAAGTCAAGTGATTCTGACGAAACGATTGTGAAAACGGACAAAAATAGCCTTGACGATAGCAGAATGTTCAAAAATGATATTGTTAATTCTGCGAGTGTGAATGTATTAACATTGCTAAAAAGTGAATGGGTTAAGAATGTACAACATAAGTTTGTTTTTAGCCATTACTGAATGAGTCCTGTTACTATGTAATCCAAAACTGTGACGACATTCTTGCCACACAAATTTAATCTGCAGAACTCCCCCTTTACAATGATTTGTAGCATGGCGGTCCCAGTTATTTGATTGCGCAGATACAGCCTTTGAAAGTTGAGACATTCATTTGTAATAACCCTGAATATAAACACTATAGTAGAAACAAAAGCATTTATAATAATTTATTATGTTGCACTATAGCTGCGCAGCGGGCTATGACGACGGTTCAGGGTCTGCTTCGAATTTTTTAATACATGGTCAGATGACGAGAACGACATCTGAGTCGGCACCATAAGTCCTCTAAATAGGCGTCAGGACAATAGATCCCTATCAAATTGGATCCATGCGCACCAGTTACGTCTACACGCCGCCAAAGGATGTATATTGACGACTTTTGTAACTTAGGAGCATATCTGGCAAATCTTCCGATCACAAGATTGCTATAGTTTAATTTGTCAAGTCCACGTAGACATTGGAACTCGCAATTCTCCGATTGCTAGTTGGATACTTTAAAACTAGGCCATCGGGCTCCAAGCTTCCCATAGAGATAACATGAAAACGAAAACGCAAAGGGTTGATCTGACACATCTTTTTCATGAAAAATTCTTCCAAAATAAGTTTAAAGAAATGTTGAAGTTCGGTTGTTTGTTTTATAGATGATGCCACTACTCCGGAACCAACGACCACTGAACGTGAGTTGACTTTAACTTAGTGATTACGATTTTCATTGAACCTAACAGTTGCATTTATCGTATGTGTTAACACCAGAGATGTGTGCAAAGACAACAACTCGTAATTTCTTTGTTATTTTGCGGTTTGTTTCTGCACCTGTCAACAAATAAAGCACGCAGCTCACCCACCAAAATTCGGGTTCAATTTAAAGATAGGAGATGAAGCGACGGTGACTCGCTTATTTAGTGCTTCCTAAAGAAAACCTCTACATGCATAGGCAATTGTTGTAATTAGGCAGTGCGATAATAATAAGTTACCATTGATTAGAATAAATCGATTTTCGTATTCTATCTTCTTACACGCAACTGTCGACGTTTTCAAAAACGGATATAAGTATTTTGCTCATAAAGATGTATTTTAGTGGTAATACGAATGAATGAGGTCCAAAGAGCATAGGAATTGTCTCAGGAATTGTAAAATCAAAAAGTTTATTCCTACCTTCTTTGAATTCGCCAACATCATCGAATGTCATCCACAAAAAAAAAATATCCCAACAACTGAATTTGAGTTAAACCGTTCCTAAAGTTGTTTCTACACGAAACCTCACGCACAGTTGATGTGATTTTTTTTTACTCTATTCAAAATAGTTAGTAATAAGCTTTTCGACTCTTGCAATTTTTAGAAAGTGTATTGTGAATGTGTGTTTAGTTCCAATCTCCGTTTTTATTGATAATACTAGCTATGTAGCCCGGCGTTGCCTAGCTGAGGTACCTGGAGTTGTCTGGGCTTTACGCAAAACCGTTTTGTCTCCGTATTTGGTTTTCCTTGATATTAAATTTTTGAATTGTTAAGACTCTTTTATTTTTAATGGCGTAATATATAATATTATAAGCACGTTATAATATATTTGGATATTATAAAATTATTAAGAGAATTATATCTACGGGTAATAGTTTTAAAATTTTTAAATTCAAATAATTTCAATTTTTAAGGAAATATTTTGTGTTATTTTAAATAAATATTTATATAAAAAATTAAATACACATAGTATAAAAAATCTTAATGCTAATTCTTATATAGTATAGTTTAAAGGAACTTAGAAAAAAATGTTGGAGAAAAAATATAAACATGACAAAACATTAAAAAGTAATTTTAAAAAATTGAAAAAGTTTATATTTGAACGGATAAAACACTAACAATTATTGATTTATTATGGGAAATATTGTTCTATTACATAAATTTAAATAATATACATAACTCTTTGATTCAAATATTAAAAAAAAAGTTTAGATGATTTTAACAGTGTCCCTTTCAGTCAGTCACTATTAATAAATTCCCATTTTGTTCCAGAACCTACAACTACCCCTGAACCATCTGTAACAACGATTATGGGTAAGTTTTATTTCACGGATATGTTTGGGATTATAAATAAATACCCATTCTTGACATGTGGTTAACGACATAGACTCACAGTTCAAACAGGTATAAATGAATGATTCATTTTTCATTGTCCTAGAATAGTAATCCAATTTATCCTTGTATTTTATTGGTATATATAACTAGTACTTTGTTGTATATAGGATGGCTTTTGATTAGCCAAATGGTAAATCTTAAAATTACAAAGCAACTTCACCTAAAGTACTGACAATGTATCTTTCAACCTGAAGAGTTGCTATACTCGGGGACAACCTAAGTTGAACCTGAAGCGGAAGCTATGACATGTATAAATATTCAATTGCTATAGGCTCAACTTAGGTGGTCCCCGAGTATAGTTTGACCTATTCTTTATTTTATACATATATATATTCCACAATACATAGAGCTTATTCCACAATTGCGAGTAACTGGTATTACATTAAATTTTTTTTAAATGACCAACAGAAGGTTTTAATTAAAAATATTTTACTTTTAGATTTTCAGAGTTATTTAGGTAAGATATTTTGAACTTATTGAAAGGTTAAAATATCATTTGTCCACATTATAAACTTTCTCCATGACTGGTATCCAAAATATTAACTTTTTGTTGAATTATATTTTAGAATACTTAAAAAGTAAGTATATTTCAACATTTGGCTTTTTACAGCGATTTTTATCGTCGTTTTCATATTTAAAGTTAAAATGCGTTAACTCTTTGTTTTAAAGGTGTAATATACAGTTTAAAAAAAATGTTTTTCTGGTTAGCGAGGTTTTTATCCAAAAACAAACGTTTTACATGGATATAACTATATTTTCAGACACAATGTTTAAAATTCAAGTACGTATCGTAACAAGTTACAACTACGAGTATATAAGTTGTTTTGATGGTTTAATTCTATAACTGAAATTTTGTTAACATATATTAAAATGTCAATATTGTATATTTTATATAGGAATGCAAGGTGGTAAGTTTAAAAAATCAACTTATTTTATTATCATTTTTTTATAATCTACGGTCTACCGTCTTCCTTTTGGTTAGGATTTTAAAGAACTTAATAAAATCGTGATTTATAAACAACTAACTGAAGTATTCGGTGTTTCCCGGGTTTTACGCAGTGTTGGCCGATTTCTTTACTGTGGCGCCATTGTGTAGGTTTAGTAGGAATCTCATGTATAATCTCATAATTTGTGTAAAAAACAAACCTACATGCACTATTTTTTATATATAGATCGTTACGATATTTTTTTAAATATAAATTTACTAAAATTGTATATTTGTACAAAATGTATAAGGGATGCGTTATAAGGGAACTGATTAGTGCTTCGTAATAAATGAAAGGGAAATATTTTGAGGTTATGCCGAATGCTAAGTCAAAATTTTGGGTACACAAAACTTAAACTATGTTTAGTAACACAGTTAATAAAACTTTCCAAAGTTTAAGGATTGAAGAAAAACGTTAAGTTTCGTTGTTTCTGATGCAGGTGGTGATGAACCTACCACAACGCATCTGCCCACGACCACGCCAGGTGAGTTGAGACGTTCAGTTTGAATTTCTATTAAAACTGGGGAACGTTAGGGTGGGCCGAACATTAGAAAAGTTTTCAAATCAAAATGGAATAGTCCAGAAATCTTGTCTACACAGTTTTATATTTAAGTCCAACGATGTACCATATATTGGTGCAATACAGAGGTCTGCCGCAAACTACACTATATTATAGTGGAATCAAGGTTGAACAAAAATCTTTGTTTGGAAAAAATCAGAGGTTTCACCGATATTTGGATCAACCTCTTTAACTGCAACCGAAATCGGTTCTCGTAGTCGCTAAATCAACAAGCCGGGGAATCCCATTCAAGAAAGACAACGACGAACAAGGGCCTCCGTGGCACAGAGAATAAAGGCGTTTAGCTATGAATCAAAGGATTCCTAGTTAGAGTTTGATCGGTTGACTTGACAAAGAAAAGTAAAAAAGCTGTGATCTTGCGTTCGGAGGGTTGCCAGTTTCGCTAAAAAAATACTACTACTAAAATAGTAAGAAAACTTAAATTTGGAGTTTCATGCAACGTTATAAGTTTTGGTACAACGTTTCCACACTAAATGGCATCAGTGGTAGCACTGTAAAATGGGAAATTAAGCACCAAATGTTGGTTGCAGATAAATGAGTACCAAATTTTGGTGCATGGTCGTAATACTTTTTAAAAGTGTAGTATAGAAAATTTTAATGCTAATTCTTATGCAGTATAGTTCAAAGGAACTAAGAAAAAATGTTGTAGAAAAAATATAAACATTGAAAAAAACTTAGCAATTTAAAAATAAGCTTAGAAAATGAAATATTTAAATTTTGAAGGGAAAAAAATACTAACAATCATTGATTTATTGTGGGAAATATTGTTCTTTTATATAAATTTAAATAATACACATTAAAACTTTGATTCACACACTAAAAGAAAAAGTTTATATGGTGCCGGTGTCCTTTTAAGTCAGCTACTATCAATAAATTCGCATTTTGTTCCAGAACCTACAACTACCCCTGAACCATCTGTAACAACGATTATGGGTAAGTTTTATTTCACGGATATGTTTGGGACTTTATTTATATACCCATTATTTATATGTTGACGCACCATACAAAGAGATAAATGAATGATACATTGTCATTCTCCTAGAATAGTAATCCAATTTATCCTCGTGTTTTATTGGTATACTAGGATAAATTATATAAATAACTAGTACTTTGTTGTAAATGGGATGGTTTTTGATTAGTCAAATGATAAGACTCTTAAAATTACATAACTTAACACAAAATGCAGAAAATGTAACTTTCAAGCTGAAAAATTACTAGTTTGACCTATTCTTTATTTTATACATGTACAGCCGCGGAAAAAAAACGAACCACCGATGATTATTTCGTTAGTTTTTATAGTAGAACTAAACTTAATATACCATTTTGTAGAGAATAAAGTCTACTATACATTGATATACAAAAAATTTGCACAGGGGACTATCTTTATACTCGAATCCGCACCAACTTTAAAATTTTCAATAGCAACACCTACTTTTGATAGCTCAGAAATGTTCCCCGCCCTCAAAATAATCTAAATATAAATTTTCGTTAATGTCCTACATTTATATGCAGAGATATTGGACGATATGTATCTATCTTATTTGAGGGGCTACTTCCACATTGGACAAAGTATTAGTGAGACTTCGAAATAAAGTACGCTGATAGAAAATGCTTTGGCGTTAGCCGTGGTTGTTCTTTTCTGTGGTCATTCATTCCCCCACTCCCGTATAACCCTCGCCTTTATATAAGAATTTAGAATTTTATCCCAACGCGATCACAGCGCTTTTAATTATCAAAATTAGTAGATTTCTGTTAAGTTCTGCAGATTTTAAATTTGTGTATGACCCCTTAAATGATCATTTGATGCACATTTAAATATAGCCCAAAAACTACAAAGAGGAAAATCATGAAATTTTAGATATGCATATAAAACGTTTTTCTGAATTCATCACTATGAAAATATAGCATGGTTGCTATTCATAAATTTTATGAATATTAATATCCTAATTTAAATACAATTAAAAAATATACATATAAGTAATGAAAGTTAGAGTATTTTATTTGGGTTGTTGAGAAGTAACACATATAAAAATTAATTTCAGCTTACTAAAATTATTATTTCGAAAAATTTGATTAAAAGTTTAAGAAATTCCTTTAACATTATGAGTTCCAAACTTTCGATATTCATAATTAAAAAACTACTTAACCAAATGACTTGCAAATTGATATTCAATGATAAATTTTGTCGTAGATTCTAAATATTGAATCAAAATTGGGTGTTGCTATTGTACATTTAAAAGTTGGTGCGGATTTTAATATGAAGATAGTCTCTTATTCAAATGTTTTGTTTATCAATGTGTAGTAGACTTTATTTCCTACAAAATGGTATATTAAGTTGAGCTCTACTATAAAAACTAACGAAATAAGCATCGGTGGTTCGTTTTTATTTTCCGCGGCTGTACATATACATTCCGCAATGCATTGAGCTTAGTCCATATAATTTCGAGTAATTGATATTACATTAAGTTTTGTCAAATGACCAACATAAGGTATTAATTAAAAATATTTTATTTTCAGATTTTCAGAGTTATTTAGGTAAGATATTTTGAACTTAAATGAAATAGAAAGGTCACAATGTTCACATTATAAACTTTCTCCATAAATGTTATCCAAAATGTTAACTTTTCGTTGAATTATATTTTAGAATACTTAAAGAGTAAGTATATTTCAGCATTTGGCTTTTTAGAAATGGATGGCTCCTTTTACCATCGTTTTTATATTTAAAGTTTAAATACGGTCACTTTTTTTTTAATGTGTAATATATGTATGTCTTTTTTCGAGGTTTTTATCCCAAAACTCTCGTTTCATACGGAATAATCAAATAGAAATAATTTCAAATAGACAAAATGTGTAAACTCCCAATATGTAGGGTGACAAGTTACAACTATGTATATCTAAATTGTTTTAATGGCTTAATTCTATAAATTATATTTTGTTAACACATATTAAAATGATAAATATTGTATTTTTTTATGTAGGAATGCAAGGTGGTAAGTTTTAAAAATCCAGCTATTTTATTACTACTTTATTGAATTTTTTTTAATAATCTACGGTCTACCATCTTGGTTTATGATTTGGATAGGATTTTAACGAACTTTATAAAACTGTGATTTATAAACAATTAACTGAAGTATTCGGTGTTTCCCGGTATTTACACAGAGTATTGGCCGATTTTTTCATTCATCCTGTAGTTTTAGTAATAAATCATAATCTCATGTATCTTATGTTTTGTATAAAAACAACCTACAGGTATTATTATTTATATGCAGATTGCTACGATAATATTTTTTTAATATAAATTTTCGAAGATAGTATACTTGTTCAAAATATATAACGATGCATCATTATAAGGGAACTGATTAGTGCTTCGTAATCAATGATTGGGGAATATTTTGAGGTGATGCCGAATGTTAAGTTGAAATTTCGGGTACACAAAATTAAAAATATGTTTCTTAACACAGTATTCTTGTTAATAAAATATACCAAAGTTTAAGGATTGAAAAAAAGTTTAGGTTTCGTTGTTTCTGATGCAGGTGGTGATGAACCTACCACAACGCCTCAGCCCACGACCACGCCAGGTGAGTTGAGACGTTCAGTTTGAATTTCTACTAAAGCTGGGGAACGTTAGAGTTGGAAGAACATAAGAAAAGTTTTCAAATCGAAATGGAATATTGCAGAAAACTTGTCTTACGTCGAATAAAATGTGTACAGTAGTTTGTTATAACAGGTGTGTGTTATATATGAAATAACAAACAGCTGTTATCATAGGTTGAATTGTAAAAGGTGTTTACGTACGCACTGCATGGATGTTTAGAACAAGAAGGTCATGGTTCGTGTCGATTGTATATTCAGTAGTTTGAAAAAAAATATTTTATGCTGGATTTATATTTCTTGCTTATTTCTTCAGTTAAGACGTCAACCATCCCTTTTTTTAGTGCAGTAGGAATTTTTATTTTACCGACGATAATACTTTTTAATCAAATGGTTACCATCTGCATTCACAAAGGAAACACACGCCGCTTGCTTATTTTCCTTCCAGGTGTATATTTCTCGTCTTTTGAAGATTTTGTATTGGCATGTAGATTTCTCCAAAACAGAGCATCCTGACCCATCAAAATTTTAGTTTAGGATCAACTAATAACCCTCCTTTTTATTCACATCATTATGTTTTTTTCTAAATGATTCAGAATCTTCAAATTGTGCACTCAAACTGTTCGACGTTTCATCTCTTGATTGGAAATGTAAAACTCGTGAGATAAACATAAATATCCTTTATTATTATTATTTTTTTAATTGTCCGTTATAAGAGGTTATACAGGGTCCGTTATAATGAGGTTCTGCTGTAGATGCAAAATATCGATTGAAATTCAAACACAGTTGATATAAAATGTCATTGATTAATTATAAAAGTGAGAAAATTGCTTTCATATTTTGAATAGAAAGACAATAAATAGTTGTGTGACATAGCACCAGAACTCATATAATGGAACGCGACAGTTGTTCTTAAGGGTGCCCAGGTCTCTGAATAATAAAAGTAAGTAAATGTTATCAGATAAAATAAGTTCCCTTTCTCACTATTTATGATTTCCCATCGGAATGGGACACTGCATTAAATCAGTCAATTAAATCAATAATGTTTCCCTTCGATTCCAGAACCTACAACGACCCCTGAACCGACTACCACATTGAGCATGGGTAAGTGCTGAAATGAATGCTAGATATTTTGTTATGGGTGTGCTGGTTATGGGGCTTTTAAAATGGGAACATCATTGTGTGATAGCTCGTAAAAAGACGAATATAATGTCTTGGGATTTATTAAAAGAAATGTATTTAATTCTAAAGATGTAATATTACCATTTTAGAGGAGTTACATCTTGATTATGTAGTACAATGTTGGTCACCTTATCTTAAAAAAAAATCGAATTGTTAGAACAAATTCAGTATAGGACTACGAAGAGGAACTTATTCAGCTATTTAAATTTATCAAACCACGTGATGTTAAAGGTAAGAACTTTAATACAGGCCATGTGACAAGAGGTTACGGGTACAAATCGTCATTTTCAATGACCTTGAATAAAAAGGCAAATTCTGCGGAAAAATCTGCTGCTTGAAATAAATAAGCCCATATTCTAATTATATTCATTAAATCTTAATTATTGACGATATGGTTGTATTATTTTTTCATTATAATCTCATTGTATTAATTACTATTCTTTAAATGGAAAAAAAATAATTTCTATGAAAAAACTTAAGATATTTACAAAACATTTTATCCCCCATGGATTAAAAAAAAATATTAACTTATTATTTTAAAAATATAACATTAGGTACTCAAGCAAAAAGTTATAATGACACGACAAAAGTAGTTCCAAACAATCGGAAGTAAGAAATGATGTTATCGTTTCTTTATAACATATCAATAAAAAATAAGATGAGAAATCTTCTTCTAAGCTATTTTAATTTTCTCAATTTTGAAATTTTATTGATATCGGTCCAACAAATGCTGAGATTTGAAAAATACGTTTAGAAAACAATTGTAAATTATTACTCGTCTTATTATCGAATATTTAGTTATATAATCTAGTTATCGAAATAACTTGACATTACAACTTTGTCGAAAGTAGATAATATGATTTATCAAAGTTCGGATTATTAGTTTTTGAGATTTGGGCGGACAAGACATAAATACGCTTGTCATTTTTTTGGTTCAAATAACTTGCACTTTGTTTCAAATGTAATGATAATTGATCGAGTAAATTCTAAGACTTTCAAAGTGTAGAATTTCTTATTTCCATTCACACTTTTAAAAAAAAGTATAATGTATATGCAAATTAAAAAAAAAACTTGATTGTTCTTTTCGCTATTTTGTTTACATTAAATATTATTTAAAGTAAGTACAGTAGAACTCCAAATATCCGGATCAATTGGGACCAGATCCCATCCGGAAAATCGAATATCCGGATAATTTGATAATTCACAAAGGGTTATTTCTTAGTAAAAGAACTAATTTTTCTTTAGTATGTAATGTCATTTAATGACTATTAAAAACTATATCCTTCACCGATAAGAAACTTATTTTAAAAGTTTTTATTGATGATTTTGCTGATTTTATTTTTTTCTCAAAGCGATACGAATAAGTGATCCATATAACTGAAATTCGGATAATTGAAGTTCTATACTGTTGCATTACGTTACGTTTTCTCTCAAATGATACCAATACATTAATTTAATGATCATTATTTTTTAGAATTTCTGATTTATCAAGGTAAGATTAATAACTACCTAATAATTCTACTCCTAAATATTGTTATTTAAAAAACAGTAAAGTCTCGAAAAATCACAGGGGTGATCGAGACAGATTGTCGAAATTTTTGCTTTTAAATGTTTGAAGAAACCAGGATTTACAGTTTAGCTTTTTCTCATTAGTATGTACCCTTTTCTATATTTCCCCGCAGTTTTGAGATCATAGCAATAAGTGCCTATTAAGAAAAAGAAGGTTTTGTCCGAGCACATTGTTGTGACAACGTGCTCCGACACTGGCTGGTTGTCACAGGTTATTTAGATGGGAAAAATATACGTTTTTAAATAAAAAAAAGTGTTTTAAGAACCGAGTAAAGCATAAATTTAAAGACACACTTAAGAATCAATGCTGTATTTCGCACTTTCGAGCTGACTTTCACAGTCTTGAAAAGTACAAAACTTATTCAGATAGTGACAACCATCCCTGGTTTGGTTTGGTAAATTACCGTCGCACTGGAGCTGCACAGTGGGCTATTGGCGACGGGACACCATCCCTGAGTTTTTTTAAAGTCAATCCTGAATGGACATTTCCGACAAATAAGGTTATGGCGAAAACACCATATAATTTGACGTTGAATGCTTTGGCACAGAATAACATAAGGAAACGTTAGAGACAAAAAAATTGTTGAGAGATTGATTCCATTGAGTTAAAAGTGAATAATCACAATTAATTATATCGTTCAATGAATATTCTCATCTGCAAAAACACCAATAAAATCCAGATATAGTCCGGCTCCAGCTAACTGAAGATAGGGCTTCTGTATTTGGCCTGTATTTTTCTGTATTTAGTGATGATTTTATTTAGACGATTTGTTTATGCGTGGTTTTTTGAATAAAGCTTTTCAATCGAGTTTAATTTGTATTTTGCACTGTTAAAAATAGGTACTCAAAAACAAGTAAAACGTACTCAGTCATTTGATGTTTTTCATAGCTCCGAATACATTAGTTTAATTTTTCTAAATGACATGTACTGAAAACTGGGTACAATGAAAAAATGAATAAAAAGAGCAACTTCTTGCCTTCGTAGGCTGCATTTATAAATAAGTTTCAATAAATATCAACAATTACAACTAACCCTTACCGAGAATAGAACCCATACCCTACAGCATCACAATCCAGTGCCTTAACCGTTTATCCGTTGTACCACCAGGGTGACGTGCATAAGTTATAAACAGAAGAAACGTTAAAAATGTGCGCCAAAAGAATGGGCAGTAAGGTAATTTAGTTGTAATAACTTAGTAGTTTCCATTTAAGCAATCGGCACCAAATGATGGGGAAAACCATCTTCTGAACAAAAATTTGAAGTGTGTTAGATCGCTTTGTTAAGAAGCCGAGATTACCGGTAATAAATCACGCTGCTTATTTTTGAGAAAGTACGATTACTTCAATTTGAGTTCGTCACCGCTCATTTACGATGCAATTGTGCTAAAAAAAAACGATATATGTTCAGGTACTGATTTTTAAGTACCTTTTTTACAGTGTGATAATTGAAGGATAACCTGCTTTGTATCGTTTCCAATAAAGTATTTTCTATCCAGGGTTGAGATATTTTGGGTATTAAAATTGCGTTCACTGATCATTTTTGTAACACATTTATTTGTTCCTTTAAAGTTTAAATAAACTGGCATACATTAATTGTATACCTTATATAAGTAATTAAAAATGTGCATAAAACAGGCAATTTTAAAGGATTTTCCCAAGTTATACTTAGATTTTTTCTAAACTTAAAAATATTTTACATTTGGTTACTTTTCTCTGCATTATTTTTTAAAGGATGAGGGTTTTTGTGTTTATGAAAATGGTGTTTATTAAAGGAATGGTTGCTTTGTTAAAGTTGGATGAAACCGTAACAACGAAATCACGAATAGTCAAAAGCACGAACTGACATGGCGGCGACATATGTGGTCATAAAGAAACCAGAATCTCGCCTCAAAGTTAGCAAACAAAATATTCAATCGCCAAACTCTTCGGAACCCTTGGCATCGCTTAATTGGCGCCGAGGACTGGCGACAAGTGCCAGCCAACAACCATTGAGACAACCTGCCCCGGTCTACCCCAATTTTTAATTATAATTCAATTTTTTTAATAAACATTTGTTTCTAAAATATGTGTTATTGCTGTTTTCAAAAACGTTCACCATACTAACTTTTAATACGACTCTTTTCAGCCTATTTGAAGAGTAAGTATATATTTCATTTTCAGCAAAAATTGCGATGAATTCTCAACTATTTTGTTTAGCTGTAGTGCATATAGGGTGGTCATTTCAGGTACCCGATTTTCCAACTTTTGTTGTAGTAGTTACTAGGCTTGGGGGATGATTCGATTTTTTGAATCAGAATTTTGAAAACAATTCCGAAAAAAAAAAGATTTTCATAGAAAATGCGGATTTAAAAAATCATCGCGATTTCGATTACGTAATTTTCGATTGAACGATTCATCTATTTGACGATTAATCGATTTTAAGACTAATCAATTTGACGATTAGTTGAAAGTACATCTAGAAGTACCCTCTCATCTCCTGAAGATTTAAATTTAACATTCGAATAGGATATGCCGAATGGGAATGAACTGGGTACTCTACTGTACTTAAATAAAATCAATAAAATCAAAAGCGATGAATCATATTTCAAAACTGCATCACCAGAAGCAAAATCCTCTGCGTTGAAAATTACGTAAAAACTATAATATAATGAGTGCGCCTAAAACCACAATCAACTTATATGCTTGCATCCATACATTACGATACCAATACACTATATTTAATACATTATTTAGAATTAGATATATGTGTGGTTAACAGATGGTTTGACTTTTTTTGCTCTGGAGGTCAATTCAATCTTTTTTTATTTTTTTTTTCCGAATTAACCTTATTGATGTATTGCATTTTTGTATTTTATTCAATGGTTGTTAATACCAGGCGATGCCATTAAAATAATATATTTCGATGGTTTCAACAAACGAATATTGTAACGAAGATTGAACAAGGACGCTTTGTGCAATTTTGCAAAATTTCATGAAGGAGACAAAATGAAACGCTTGATTTGAAGAAAAAAAAAATCCAATTTTTATAACGTAAGTTTAAGGCATACATCATTGTGTTTATTTTTTGCTAGTGTACTTGTTATTCTCGCAAAATATTGATATATCAACAATGTGTATATTTAAAAAATATCGATATACTAGAACTATTGGTTTATCCGAAATACCAATTAATCGGAAAATATCGATTATTGGCTGGTAATTAATCGCGATGTCTAAATGTCATTATCGACCAAGCCTAGTAGTTACTTAAGGCGATCAGTGGAGCATCGGCGTAGCATGCCCACCTGATTCCTATATCAATATTTTTATGAGTAAAGTAAGTACAGTAGAGTAATGAGCGAGCATAAAGATCACTTGAGATTACGTCATAGGAACTGGACTTTGTTTTCAAATCAGAGACGAGTACAACTTTGTTTCTCCCCCTTAATATTTTATTAAACATACAGATAATTTGGAACTTTTGTTCCGATCATCCAGAATCACTTGTAGGCTATACTAATTGTTGTTAATATTTATTTTGCCTCCTACTAGCTGAAATAACAAAAATTGTTTTGTTTTTTCTCCTTGAAATTTTTACCATCCCAAAGTTTTCATTATCTCAGAATAGACACAAGACTATGAAAATTTGTCTTGGTTTTTGTTCAAAAAGGATTATTATCGAAATCATCATTTACATATGAATAAGCACATAAACAAATTTAATGCACAGCACCTGTCCTAGAATAATATTAAACACAAATTATTTTTTTCTTAGCAAGTAAAATAATTTTCAATTCGGCACCAAGCAAAATCGCCCTCCCTGTCACGTAATATGCAAAGATTACATTTGAACACAGAGTGACACTTAAATACAGATTTAGGCCTAATAAAAGCTCAATTAACCTTTTATTTCCCAAGGTTTCTTTGAAACAAAACTGGATCGAAATTATGATATTTCCTTGGGTTTACTACTTCGTATTAAAAATATTTAATGTACAACTATGATAAAGCTGATTCTTCAATATTTGGCGCGATTTTAGGTTAGTGCTTCTAATTTGTAAATAATAAGGAAAAATTCAAGCTTTTACGATTTTTGATGAAATTTGTCAGTGTTTGACTATGTAAATTTGACTATGCTAATAATGTAGTAACTATGTTTTTCACCACACATTGCCTTAATTAGGTCTGATGGTTCAAAATAAAAGCATACGAAGTCATCCAAAAGTGACAAAAAAAAATTCTTATTTGGATGGCTAGAAAAATTACTTGAAAGAAAAAAATATGTGTTTTACTTCAACAAAAAGTTTGAACTGAAAGGGTTGAATTAGGAGTTCATGCTCATGAAATAGAATATTTCGTATTTGTAAAGAAATGACTCTTCAATGTTTACTAAATTGTTTCTGTTTCAATAGTTGCTAATGATTATAATTTCAGTTATAATTGGAATAACTTATTGAAATCATATGTTTTATATAGGTATGCAAGGTGGTAAGTATTCAAATTCCCTCTGTTTGTCAATCTTTTCATATATTTTTTGTATGACTCTAAAAGAATAATTACTCTATCTTTTCTTCATATTCATATTGTTGGATAAGTATAGTGTTGGATAAGAATAGGATAAAAACTTAACAACAACTAAAATCAAAAATTCAAAACAAATTGGTGTTAAATATAAAAATATATTTCAAAGAAATTTGGGTTATTTTTAAAGGTAAAATTCTAAGAATTAATTAAATGTATATATAATAAAAATGTTTACTTTATTGTCATGTTCGTGAAATAAACTCCACAACTGAGAGGTCTGCTTGTTGAATTCACGCGAATTTTCGGACTTTGATAGGGAAATTCGTGTTGAGACACAAAAATGGATTTGACATAGACATTTTTATTCAAAGTTGAATTGATGTATGCCAAGGCGTTAAGTCGACTAAGGGATTTTGAAACTGTATGTTTATAGAGGAGATTGTTTACTTAGGATCAAGTACCCCTGTTCAGAAAGGAACAGAATGTGGAAGTTTTTATTTAAAAATATATTTAAGAATTTCAATAAAAATATGTGTTGCGTTATTCTTATAAAAAAGCACCACAATAAAAAGTCAAAAGCACTCAACAATTTGGGGAATTTAATGAAAGAAAAAAATATTTTGATTCTACTAAAGATTCAAAATATGGTTATGTATTTGGAGACATTTTTGTAAATAGTTTATGTTCAAAGTGTTAAGAGAGATATGAACACATTTAAGTATCATAATTCCCTTTGTAGGTGATGATACTACACCGGAACCTACCACAACGCCTGAACCCACGACTACAATGAGTGAGTAGATATTCGCTTTACATTTTCTACTACTCGTTTGACCCAACAGCTGCATTCAACGATGAGTGTCCATCTGGTTACACTGTCAACTTGCATACCAACACTGTTTAAAATAGATAGTTTTGGCGCGAATTTGGCGCCTTTCCTTTTGGAACAAGTGCAGATTTTCACGAAATCGCATAGTAAAAAAACACATTTGTAAAATTCTTATAACTCCAAATGGAATCGGCGTATGGTGAATAAATGACATACCATCGCGTAGAAGAAGGTGAGACGTGTCAAACAGGTTGGTCAGTTATTCTCTTCACTCTCTGGACTTTGCACCGCTTGGGGTACAAAAGTATTCACGAATCAAATCTTGCGGTACAGGGCGGCCTATTCCTTTATAGATACTCGATTTTTATTTTGTTTCATCAAATGTTCATGTGGTAGTTTTGTCAAAAAACGTTACATTTTGTCTTCAAAATAAGTAACAATAATTAACTACCCTACCAAATTCTGCAGAACAACTTCTTCTACGACAAATAAAGGGGTAATATTAGACTGTTATTGGTGTTGTAGAATAATTGTTGCTTAAATGGAACGAGTGCGACACTTTAAATTGTGTCAAACCCATATAAAGGAAGGAATACAGCGGGAGCATAATTAAGACTTTAGTTTATTATAAACATGTATTGCGCAGCATATGTTTTCTTTAGTAATTGGTAATTAAAAGTTTAAATACTAAGACTTGTTTAGAACGCTAGTTAAATTTATATAGTAAACTAAAACGTAATGATTGCAAGATATTTACGCGAAATAGTTGCTGAAGAAAGTAGAAATGTGATTTCTTTATCAGCACTTGACCCTATACTTAAAGTTGTTTTATAAACTAATATATTGACGGCTTGGCTGCCAAGTTGAAGAAGTTCAGAATTTCGAAAAGGCCGTTTAAATATTTAAACTCTCTTTGGTTGCAATTTTAAGTTCGATGACATGCAGTTCATTATTTGGCAACCTATTGAACTAGAAGCCACACCAGTTGGTCAATGGGTAGATCTATCTGAATAGTAATGGAAAATTATCTTAGTTGATTTTCGGATTTTTTGTGACTTATACAACTCGGCAGCCATGCTACTCGTAAAATTATAAGATGGTGGGTAAATCTTTCCCCCCCTCCCCCCCCCCCCCCCCCCCGTTTTGCTAGTGCAATGACTCTTAAGAGCACTTTAATCTCACACTTTTGTATGTTTGCAGAAATTCCTAACTTTGACGAACTTCCGGATTATGAAGGTAAGTGTTGTTATATTGATGACTTTTGACATTACGTTTTGGTTGTCACCTAAAGGAACATTTTCTTTTTTATAGAGTAAGGTGTGGGAAAACGGATAATGGGGTAAAATGAGTACTTTCAAATTAAATATAAATTTAAACTTACGTTTTGATTTCGTTCTTTTTTTAAGACTTCGTTTAATGGAGTACATTTCAGTAAAAAAACAAAAATTCTAGCCGATTTCATTCAAGTCTAAAAGTACATTCGTGTGAGTATACAAAGGAACGCGTGATAGTTCGATGTATGAAAAGGTCGATATATAAACTAGAAAATTCGAATTAAATGTTGAGTATTGTATTGAAGTAATTCCATTTAGCATATTCCAATTAATTTTGTTTTGTTTATTTAGCTTTTTTTAATGATTTCCGAAGTGGAGACAATGGGTAATTAATTATTAATGCTAAAGAATAAAAAATTTGGGAAAATATAACAATCTTCGAAAAAGTGTACTATTCTACAAAATATGAACTGATAAGCTTATAAATGAAAATAATTAACTACATTATATTTTACATTGTTTATATGCTAATACACTTAAGTTATATACCAGTGTTTTTAAAGAAATCTGCCAACAAGAATAACATAATTTGATAGAAAATATTCACCGTTTGCTTGTTCGTTGCAAGTTGAAAAAAGTGTTTTATATTAAATAAAAAATCGTCTGCGAAACAAATTAAAAAGAAAGTAAATACATCATAGATTTAAGAATCAAAATAATCCAAATTATGACAACAGATGTTCTATTTTGAATGTAATAAGTAAAAAAACCTAGAATTTACAAAATGTCGTACTTCAACTAGTTTTTAGAATAGTCTATTACAAAAACAGATCGTTAATAACAAAATATAACGATTTTTTAAACATTGATAGTTGCTATTTATTTAATTTTAATCAAGTTAATAATTTGACTAAAAAATTGTTTTAATAATGTATTTTTACATAAAAAATTCCATACTCAAAGTATTACCTATTTATCCCACTTTTGAATAAAAAAAAGATTCGAATAACAAAATAGTTAATAAAAATATTTATAAACTTCAAAATAAAATAAACATTGACATAGTGAATTATTTTTTTTAATTAAAAAGTTTTTTTTTCCAGAGAGACATTAGACTTTGAAATAAAAAAAAGACATTTTATTATCCATTTCCTTACCCCAACACCTACTAAAGAATGTGTTCTACCTGCTATTTTTTTAATCTGTTTACTGATATTCAGCAATATGATAGCCTCTGATAGGGTATAAAGTTTATCATCATTCGCATGGTGCATTGGGCGGGAGGACCACTAAAATATAATAATCAATACTTTTCTTCAATGTGAAAGAACCTATGTAAAAAAATACACACAAATCGAATAGATACCCTTCAAGCACCAGGCATACCACCCTTGATGCCCAAAGTCGGTTGAAAAAGGGATTGAAAAAGGGGGGGGGGGGGGTTGAAGAGGATTTTGCATAAAAAAATATTTAGTTCACAGTAATACACATTTAAAAAAACTGTATGCGCGCCCAATGCATCTGATACGGAGGAGTGCTTTAAGAACTACAAAAACATGCAACAGTTTAAAAATTATTCGCTATATTAGAAATACAAATAACTAAGCCCTATTTGGG
The DNA here is from genome assembly GCA_963932185.1 of Troglohyphantes excavatus. Lineage (NCBI taxonomy): Eukaryota > Metazoa > Arthropoda > Arachnida > Araneae > Linyphiidae > Troglohyphantes > Troglohyphantes excavatus. The sequence continues at coordinate 61,511,292 of OZ010678.1, forward strand.
AATTGAAACATTTATAATTGTTTTCATAATAATTATTTATATTTCATTAACACCTTGAATTTTTGTAGTTTGCTTAAGCTGGATAATAATGTATTTTAATGCGATATTTTAAATGATGGAACACTCTTTTTTATTTCAGAGTTCTTGAAGTATAGAGGTAAATTATTTTTACTAGAGTCCGTACATTTTTATTATGTCTTTTGTATACAAATAAATTAAACTGTAAACAAAACTAAAATACGGAAGTCATTGAAAGAATGATTAATTGAGAAATTGAGTAGTTAAGTATTACTATAATTTATCAAATGAGAATTCAAATTCCAAAACATGTTAAACAGTGGAAGGGTAATGGAGAATTGCTTCTACAGCGTAACTAATACAATTGTCACAAATGATATTATATTAAAAATAAGACTTAAGACTAATAAAAATAAAATAAGAAAATAAAAGTATTTATTGATTTCCATATAGTTATAAAATAGGAAATGTACATGGGATAAAGGTACAATGTAATTTTTTTTTCTTTCAAAAATGATATTCTCATACTATTTAGTAGCATTCGAAGATATCTATTTAATCGTAGTTTCATACTGCAATAGAGATCAAATGTAAATGACAGAGGGAAAAGTATTGCTATATATACTGATGAAAAAGGAGCATTGTTATAAATAAAAACCTGCTCCCTGAAAGAATCCTTTTAGTTGACATTGACCCTTTAACCCCTGTACCCTTACATACATATTTTAATTTTTTTTACTAGAAAATCATCCGTGAATTTACGGATATCAGTAAATAAGATATTTTGTCTTTGTTGTGATACTAAGAGTATCGATAAAGAAACCTTTTTATATTATTCTATTATGTTGTATCAAAAGAAATGGTAGAGATGGTATGATATCCATTGGGTTTTCATAATCATTTGCAATTTTGTTGGGCCTTGACCCTATTGTTGGTCATTAATATTTGTATTTGTAAAAAAGACCATACATACGATTTTAAACGGTTGTATTGTTGGGTTTCTAATTTTTTTTTCGTTTTTGCATTGTTAACCTATTTTTAAGTACTTGTACTAAAGAAAAAATATCTATAATTTAATTTCCTTACGTACGAAACCCGATGCAAAATTGCCAAAAGCACCAAACGTTATAAAAAAAATGTATGCGATTATCCATTTATGTCACAACAAATACTATGCAATTTAAAACCAGAATTAAACAAAATCGATGCAGTAGCTTTACAGAAAACCACGAACAATAAAAGTAGAAGGTCGTTGATTCCTTTAAAAAGATGGGGTAAAATATTAATTAATAACACACATTTTGATGGACAGAGATATAAACTTGTAGAAAATTCCACTATTTGAAGAGTGGCGGGAAGCAAATTTATGAACAGATAAAATAGCAGCGTTAATTAATATGCAAATAATGCCCTTCGTTTTGAATGACTTTTTAGAAAAATAATGAAATACTATTTAACCGAGATCGAGAGGTGACACTCCAGTCAACAAAATAACGACCTGTTCTTCTGATCTCTATTTTTCAAATTGAGAAAGAACTGCGTCACATTGAAAAAAAAAAGCTGTTCTCTCGTTGTCTAGTTCTTTATCCAACTCCAAGTATGACGCATCACACACTTGTATCAATATATTTTATTAATCCTTAATACTCGCATGTGGCATTTAAGTCACCAAATAACAATTTTATTTCTATGTTTTTCAAAAACTAAAAAAAACCACTGTTAAAAAAATACGTATTCGAAAATAAGTAAAATGTACTCATTTCGAATACATTCGATGCTTATCACTGCACATAATACATAAGTTCCAATTTTGAAAAATACATTTACTTAAAAATGAGTACAATGGTTATAAATAAATAAAAAGAGCAGATGCTAACCTACATAGGTTGCCTTCATAAATCACTTTCTATCTATAAATATCGACAATTACAACCAAGTCATACCGGGAATCGAAGCCAGATATGCAGGCACCGCTTTCCACAGCCTTATCCGTTAAGTTATCAGAGCGACATGGATAAGTTATAAAAAGCATTAATGTTAAGAATGTGTGCCAAAAGAGTGGGAAGTAAGATAATTGAGTTGGAATAACTCAGTTTCCATTTAAGCAATCGACATCAAATAATGTGGAAAATCATCTTCTGAACAAATATTTTTTAAGTGTGTCAGATTGCTTTGTTAAAAATAAACTGAGATGATCAATATTAAATCACACAGCTTATTTTTGCGAAAGTACTATTATTTAAATTTGAGTACGTCATCGCTCATTTACGATGCAATTGTACTAAAAATAAAACGAGTACGTCCATGTACTCATGTTTAAGCACTTTTTTGTTCTAAAGTGCGTATTCGAGTTTAAAGAGTTATTTTCTGTCACAAACGTTAATAGAAATGAAACACTCTAATTAATACACCTTTAAGAAGAACATAAAGGGGTTGTAACTGTTTCGTAAAAATAACATAGTTACCAAATATGTTCCGTGACCGCAAAGTTTAAAAAAAAAAAAAAAAAAAAAAAAAATTGTAATATCCTAATACATATTTTTGTTTTGTTTTTCAGATTTTTTCAATTTGAAATGTAAGTATTAATATTTGTTTTTAATGTATGATATATCATGTTTTTTTTATTGAGGTGGGGATCAAACTTGCACAAGTGTCTGGGGGAGGGGGGGTAAACTTTTGTAAATCATTTTAATAGCAGTACACTTGCTTTCGGAAATAAATGCTTTTAACAGAAACACAACTATCCTTAATTATATTCACTTGTTTTCCTTTCATAAAATGTGAACGTATTTGGTAAATTGAATGCTACCCATAAAAAAAGGAACTGTACAATTACAGAAGTTTGCATTGTTTGGTTACAATAAACTTAATTAAAAATCACCATCTGTATTTTCGATTAGTGGGTATGAGACACAAAATCCTCAAAAATATCCGAATATGTTTTATTGGTTTAAACAGATTAAATTTATTTCGAACCGAATGACACCAAAACTATATTTATACGTTAAATATAACTAACTATTTTTATCAAATCAAAGTTATGATTTTAGAACACGATCGCCTGAATGTGTAATGTATTCATTTTCCTGAGTTTGTTGCATGTTATCAAGTTTAAATTGATATAAAGTCAGATGTTGGGGTTGTTGCATCGTTGGGACCTTGTAAGTTAGGAAGTAAAAAAAATCATCGCGACATCGATTTTGCAAGTTTCGATTGGACGATTAGTCCTAAATATGTACTGGAAAGTCCGTAAGAACGCTCGGATTACTATATTCCATATACAAAAGTCAAGTTCAAAACAATTATATTTATTTATCAACAAACGTAAGATTAGTAATGATTTGACAACAGTGGCAAAGTTTCTATAATCTTAATAATGAGGAAAAAACAAAATTGTACTGATTCTTCTTTGTGTTTCCTTAATGCTACTGTACTTATTCTAATAATAAAAAATATCGATATATCGAAAATATCGCTATATTTGAAATATCGATATATTAGAAATATCGATATATTAGAAATATCGATATATTAGAAATATCGATATATTAGAAATATCGATATATTAGAAATATCGATATATTAGAAATATTGATATATTATAAATATAGATATATTAGAAATATAGATATATTAGAAATATCGATTAATCGGACATTTTAATTAATCGCGATGACAAAATGTCATAATCGCATAAGCCTAATTGTAAGAAGGATCTAAAATGTACATTAACGTGTTTACGCTCATTACATTTAAATGATCAACTTCATTTTGTTGGAATTATTAAACTCATTATTATACGATTTTAACTCAATTGGTTTATTCTCTTTTTAGAAGCGTAATCAGGATGCGGACTCAGAAGGGCATTAAAGAAGAGAATCCAGGAAGAAATGCGCAGGAAGATTGTTTGTTCTCCTTGGCAACGGGATATCCCAAGAACTGTTGTATAATAAAGAAATAAATCATTTATGCGGCTATCTTGCTGTTGTTTAAGAGTCTTTGATACATGTGGCGCACAAATCAGGCACATTTAGTACACATTTCCTCACGGAAGGTAGTTTTATGATATAGAGCAGTTGGGTTTCAACTTGTGGCTTGCGAACCACTAGTGTTCCGTGAGTGGGTATGAAGTAACCCGTGTATCTCTTGTTTAATAACCAAAATATTTTTTTTAAATACATTGTTTAGATATCTAATTTTTTTAATACAAACTACATTTAAATAAAGAATCAACCATTGTTTCCTATGTAAAATACTCGGTAATGAAGAACTTTTATTTTTTTAGGGAAATGTATTTTTATGGCTACTTTGTCAGTCTGCTGATATATTTTACTTGTATTATTGGAAATAATATATAGTAAATTTAATTCTTCTATCACCAGATTTGACAAGGTGTTATTTTCATTTCTTCTTATTATTATACTTCTGCAAAAAAAATATTGAATTTTGTAAAACAAATACAAGCTTAAATGTTACTTTTATTATTAGAAAGTTCTAGTTCGCATTTTGTCAAACTTTTAATTTGGTAGTTCTTAGTCATATGAAAGTTGGAACCAACATTAAATGAATAGGTGAATGACACTTTTTTCAAAATGTATATTTAAATTTATATATTTTCTAAAACTCTAAGCTCTTCCGAAAGCAGCATTGCTTCAATTCTGATTCTAGTTATACAAGAAGTACTTTAAATAATTTTTTAAACCTTGTATGGTTATGCACTAAATATACGAAAGTTTCTCATTAATTTATCATTTTCTCAAAATCGTGTTTTAGTTTTGTATTTAGGTAATTTTTACTTAAAAACTACTTGTTTATTTACTCTAAAAATTTGCAAACTTGTCAGTCATATGTAATTACATACATTTATGTATGTACTATCTGAAATACCCGTTCTACGCACGGGAAGGAAATAAGTTACAAAATAGATACAAATAGGTTACATGATATTAAAATTTTCCATTGTTTCAATCTTGAAATATTGTATTGTTACATGTTCTCCATGTTAATCATATGCAAAGTTTTTTTTTAAAAAAATCGTTGTTTTAACAGTTAGAGTGCGAATTTTTATAAATCCTTTCTTAGTGCACCTCTAGGGTCCAAGGTCCTAAGTGATAAAAGACCTAGAGTGCTCCAAATTTCAGCACTCTAATCGCTATTTAATCGATTCTAGGATTAAAATAAGCTTTACCTGGTATTTGATACATCGTGCCAATCGTGACGCTGTACCAATCTGTTCCAGTCAGACGTTTTCAATTAAACTGGCTTTAGCAAAGTATAAAGCCGCAATAGCTCAACATTTATCCCCAAATCACTTAAACACAAGTTGATACTTTTTTTTAATGTAGCTCTGGACAGGTATTAAAGAAGTTTTTGGTAGAAGTTCTGATTGAAAAGACTGTTAAATTTTGAGTTCACAAACTTTTTTGATTTCTCAGAGACATACCAAAGAATATATTCTGCGAAAAACTTCTGGGACAACTGTTTGTTGCTTTGTCATAAGTAGATAAATACATTAAATATTTCACTAATCTCAATTTGAAATTATATTTTTTTTTTAAATATCTCTTCCTTTCCCCTTTACATCTATTTAGGATGAGTAGTTACATGGAATATAAATAACCTTTTAATGCCAAAACAGCAATTTTCTTCCATTTATGATAGCAAATATCACTTAAATGTCATTAGACAGATACAAAATTATTTCGAATCTAAAATAATCTTCTTCGTACCACCAATACGTTTTGTTCATTGATATTCAGTATTAAATAATTGATATATTTTAAGAAACAACGTAATTGGCCTAATTGAACTCAAGGGATTCGAGTGCTTTTTGAAGCATACATTCATAATACTTTAATTCGGGTTTATTTTTTTTTATTTGGAAGTTGATTTCTATTCGAAGCTGTTTATAGAACAAAATGAAAATGGACGCGGCTGTTTTTACTTTTTAACATCTCTTACGTTTAGGAAAACATTAAGTAAAATAATGCCATAGTTTTAGTTTGTTTGCGAAATAATTTTTCCAAACAAATTAAGTATATAAAAACAAAAGAACATCTCAGGAAATACCTAGAAACAATGGGGATATTTTTATGATATTTAACACGGTATTTTCTACATAAGAACAAATATCTGAAGTTTTACCAAGAGTATCGCAATTTCCAAGTAATTTTTAAAGCGTTCAATTGCATGACGTCCATTTTATTCCGCCATACACTTCAGCTGTTTCCGTGTACGTAAGCAACATTAAACACAATCAAGGTTTACTATTGATTTTATTTAACGGAGCCGTTTCAATTTCGTGGAAGTATATGTTTTTTTATATCGTGTAGTTATCGTAATGATGTGTTATTAACCCTTTGCGGTCAAGAAACATGTTTGATATTTACGTTGTTTTTATGGAACAGATATATGCCGTTCCAAACATATATTTTTTAAATAGGTATTATTGAGAGTGTTCTTTTTATGTTTAGGGTGGATAAATTTCAAAATGAAAAAAGTTATGCGTGAAGATGAGTATTAATCGCAATATACCCAACATTTAGTTACCAATTAGTGGTTTAGGATATTTGTTAAACAGGGGTTGTGAGTAATTTCAATCTGGAGAATGATTTGGTTTGGTTTGGTTAATTAACGTCGCACTAGAGCTGCACAGTGGGCTATTGGCGACGGTTCGGTGTCAATTTCGAAGGAAAGACCCGGGAACACATACACATTCACACACACATTCATACATGCACCTCGTTATTTTATAACCATGGTCAGATGACGAGGAAACACCTGAACTGGCACCCAAAGCCTTCAATAGACGTCGGGACTTTAAACCCCGATCAGATGTATCGTGCACCAGTCCCGTATACACGCCAGTATAATTTGTTGGATATTCTGGACGACTTTCTAGTATTTTTGTAGCGAAGCTGGCATCCCTCCGATCGCAAGATCACTACTTTTTTACTTTTCCATGTCAAGTCCATTTCACGGATTCGAACCACCAATCCTCTGATTAGTAGCTGAACGCCTTACCAACTGAGCAACTGGGGCTCATCTGGAGAATGGTTTAGATCGCCAACATACTTGGCGCTTCTAGATAACAAAAATAATTTCTATTACAGTTAGTTTTTGTTTCGTTTGATTAATTAGCGTCGCACTAGAGCTGAACAGTGGACTATTGGCGACAGTTCGAGGCCTATCTCGAACGATGCCTCGTATTTTTGAACCATGGTCAGATGACGAGGACAACACATGAGAACGCCTTCAATAGACGTCGGGACTTTGGACGCTGATCAGATTTATCGTGCAACAGTCCCGTACATGCCGATAATTTTTATGGATGTTCTGGACGATTCTTCCAGTATTTCGTAGCGAAGCTGGTAACCCTCCGATCACAAGATCACTACTTTTTAATTTTCCTTGTCAAGTCCGTCGCACAGGATAGGACCAGGAATCCTCTGATTCCCAGCTAACGCCTTTATCCACTGGGCCACAGAGGCCCCCTATTACAGTTATAAATGGGTTCAAAAAACGTTTTAAACACATATAGGTTGTTCCTTTTACTGTGTGTAGTCTGTACCTGTCCCGAGGATGAAAATCAATACATAAATGAGATAAAGCATTCTGAATGAGCCGCCACTACTTAAACATCAATTAGTGGCGTTACTAATCCACCCAAAACACTAATCCATAAACCGCTAATCAAACGACATATTAAACACTGGTATAAATTGACGGTATTGTGGAGCAGCACAATTATAAACTTAATATGTATTTACGTATCATGTATCTCCAAAATCGCATAGCAACATTTTTGTCATATGGTCGTTGACATAGCAACTACTTCTAATGAGCAATGTTACAAACCTATTTTTCGGTATTCGCAAAATAAATATGTTAAAATATGTTATAAAAATGTTTCTCTCACTTGAACTTCTGATAATTTAGATATATAATTAAATATAAGTAGCAGGAATTTAGTAAGTTCCATTTACATCGTTTATCTGCTAGAGTATCAACAAAACAAACATTTCGTACGCAGTAGCTCGTAAAATGTGCACAATCTAAATACCACATTGACTACGATTGAAATCAGCTGACTATGGGACGTGACGCAAAAGTCGGTTATGGATTTCTCATAAAAAGCCACTTTAGGCGAAGAAAATATTTATCAAATGATACCTGATAGTATCATATACTTCCTTTCAAATGGTTTTAACAGGTGTAATATTCCGAATATACGGTGCAAATTTAGGTATATCTATAATTGGAATCGCACATTTTGAAAGCTTCACTAAACTTTAACTATATATTTTCAATAACATATTCCACAAGAAATGCAACAAGTCTAAGAATTCAACTGAATAAATGTTTTGCTCCAGTCTTCAATTTAAAGTGTAATGGGAGTCGGGGTTTATCTTAATTGGAATCGGGCAATGAAGATGTCCATTTCAGATGGTTCATGCGTTATAAAAGCCCTCTGAGTGTAGACGTGACATACTACTCGGTTTCTTTTTGGTCCTTACTCCCTCGCAAGCTGTAAGAGAAGCGAAAATGAACACACTGTTGATCTCCGTTCTCCTAGTTGTAGGAGTAGGTGAGTTGTAGTTTTATTTTATTATTTGAAACGCTACTTTGCTTTTTTTTGTTATACAACGAATATGTTAAAATGTTATACAAATACAAATAATGTCAACCAACTACAGGCTCTAGGCGCAGCAAGGTCGGTCCTGTCAATCCATCATCCTCACGATTCCCCAATGCCGATCCCATTGTTTTTTAAAACCACCCACCCCTGAAGAATTAACAACATACTCAGGCAAACCATTCCATTTGTCAATAACCCTATTAAAAAAATAATGCTTTCTGACATCCCGATTAAGCTGTGACTTGTATAATTTGAATCCATGACCTCTAGTCACATTGAAGTGTATTATTTAAAGTGTATTGCGAATAGTACGCATATATCTTTTAGGAGTATCCTCTAGTACGAGGGTGGGTAGGGATCCCACATGGACAGTAGAGGACATTAGATTTGTAATGGAATGACAAGGATCGCAATTGGAGACGTTTCCTTCTGACAGAAATCATTTACAGCTATCTCTACCGAAGTACGTAAATGGGGACATCGAAAGGGATATATTTTGGATAATGACTTGCTTCAGAGCAGACAATTTCTGGATGGAGGTATTCCTGCTCAACTGCTTCCCCGTTTCAAGTGTCAAGAAAAGCGATTCTTTTCCTGTTTTCGGTCATATTTATCACAAACTTCTGATTACCTGAATTATCCATGCGACATATGTTGTCATTGCATTTGGGCTCTTCAGTGTATATTCTACAGCACCTTTAGACCATCACCAACATTACTTGGCCCGAAGCCTATTCTGAGCGAAATTTACGACTGTCTAATATATTTCTATCGGACATACAATTTGATGAAAGTTCCCCGTTTCGAAAACAAAAATGACGATTTGTGAACTGTGGACGTGAATACGTCTTTAAAATCGGTACCAGACCTAAGTAACCTAAAAAAAACGAGATCTGTAATATAACCATAACTCCAAATGGAATAATCTTATAAATGCACAACCATCGTAGAGAGGAAAGTGGACGCATCAATCAAGTCAATTGTTAACCCAATAATTTTCTTATATTTTACCAATGTCGCCGTTGAGTGCAGTATGCGCGCTTCCGCCCCCGTAACTCCAGGGGGAATCATTATAAATGAACTGCTAGCGTCTAGATATAGATAAAGTTAAGTCGCGTCGACCAAGTTTTCGGTTGAAACATAAGTATATAATAAAGTTAATACACTCCTCCATTTGGCCTTTGTACTAACAAGATGCGCTTGAGAAGCAGAAGGCCGAGCAGGCGCGTGTATAATGCATTCACACGAACCAAACCTGACGGTACAGTGGGGAATTGTGCCTGTCCGATTTTTCGGCATTTATCCGCAGGCATTTCCCCTACTTTTTACAACTGCTCGTTTTGAATTTATTAATGCAACTTCAAATTACAACTGTCCAAATTTGAAATACGAAATTCAATTTCAAAATACGGCAGTTTATATTCAATTTATACGACGGGCCAATTAAGTCACGACAACTATGTAACACAGGCTCCGACAGCCAATAGGTGTTTTAGGATAGGGAAACTTCCATATTATCGTATTTGTGTTTCATTATAATTATTTTTACTTTAAATAAATGTAGTTTAATCTAATATTTATATTTTTCTCTAATATTTTGAATTTTGCATTGCAGCATACGTTACTTCGGCTCGTAAGTAAAAAAAAATATTGTCTAATGTATTTAAATAGTTTTTTTATTATTATGTATTTTTTTTTATTATTATTATTTTGTATTCTTTGCCGTTTTCTACAATCCAAAAATCTTAATTCTAGACAATAAAAAATACATTCCGTGGAAAAACTGCTTGCTTACTCAATTTAAAGTGCATTTTTTGTGCAAATTTTCGATATAATGTGTGTCACTTTTTAAAATGATGGTAAAAGTTTACAAAACAGTTTATTCTGGAAATAACGGGAATTTATTTCAACAAATTAAAAAAAAATATGATGTACATTTTTACTAAATATTCTACTAAATATTTACTAAATATAAGTATTTAAGTATAAAATATCAATTTACAATAGAATTTAAGAATTTTCCATTTCGTTACACAAGGTGTTTGAAATCGAAAACTAGTTTACTATAGAAATTGTGATAAGTTTAACAACAAATCAAATTTATGTAAAAAAAAACTTGGAGTGTCAAACTTTTCGTTTTACAAATATTTTTAGAGAGATACTAATATTTTAATTATATATTTTTAGCAATGGCTGACCCAGGTAAATAAGGATATATTTTTTTAATTGTTATCTTAACTATCAACTGTTGGGAACACTTTTAACAATGTAATGAACTTATATTACTAAATGATTTTGATCGAATTAAAACAATAAGTTTAAAATTAAAAACAGTAGGTAATGGCCATAGTATGGTATTAGTTGTAATATGTTAGAAGATTGTAAACTCATCAATTTAAATCTGATTATATTTGGCTAAACTACATAGGACAGCCTTTTTCACATTGTTTTAAGCAAAACTAACCAGAGAGACGTTAATCATTTGAATGCGAATGTGTGTGCGTATATCAGTTGCTTTTGTAATTTAAATCTTAATCCTAGCATATCTTATTCTATATGTTCGGTCAGTAACCGCAATTTTTAGTCCCAATGATTTAATAGTTAATCCCGATGAATAATATTATTTTGTTCAGCAACCAATTTTTACCCTTAACTGTTTTGGGTATAACAATTTTAAATTTTTAAGTGAAATATCAAGCGTCAAGCTTCTTTAATCCTTCAAATCATACATTTCCTTAATTTCCATGACATCGCAACAAAACTGATCCTCAAAAGTTTGAGAGAAGCCATTTTTCTCAAAACTCTCAATTATGGTATTATTCCTGCCATAATCAAGATACCAGCCACAGAGGGCTATATACGCAAGGGTCTAAATAGCTTGGAACACTATGCATATATATATATATATATATATATATATATATATATATGTATATCTAACAGGATATTGTAGGGGGTTGAACCACAACTAGTTCTACGTAGCGGTTACCTTATAATTAGTAAACTATTTCTAGTACTTTCCCGATGAATATTGAATAATTTGTAAACATATATTCTTTAATTACATTTTCAAATTATTTAACGATGTAGGTGTTTTAGCAAAGAAATGAACACACGAGGGTAAACAGGACATTATTGAAATATATTTAAACTTTAGGTTAAAGCTAAGATAATATTTAAAACGGAACATTTAAGTGGGCGCTTACGATATTGACCCACTGGGACGAAACACGACCGATCACATGAAGATTGTAAACAAGAATGAAATGGGTGCTGCCACCACTAGGTTACAAGTTATATGCATGAGTTGTTCTATTACAAACAAGCAGGGGTGATGGGAAAATGGTCATTGATATCCTACAAATGATATAATATTGTATAATTTTTAAATTCTTATTCAAAAGTTTCAAATTGGCCTGCTGAAAAAAATTAACACTTCAGCAAATGGGTGCACAACACATAAATAGAAACTTTCAGAGAAAGAAAAATCCCCTCATATTATATTTTAGAATCAACATTAATATGATTTTCTTTAACTTTATTTCAGAACCACAGTTTGGTAAGTGTAAATATATCTTATAAAATGTAAGAAAGCGAGGAAATAGTAATCTTTTAATAATTTTCATGTTAAACGTTTCTTATTTTTATATTTGTTTCTGTCCCTACATATTCTTTCACGTTTGTCACAACACATTTGAAACATTTACGTACATATTTTGAAATAACTTTTGTAAATATAGAATATAAATACTTTTAAAATGTAAAGTTTTAACATTTACTGTTCGTTTACATTTCAGAAATAAATATTTTTATAGGAATAAAACTTATGAAAGCAAATATCTTATTGTCAAAACTAAATTGCTATCATTTTGGACAAAAACTTTTCTTTAAACGGGAAGGAAAAATTATAAATAATAACTTTTTGGTTATTTTTTTCCCAATAGGGAACAATATTTAAAAAGTATTTTATATTCATTGGTAATTTACTCAATAACGAGTGAACATAATTTTATTTCATTTTAATATGTTAAATAAGGTCATATTAAAATACAAATGCAACGTTAAAATACGCAATAAAAGTCCGTAATAATCCGGACATGTTTCGGGAGATACATCACCCTTCATCAGCGGAAAATGCAAAGTCTGTGTGTAATGAAATATAAATAAACCCAATTAGCCAGAGCATTAAGATTTCGTATCAAGGAGCACCAAGCACATACTGTCAAACAAGAAATAAAGAAGTCCTCCATTGCCAAGCACTCTTGGGAACATGGTCATATATTTAATTTTTCTAACTCACATTTAATTTGCAAACCTAAATCTCCAGGTGAACTTGACTTCCTGGAGGCGTTTCATATTTTTAGCAATATTGATTCGGTTGTCAATGAAACGTTTGCGGTCCCATTGTTTCCCGCTTGTTGGCACACAATAGTTAACTCCTACCGTTTGTAATAGTTTTTAGTTTTTTGGTCTTTGGCAACATTTTAGATTGCTTGGGTTTATTTATATTTCATTACACACAGACTTTGCATTTTCCGCTGATGAAGGGTGATGTATCTCCCGAAACATGTCCGGATTATTACGGACTTTTATTGCGTATTTTAACGTTGCATTTGTATTTTAATATTCTTAACGCAATGTTCTATAAGACGAGTTTTTATCTTAAATAAGGTCATGTTATTTTCTCGAAGAGTTTATGTTAATTGTAAAAAAATAAGAAATTTGAATTAACAAAAAAGCTGGGAGATGTCAAGGTGAGAAAGTTATAAGAATTAAAGCTGGAAGACAGTAATATGAAAATATAAAAGTGAATTCAACCACGGATAAGTGATTCAAATATTCGACTAAGAATCGACCACTATATTTTTTAATAACTCTAAAATAAAATGTTGTTACACAATGCATTTTATATATTGTAGATATTAAGTCATATGGGTAGTCGATAATTACGGACCGAGTTCCTTTTCCGCATATCTTTTGATTATCTTTGATTGGATGTTGGATAATTCGATGACATGCTCCCTTTACAACTAAATCGTTACATTAAAAAAAATTTACCACGAAATAATGAAAATATAAATATCTTTATATATCTTGACGGTCTAAATCCGGGAAAAGTTTAGCTATCATTTTCCATTTTGCACACAATTCTTTTCCGACACATGTGCACATGCAACACTGAGTCCATGTGCTCCTAATAGAATGTTGGGGTACATCAGGAAAAGTGTTTCATCAAAATCTAAGGATATTATCTTGCCATTGTACAGAGGTTTAGTAAGGCCACATCTTGAGTATGCTGTACAGTTCTGGTCACCATATCTTAAAAAAGACATTGCATTGTTAGAGAAAATTCAGCACAGGGCTACTAAAATGGTTCAAGGGTTCTCAGGCATGAATTATGAAGATAGATTAAGAAATTTGAATATGTATACTCTGGAAGAAAGAAGGGTTAGGGGAGATTTGATTCAACTATTCAAATTTATCAAACAAGGAGATGTGGAGGGTTTAGATTTTAATATGAGTGATAGAACGAGAGGTCATGGGTTTAAGTTAAACAAATCCCATTTTAATCGGGAAGGGAGAAAACACTATTTCTATAATAGGGTAATAGACAAATGGAACAACTTGCCAGTGAATATTGTTAATTGTAAAGGAGTAACGGATTTTAAGAAGAAGTTAGATATGCATTGGGGGATAGTTAAGAGGTACTAGATGGACCAACCTTGTTGGGCCTTGAGCCTGTTGTTGGTCGTCAATATTTGTATTTGTATTCGTTTCAGGTTTTGGTTTTGGCAACTTAGGCAGCGGCGTCAATTTCCATTACCGTAAGTATTTTCCTAAACTTACTCGCAGGTTTTTTTGCCGAATTTACTGATTGTGTTACTTATCAATGTATTGTGTTTGGTTATGTGGGTTATTTAGTGACTTTAAATGCACTACTAGAGAAAATCCCGAGGCTGATTTCCTGTTGAGTGGCAGCTACATTGGAAACGACGATTCTACTCAATTCTATGTGTGGAATGTAGAAAATGAGAGATGGATACTAGTCAAGTTGGCTGATAGTGGAAGTCAAATTGACTGATAGAGAACAAATAAATGGATATAAGTGAAGTTGGCTGATATAGTAGCAAACTATTTTTATTCTATACCTCCTAATATATTTTTCTTAAATTTCTAATTATAATTTTTTTTTAAATATTAACATTAAAAAAATAGAAAATGTGTTGATTTTTTTTTTATTTTAGGAGTAACATGTTTTCTTTATTTTCAGACAATTTATCTATTTTTCTCATAAACGTTTTGATGTTCTTTTAGTATCGGTTTCAACTAATGCGATTTTTATTTCAGAAATCAAAACCGACACATTTGGTCCAGGTAAGAAAAATCGATTTTCCTATCTTTACACTCCACATCGAGAATAATTGACATTAACGAAAATAGTAAATTAATTATAAAAGGATTCCATTACAACAAAAGTAGAAAAACGTAAGTAAACTGGGTCTATCAAGATTGTTGCAGAGTTTTAGACGTCAAACTCAACAATGAGTTAGAATGAAAAATTTAATCCAAAAAAACTTTAGTCTATCAACGTAAAGTGTTAGTATTTTACTTGGACAATGCAATGTGTTTCACAGAGATACATAAGACCGGCTTGAAATTTACAGTAAAAAATTTACAGTAAATATTTCTTACTTGTTAATTTAATTTAATTTGTCATTCGACTAAAGTAGAAATCTCAAAAAGAAAAAAAATCGAACTTTTTCGCTTTGCTTGCCGTCCCCCCCCCCCCAAAAAACTTAAATAAAACTGAAATAAATAAATTATTTTACTTGCTAAAAGACCGTTTTGTCTCCCCTCTAACCCTATACTCGAAGCGAACTGAGTCACAAATCGGCAGGTTTTCTGCGTGCGCACCCAAGGCTATATGAAGGAAGTAATTTCATGTTTACTTTACTACTTCCGTTATCCTACTTCTTCTCAATGAGCTTGATAGACCTTCGAGCATGGATCCCTCATAGTAGAGAAATCATAAGGTTATAATCTCGCTAACATCAAAGTGAGGCCAACATGTATGGCCTCAGACACGTGGTTCACTACGTCATCCATTCATAATTTTTTTCTAGTTCATTCATAAAAATATCATGCACTTCATGTTACTGTTATTTCTAAATCACAAGCCAATCGTGAACGTTTTTTCATTCATAAATTTTGAAAGGAAGTCACGTGTCTGGTGCCATTGGTCTGAGATGTTTGCATCACGATGATGACGTCATATTGGCTCTACTACAGCCCATTCGTGCTCGAAGTGATAGACTCAATTCAATGGAAAATTCCCACTGAGCCTGAAAGTGCGATCTCGGAAAAAGTGATAAACAAGTTGAAAGAAATCTTAATTTATAGAATACAATAGATCAGTGGTTCCCAAAGTGGGTTCCACGAAAAAATTTAGGGGTTCCGCGTTTGCAACCACTTATTTGTGTGAAGCTGGGTTTTCAAAATATGTTGCGACAAAAACCAAATATCGTAACAGACTTGATGCTGCACCAGATATGCGAGTTCAGTTATCAAACCTAACGCCCAATTTTAAGAGAATCATGGAATCAAAGAAGCAGATGCATTCTTCACATGAAAGATTTTTCATTTATTTTAGTTTATGTTTTGTATTTTTATTAATTATTTCTATGATGCATTTTTTTTTTTGAGTTTTGCTTAATTCAATAAAATCTGAAATACCAAAATAATACTTGTTTTATTTAATATCAGATATTAAATTTTGAAAAGTCGTTGATTAAAAAATATTCAGGGTTCCCCGATCATTGGCAATAAATTTTGGGGTTCCACGACCAAAATAGTTTGGGAACCACTGCAATAGATAATAAATCAGTCTCGCATTAGAGGCCGCATGAGAAAAAAAAGTCATTAGAGGCGAGCAAAAACTTCAGTTCACCTGTTTAGAAACCCTAGAAAAAGAAAATCCCTTCAGTGAGTCACACATCGACAATCGGCGTATATTTTGAAAAAGGGTGGCCCATATATATTTGTGGAACAGACATTCAGAACTTGTTTTGTCCAAAATATTATATATAAAAAGGACATTATATATAAAAATGGCAAAGCCTTCGGATTTTCTGTACTAGTGGATCCCGAAAGGTAGTCCGCAGCGTCACAAAGAAAAATGGTTAAAATGTATTGAACTGCCATCTGTTGGCGACTTTTTTGGAAAAGCGATATTCTGAGTGTTAAATGTACATACAGCAATTAAGATTCTTGTCTTAATTGCGGTCTTACGATCATCTTTTCTATGTATTTGTTAGGTAAATGCGTGTCCTTGTGTGTGTGGGGGGGGGGGGGGATTTCCATGAGAGAGGGGGATCTCTGGTCCTATATTAGTTTGAGCAGGGGATCCGTGATTTAATATGCCAGTTGGGAATCTCTATTCTACATAACTAATCAATTTTAATTGTCCAAAACCGATGTTGTTCCATTAGAGGGGTAAACTTTTCAAAAGTATCAGGGGGGAGGGGGAAATTATTACTCTAACTTTTATTAAAAGCACACATTTTATTAAAAGCACACATTTTATCAAAAGCACACATTTTATGAAAATTGAGCCATTTTAAAAAATATTGGAAGTTTTTTTTTTAAGATGCTTTTCATTTTATTAATACGCTTCATTTTATTTTATTTAGGTGGCCAAGAGCAAAAGACTGGTAAGTTCTTCATTTGTGTTTTATGGGATATTTTACTGTGGTAAATATAAAAGTTTCAAATTAACCCTCTGATGCTGAAATATTAAAAAAAAAAATGTTGTGATATTTTTTATATCACTGCGCGTACGGAGTTAAGGAAGGAATGTCATATACGAATGCGCGAATTATCGCTTAAATGTATGGCAAATAACTATTTGAGGCGGAATTCAGTTGTTGTGCAGCGGAATTATCTTGCGCCCACTTTGATTTAATTGAATTTTACAAATATTGTTCATGTACAACAAATTGCCATATAATGGGTAGTAAGTATAACATTGCAAAAGTTATTGTAACATGTCCATTGAAATGCTTTTACATATTTTTAGGAGTGGATTTTATTTGTGGGAGAGAGGCATTATAATAATTATATATATTCAAGAATAAGTGTATTATTTGGTATAAGTATTAATATATATATAAGTTAATATATTTGATTTCAATTTTATATATTTGTTTTTAACACAGAATTTTTTCTATTTTAGCCAAATCTGGATCAAGTAAAATAAATTGCTTATTTTGATTGAATAAAACTTTGTATTTAATATCTTCGGGCATATGCAACAACATTTTATTTTGCGAGCATTTTTTTTAATTGTCTATGCTCTCTCTCTCAATAACACGTGGCCCATTTTTTTTAACACACTGCACTATACTCCTCTATTTTTAATGGGAAACATAAAGGGAGGAAAAAAATCTACCACTTTTTAATCTATCCGAGCGAATGACAAATTAGATAATATTTATATATTTGTACATGCACAGGATGTAATATTCGCAATAATATTAGATTTGTAATAATTTAGTTATAGTAGAATTCGAAAAATTGTTTAAAAATTTAGAAGTAAACATATTTGACAATAAGTGTCACTTTACTAGTTTTATTCACGGACTTTTAAAATATCTTTTCCTGACGTGGCAGGTTTTCCGAAAGCATTCGTCTACGTAAATTAATATTCTCTATTATAGAACCCCACATATACGATTTTTAATGCTGATATGTGTTGCTCTTTCTGCGTTATAAATTTCAACATTACAATGAATTTTCCAAAAGATAAGAAATAATAATTACATTCACGCGAATGATGTAGTTCTACAAATTATCCACTTCTCTAATTATTTTAAGAAGTTTGGAACCAATCCCAAAAAAACATTTTAACGAATTTTAAATAACTTTTGGGGTCGGATACTCATAGCACCGCTTAAGTTGGGCGTCTGCGAAACAATTTACGTGAGGTCCAGTTTCCTACGTGAGCTATGTATTTGATTAGACCAGATGCGTACAGTTTGCAAAATTCTAGGCGCGGCTCATGACTAACTTTTATTAAAAGGCGTACATTTAGTAGGGGGTGGAGCAATACAAATTCACTCCTATACAATATACCCTACATTTGAACTAATATTATAACTTTCTTGACCCGAATTTACTGATTTATTTGTGTATTTTTCCTCAGATCAGTCTTCATTTCAAAGAGGTAAATGACATATGTTTTGTATCTTTATGCCCTGAACGAAAATATATCTGTAATTTATTCATTATTAAGAAGAACCATTTTATGATTTTAATTTTATAATATAGCAATATTCCCCTATCTCACCTAAAATACCACACACCGGCACACATATGGTTCGAGGTATAAAGACGACGTTCTTTATAATATGGATGGATACAAATATCGATTTCTACAGTGTATCCATAATGGAAATTTTCCTATTCAGCTGCAAACAGTCATTGTTGTTCATTATAAAATATTAATACATTTAGGCACAAATTTTTTTTCTCCAAACTTCGTCTCTGGAGGGCGTATTTCTATAAACTACCTGACCAAACGCAATACAAAAATTAAACGTTACCGTTATCAACTTTTTTAAAAACAAAGTTGTATTGAGGCAGTCGCGGAAGAACTGCTTTGAGCGTATTTGCTACTCAAAATGACTTTGAGTTTACCACTCTTTGTTAGAGTAACTCTTTTATCAAAACGCCATCAGAAGAATCGTGGAATAACGAAATTCGAAGGGACTTCAAACAGCTTTCATTTCTTCGAAAGGACTCTAGTCGAAAAGTCTATAAATAGATATATTACTGAAATTAAGATGAGTTTTCGGTAGTTTTACAGCCATACGTTATCTACGCCAGCTTAACAGTACTACACCATCTAGTCTCAGTCCCCTTTAGAAAGAGATACCTAAAGTTTCATAACTCTCTAATGAATATAGGCAGTTTTGAGTTGGATAACTTTAATTATGGGCAGTTTGTATATTTTGTTTGAAAAAAACTTTTCATGAAGAACAAAAAAACTCACCATGAGTTAATTTCAGTTTATAATATCTAGTTATTGAAATAACTTTGATTGATTAAGATATTACAAGCAAATAACTGCAAGTTCGTAATTTTCTTGTGATAAAATAAATATTACGCTGAACAAATAGTTATTATAACACAGAAAAAAACTGTATGGAGGAGTTTTGGGGGTTCATTACCATATTAACTCCTTGTAATAAGTATTTATGCATACTAAAAATAATTGAAAGTCATGGGACAATGCGTAGAGCCTGCTTCAGAAGTCACTTGATGACAGATTAATACTATCACATTTAAAATCAGTTGGGTACTATAAAAAAAGTGATTTCAATTTGTAATATTTAAAAACAAATATTATGAACCATGCAAAAGAATTGAGAAAATTAACTTATTTTACAAGTAATCATTTAAGGTAATTCAAAAAATTATTTTTTTAAAAATTGTATTCTCAAGGTAAACACTTCATTTTGTTTTTCTTATAGGTAAATAATAATAAAAATATATAAATATTTTATATATTTAAGGTAAATTTATAACATAAAAATGTCTGGATTTTTTTTACTCTTTGACGAAAGAGCCAAATCTCAAAAAATAAATATAAATATATGTAGCTTGCGGTGGTAAATATGGGACTGTATACTATTGCATTATACATAATAATACTGTTTGAGTTTTTAACTCATGCATTTGTAAACTATTAATAAAACTGCTTTTGTTAAAAACATACTTTTTTTCCTAAAAAAAACAGATCTCGCTGGTCTAAACCAAGCACCAGCAGCCGGTAAGTGTAAAACTTCCTTCCGTAAAATTTTCGAGCTCTTAACAGCTCTTCTTTATAGCCATTCTGGTTCCCAAAAATTAGCAAATTTTTAGTGGACTTCTTTAAAATAATACCACTTTCATGCATATTCAAATCATCAATAAAAACTTTTGCAGATATTGAATTTTTAAAAACATTTTATAAACGAATTCTTTTACAAACACCTGTGTGCATGAAATATTTTGTATACGCTTCATAAATGTTCCGAACTTGTGACATTTCATTGATTATCTGGTGGTCACTTTATATATCCGATATTGGGCTCGAGTAATTTTGCGGGGCCGAAGTGTGGTTGTTGCGGCCACGCGATAGTAGACTCCATTGATCAGAAGGTTAAATTAGTGATAATTAATTAGCTGATGAATGCCACAGTCTTTTGAAAACAAATGATATTTAATTATGCCAGTTTAACAATTAAGGATTTACATTTAAAGGTTAAATGAATGGTATTGCCACATGTAAATGTGGGAACACAGAAATGTGCTTGTTGGAACTATGGCTGGATAGCTGGGAATGTCTCTGTTCAGTCAGTGTTGTTTGTATTCGGCCCGTCCCCTGCGTGGGCCTCATGCGTTAGAGCTCTCTCATTGGTTTGAGATATAAACACTGGTTGAAGTGGTGCATGCCTTTTGCGATTTCTTGGAACCGAAAGAAAAGTGGATGTACTCCAGGCGCTGCAATTTCTTTAGCCTGCCAGTTACGAAGCATGCGGAACTTCCCAGGTTCGATTCCGAATGACCGCCATGCGCATTGCGCTTCAATTGGCAATTCCGGACCACGAAAAATAAAAAACGCAACCTTCACCAATGACTCAAGGCACCCTCTCAATTCAACCACCTAAACACTGGGAAAAAATGCAGCACCAGCAAAAATCTTCCATCACTGCCCACGTGCTAACACTTCACAATTATTCATTTCTCCGTCCACCTCACCGAGGACGGGATTCTGTGGTGGTCACCAAATATCCTATACTCCCCCTTGGGCTCGAGTAATTATTTAGCCAGTAGATGATCGGCGTAGCATACTAAAAGCCCCGGGTCTAAAGCCGGTAGACAGCACTTTGCTACAAAACAATCTATCACCCAAGAAAACATGCAGATAAACTTTCAAATTTACCAGATATTCTTAAGTTATCTGGTAGTCAGTAAACTCTGAGATATCTCTCAGAATCTAACTCTGTCATCATATCTTGGTAGCATTTTTATCGTGTCGACTTATAACACGTTTACGTTCTTTACGCAGCAATTGAGTAATATTTTGGTACTAAAGAGAAATTTCCGACATTACCCCCACATTTCGCATACATGGTGTTGTGGCTGAGCCTTTGGATAATAAGTGATATTTTAGTTTACCTTAAGTGGCAACATTTTGTAACTAGTGTAAAACGGAAGGATAATAAAATGGCGTTTTCAAATACATTCTTGTTCCTTCTCAACTTATAAATTTCAGTCTAATTACAGCGGCTGCTGAATGTTCGAGCGGAAATAAGACTTACAGGTTTGTAAGGAGAAAATGAAGGTAAAAAGTGCAGCAAATTACTGCAGATTTCTATCCAGGATCCTCTCAAAGCATCTGAGAAAGCCCTATTTACCGTATATTTCAGCGTATGGGATGTGAAAGCAACAGACCAGATCGGAGGTCATCGCATTTTGGCCACTCCGTGTATATTCGGTAATATAATGCACTTCCGTTTTTTTCAGCTCCAGATGCTGAGGCTGCTCCTGCTTCTGATGCTGCTTCTGATCCTGCTCCTGACACTACCACCACAGAAGGTGAGTTTCGTGAAACTGCTTTGACCTTTTGCGATTCACTGATTTCGTCCCAGTGCTGGCAGCACTCGAATGTACTAGTAAAAGTGTAGTAGTAACTAGTTGTGCTCGAGTGCTAGTAAAAAAATATTTTTCTATGAGTTTTTAGTTTTTATATGACTTTTTATATGTTTTATAGCTCCTACTACCACACAAGGTAAGTTGTATTTTTTTACTCATTTACTTGCTAAAAAACTTAAAAGTAAAAGTACAATGTATAGTCAAATTCTACAGGCTTTCGAACATAGGCAATAGTATAAATAATGATTCAATACTTTATGTAGCTTCCCACGTGTTCATCTACTAACATCGTTGAAAAATAAACATTTTGCTCCTACATTTATTTCAATTTTAGCCCTCAAAATAATAAAATATTTTTTATATTAATTAATATGTTTTATCTTTTTGCGCTCATGAATTTTCAATATTTATATAACATTTATATTTGTTCTAATAGCTCCTCCCACCACAGTAGGTCAGTAATACAATTGGATTTGCTTTTTAATAAAATTTAGATTTGATACTTTTATTTTAAAATTCTAAAACATTGTTTTTTCCCAAATTTTTTAATTTCCGTTGTTTTGAACTCTATTTCTTAAAAAAAGGAAATGAAGTCATTTTACAACTTATTATGAATGTTCTAAAAATTAAATGCTGTTTTAAAATAATACATTTTTAATATTTTTTAAATAATTTCATTTGTTGAATTTTTAGATAATGATTTATTTTGTTAGAAACGAACTCTGTATTTTTACGACTATTATTATTTTTTTTGATTAATTCATATGCATACATGTTCAGCTCTTAATTGTTCTCATAAATAATATATTACATGTTGTATTTAATAACGTTTCCAGCCATCCTCTGTATTCCCCTATTATCTTGCAGATTTACGTTCTCTCTTCGTTCTAGACTTTAAGCATTTTCATAAATTTTATAACTTATACTTACATTTTGAAATATCAATTTTGAGCAAAACAGTTCACAAACAATCGTTTAATCTGTTTTTAATATTTAGCTTTATTTTACATTATTCAGAGTAAATCATTATCATAAGAGGCAATGCAGTTAGAAATCTCATCCACATGTTTTTGTTCCGTTGTAGAATTATAACTGAAATTCTCAAATTTGTTAAAAAATTCTTAAAACGGAAGGCGATTTCTGTTAAAGTACTTTAACCCTTTGTAGTCTATTCATTTCAACTGAGACAGCGATTGCCACATTTTTTCAGCCAAGCAGCGATTTGTGCAGTAAAAGTTCCTGGAGCCCCAAGCAATGTTTAATATATTGGTTTTAGTGTTTAGTTTTATCAGTCTATGTGCTATTACATATGATACGTATACGGAAGTATGAATAATAAAAAATATAAATTAATAAACGCAACAGTAGTAAAAGAGAACTGGGGACAATATTACTTTTTATTTAAATTTTCAAAATGATATATAACATTTAAGAAAAAGGGATATTTGAAAATTGTTTCAATGCCACATGAACACCCGAAGTTAATTCGAACAATGTGCCTGCTTTCTGCAGATTTTGCATTATCACAGAAGTCAGTGGAAAATGCATATCGTCGAACGTCGTCTTTTTTTTTTCGCAAACAAAAAGGAGAATTTTACAATTTTCGGGGTATTTTGTTGCCCTTTTAATGATAAAAACTTTGGATATTTATTATTATTTCTTAACATTCAAAAATTTTCAATAATATATTGATACAATTTTACTTGCAGGTGCATAAATGAAGGTAATTTTTTTTATATGTATTCTTCAAGTTTAAATATTTTTTTGAATATATTTTTTTTAAAGTTTAAATGCTTTTATGAATATAAAATTTTAACACACTTCATTGCAAACAGACTACAAAAATCAATTAATGAGGATATTTTTTAAAGTACTTTTAATTATCGCATCATGTATCTGGTGTTATGGGGCGGGATCACAGAAATATGAAATTCATTCACAAATTCCAGTTATTTTTCGCCAGGAAATGCGAAATCTTTGAAGGGATCTCTTTCGATATCCCATTTTTATAATCTTTATTTAATTTTTCAACAAGGAGCAGAAATATTCATTTTGGAAACTATAAATAAAGGACATGTCCATGATTATTGAAAACACAAACACCGTAAAATTAAGCAATTTTAACAATGTATAGGACAAATAAATATCAGGTAGGCACAGTCTCCACTGTACCGTAAGGGTTTTCATTCAAGACCCCCCCCCCCCCTCCGCTGCGGTACACAGACAGGAGAGACAGGCGTGTATTATGGGCAAGGGAATCCTCCCCCCCCCCCCCAAAAAAAAAACGTTAAAAATTGGTTCACAATAAGCATGGTCGACGCTTCTCTCTTACCACTACATGATGGTATTTCATTCATTCCCATAGGCTAATTCCCTCGGAAGTTATAGGGAGTTTACATGTTTTTTTTTTGTTTTTTTTTGTTCTCGTACCAATTCTAAAGACGTAATTACATCGAAATGGACGTGGTATTTCATTCACATTGGAACCCTTATAGATAAGGGTTCCAAAGTTGTTTCGAAAATTGCCAATCGATAGCGAACTGTATTCAAGTTTATAGGAACGCGATTTGAAATATTGGCTTGGGTGACGTCAATGGCATGTCCTCAAATTGACCAAACAACTTTGGAATTTTATAATTATTTTAGTTTTTGAGGCAACAACAGAGCCCTGAAATGTTCTCGGTAGTTTAAAAATGTCTTTAGCGTTATTTAAATAAAATATTATTTAAAAAATGACAAACTTCTTTTGGCGGGGGGAAAACAAAGTAATCGAATTAATCTTTTCGAAATCCTTTTAAAATGAGGCTTAGTTCATATTTGAAAAGCAAACGTTCAAAACATGTTTTGTCCAAAATTTAGGAAAATTAGATTATTACATTATTGAATTTCCCTTCAGATTTTCTACCTATTTTATTCGTTGAAAACGCGTTCTATACCATTAAAATTATCTTTGGGGTCTGCACACGGGTCAATGCATTTAAGAAAATTAATTTGCGTTTCACACGACTCCTCAATGTGACAAAACACGTTTGGAATGTCAGCTCCTCATATGTGAATAAGCGTCTCTGATGAGTGCATACAAACCACGTGATTCAATGCACCAATAATAGAGGCTTCTACAAAAGCAACGCGTCATTCATCACGTCCGTGTAGAATGGACTTAAAGGCATGACAGATGATTGAATCAGAGGAATAATATTTGAAGAGTTTAGGATGAAAATAATGAAGTTAACAAAGATACATTTTAAATGTTTTTTACGTCATCTTGATGTTGCTGGTTGGCTGGTTGAATCAACGTCGGACTGGAGTTGCACAGTGTACTTGTGTCACATTCGTGACCTATGCTTTTCCCTAATGCAATGAGGGGAGGTACCCTGCCTCTTGTAAACTTGGAGACGACCCCAAGAGCGGGGAAGAAGCGTGCAGAAATTTGCATAGTCTTAGGCGTGGCTATTCTCCAGGGGGGACTTTTGACCAATGGAGTGAATGACTTCGGGTTAAACAAATCGGAGGCCTGAGTACCCACTAAAGCATTCGGACATCTTAGCGTATGGCGATCTAGGGGGTGTATTTATGAAGTTGTTGACTGGGGGTTTTGCGAGAGGGGTTTGTTAGAGAAGACCTGAGAGCGATAGTGAACGGATGCCAGGAGACGGAATGCAGAGGAGTTTGTTATAACGCCAGGCCCGAGAGAGAATGACGAGAGTTGCGATGGAATGTACAAATCCGGGTAAGACTTCCTCCCTTTTTGCCACCCAATTTAACTTGTTTTAATGGTTTTGACGTGTACTGAATTAAGTGTATTCAAGGAAATTGTTGATTAAAGTCTAGATCAGTTCTATTCTTAGTTATGTTATTATTGCGGCATAATCACTCATCTAATATAACCTGGGGTCACTGGGAAGTGACATTATTTGGTGCCATGACCATAAAATTTAGTTGATTACTAATGGTCATAAGGAATTAATTAACTTTGAGGGTTTTAAGTAAACGGGAATTGATTAAATTTAATTATGGCGAGAAGAAACGCTAGACAAGCGGATCCGATCCTGATGCAAAATAGCAATTTAAATGGGCTCGCACTTCTTTCTAACACCTTTGACGGGGATAAGAATGAATGCAGGTTCTTTTTCAGCCAGTTTGAAAATATCGCTAATCTTTCACAATGGAGCGAAATTGAAAAAGTCACAATTTTGCGTAGTAAATTAAAGGGCAACGCCATTAGACTCATCACATCAGATCCCAACTTACTAGAGAGTGTAAATTATGAGGAGGTAAAAGGAGCGATAATGAATCATTTTTCGGAAGAGGAAAACCTTACTTCCAGACAGTTAAAATTTTCGAGTTGCGAGATGCGCGAAGGGGAATCGGTAAAAAACTATGCTCAAAGATTGACGGTATTGGCAAACGATTATTTAGCCAGGGACGGCGAAATACCCAATGCTCAAACACAGCAGGTATTAGACAAATTAAAGGTGTCAAAATTTATTGGGGGTTTAATTGTGGAATTACAGAGGGAAGTTTTAAGGGCGAATCCGGTCACCTTTCAACAGGCATTAGATGCGGCTATTTCAGCTCAAACAGCTATGGAATCGTTCGGTATTTTACAGGCCAATTCATTTAAAATTAATTCTATGCACGCCCGGCAGGCAGAAATAAAACCCGAAAATTTAGAGGAGCAGTTTAACAGAATGAGAATAGAACAGCAGAGACCTGCGATATTCTGTTTAGCATGTGGGGAAAACTCCCACATTTTAATAAATTGCGAGGTGTACAAGGAATACACTTTTGCCGCTCAACAGTACCAAAGGAGAAATAGCGAGCACCACTTTCAGAATAGAGGTCAGACTAGGGGGGCTGGATTTCGAAGATGGCAAAGAGAAGAACCAGATGAGAATCGGGAGAGAGGCGAATCAGAGTTCGACAGAAGAAACTGGGAAGGCCCGCCGGAAAACTTCAATTCAAGAGCTAGGGGATATCGCGGCCAAAACAGAGGAAGGGCGAACGGACACGCTCCATTCAGAGGCAATAACGGTAACCGGGATTTTTTAGGGCACGGCAGGAGAGGTCGACAATAAGAACCGTCTCCTGTAGTGATAATATTGAACTCGGAGAGCGAGAGATATCGCCGGAAAGAATCTGCAACGTAACGGGTCAGAATAAAAATAGTGTCAAACTCCCTGTAATTAAAGTAAAGGCTGATTCTGTGGAATTCATTTGTCTACTTGATAGCGGTAGTTCGGTATCAATAATCAACCTAGAAACGTACAGGAAAATTCAGGCTATACAAAAGACTAAAAACATAGCATCCAACGTTAACATAAGAACCATAACAGGCTCAACAGTAAAGTTTTTGTATTGTGCCGAGTTAAAAATTAAAATAGGCAATAAAAGAATCAAACATGAGTTTTTTGTAACAGTGGACAATTTTTCGAATGAGTATTCTGCAATTCTTGGTTATGATATTTGCATGAAGTATAGGGTAACAATAAACTTACGCGAGGGCCTTTTAAGAATTGATGAGTCAGAGGTACCTTTGGGAGAAGCTGGACAGGAGTTTTCTGGTGTTTTGGAGTCTTTTGTTGCACTAAATAGAAAATGTACGTTAAAACCGGGTGAAACTAGGATGTTAGAAGTTATTTCAAGCAATAAGGAATTAAACGACCAAGCAAAAGTGAAGTTTCAACCCAAAAACTTAAAACAAGAGATTGAAATTTGTCCTTCTATTAATGCACTAAATGGGAACATGACCCAAATATTGGTAAAGAATAATGGTGAAAATATTGTACACTTAAATAAGAAAATGAATTTGGGGCTCATACACACGAATTTTGGAAGACAGTCGGATATTCAAACAGAAAAGAAAGAACAAATTAATTTAATTCGAGCATCTAAACAGACAGAAGAGTTGAGGGAATTAGAATTTTCTTTAAGTAAATTTGATTTAAATCATTTAAAACAATCTGAGAAAGACGAAATTGAAGAGATTTTAGGTAAATATTTTATGGTATTTTCGGGATCATTCAAAACACTGGGCCATTGTGATGCAATCGTACCGGCTATGGAATTTATTCATGAATCTCCTTTATCGTGCAAACCATTTCAGATCCCATTTTCGCTCAGAAATGAAGCCAAACGTCAAATTGACGAACTCTTAGAGGCTAACATCATTCAACGCTCTCAATCGCATTGGGTAGCTCCCATACTTTTAGTGAAAAAAAAGGATGTGGACTTGAAACAAGACCAGGGCAATAAAGTTAATTCTTTCAGATTTATTTTGGATTTGAGGTTGTTGAATTCGGCTCTAAGAAAATTACCGCAAAATTTGCCCAATATCAAGGACACAATTACAGCTTTGAGTGGATTTAAATATTTTAGTACTCTGGACTTACAGCAAGCATTTTGGCAAATTGATTTTAGAGAATATAGCGATAAGGTGGGCTTTGCAACCAATTTTGGAAATTTTGAATATCTCAGACTTCCCTATGGTCTTAAGAATTGTTCTACGATATTTCAATCGGTAATGGATCTGGTTCTGAGAGATTTAGATACAGAAGGGATAAGGTGGTTTATAGACGACATCATAATAGGGGCGAATGATTTCCAGGAAATGGTGAAGAAAATAGGTTTGGTTTTTGAAAGATTGAGAGAGCATAATTTAACATTAAAGCCTGAAAAATGTAGATTTTTCTTGAATAAAATTACCTATTTAGGTTATGAATTATCGGAAGAAGGGATAAGCCCGACGCAACAAAATATTGAAAAAATTACATCTTTTCCCAGACCAAGAAACATAAGAGAACTCAGAAAATTTAATGGCCTAACCAATTTTTACAGAGATAGCATAAAGAATTATGCAGAATATACAGCAATCTTAGAGTTATTAACGTTAAAAAATGCAAAATTCATTTGGACCGACGAACAAGAAAAAGCATTCCAAGGTCTACAAAGACAGTTTTTTGAAAAGCCCTTTCTTATACAGGCAAATTTAAAGGAGCACTTTTATTTGTGCACTGATGCCAGCTCATGCGCGACGGCGGGAGTGCTTGCTCACAATAGAGACGGAATATTAAAACCCATCGCTTACTTTTCAAAGAAGATGACTAAAAGTCAATCAAGATTACCGGCGATTGAAATAGAATTAATGGCAATTTATCAGTCGGTGTTAAACTTCAATAAATATTTATACAATACCAATTTCACTATTCTAAGTGACCATCAACCTTTACTATATTTTTCTAAGCTTAAAAACAACTCCAACAGAATCAACAAGATGTTGCGGGAACTATCTGAATTTTCATTTGAGGTCAGATATGTCGAGGGTAGAAACAATGTTTTGCCGGATTACATCTCCAGGATCCCTGAACAAAACACAACACAATTAGAGTTTGACACGGACATTACTTTCTCAAAAACAATAGCCAGTGGAGAACAAGTTCAAATTAATAACATATCAAATGAAATTCGTGATACAACCACAGAGAGGAGCAGCAATCCAGGTAGCCTAAATATGATTAAGGAAATTTCGATGACTGACCCGTACAGTCCTTATAACAATGTGTCAGGAAATATTTTAAATAACGTTAACATTCTTAAAATGCAATTAAGTGACACTGATAATAAAAATATAAGAGATGTATTGAACAGTGAACAAGGATCTAATATGAAAAAGAAATATAAGAAATTTTACATAAACAGTAGCAATAATTTATTAATGTATAAAAGACAGATTAAAAGAAAAGGTGAATTGGAGGAATTTAACACAATTGTTTTGCCAGAAAAATTACACCTTGAAGCTGTAAAACAAGCTCATTATACACATATGGGCACACAGAAAGTTTTTGAATTTTTGAGATCAAGGTATCATTGGAAAGATCTACGTTCGGACATCGCTAATTACGTATCGTCCTGTGAAACTTGCTTGAAATTAAAGCGTAATTTTCAAAAGATATTACCTCACGGTAAAGCTGAAATCCCGAAAATGGTAGGAACTTCTTTATCCACCGATATAATCGGACCTTTAAGAAGTGGAGAATTTGTCTTGACAGTAATCGATAATTTTTCTAGGCATTTGGAGTTATTCAGATTGACAAACATAGGGGCCCAACCGGTAGCCGATTGTTTACTGAAATATGTAACGACTTACGGTGTTCCAGAAACCATTTTAACTGACAACGGATCGGCTTACATTTCGCAGGCATTTCACATTCTGAACGAGTATTTAGGGATAAAAATATTCCATATCCCAGCCTATACTGCTTTTCTAAATGGCAAGGCGGAATCCATAAATTACGAACTCAAGACTACGATCCTAGCATTAACAGAGGAAGGCAAGAACTTAGAGTTTGCTATAGCACTCCACAAATCCTTTTACAACGCTTCAAAACATTTGGCTACGGGATTTTCGCCGAATTTATTATTTTTTTCGAGAGATATTTTTCCCGTTTTTGACAGAATGAAGGCCACCGTCAGTACGGAAGAAATGATGAGTTATCCCGCTTACACTTCGGCGATGATTGATAAAATGACGGAAATAAAAAAGATTGCTACAGAGAATATAAATAAGGCACAAGACCGACAGGCAGCGTATGCCCTGAACAAATCGGCGAAAAGAGACCTTTTAAAAATAGGGGACACAGTTTTTCTACAAAATAATTCTAAATTCAATAAGAAGTTTAACGGCCCTTTCAAAATAATCAGAGTTATTTCCGATAATCTAGTGCAAATACAACAGATTTCCGATCCTTTGAGAATTAAAATAGCACATATATGCAGACTGAAATTATCTACACAGAGATTAGAAAAATTTTCAAGCACCAACACCCCAAACATCAATATTTCTGGTGAAACAAAGTCGTACGATTTGCGAAATCGCGCGACATAAAAGGATATGAATGATGATGTAATCCAAATGACCGGGAACGCGTGACCATCACCTTCAGGAACAAATCTAAGCTCAAACTGAGAGGTTACAAGGCGCACCGCTAGGATTACGGGCGGATTGGAGAGAGAGAAAGGGAGTTTTTCTTGGAAAAATGAGGGGACTTGGACGATTGGAGACGCTATGTCCGGAGCGAGAGCCGGGTCATCGTGGGAACGCGCTGCTTACCCGGGGGCTCCAACGCGAAGAGCCTCTACCGCCCCAGAAGAAGAAAGAAGCGGTCAAAATAATAGAAAGCAAACCAGTTCGCGTACAAGCGAGATAGTGGTTTTTGGACGGGCTTCTTCGCCGGCTGCTGAGGAGAAAATCGAAAGGGGGGTTGAAAAGCAAAGGGGGCTAGCAGGAAGAGTGTTTTTTTTCGGTGCGAATTTCGACGGGAGAATTGGAAACGGGTGTGAATCATGTACTGGGAGTTTTGGTGCATTTTTTTTTCGGCTTTACAATAATTAACGGGCAAAATTGGTTTTGTTCTTGTTCGGGCATGATGTAATGGTGTAAAATGGCGTGGCTAATGTCAAAATTTAATTGACTGTGATTTTGGAGGAATTAGGGTTTTCGGATTTAAACGATGGATAAAACTGACTGGAAGGGGACTGGCTGTTTCTTTTTGATAGGAAATTAAGGGAGTGTATTTTCTTTGGGTTCTGGGGAATTAAGACCTTATTAAGTTGTTTGTGTAAATTAATTGCTTTGGTTACTGGAGTCGGAGTAGGGATTAGTAAAATTTTGGATAGGAAATTAGGTTAGTTGTTTGAGGAATTAATTTAATTATTTGAGGAATTAATTTATTTGCTTGTTGCTTTAATTTAATTATTTGAAGTTAGAGTAATTGTAGTTTAATTTTAAACTTAGTGAGATAGATTTAATTTTACTTGGTGGTAAATTGGTGAAGTCTGTATCCTTAATAAATGTTGATTGAAGTTAGTCAATATAGCCGTTTGGAGCCATCTTCAAACAGACGGAAGGAATCTGCGCAAATTCTGGAAGTCCCGTTGGAGGAGCAGAGATGGAAACTTGCAGGCAAGGACCCATCAACGTTTCTACAACAGAAGCAAGGTTCGGCTGTTTAGACGACACTCAACCGATTATAGAAGCAAGATAGAAGGATGCAAGTCACCGGTTTCCCAAAGTAGTTCAGGAATCGGAGCACAGAAAATCCAGATAATTCAGCGAACGAGGGGTCGTTGCCATTCAAGATTCGAGGAGAAGGGTTACCAGTATAATCATCGCACAAGCTACATCACAAAGAGGGTCCCATTTCAGAATTCACAGAGAGGGTTCCACTTCAGAAGTCACTGATGGAAAGCCAACTTTACCAAAGAAAAAGCCCACTTCACAGATGAAAATGCCACTCAACAAATGAAAAATTCCACTTCAGAATTCACAGATGAAAAGTTCCACTTCAGAAGTCACTGATGGAAAGCCAACTTCACAGAGGAAAGAGCCCACTTCACAGATGAAAATGCCACTCAACAAATGAAAAATTCCACTTCAGACTTCACAGATGAAAAGTTCCACTTCAGAAGTCACTGATGGAAAGCCAACTTCACAGATGAAAATGCCACTTCACAGATGAGAGTTCCACTTCAGAAGTTACTGATGGAAACCCAACTTCACAGATGAAAATGCCACTTCACAGATGAGAGTTCCACTTCAGAAGTTACTGGTGGAAAGCCAACTTCACAGAGGAAAAGTTCCACTTCAGAAGTCACTGAGGGAAAGCCAACTTCGCAGAGAGAAAGAAAAAAGACCCACTTCACAAATGAAAATTCCACTTCAGAAGTCACTGATGGAAAGCCAACTTCACAGATGAAAAGTTCCACTTCAGAAGTCACTGAGGGAAAGCCAACTTCGCAGAGAGAAAGAAAAAGGGGCCCACTTCACAAATGAAAATTCCACTTCAGAAGTCACTGATGGAAAGCCAACTTCACAGAAAAAAAAGGCCCACTTCACAGAGAAAATACCACTTCAAAGATGGAAAAGATCCAACTTCACAGATGGAAAGCCAACTTCATAGAAGAAAAAGCCCACTTCACAGATGAAAATCTACAACTCACACACAAT
Source organism: Troglohyphantes excavatus (assembly GCA_963932185.1). NCBI lineage: Eukaryota > Metazoa > Arthropoda > Arachnida > Araneae > Linyphiidae > Troglohyphantes > Troglohyphantes excavatus. The sequence goes on from OZ010678.1 coordinate 61,544,651, forward strand.
TAGTGAGTATAAACTGTGCTAAATCTACAACTCACACACAATTAGTGAGTATAAACTGTGCTAAATCTACAACTCACACACAATTAATGAGTATAAACTGTGCTAAATCTACATCTCATAGACAATTAGTGAGCAAAAACTGTGCTAATAATCCATTATTCGCTGTAGGGCACACACATAACAAACTTTTATGTGGGACATGCCAAAAAAAACTTGAAAAGCAGGTGATTATTCTCGGAGGAAAGAGAAACTGAACGCTTTTCAGAAATTCACAAATCGAACAATTACGAACATTTTCGCGATTGAACCTGACTTTTTCCAATCAGGCCACAACGGACATTTCTGGACGTATTCGAACTTTTATCTAGAGGAATACGAGAATATGAGGCACGAACGATTTGAGGAATTTAGGTGAGATGGGAGTTTACGACCTACGAAGGAATAATTAATGTAAAAGTGGTCCAAAAATGTGTGTTTGTGGAAAAAGGAAGTGTTTCTACGTTAACTGTCAGCTCAATCTACTGTTCAATTGTATTAATTGCTAAGTGTTGACTCATTGTGTTTTTTTTTCAGATATGATTGTATTTTGCTTTATTAGTTGTGGTGGTGAAATTGGAGGGGGAGTCTAGCTTTGAAAATTTAAAGGGGGAATGTGATGTCACATTCGTGACCTATGCTTTTCCCTAATGCAATGAGGGGAGGTACCCTGCCTCTTGTAAACTTGGAGACGACCCCAAGAGCGGGGAAGAAGCGTGCAGAAATTTGCATAGTCTTAGGCGTGGCTATTCTCCAGGGGGGACTTTTGACCAATGGAGTGAATGACTTCGGGTTAAACAAATCGGAGGCCTGAGTACCCACTAAAGCATTCGGACATCTTAGCGTATGGCGATCTAGGGGGTGTATTTATGAAGTTGTTGACTGGGGGTTTTGCGAGAGGGGTTTGTTAGAGAAGACCTGAGAGCGATAGTGAACGGATGCCAGGAGACGGAATGCAGAGGAGTTTGTTATAACGCCAGGCCCGAGAGAGAATGACGAGAGTTGCGATGGAATGTACAAATCCGGGTAAGACTTCCTCCCTTTTTGCCACCCAATTTAACTTGTTTTAATGGTTTTGACGTGTACTGAATTAAGTGTATTCAAGGAAATTGTTGATTAAAGTCTAGATCAGTTCTATTCTTAGTTATGTTATTATTGCGGCATAATCACTCATCTAATATAACCTGGGGTCACTGGGAAGTGACAACTTGTGGCGACGGTTCGTAATCTATCTCAAAAGAAAGTCTCGGAAATATTGCCCCGTATTTTGAACAATGGTCAGATGCCGAGGACAACACCTACGCTGGCAAGGACATTTTGTATTAATATGGAGATATTAACGCCTTTTGTTAGTTGCTATACTTCAATTTGAACGCCGCAATAGAGCTGCACAATAGACTATTAGTAACGGTTCGGGATCTATCCCAAATGAAAGACACAGGACACCTGCCACTTAATTTTTTAACCATTAATATTGGCCCTTGAACTGGTTTCCCACATACGCATGAGAACTTTAGATTACGACAGATTTAACGTGCACCAATTATTTCCATACAGACGGTGGATGTTTTTGCGGACGACCAGGAAAGAAACTAGCAATTCTGCGATGAAGGGCTCGATGCAATATCAGAGCCGATATCAAAACTCACAATCCACGTGATTATGAGCCGAAAACTATAGAGAACTAGGCAATTCACAGACACCCTCTAACTGATTAAATTAAAGAATAAAATTAGATTGCTGGAATTTAATAATGATTCGAAATGATTAGGAGATGTCCGTGTAATTGTAAATTCATAACTCCAAATGGTAACGCATCGTGGTATTGTAATCCCTTAGATTGAGTTACTAAAAGCGAATTCCGATTGGCGCAATGGAGGTGTATCGGAAAACGTGCGAAATGAGGTCTAATTGGCACAGAGGTCAGTGGAATTGAGATATCAAAGGGAAATTCGCAAATTGGTAGAATGAACTTTAGAGCCAATGATGTATTTATATTATGGGTTGGGTGCTGAACAGATTTTTTACTATATTTCTACTTCTGTAACACGAAAGTTAACAAAAAAATATTGTATATGTGCAATATGTTATTGTTGATATTTTTTCAAATTTGTAAAGGTAAATCTATTTTTTTGTTGAATTGTTACTGAAATACAATTTAGATGGCATTTGCAACAAGTGAAACCTCAAAATATTAAAAAAAAAATCTTCTAAATATATTTTAATTCACTTTACTTTTGTTGCATGAAAAGTACAAATATACTTATATACTTTTACAAATACGTACACTGGGTAGCGAAGATATCATGACCTCCGAGCTGGTCTGTGGCTGTCATGTCCCATACGTTGAAATGTACGGCAAATGGTGTGTTCAAAGATTCTTTGGGAGGATCATTGTTTAAAATATACAGTAATTTGCTGCACTGTTTGCCTTCAGTTGTTCCTTCCAAAACTGGAACTCTCGTACATTCAGTAGCCGCTGACGACACAAGAGAAGACCAATTTTTTTACTAACAGTCTAAACATTTAAACACTTTTTCTACTATAGATGGTCTAATGCTCACTTCACGACTCTTAGAACCCAGAATCATACCACGTTCAAATCACGTATTTTACTCATATCTGTTCATACAAAACGCTTCTGCTGACGTTGTAAGCAAGCACTTTTCCTTTTTAATACCACTATCGCAATTTTGCTGGAAACAGTATGACGTCATAGCTCATACTTGAAATCGTCAGGTTGCTAATCAGTGTATATATTCATACCAATATTGACGTTTTGCTGGTTCCACAAGTTGCAATGCTACCTTATTTGTATTTCAGAAATAGTTATGTTTTCATCCACAATAGTTTATTACAAAAAAATTAATTATATATATTTTTTTATTTTAAATTTTAGAATTGCTACAATTTAATTAAATGTAGATTATTTCTTACAAATTTGTAAAAATATCATTAACATATTACATATATAAAATTTTTTATTGTTAACGTCTGTAGAAACGTCTAACGAAAGTAGAAATTTAGTTAAATAAAATTAGTTAAATTAATTAATAACATTTAGTTTAAGTAAATGAAATAACTCCCCCCCCCCCCCCCGCCCAATATCCAAACATTAAAGCAACATAAAACGACAATTAGCAAAAGTAGTATAAACTTATTAGCTACATAACTCTATTCTATTCTATTCTATTCTATTCAACAATAACAAAAAAGAAGATGTACGTGTAAAATGACCTTTTCATAAATAAAGACCCATTATGGTTTTATGTTTCATAAAGACGTCACTCAATTCGCTGTGCAGCAAATTGTATATCTCTGTACACCTGTTAAAATGAAAAAAAGCATTACATGCTTTATTAACCCATCTAAAACAAAATCAGTAAAAAAACAAAACTACTATAAAACACAAGAAAACAGGATTATTATTTTTACTGTTTCGAAGTGACCTTTATTTCTTAATATTTTACGCGTTAACGTTAAACAAAATGGAAGTCTTCGTTGAATTTGATAATCTCTAATGTTGAATGTATGAAACGTTAGGTGTGCTTGAAAATAGGCATTATCGAACATTTCATTTAATTTTTTTGGCAAAATATTTTCTTGATAATCAGTTCGTGTACAGCAAGCAACCAGTGGAAGAAACTTGCGCGACAAAAAAGTGTTGGAATTTTAAGTTTTCTATCTCCAGGGTGGAATCTGCCTGTGGGGATAAACGACATACCATCGTGCAGACAAAGTTGTATTGCACTAAAAAATTGTAGGCATCAAACTATGTTTTAAAAAAACAGTAAAAACATATTTTGTCGTTTGGGAAAAACTAAAACAATATTTTATCGTTTGGGAAAAATTAAAACAGTATTTTGTCATATTTGATGAAAAATTCAATTGTAGCATATTATAAACGAAGCCATTTTAAATAGTGTACACACACTACACACTCTCACAGGAACAATTAATTCTCATTCTTGAGCATTCAGATATCGCCAATGCTAGATTCGGGCATTTTGACGATCGTTTTGTTAATGAATCACTTGAATTTTGATGAAACAAGAATTTCTTCAAGAAATTTTTAACGAAAGTAATTTACTACTGTTCCCTTTCCGGTGGTATCAGCTAAATTTCGGTTCTTATATACATATATTGCTATATTCAAAAGAGCTTTTCTGAAAGGTCGGTAGGACATCAGATTTTGGACCAAGTGATCCCTGATTCGAGTCTTCCCATTGACATTTATTTTTAATCGTATCATTTTTAACGAAATAAATTAAAAAATAAAAATAAAATGAATATCCTCAGTTTGACGAAATAGCATTTAGCAAGGTTCTATATCGTCAAAAATGGCAAAAGTTACAATACAAATGAACATTCATTTTTAACAATGCAGGTGCCTTTCTGTGCTAATAAAGAAAAATACGTCAAACATGAAGGTAGTTTCGATAGGCATTGATTAGCATTGCATCAGCAATTATTCTGAATCTAACATAAAATCCCTCTCAAAAACAGCTTTTATGTGTTGAATCTTTACAGGTCCACTAGTGGGCAGTAATGGAGTAAGATTCAAAGTGAGACTTACACCACATTTTCGCTAGTTACGTTCCGTAAGCAAGGAAAAGTGGCGTATATCTAACTTTGACTATTTCTGTCACCGCCTCAATTGAAAAATAAGTTCGACCTAAAAGGTTTAAGGGGGAACCAAAAGGTTCCATTGAAGCCTATGTTGAAAGTGACACATGTATGCGTCTTTTTTTCAGACACCAGACAATGGTTTACACCTTAAATATTAGCCGTCTATTTTCAAACCCAGACAGATCCATTTCATAAATGTCACAGGAGACGCCGAATAAACGATTGACAGCCACGTACTTTTGGATCTAAACCCGAGACTTGGAATGCATGTTTCGAGTGTATGCAGATTCCTTTGGTCAATACCGCTTTGCAAGGGGCTGTAGTGCTTGCAAAAAATATTTTAAAAACTGATTGAAAAACATGTGGATATATCTAGTTTTGAAACTAGACGGCTCATTTAGACTTTTATAAGTATTCTGACAGATGGTTTTGTAAAAGGATCAAACACTTAAATTTTAAATTCATAAAAGTATTAAAATATTTCAATATAAATTGAAATATTTTTGAAATTTAAAGCGTTGGTGTTTTTTTTCGAAGCTATGTCTGATAAAATAATAAGTATTAAAGCTATGTACGTGCATTGGAAATATGAAGTAAACCTGTTTCCAGATAAAACAACTTTACAATTCTGACATATTCCTATTAGCTGATTGATTGTACAATAATTTAAATTTTTGTCATAAAATTTTCATAAAAATTCATGCTTAATTTTTTTTTTTTTAAATTTTACACTAAAATATTTTTAATCCACTATGTCTATTTCTGTAAAAGAATAACATTGATATGTACACATAAGCACATCGTTGTGTAGATTGTGAGAAAAAATACATTAGTGTGGGAAAAAAATAGCATTTGGAGAAAAACACGTGTAAAGGTATAATAACATTAATTTTTTGTTATCTTCTTATAATCATATTATCTTGTGTTTTACGTAATTTTAAATGTATGGTTCCATAGGTTTCATAAATAAAAGAACTCAAAATTTGAATGTAATAAGATATTGGATGATCAGAAGGCTAACTTCTGGTTCCCCATTACTGATAGAGTGTACATGTCAATGTCCTTCCAGAAGCCATTTTGTACATAAAAAATTCGAGTTGGATATTTTAAACAGTTTTTTTTCACGCCAACTCAGAACATTTTCAATTTTCTGGTGATAGTACCGGTCGTCCCGCCAGATGGAAGGAAATACATCTAATCGTAAAGTTGGGTCTTTCCGGAAGCGCGTTTATTATTATTAGAAGAACGTTTTATTATTAGAGTACTAATTATGTAAAAGTAAAATAATTTTTAATAAAGCATGTAAAAGTATTTAAATACATCTCGAGCTTACTTAGAAAGAGATATAAATATGTTTTTAATGTGTCATTACAGATGCTGTCACCCAGTTCTCGTCAATGGAAACTGTCTCCAGATATCACATGTATCGCTGTTGTAGACGAATAAACGGAACTTCAGGGTTGATCGTCGTCTCAGTTTTTTTTTCATTGTTCTTTCATTTCGTGAGTCACATTAACTTAACAAATGTACCCAACCTTTAATAAAGATTTAATGGTTATAAACATAAAAAAAGGAGTGAAGAATTATGAGATTAGGGTGTCCCTCATGACAGGGACTGAATTACGGCACGGCATTTTGGGCACTTATCCAGGGCTCCTTTTTTAAGGGGGCGCCAATTTTGATTAAATAGCTAATAAAATATGAAAAGTTTAAAATAAATGATTACTAATGATTTTTTTTAAGAACAAATATTTAATTTTTTTTTTTTTTTTTTTGCAAAACTACTACTATTTTATCGAATTTGAAGTAAAAAAAATATATATTAGTAATTTAATAAATATATGTTTTTTAATAAAGTAAATAAATATAAGTTAATAAATTTAAGTCTTTTCACTTGCCTTAAAACTGATTATGTTATTTTGCATTGTGGGCTTATATATAAACTAGCTGAAATACCCGTTCTACGCACGGGAAGGAAATAAGTTACAAAATAGATACAAATACAATATTTATAAGCGAAATAAATAATATTTTTAATTTGTCATCCTTCAGAGGGAACCACAGCATTAAAAGTTACAATTTGTAACGAAATTTTATTAGCAGGGTCCCGCAAGATTGATAATATGGAGAAGTTGGATGCACAATAATGTCGATATACATACGATACTCCCGTTGATCAACATCCATATTTTAATTGATTCCCAAACTAACGTTGCTACCGTAGCATTAAAAACTATTTGGCTACACTCGGTATCGAACCAAGGAACTTCTGCTTGCTACGCCGATAGTCTGCCAGTCAGGCTAAAGTGATCACACCAGCCTAAGCGGGAGTATCGGGTATATGAAGTGAACCCCACACTACTAACATTGAAAAAGGGGTTTTACACCTTCTTAAATACGTTCGATCGGAATAAAAATAGCTTACTTTCCCTATATAAAGGTATAAGTAACAATTTTGCCAAATTTATTCTTCATTGGTATACGGGAAGTTGGAGAATGAGTGATGAGTGAATGAGTGGGGTTTTTCGCATTTATATATCTAGATAAAAGAAAGTGTCGGTCTGTGGATCACAAAACACCTACTTCCTCTGAGTATCAGCATGGAAGTTTATATACAAGTACTATACATCCTTGGCTCGGATGTGTAAAATTCCTTTTAGGTATACGGGAAGTTGGAGAATGAGTGATGAGTGAATGAGTGGGGTTTTTCGCATTTATATATATAGATGTATAAGTTTTATTTTAAGGAACGTCGTTTAACCCCCCCCCCCCTCACCAATATGTTATTTGGTCTTTTCGCTCCTAAACTTGTAAGTCAGTCCTTGCTGAGGGGTGTGCAAAGAGAGTTGCCGCACAGGGTGTAAGTACCAGACAGCTAAAGTTTTCAAAATTGTTCAGGAAGGACAAAAAACGCGGAACGTTTCTTGCATCGTGCATATAACACAAAAGATGTACACCTCTTTTATATCTCTCTATCCATTGCTTGGAGCTGTCTGGTTCTTGCACCAATCAATAGAGGATTTTTTCATTGTCATGAATAAGTGAAAAAGTGCAAATCAGAAAAAAAAAAGTGGAGCTGTCTGCTTCTTCCACCCATTACTTCATTTTCTTAAAGAAGGAAATCTATTTGGATTGTTTTTAATTTTTGGTAATTCATATACTAGGATATATTTGTATACTAGGATTTGTGTGATAAATATCCCCCTGACATAAGGGGTCCACGGCCGGTTCCTATTTCATCATGGGACGGATAACGGCTGTCCTGAATTGAATGAGAAGTATGTAGTAATGACTCCGTTTTGAACAAATCACTTTAGAATCAAGTAAAAAATCATCTTCTGGAGTATTATTTTCAACTTAACAAGTTTCATTAAGAATATCTACACAAGCGCGAAGAAACATGTTAACTTATTTCAATTAGAAAAACACATAAATATAATATTTTTCTAGTTTTAACTCATTTTTTAAAATTTAACAGGATAATTCCTTCTAGGAAATGGAAACTATGATTTTTCCATGTCTCATCAAAAACGTATTATTAGTTTCCGCAATCAACACAGTTATTAAATCTATAAAATTTATTAAAATATTTATAAAGTACTTATTAATGGTTTTAATATTAAACAATTTCTCAATTTTTGTATTAAAAAAAATTCAGTAAGAACATGCTTTTAAATGTTATTGAAAGGACAAATAACTTAAGCTGCAGTTTGATGTGAACAACTATCTCGATAGACACATAGGACGACGTTCTACACTGCTAAAAATTTCGGTTCAATGATCTTCCATATTTTGGTGCAACACAGAGGTCTACACCATATCATGGTGGAATCTTTGTTGAACCAAAAATCCTTTATCGGAAAAAAGGGGAGGTTTCACCGATTATTGGCTCAACTCCTTTAACTGCAACCGAAATTTTCGCTGTTTCTACATCAACAAGCAGAGAATCACGTCCAAGAGACAACCAAGGATAAGGGCCTCCGTGGCAAAGTAGATAAAGGCGCTCAGCTATGCATCAGATGATTCCTAGTTCGAGCCCGATTGGTGACAAGTTGCAATCTTGCGATCGGAGGGTTGCCAGCTTCGCTACAAAAATACTATAACTAAAATACTATGAAAACTCCAATTTTGAGTTTTATGCAACTTTATGAGTTTAACTTAACTTTTAACTTAACTTAACGATTCACCATTAAACCATCCGTGGTAGCACCGTAAAATGGTGAATCCAAGCACGAAATTATGGTTGCAGCTAAATGGGTACCAAAGTTTGGTGCAAGCTCGTAATAATTTTTAACAGCATGAATCTAATTAACGAATTATTTGCTGATGTCATTTGAAATCAAATACACACGCATTTCACGTGTTTTTAATCTTTCTCCTTAAATGAAAAATAGAAATTCCAATTTTAGCGTATTTGAACTCTTTATTCAAAATTGCCTCTTATCATAAAAGTGATATAACTAGGGAGGATTTTACTATTAATTTAAATGAAAGCCCATGCTCAAAGGGGATTTAAGAATTGCAATTTTTAATAAAATTTTACGTAATAAATTATTCCCTGAATGAACATGTAACGAGATTCTTTAAACACAAGTACTATAATCAAAATACTTTTGCGCCTTACACCGCGCATAAACGCCGATGCATTCAACATCCTAAAACAAATCAAGTACGTACGATACGTGAGAATAGGGTCCCACGATGCGAGACAGACGATTTTGTTTATCGTCTTTCTGTTAGTGACCCATTCATTAAAACTGCTGAAATGTTGTTCTATGTAAAGCCCTTTTGGCGTGCTCCAATACTCACACTCCCAATGTTTTCAAAATACTTAGCTAATATTTGCCACTACAGCGAAACATGTATGCCATAGAAAAGCGCCATTCGTCACCAAAGTCTTCTATTTAAATAGAATATTTAGTGCTGCATCAAATAACAGTGGAAATAGCGTATATTTACAGACGACATTTTTAATAACAAATATCGCCACCGTCCGATCATGAAATCGCTACATCTTGTCAAGTCCCCGTAAATATTCGAAATCGCAATTCTCCGATTACTTAGCCAGATACTTTATCAGGGCGTCACCGGGCCCTTTCAATAATTTCCTTAACCTTTGTTAGAATAAAAATTTTTTTTAAACATTCACGGACTCAAGGATATGAGAAATATAACTTAAAATTTTTTTTTAAGTAGGTATTTATTGTAAGTACGAACTTTTTTTTATGAATATTATCTGCATATTAACTATTTGCACTCGAGGTTTTTTTTTTATGGAACAGTTACATACCCCGTTCCTCTTCTGTTTAGTGAGGTATTCTTTAGCGTGTTCTTTTTTACGTTTAGGATTGGATAATTCCAAAAATAAAAAAAAAGTGATGAGTGAAGCTCAATGTCAGTATGCCAAACATGCGTTGAATGGTATTTGACATGTGTCAAAAGTGTTTTTTTTAAATAAAACGTGGGTTGTGAAGAATTTCAATCTGAAGAAGATCCCCCACATATTGAGCGGTACAAGATAACAAACATAAGTTATATTCTTATATTCAAGTTTGTGGTAGAATAACTTTTTAAACACAAGAATTGGTTGTTCCCCCTCATTTTTCTGCACATATAAATAAAAGGGTACGTTGTTATTTTGGGGACTAATGGGCGGCACACGCACCCAAATAATTAATAAAATAGGTTGATACCCAAGTGATGTCATGCTTTGAAATTCATTTAAATAAATAACAAGCTAACGAAAGGAAAGCGTGTTAAGTTAAACAGTATGGTGGAAGAATTTCCTCAGTTAAAATTTAGCACTAGTACATGAACAAAATTATAAATGCATTATCAAAACTTACTTTTTTGTTTTTGAATTAATTATTTAAAATTTTTTACAACATATCAGTTTATATTATGAAGATGAGAAAAAGTTTGGAAAAAAATATTTATAATTTTCAAATATACCAATTTCAAAATGTTCCGGATTTTAATTTTTTGCATTTTCAGGTACATTTTAAATATAAAAAAAAAACTTTGGAAACGGTTAATAAATGTGGAAATATTTACTTTTATTAAATATCAAACTACAATGTATTTTTTATTTCATTGAAACGCATATTTAATTAAAATTTCTAACATAAAAAAGTCTTCCAAATTTATTAAAACGTTTTTAAAGTTTCGTTACAATATACAAGATGTATCTGAAAACCAAAAAATAATTAACACAGCATTTTGAAATTTGTTTATAATTCGTATATTCAAAAATTATACTTGGAAAAATATTAATGTTTATATTCCAAAGTTTGGCTATCTTCATTATAAATATAAACTGATATGTCGTAAAAATTTCAAAAGAATTGCTTCAAAAGCAAAATTTTAAGTTTTGATAGTCGACTGTTCCAGTGAAACACGAAATAAATAACAAATAAAATCGAAAACAGTAACATCCTACACGTTTTCTGCACTTAATATACAGCATGTGATAGAACGTACAATGCACGTCCAACCTACACAAAATAGCACTAGGTCACACTTATATAACACTTTTATTGTACTGTTCAAAGAACGTTAGTTGCCGGGACACATAGACGTGCATATATCGGAAACACATGACGGTGTTTGAACGTCGCGCGAGTACGTCGATTGAACTAAGTTTGAACTATCTTGTGCTGCTTGGGATCATACTATGACAAGAGACAAAAACATATACGTCGATTTTAATGACTTCAAGCAACATTCGTGCTAAATGTGAAGGAAATCGCACAATGCATTTGGTCGTAAGTGCATAACAAACACCTAAATTTACAGAAGAAATGCGGAAAGGTCCAGATGGCGGCGCTTTGAATGTTGAGAAAGGAAATGTGATGTGAGTTCTGCCATTTTTTTTTCTCAACCAAGTTTAATGATTGGGTCAAGGAGGCGAGAAAGTATTTCGTGACAACACTTATTGTTCTTCTTAGGGCCATTCCAAACGGATGCTATTAACCCGCTTTAGCTTTAGCAGATGCCCCTATAATTGCTGATTAAAAAATATGCGTTTTTTATCCGCCCGCCAATCACACTGTCAACGCTAATGTGCGATTTTATCGTCCGTGTACAACGCCAACTGAGTGCGAGATTAAACATATAAGATGTATTAACACGTGGGTGGAAGAACCAGACAATGTCCACTATTCAAAATTGTCCAGGAAGGAAGAAACATACTTTAAAAGTACTTATTATTTTTATTTATTTTTGAACTCACCAAATTTGGGTAAAACATAAAAATGACCTTCCTCTAACACAGATCGGTTTCAACCTTTGCCAGTTTTTATGTATTGGATAAAAAGTAACGGAGTTGTCTGGTTTTTACACTTAACACTGGAAGTATGTACACAGACATACCAATAAAATGCTAGTACATATTTTTTCCGAAATCATGCTACTGTGAACTTCAAACATAAAAAAATATGCGTTTCAATTAAAAATTGCATAATACACTACATCTAAATATTGTCAGGCTCTGAACTACACCCTTTTGACGGCATTTTGTATGCGTAACACACCTTCCAGCTGGTTCAACAAACAATACACCTTCAAAAAACGAGACTGACAAACGACTGGCTGATGCAACATGGAAAGCTATCCAACCAAGCGACCATGCATTTAACTAATTCGATGCAAAATCAAGACAGATCCGGCAGCTATACGCTTCTTGCACATTATGAGAAATATGTAGATCCTCTTCCTTTATATCTCTACAGTTATTGCTTACGGCTGTCTGGTTTTTGTACAATTCGATAAAGGATTATTTTTCTTAATATGAAATGAGTTGAAAAGTATAAATCAGAAAAAAAGGGAGCTGATTGGTTCTTCCACTCACGTTTTCATATATATACTTTGATATTTAGTAACAGAAATACTAATTACAGGAACAATGGGATTTTAAATATATTTTCTTAATTAAACGTTGCGATATTAAACAATTTGGACAGTCACATCAACTCAGTGACATGCCACAAAGAAGAGTATTGACATGATGAGAGAATTAAAAAAAAATTAAAGGACATTTATTTAAAATAAAAAACATTGATTAAAGATGTGTTTGTTTTTTATTATTTAATAAATAAAATGCTTGGGACTGAAATGCAAGGCTTTCTGGAGAATGTCTTATAATTCTAATTACATGATGTCAGGTACCAGTATTATTTTGTAAGACCTGTTATTTCAAGTTGCAGTTTTATATCTGTTTGTAAAACTTATTAGAAATTGTGTTCACTCCAATTCATTGCTGATAAATTCAAGGCTAAGTACTTTCAATGCTTACCGAGTACTTTAACGGCCAAGTACTTACGATAATGTGCACATGTCGGAAAGCTGCAGCTGTGCAATGAAGCGTGTGCGCACGATACCTCTAGAAACTCCAATGCTTCTAGAACACTCTTTTTCTTGGGTGATTTCAGTTGTAAGAGGACTGGGGATTTCATTTGAAAGGTACATTTTACATAAAGTTTGGGCAGTTAAGCGGAGTTTTTCTATCACATAATGTTGCAAAATGTTTATGAAAAATACTAAGAATATTCTTTTAAACAAAACGTACATGAAAATGATTTTAATTTTAGTATTATCGAGAATGTAGGATATTTTTATATATATAAAATGCAGAGGTGGTCATTTTCACTACCAGATACGACTTTGGATAAAACTTTAGATTTTAAATACCAAATTATTTTGTTTTGATAGTGAAGTTAACGGAAATTGAACGGAAAGTCGAACCTAAAAGAGCGGAGGTTTCAACGATAATTGGCTCAGCCTCTTTAACTGCAACCAAAATTTTCGCTGCTGCTACATCAGCAAGCACCTCCAAAAAAGACAAAGACGAACATGGGCTTCCGTGACCCAGTTGATAAAGGCGTTCAGCTATGAATCACAGGATTCCATGTCGGGCCCGATCGGTGACAAGTTGTCATCTTGCTATCGGAGGGTTGCCAGCTTCGCAACAAAAATACTACTAATTCGGATTTTGAGTTTTCTGCAACGTTATGAGTTTTGGTGCAACGATTCACCACTAAACCATCTGTGGTAGCAACATAAAATGGTGAAATTAAGCACCAAATGTTGGTTGCAGCTAAATGGGTACCAAAGTTTGGTGCTAGGTCGTAATAATTTTTAACAGTGTAGTTAATACAATATCTAAACACATTTAACCTTTCTATAACGATTTCACATTAGAAATATCCAACAAAATCGCTTTTAAAAATTAGTTGGGGTTATAATATGGCTTCAAACTCGCTCATAGTGGGAACTGGTGATGAGCGTTCCAGAAGTTGCAGTCAGGGTTCAGTGAACCAACTCAGCGCACATACCTGTAAACTGTTGATTTCCGGACTTCAATGCAAACTTTCAATCAGACTTTTGTTTTCAACTACTACTACTTCACTTGCGAATTTTCGAACAATCGCCCCCTATTTGAGTCAACGTAAAAAGGGGGAGGGGTGAATTAACCTTATGATCGTTATAAACGCATTTTCGCGCGTTCTTGTATCCCGAGTTTTTCCAGCAATACATACCATTTTTAAATTCATAAAAATACTCTATTTTTCATACCTTTTGTATTGGGGTATACATTAAAAGCCGTCTATTTAAGAATAAACAAGATTTCACTTAAAAAAATTCAAATAAATGTATTAAATCTCAAACTTTCCAATAAAGAAAAACCATTACAGAGCTTTAAAAAGCATGCACGATCAAAAGACCATGGGGCTTTTATGTTCAGAAATCGAGAATCTGATCATACAACGAAAAGTCCCAAGTTCAAACAAGTGTAATCCTATACAAATTTCAAATCGAATCGAAATATTCAACATTCTGAAATTTGCGCTGATGAACGTTAACTAAATTCTGAGGCTGTGACTGCAGGGTTTTACGTTCAACTCCAGACGATAAGTCAAAACTTAATATAGATAGGGGATATGTTTGACAGACGACAAAAATGGAACTCGCAACCCTCCGATCGCATGCTTGCTCCTCTTACCTAGACAAGAACAGAGATCATAATCGAACGCACATTAATCCGCGTTTGAGCTTGTTACTCTTTCGACCACTTCACCACGGGCTCCCATTTTAGTTGGGAAGTATAACCCCCTCCCCCTTTTTTTTCTCACGTATTCGCAATATTGCACACTGGTTGATATAAGAAAAGGGCACTTGATTTATCCATTAATACCATTAGAAGGATTTAAGTGTCTTCGTTTACGAGTCCGTTTCGTTGCTCAAACAATCAAGACAGCAAAGTCCACAGAGTCCCCGCACTTAACAGAAGCATTGCCTCCAATCAACTCGCATTTATATCAGAAGATGTATCGATAAAAGGGTGCCATAAAATCCAAATTGGATTTTACCACCTAAAATCAGCTGTGGACACATTGCGCCATCGGCGGCCGTGTCTTCAAATAAAGGACAGTCGCAGCGCAGCGTTGCATTTTTACTAATACCCTGGAAAGGGGCAAACGTTTAACAAATATGATATCGCTTTTGGCATCGCTGCTTCTTATCGCGGGAATCGGTAAGTTTTTTTTTTTTCAATTATGTATAGGCACCGCATTCGCAAATCTGTCTTTTACCCCTGACCAGGGCCTGATTACCGAATAGGTCCGGGAAGCACAAGCTTACACTTCACATTTTTGAGGGGCCACCAAATCATACATTTTATATATTTATGTAACTGCCCTAACATAGTTTGCTACTAAATTTACCTTAAAAAAGTGGCATTATCAACTTTAGCAACAAAAAAAAATGCCACTTGTGTTACATTTATTCGAATGTTCGGGGAAAACTAAAAAACATACAGAATATTAGGAATATTCAAAATTATTAATATTTTTAAATATAGTTTATAATGTGTTACGTTTTAATGGCATTCACGGGCGAGGTTTTGAGTGCATGTAAAAGCTCGATTTGATGTTCCAGGGTCTATTTGACAGCCACGGGGCCCCCATTTACAGGCGGGCTTCCCTTGCTTCAATGTCTTAATCGGGTCCTGCCCCTGACAGTAACACGCTGAATGGTTTTTTTAAAAACATTTTTAACCCTTTGCCCTCCAAGAACATATTTGACGTTTGTGTTTTTTTAAAGAAACAGTTATTTCTCTTTCTGTTCTTTTCCTCAGAATGTGTTATGCTCATTGAGCGACAGTTCTCAACTTGTGGTACGCGTACCACTAGGGGTACGTGGCGGTCCGGTTGCGGGTACGCGAAACTAATATTAGTAATGGCAAAAAACACCTAAATTAAAAAATAAATGCAATAAATAAAATCAAAAATCAAAACCTGTGTGTCACATATTTAAGTTGTTCGGTTCATTTGCTAGCTAACTTAAAAACATTACCGATTAGCAAAAAAAGAACTGTTTTTGTGTATTTGGTTGGGTACAAGGGTTATATGAGTGAGGACGTACTCATAAATGAAAGTTTTATTGGGGGGTATGTGAAAGAAAAAACATTGTGATACACCCAAGGACATCAGTGATCTGTTTTGGGTTTGTACGAAAACCAGTTGAAAAAAATGTGGATGTTTTTTAAACACAAGATCATGCTTTTTTCGTTTATTTGAAAGAACAGAGAACCAAAAGAAAGGTTCGTTATGTTTTCGCCTGAGAGGAGACAGCGGAGTAAAAAGGGTTAAACATCTTTTCTGCATGAAACTAAATATACGACCAACGTGTTCTCATGCTTGTAACTCCCAGAAATGGTCTTTAATAAAAAAAATATAATTTTACTTAGTTGCCATTTTGTAATTTTGATTATTGATGATGAAAGGCCTTTCTCAAAATTTCTATATTCTTTTAGCTCACATTTCTGCTGCACGTGAGTATAAAAATCTTAAGTTATTGATTTTGAAAACAACTTGTGTCGTAAATTGCCAAATCTTATTTCATAACCATGTACATAGTTTAATATCTTCTTGGATGTACGCTGAGTTAGATTTCTGACATGGGACCTTTCGTTCCATAGCCATATACTCCACCATTAAACCGAAACGATAGTGTAATCGTGTCTGCTATTTGAAGAGGCTACCGCATCTTTTATAAGAAGATTAGTGTATAATGTATCTATTCAATTCTACAAAATTTAAGCCAATATATATTTATAAAATTTTTCTTAGTTTTCATTGAAACTTACACGTGCGCTGCAAAAAAGCACTTAAAAATGGGTATCTAAACCTAATCGTTTTCCTTTAATTATTATTGCATCGTAAATAAGAGATGACTTACTGAAATGCATGTAACCGTATTTTCTCAAAAAGTAGCAATGCTATTAAATATCGCTAATATCAGCTTCTGTTCAAACGATCTTAATAAAACTTGACAAACTTAAAATAGTAATTCCGAGAAAGGTTATCCTTTTTTTATTATGTCGATATGTCGATTGGATCAATATAAACTTATTTATTACAGCTGAATTACCTCACTTCCCATTCTTCCATACCTTTTTCTTAATATTTTTTTCTGATTATATGCCCTGATAGGCACTGGATTGTGGTATTAACTATCTAGATTCGATTCCTAATAAAACTTATTTGTTATTAAACATGTATTTGATATTTCTGTATATTTCTGTATGCCTATGGATTGAAAATAATTTATTTGAATTATATATATCAATGGCAAGTTAACAAATTGAGGTAAAGCTGCCTATGTATTTTCCCATTTTTGAGTACGTATTTTGGAAAATTTCAGCTTATGTATTCGCCGTCATAGTAGGCATCGACTGTATTCATAAATTAGTATATATATATGTAAATATATAACGTCTTTTAATTACTACAATAATAATAAGTTGTATTAAGGCAATGCTCCAACATATTTACACACCAATTGTTTCAATTTTACACGTATGCTTTAGCATGGATTACATCCCTGTCAAATGATGTAGCTCCCCAGTACGCTACCACGAAGCTATTGGGTGACAAGTATACAGCACCAATAAGGTTATTTATAAAGTTTTAAGCTTCAGAGTACCCCAGACATTCAAGTGCCCACTAATATAATTTTACTGTGTTTTTTTTAATTAATTTTATAACAGTAGTGTAAAATTTGAGAAATTTAAAAATTACAACATAAATCCGGTTAGATATTTTAACAAAATAATAGTTAACAGCGCCCCTTTCGACAAAGTCTTAGCGTGTCTATCTCAAGGTGATCCCACAACTACCCATCTTTCGGAAGCAGTCAGGAAGCTTTTTGGAGGAATCTAGGAAACTTAAGAAAAAAAAATTGGGCAGAAGTCGAATGAGTTGGGATTCGATTGTGGTACCTTTCAAGTGCGAGTAGCATGTGCTATCCGTTTGTTATTTTTAAAAAATGATTTATTATTTTTATTACAATTTTTTATTTATATATATCCGATTTCTGCACCCTTTACCAAAATCCTTAGAGTTCACCTCCATGGGAGGATCGGTGGAACATCTTCTATTTGATTATTCTCCAGAGAACATCCTGGGACAGACACCCCAGGACGACGTTAAAATCCTATCTAAGGAGCCCCCAATAAGTCATCTTTGTTTTGGGAAGAGTTTGGGAACAATTGGAGCTCATTGGGAGTTTTTGTACTGTATGAGGAAAGCTGTGAATGGAAGGCGTATAAGGTGCACCTGTTAATTTGGCCTTCATATTTTTTTTTATATCTATCGAGAGAGGAATGTAATAGTCATTTCTCCCTGGCACATTTTGTATGGCAACATCGTTGGAAGTCGCAAACAATCGAATATTGAAAGTAATCGAATTGCACATATCCACTTTACTATACCCGACACCACTTTTATGAATATAGCTGACGGCGTTTAAACAATACGGGACGAGCCACAGGATTGTAGTAGACACTCTGACCAAACTAAATTATTATAAAAAATATTTTAAAATATAATTTTTATTTCAAATTATCGCTTGTAGCCCACAAATCATCAAGCGATTTTTGAAATTGAAATTTTTTTTTCTTTATTTGGAAGTATAAATATGTTTTATATTCATGTTTTGTATGCAGTTTTGTAAAAAAGAAAAAAAAAACTTAACTTGTAAATTGTTTGTAATCATTACATTAAAAAATTACTGTAATATACATAATTTTTATATTGGTTAAAAAATCGACAATTGTATGAAAATCAAAAGAAGGCAGCCAATAGAAAATATATTCAACATGTAGAATGCCTTTGGGTGACATTATATATATATATATATATATATATATATATATATATATATATATATATATATATATATATATATATATATATATATATATAATGCCTTTGGGTGACATTATATATATATATATATATATATATATATATATATATATATATATATATATATATATATATATATATATATATATATATATATATATATATATATATATATATATATATATATATATATATATATATATATATATATATGTGTGTGTGTGTGTGTGTGTGTGTATTTAAAACTAAGATCATAATGTTTTTTAAGGTTCGTTCAATCAATGTTACTCAGGGGCTTACTGGTAGGAAATTTGTCCAAACCGGTTGAAAATTCACACTATCCATATTATTTTATTATAATGTATATATTTTCTCTCTCCACGGTGTATGTAATACTTAGCAATTATACAGAATGAAAATAACTATTTAGTCAAAGTATAAAAAGAGATTCTCGAAATTTCTTTTCTTTAAAAGACGTATACGAAAAGGAAAATAAATACAAAATTAAGTATAGGGCTTTCATATTAACGGAAATAACAAAAAATAAATTATGAATCTTATTTGATCTTTTCCGGACAAATGAAAAATTCTTCATCTCCTGCGAACGTCCCGAAAGTCTCATACCTTTCCACGTGACGTTTGAAACGTCCTTAACGAGGGTACAGAAGAGCCCCAGTTATACGGATCAAATAAAGCGGATCGACAATTATCCGGATCCGGACCGCTTTAAGAAAAGAAAAGAAATAAAAAATATCCACATTTTAAAAGTCTCTTATCGGTGGACGACATTGTTTTTAGTAGTCATTAAATGACGTTATCGACTAAAGAAAAATTCTTTTTTTTTCCTGCTAAGAAAAAACCTATTTTTGAGAATTTTCCAATTATCTGATTATTCGAATGGGATGTGGTCCCAATTTATCCAAATAACACTAAGCAACAAAATTTCAAAACATTTCCGCTTCCGAAATGAAAATAGCCATTTCATAATTAATTCATTATGAATATGAAATGAATACGAATAAGGAAAAGCTGAATTGGCTACGTTTTTTTGTGTGATATATACGCATTTTTGAGAAAAAAAAATATAAATTCCATGTACATTTGTGACATGGGACAGGACGCAGATCAAATGGTAGAAGGGTATTCAACTGACGATTTCTTTTTCTTTGTGATGCCTCCAGAAACTGACGATACCATGCAGAAGTAACAGTCATCAACGTGATTGGTCAGAAACCTCCAAATCATGGGCACAACAACCGGCATTACCTTTATGTTGCCATTAAGCTACTGTGAAATATTTAATGCGCAAGTGCGGCAACTTACGTGCGAGGACCACTCTTTGTCCTGTTCGGCTATCTTGCAACCAAAATACAAATGATATGCTTTATTATAACTATTGCATGGTTTTTTTCTTTTTTTTCTTTTTTACAACGTCCCTATCTCTGCAACGAGAGCCAATCAACTTCTTTTAACGTGATATTCGTGTTCAGCACGTTGAAATAATTCAGGATTGGCTTCTTTCATCTCAAAGGACCCGTGTCATTGGAGTTCCACTGCATTTTTCACTTTACCCGTATGACTATCTAGGAAATTTAATATTCGTTTAATAATTAGATATCCAATTTCTATAGAATGCCTGATTTTCATAAAATGTATTATCTGACTAAATTAATATAAATGTTAATTTTCCACATAATTGGTTTGCAGTTGGGTGTGCAGCGCGATGCACTACTTGGCAACACTCGGTATCGAACCGAGGAACTTCGGCTTACAACGCCGATACTCTGTATGCCAGGTCAAAGTGATCACTCACGCCTAAGCGGGAGTATCGTGTAGATGAATTGAACCCCACAGTACCCCCCCCCCCCCCTCAGTGTGTCGGACGGAGGTACGAATGATTGAGAAGCCCGTGAAGTGTTATCACGTGGTCAGTAGTTTATTCCGTGCTATCACTTGCATTGGTTGATGCCGTGAAGTGGTATCACGTTGGCAGTGGTTGATGCCGTGAAGTGTCACAAGTGCTTGTTCCACGGTTGCGTTGATCTGCAGTCCGGAGTACCAAAGTAGTCCGGTCACCAAAGTAGCGCGACGCACTACTTGGCAACACTCGGTATCGAACAAAGGAACTTCGGCTTGTTACGCCAATACTCTGCCAGTCAGGCCAAAGTGATCACTCCCGCCTAAGCGGAAGTATAAGGTAGATGAAGTGAACCCCACAGATGTGTTGCTATGTTCTTTTTGTTCAAGTTGCAAAAGCCGCTATATTCTAGCTAATCAGAAATCAAACTATCGCTGACACGTATGTTTAAGTTCACTGAATATAGCTACTTTTGCTTCTGCTTACTTCTTTTTTTGAGTTTTTATTAGTTAAAAAAGTTTTTGTTTCTTTATTATGTTTTAAAATTTAACTTATGATGTAATTGAGAAAATGACATTTGATTTCTTTTTTTCCTTTTGTAGCTGCTGTGCATCACCACGGTAAAATTATAATTGATTATCAGTTAAAGTAAAATGTGTTAATGCCTGATTTACTTCATATAGTTTCTTTTAAACTCTATTAATTATCGAAATTAATGATTAAACTTTTTTAGAGGAGAGAAAACCTGGTAAGTGATTGAGTTTTGTTCTATATACGAATTCGAAAACTACCCAGCAAATAAATACACATATGATTATATAGTTTCTTTTTACATGTTTGTCATTTGATTTCTTTTATTTCATTTGCAGGTTCTGTGCATCACCATGGTAAGACTATAATTGATTATCAGTTAAAGTAAAATGTGTTAATGCCTAATTTATTTCATATTGTTTCTTTTAAACTCGATTACTTATCGAAATTAATGATTACACTTTTTTAGAGGAGAGAAAACCTGGTAAGTGATTCCGTTTTGTTCTATATACGAATTAGGAAACTACCCTGCAAATAAATTCATGTATTTTTAGGATTTTGTTACATGTTTGTCATTTGATTTCTTTTATTTCATTTGCAGGTGCTGTGCATCACCATGGTAAGATAATTATTTCTCATTATTTAAAATAAAATTCGTTAAAGTCTGATTTCCCAGCAAAAAAAAGTCAGCATAAAACAACAAAAGTTTTTAATTTTCCTACTTAGAACTTTTAAAATACCTGCATATTTCCTTCATTATTAAAAACTGAAGTTTTTTTGCAGAATTTTTTCGAAGGATATTAAATGAAAACACTTTAAATTCATAAATTAAAAAAAAAATACTCCAGTTTTTAAGCATAAAATCTTCAATTTGAAAAGTTTGATAAAGGTTTTATGCTTTTTTTGATGGGTTACTTCAGATATTTTCTTTCATACTCGATTACTTTTTGAATCTAATGATCAAACTCTTTTAGAGGATAGAAAACCTGGTAAGTGATCCAGTTTTGTTCAAGCTACAAATATTGAAACTATCTTGCAAATAAATACACGTATTTAATATATAGGATTGTTTTACATGTTTGCTGATTTAAAATACATACCCTTATATTTGAAGTATATACACTCAAACCTATATTTGTGCGGTGGATAGGGACCGCATAAAAGAAAACGCATAAAAAAGCGCATAAAACTTCACGAGTAGCTATAAAAAATAGGTTTCGCAAAACGTATTTTTTATGCGGTGAATAGGGACCGCATAAAAAAAGTCTCACGTAGAAAATAACTCAAAACCTTAAAAAATAACTAGGAATTGCTTTTTTAAACGAAATCAAGACACCAGGCTTGACAGCTACTTGGAATCTTGCCAAACTTTTTTGAATATGCTTTCGAAAATACACATGCGAACATGCTGTACTTATTTCACACATACAAAAATTTTCAAAACGTATAACCATTATCCTTCGTAGTCTGACAATACGCAAACTTTCTTGTGGTAAACTGGTTCAAAATCGCTTTTGTCACTTGAAGATACTACCTCGCACTCGTTTAGAGTTGACTTTTTTTCAGTGACCATGTAGTCGGTGATCAGTTTTTGCGACGACTGTTGTTTTTCTAGACGCTTGTATATGTCACGGTAGCCAGGTAATCAATTATGTTCCAATTTGATTGAAATTTTCATTTACCACACAAATAAAAAATCGCACAAAAAAAATCGCAGGAATAAAAAATCGCACAAAAAAAGACCGCATAAAAACAGGTTTGAGTGTAATTAGTATTTCTGCCAAAAACTATAATATCAACTGTAATATAACTGCTCAACATAAATATCGTAGCCCGACATTTGTTCAGAAAACCTTGAACGTCATTTACTTCATTTCGAAGTTTTATCCTGTATTGGGACACATCCCCTTTCTTATTCAGGAAGAACTTAAACGTTATTATTTTAAATGTCTTACTTAAACTAAAAATCTAGAAAAAAAGAATTTATATATATATATATATATATATATATATATATATATATATATATATATATATATATATATATATATATATATATATATATATATATATATATATATATATATATATATATATATATATATATATATATATATATATATATATATATATATATATATATATATATATATATATATATATATATATATATATATATATATATATATATATATATATATATATATATATATATATATATATATATATATATATATATATATATATATATATATATATATATATATATATATATATATATATATATATATATATATATATATATATATATATATATATATATATATATTGTGGCTGTGTCGGAGCATGACCTAAAGCGTTTTAGGAAAACGTCATTTTAGGAGGTCATAGAAATAGGATTCGACCGTCGTTAAAAGAAAGTTGCTCACACTGTTTCCTCTGACTCTCTTTCCATTCGCGACATTACGTAAAACTTGCTTTATTTCAAGATTCTACACGCATCGCCGTCTCAGTCTCTATCAAACGAAACTAAATCTATGCCAATTGTGCTATTTTTCATTGAGCTGTAGTGTCGGAATGTAACTTCCTAAAAGCATAACAAAACACTTTTATCCTTATTAATATCCCATGCAACTGATTTTAAAGACGTCATAAGTTTTGAGTAAAAACATTTAGAAGAATAATTAATGATCAATGATTATTAATTGTAATTGATCAAACATTAATATTTATTATATTTTTTAATTACGTCTTCCAGTTTTTCACCATCATGGTAAGATTTATTGTTCCAAATACTAAGAATACGTATATCTTAATAAAGTATTTTGTATTATCTTCTTTTATATTTGTAATTTTTTTAAGTGCAGTTAGATTAACAAATTAAATAGACATTTTTAAATAAGTGCCGTTTTGGCAAAACAAAAAGTTATACATAAGATCTTTTTTTTGTAAATAAAAACTTAAAACCATATAAAACCCAGATTTACTGTAAAATATTCAGATGATATTGAAAAAAGTACAATAAAAATCTTATGATTAATTTAACTTGTGTATGAACAGAGTACAAAACAAGATTCCGAGTTTTAAAAAAAAAATCTTCTTTTTTAGTTAATTTCCATAAACTGTGTGCAACCATAAGATTCAAAGCATATTTAAAAAATAACTTCTTGTAAAATGTTAAACTAATAAAGATAATTTAAATTTGTTTAATTAGGAATACATTATTTTAATTGAAAGTTTGCTTAAGAATCTAAATATTATTCGTTATATCTATGGATGAAAAGTAATGAACAAGTACTGTTTTCTCAGCAAAAAAAATACGCGAAAAAATGTCACCCAAGTTAAGAAATTTAAGGTTTTATGTAGAAAGATGCGTTTTTAAAAATTTATATTATTTATAATTTATAAAAAACTGCAATTAATTAAGGATTTTGTTCCAAATATAATTTTTTTTATTAAACCTGCATGAAAAAATTAAAAAAAAATAGCAGAAGAAATATCTTCAGTTTTGAAGCATTGAAGGAAAAATGTGGATTTTGTGAAGGTTTTATGCAGGAAAATTAAAAACAAAAAAACTTCAGTTTGTTTATTTCAAAATAATTTATATAACCTTCAAAAATGTTGAATTTCACAACATCAAGTACTTTTTATGCTGGTGTTTACCTATAAGTTCCAGTTTAAAGCATCCTATATTTATTGAAAAGAAACTTAGTTAAAATATAAAAGAAGATTTTTATGTATGTTATATATATATATATATATATATATATTTATATATATATATAGGGTGCGTTCCATAAGTAATGCGACCAAATTCATAAAAAATCATATATTGGACATATTCGTACAATTAGTTAAAAATTTTCAAAATAGCATCCTTCTGCGTCGATACATTTGTGGAGGAGGTTTTTCCAGGCCTGGAAGGCATCCTGGAAAGTATTCTCCAGGAGGTCCTTTAGAGCCGATGTAACATGAGCCTGGATGTTTTCAATTGTGTCCCAATGTTTCCCTTTTAGGGCTCCTTTTAAGCGGGGAAACAAAAACAAAGTCTGGGGGAGCCAGGTCAGGCTTGTAGGAGGCTGACGAACCAGTGGGGTATGCGTCCTGGCCAGAAAATCGTTGACAACGAAGGAGCTGTGGCTTGGCGCGTTATCGTGATGAAGTTTCCATGCGTCCTCCATGTCACTTCGGCAGCGCGCGACCCTCCTTTCTAGCCAGTACCCATACGCCACTGGTTTCCTAGCGTCCCTACAGTCCTGACCTGGCTCCCCCAGAGTTTTTTTTTTGTTTCCTCGCTTAAAAGGAGCTCTGAAAGGGAAACATTGGGGCACGATTGAAAACATCCAGACTCATGTTACATCGGCTCTAAAGGACCTCCCGGAGAAGGACTTCCGGGCCTCGAAACACCGCCTCCATAAATGTATCGACGCAGTAGGGTGCTATTTTGAGGATTTTTAACTAATAGTACGAATATGTCGAATAAATTATTTTTTTATTAATTTAGTCGCATTACTTATGAAACGCACCCTGTATATATATTATATATGCATGACTATTTTACAGAGAAAACATATTTTACTATTTTTCCCTGTTTTGAAGCACTCAGAGGGGATCTGATTTCCTTAATTATGTATTTTTTCAATTATTCTTTTAAGTTACTAAATTTAATTTAACTTTTTTAGAACGCAGAATACCTCACCAAAGTAAGTAATAAAGTTTTGTTGTATTACGGACGTTGTAGTCTCATAGACTGTACTTTAAATAATTATATTTATGATTATACGAAATAATTACTTAAATTTATTATATATTTTACATTCCATGTTCAGATCATCACCAGCAAAGTAAGTGAAAACGATTAATAATTTTCTTTTGAAGGTAGAAACAAAATATCTGTGACGGTCATCAACACAAAGTACCTTCCTTTTCCAGGAAGTGTGAATTTTTGAATAATTTTTGACTTTTTCGTAATTGGAACATTGTTTTGGAAGCATTTGTAAATTTAGCAAGTTTAAAATAAATGCGTCTGAGTAATGGGATATCGTGCACATTTTTAAGATTCTTAATTGACCAGAAGTAAGGACAAATTATGCAATATTTTATTGCTTTCAATTGGTAGCGCAGCATTGAAAGTATTTAGATATCACCTTTACGCTATGTGAGCAGAAGCTGCAGTCAAAGTTGCAGCAAAGTTTTAATTAATGATTTTTAATTTTTGAAGATACAGGTTTCAGTTTATCTTTTAATAATATATTCTGCAAGTGTAGCATTATATATATATAGTTTGAGACCGCACTGGCTATTTAGAAGATAATTTTTTGTCTGACCAAAATTTTTGTTAGAACCTACATTGGTTTTGTTGTCGTAGACCGCCTTTTACGGTGGTTATTTAGATAGAGGGGAAAAATGTACAAGAAATGAATACTTATATTTAAAAGTTATTTACAAATTAGTCCCTTTCGAGAGAACTTTCGCAATTTTAATAAGAATAAAACTTATTCAGACCGGATTACACTTGACAACCATTCCCGTTTTTATTCCCGTAATGCCTGAGTGAAGGAGCTGGATGTCCATAATTAAGTGAAACACACAAATAATAACATTGGATATTTATAAATTATTCAAACCCTTTATTAATGCTACACAACACTTTAGGTAGGATTACTACAAACGCCATTCACGAAAGAACTTCAAAAGAGTGAAGAATAGTTCTACAACACAATTCTGAAACATTACTGCTACGAGAAATATATTGGTATCACTAACCTGGGCTTCTGGGCATCAGTGGGGACATTCGGCAGATGGCGGGAAAAACCTTCTCTCCTTCTATCCGGGCACATAAGATTAGAGCCAGCCGCCGAAAGAATCAGCCAACCTCCAGAGTAGCACCTCCTGATTTTGCAGCTTTTTAACCCCAAACCGCCTTTTGCATTGCAGAGTAAATGTCATCTGCTTTATCGAATCGGTTATATTGGCCGAGCACAACCAGTGGCCGAACTGTAGCACAAATAAAAAAAAGGAACCCTATTAACAAGCGAATGGGTACCTGATGAGACTTGTACTTGATGAGAGTACATAAATGTACTTTCAACCATCAGTCTCTCCCTCCCCCGCCCATAAAAACAACTTCATGCAACTTCTAAACAAAATTATGTTAATTCTAATTTAAAAAAATATTTTAAATATATGCTATTAATTTGGTGCTAGTTACTGATAATTAACGTTTATTTTTTAGTGGTAAATATTTTGTTGAACCGTCCTCCCCCATATTTTTTAATTGGTACCGCGCTGACTTATACCCACCCATAACAAAAAAAAAGAGGTTGACAGAATTTTTTTAAAAAATGCGAAAACTATTTTTAAATATATCAATAGTGACGAGCGAGATGAAGAAATGACAGGTACCTTTTATCCTTTCGAATGGTTGTCCACCCAATACAGCTTTTAACCCACGGATGCTCACACGATTTTTCGATTGTAAAGTTGTTTAAATAATATTTCGTGGGCATGCTATTTTATATTTTACAATTTTCTTTAAAAAAATATTTGAAAAGACACAGCTTGTAAGTTGTACCTCAAACCTTTAAATTAAAAAAAAATATTGCGAAATTGCGTATTTTTGGGAATTTAGAAATTGGGTGCATTGATAAAAAAAACTGGAGATCCCTTTACGTGATATCATATCCACGAGAATGTCAGTGGGTTAATTGCAAAACAGAAATAGAGGGAGAAGAGCTCATATAAGAAAGAGTACGCAGTGGGTACTTTGCCCCCCACAAGCCTTGTAAACTTTCACTCCATTTTGTCATTTCATGGCTCTACTGATAAATTTACTATAAAACATTGGTTGGTATGGCTTGGTTACTAAACGTCGCACTAGAGCTGTACAGTGGGCTATTGGCGACGGTTCAGGGTCTATCTCGAAAAAAGGAAAGACCCGGGAACACATTCACATTCATACATGCACCTCGTTATATTGGTGGTCAAATGACGGTCAGAACCATGGTCAGATGACGAGAAAACACCTGAACTGGCACCCAACGCCTTCAATAGACGTCGGGACTTTGGACCTCGATCAGATTGATCGTGCACCAGTCCCGTATACACGCCGTTAGTTTTTGCGGATGTTCTGGACGACTTTTCTAGTATTTTGTAGCGAAGCTGGCAAACTTCCGATCACAAGAACACAACTTGTTTTTACTTTTCTTTGTCAAGTCCATCGCCTAGGATCGAACCAGGAATCCTCGGATTTCCAGCTGACGCCTTTAAACGCTCGGCCACGGAGGCCTCATAATAAAACATTAGAGTTTGTTTGCTGAATCAAAAGATCGAATGCAACACTACGGATAGAAAAAAAAAAATACAAAAACGACAGCTCTATTCTGCTTCACGAAATGTTTAAATAAAAGGTTGAATATATTAAATCAAAGCTGTTAAGGGGGTCCGATACCCAAAATTCGCAAAAAAAGTCATTTTTTTTTTATATTTAAAAAATAATATTCAAACTTATCTTAATAACTCACAAAAAACTGCTTCAAAAAATTCTTATTACTTTTTTAGTTATGAACGTTTTAATGATGTGTTCCTATAACATAGTTGTATCATATGTAAACTTTAAAAGCAAATATCTCTGTTCGTGGTTTTGAAATTTAATGAACACTAAAAATGCTAAGGCTTTTTTAATATTATACTTAAAATCCATAATTTTTGTGTGTATAGCAAGATAAATATATTTTAAATAGATGTATGCATTCAGATTTCCTATTTTTACCATAATTTGTTTTTTAAAACCATTTAAAATGGACTTTTATTTTTTTTCGTCCATTTTTTTTCCAAAATTTCTAATATATTTTATTTTTTTAAAGTGATGTATCTGAATCAAAATTTGAATGCATACATCTATTTACATATTATTCAAGATCTTAAATAAAAAAACTTGCTTCAAAATATTGAAAAACAAAAAAGGAGTAGGAATTTTAAAATTGTTAAAAAATTTACTAAAATTTTAATTTAAAAATACATGTGCAATTGAAAAAAAAAATGGAGCGTCTTAAAATGGTTTTTTATGCATATTTAGAAAGAGAAAAAAAATTGGATTGTACAAGTATAAAAATAAAGAAAAAAATGTCGAAAGTATCGGACCCCCTTAAATAGCGACTTATCACACTTTTGTTGTTTCAAGCTACGTTTCCACGATGCATTTCGGTTTCGGACACTAATGGGACAAAAGCACGCCGGCTGATTGAAGTACGGCCCATGAAAGTATGGTTGCTGCTCACTTTTGCCAAACTCGTGATTTTACCCCCCCCCCATACCCCATGTTATAGTTGAAAAAAAAAATTATTAGCAGCAGACTTATTTCCAATATATTTTTGTTACGTTCTATTATTTATCGAAGTTAATAAATATAAATATTGTATATTCCTTAGACACAAGAGCAGGTAAGTGACAAAGTTTTGTTATACATAAAAATTATGGTACTGTCTGATATTAAAAAAAGGAAGCACCACTATTATTAAATTCATTCCATCATAATATTTTTGATTGTTTGAATTGCATATAAAAAATACGAGATAATTGTGAAATTTACTGAGTTTCAGAAATGTTAGTAATTCTACAAGATTCAGCTGCTTTGGGGAAAAAATTGTAAAAGAAAAACCTTTTTTCGACCTTTCTTTCGCTGCTATGTGGGGCAAGGATATAATTTTAGGATACATGTAAGAATGTATTTTTACAACTGCTTAGGAGTTTTGTTATGCCTCATATTGAGTATGCAATACAATGTTGGTCACTTTATCTTACGATGCGTAATTGATTTTTTAGAACGGTTTAAAATCTATTAGGTTTTATTTGTTTTCAAATGTTAGTTTTCAAATGTAATTGGACCGGCATTGAAGAATCGTGTGAAGTGGTGAGATAGACAGGACCAACCTTTGTTGGGCCTAGAGCCCGTGGTGGGTCGACTTTATTTGTATTCGGGATAGGGGTATAGCAATTAACTAACTATTTGGGCAGCCTATTGAACTAGGTTCCAATATCCATTTTCCAAGCAGCTAGATCTAACATCAGATCATAGATCCAGCTGTCTAATGGAAAACGGTATTAGTCCATTTTCGGACTTTTTTTTGGACTTGCACCGACCCAGCAAAAAAAGTCAGCATGAAACCTTCATCAAATTGAAGGTTTTTTGAAGGTTTTATAAAGGATATTGAAACAAAAAACTGCAGTTTTTTTGAAGTTTTTAATTTTCCTGCATAAAACCTTTGAAATATCTGCATTTTCCCTTCATGATTAAAAATTCAAGGTTTTTTGCAGGTTTTTTACTGTTTTTATGAAGGATATTGAAACAAAAACCTTTAATTTTATAGATCTTCAAAAAAACTGCAGTTTTCCTGCATAAAATCTTCAATTTCAAAATTTTGATGAAAGTTTTATGCTGACTTTTTTTGCTGGGAATTGGGAAAAAATTGTGGGAAAAAATTGCCGCATGAAATGACGGAAGTTTGTTTAATAATGACTTGAAGTTGCTTAAATTTTAATACTTAATTTCTTTGCAGATTTATATAATGGTAAATTACTTTTACTATATTTAATATTATTTTTAATATTATTTTACTATATGATTTTAACGGGAAATTTAACATGTTATTAGCAATTTCTTTTATCATCAATTTGCACTAATACTTATTTTTCTAAGTTATATATCGAGGGGTGACTAAGTAACAAAGTTATAACTAAGTAACTACTTAGTACCATTACTGCAGGTTACTTGAACCCCTGAGAGGTTACTTGCACTCAACCCCCCCCCCCCTAAAAAAATTGCTCTTGGGTCTGACGTCATGAAATTAATGAAAACATTTACGTGATTGTTGAACAGAACTGAAATCATAACTATATTTTAATGACAGCAAACCCAGGAATGAGTTAAGGGGGGAGGGTAGAGTGTTGAACATCAATTTTAAATTTATCATAATTATGCTTCTACTACTCAAAAGTTAACACAATTTTTATGATATATGTATTATGTTATTATTGATAACTTTTGAAAATTTTTAAACACAATCTCTATTTGGAGTTGAGTTGTAACAATTTCAACATTTTAATCTAACAAGTTTAAGGTACACTTTTCTAGTAAACTATTATGAATATAGACACATTTTTTTCTGAAATACAAATTAGACTGCATGTTCAAGTTGTGGAAACCACAAAAGTTATATTTTTGTATGGGTAAATATATTTAAAAAATATATACATTTTATAACTAAAAAATTTTATGTAAACAAAAATATATTTTTTTTTAAAAAAACATTAAGTATACATTTTGTCTATTTTTTGAGGTTCCATAATTTGAACATGCAGTCTAATTTTTTTTTCAGAATTTTTTTTGTTTATATTCATAATAGTTTACTAGAAAAATGTGCCTTAAACTTTTTTAATTTAAAATTTTTAAATTGTTACAACTCAGCTCGAAATAGTGAGTGTGTTTCAAAAACTTTAAAAGTTATCAATAATAACATAATACATATATCATAAAAATTGTGTTAACTTTTGAGTAGTAGTAGCATAATTATGATAAATTTAAAATTAATGTTCACCGCCCTACCCTCCCCCCTTCTTTTTTTATCGTTTTGGGATCACGTAAGCACCCACCTCAAGAGTCCAAGTACCCCCTAGTTACGGTTGTTAACTAGATGTAAAAATCCCCCCCCCCCCCGATATAATAAATCAGATAGTTTAGAAATCAGAATCATTTACATAAGGATATCTAGGATATAAAATGACCAACTTTTATTCTTTATTTTTTTTCTGCTTAAATGACAGTGCTTATTAAAATATGAATAGTCTCAAACCATGTTTGCTTTCAATTCTCAGAATTGCTTTAAACATAATTTTCAAAAAAGTATGTTTGATGTTTTCCCATAAAGTTCTTCAATGATCCATTTTTCTGTATCAATTGATGAATTGAAGCATTGTAAATAAAATGAACTATTCAAAAAAACAAAATTTCAACTTTTAAGAAAAATATTTCAATATTATTTTCTTAACTTTTTTACCAATAGAAATACAACCAAGTATATATAAAATTATCACTATGAAATAGCAGATGTTTTTACCATGTCCATTCATAATTTTTTTAACCCTCTAGAACTCGTGTCAAAATGAGTGACCTGAGAACTCGCGCGTGAGAATTTTTCTCAAAAAAATTTTAGTAAATGAAATATTTTAAACTAAACACTAACTCTAATATGTAATTGGTTGCGGCAAGAGAAGGTTACAAGGAGAAGTTAGAGAGCAGCACTTTCGCCTATGATGTAGAATACCAGATATACTTTTTTTTTCTTGGTGTGAGTATTTTGCTCACGGTGCGAGTTCTGGAGGGTTAAACTGCCAACTCATAAACGCAGCCATAAAAATTTTAAATAATATTTTTTTCAATCTATAAAGAAGAATGTCTGTGCATTTGTTTTATAAATAAATATCCAATTGTATTCAGAACTTGATGAAATTTTGCACACTTGACCTTCAAATAGGAATGCCACTCTGTCTACATGATATATCGAAAAACTACCCCCATTCACCTTCCCCCCCCTTAAAACTGAAATGACTTCTTACTAAAATCGCCAAATGGCGCCATTATGTAGAAATCGGCCAACACTTTACTTGTACAGCACGGGCAACGCCGAGAACACCTCAGCTAGTAATTAAAAGTTATTTTTGTCCTAATTACCCACCCATTTAAAACATTTCGCCATATTTATTTAAATTGCAATCTACAGTTCTGTGTGTGTGATTATATCTTTTAATTTTCAATAGCTGGGCCCATCTACAACTACGGAGCTATTAGTGAGTTATTGCTTTTGTATTTATTTTGCATCAACCAAATAATTGTGACTTTTAAAGTTTCTATATTCAATTTCTGCCATTAACTGAGCGGTACGATCCTCATGTCAACTTTTTTAAATTGATAAGAAATGACCGACTGATAACAAACGTAGAGGCACGTGAACTAATGGGTATTTTGTTGGTGGTGGTTGTTAAAGCTGCATAATGGGCCATTGACAACAATATGGGTCTACCTCGAAGGAAAGACCCCGAAAAACTGCCTCGTAATTTTGAACAATGGTCAAATGAAGAGGACAACACCTGACTACGAACCTGAATAGGCGTCAGGATATTGGACCCCGATCACATTAACGTACATCAGTTCCTTATGCACTCCGAGCCCCAGTTGCTCAGTGGATAAAGCGAAATACAAAGCATCGTGACCGGATCTTTCCTTCGAGGTAGGCCCCGAACCTTCGCCAATAGCCCACTGTGCCGCTCTAGTGCAACGTTAATTAACCAACCAACCCAGATGGTTAACTTTCTTGGTACTGACTACGATCGCTCTTATTCGGTAATCTTACGAGAATTGGTGTAAATTATTTTTTGAAAAATCAATATATGGCATTTACAGTTAGAGGGTGTAAGGAATTTCTAACAGGTGTTGATGGCCCCACGCAGGGAGGCTCCTGGGGTCAGGCATCAAAAATAATTAATATATTATCAAACCCATTCATACACTGTTAAAAATTATCGCGGTTTGGTTTTATTAATTAACGTCGCACTAGAGCGGCACAGTGGGCTATTGACGACGGTTCGTGGCCTATCTCGATGGAAAGACCCGGGAACGATGCCTCGTATTTTTGAACCATGGTCAGATGACGAGGAAACACCTGAACTGGCACCCAACGCCTTCCATAGACGTCGGGACTTTGGATCCCGGTCAGATGTATCGTGCACCAGTCCCGTATACACGCCGTTAATTTTTGCGGTTGTTCTGGACGACTTTTCTAGTAAAAATTATCGCGACCTTGCACCAAAATTCGATACTCATTTAGCTGCAACCAATGTTTGGTAATTATTTTCACCATTTTACGGTGTTACCACGGTTACCATTTAGTGGTGAAACGTTGCACCAAAACTCATAACGTTGAATTAAAACTCAAAATTCGTTAGTAGTATTTTAGTAGTAGTATTTTTGTTGCGAAGTTGGTAACCCTAGATCACAACTTTTTACTTTTCTTTGTCAAGTCCACCAATCGAGCTCGAACTAGGAATCCTCTGATGCATAGCTGAACGCCTCTATCCA
Source organism: Troglohyphantes excavatus (assembly GCA_963932185.1). Classification (NCBI taxonomy): domain Eukaryota; kingdom Metazoa; phylum Arthropoda; class Arachnida; order Araneae; family Linyphiidae; genus Troglohyphantes; species Troglohyphantes excavatus. The sequence goes on from OZ010678.1 coordinate 61,579,044, forward strand.
CTGGGCCACAGGGGGCCTTGTTCGTCGTTGTCTATATTGAAGGGGATTCCTCGGCTTGTTGATGTAGCGAAAACGAAAACTTCGATTACAGTTAAAGAGGTTGAACCAATTATGGGTGATACCTCCGCTTTTTTTCGATAAAGTATTTTTGGTTCAACCTAGATTCCACTATAATATGGTGTTATTTGCTGCAGATATCTGATTTTCACCAAGATACGGTACATCGTTGAATTGACATTTTTAAACGTGTACGGCCATGGAGAACATAGGAATAAAAATGACAAAAGCTAAAATTACAGCAGTAGACGTAAATGTACATTATAAAAAACAAAGCATTAAAAAATTCTTCACTAAACCAAATGACGAGAGTTATAAAATTTCCAGCCGTAATGGTCGATATGCTCGTCATGGAAAGGCCGTTGGCCTATTTTTTTTTTATTTCCCCGAAATAGTTTTAAAAGAACCATTTTATTACAATAAATAATAGTATAGACACTGTGAAACACAACTGTTAAGGAATGTGCACACAATAAAACTATCTTTGATTCTACTTAATTATAGAAGAATATCTCAAACTATTTACAAATGTTCTTTCTTTGCATAAAAATGGCTTAATTGTATTTTTCAGAAAACTTCTTTGAAGGTAAGTGCGCGTTCATTATTTTTAATTATGAAATCGCGTAGGAGAGCACGTGTTTCATACTCCCAATTAGCAGCCTCAAGCGTTAGCGTTAACTCGACCTTTCGCCATTTCGTCTGTTTGTATTTTTTTTTACCATTCATCCGTTTGTCTGTCTTTAAATTTAGTTCTTATGCAGTCACGGCCAAACCAGAGAGTTGTAATATTAAATAGAGAGCGCCTTTAATACCAGGCGCCGCGGTATAAGGCCGCGGTGTCAACATTGAAAAAAAAAAACATCACGTGGTTTTAGCGCTGCCACATTTGGCGTTCAGACATCTGCAGGAGTTCCAAATTTGGCGCACTTTCTTCTTTTTGGTGATAAGGCGTTCTGCCCGTATTCAACTTCTTAACATATATGTAGGCATTTACTTATTTTCAAACAATATGAGCTAAATATTTCCCTTTCATTAACGAAACGAAAATATCATTTTCTTTGTGTTCAATACTCGAAGAAACGAAACTCTTTATATTTCTCAGGTTTTATTGTTCATATTTTCTTATAGAACTATACAAAATAACAATTGAAATAACTTCGCTTAGGGTAAATTAACATAATGCATAAAAACGTAATGCAAGTATTTCAAAAGTACAAAGTAAGAAGAATCTCTTTAATATATCTGTTAAACTCCCTTAAATTGTGCCACTCGTTCAAAAAACGATTTTTAAATACAAAATTAAACACAAAACCATATTACAATACTTCGATCTCGCTTAGTTCTGAAAGTCGCCAAGGCCTTCCAAGTAATATTGGCGCATGAATGAATTGGCATTTCCACAAATCACGTGATTTCAATGATGCACACATGAAAATCAGCATTTTTATTCCTCTATTTGTATCATTACTCTATGGGCCAAACGCGTTGTTCGAATTCCTTCAGATGTGGCATGATTGTTCCTTGAAATCATACAAAACGAGGTGTTTTTTTTAAACGAGTATTTCTTTCCGTTCCAAGATGGTGTCAATTTTAGAGGTTCAGTTTCATGTAGAGTTGAGCTTTTTATTTTGAAGACAACTGCTCGTGAGGACAATTGCTCTCATAACTACTAGTTTTCTAATAAATTGATTTTTTAATAAAAAATCGGTATTTATTACTTAAATAGTATATAGTATAAAATTATTACATGCAATTGAAAATTTGCGTAGTGTTAAAGAACCAGTTGGGGGGTAGGGGGGGTTGAACCCTGTTTTACTTTTTTTTGGTGTTCCTTGGCAAGTGCAAGTTTGTGAACCACTGTATTACAAGAACTAAAATTGTGCGCAAATATCATATACTATTTTTGTAGTAAAGACCGCTTTTACTGCTCTTACACGAAACGAATCCTAACATTGAGGTTTCAAAAGAAAGAGAGTTTCCTGAACTAGTGAGGAATTGAATTATCAGAACACTAATCCTCGGAATGTTGCAAAAATAAGTTGGGGGGGAGAGGGAGTAATAGAAATTTTCGTTTTAAATCAATTGATTGGTAAAAGCTTTATACAAAAGTTCCTCTAAACGAAAGGGCGAGGTAGTATCTTCAAGTGACGAAAGCGATTTTGAACCAAGTTCGCGTATTGTGAGACTACGAAGGATAATGGTTATACGTTTTGAAAAAATTTGTACGTGTAAAATAAGTACATTATTTTTATAAATTTTTTCAAAATGTTCGAAAGTGTATTTTCTAAATCAGATTCCAAAAGATTTTGCGAGATTACAAGTAGCTGTCAACCCTCTTGTCTTGATTTCGTTTAAAAAAGCAATTGCTAGTTATTTCGTAAGGTTTTGCGTTATTTTCTATGTGAGACTTTTTTATGCGGTCCCTATCCACCGCATAAACAAAATTAAATGTGTTTGAAAACTATTTTTTATAGCTACTCATGAAGTTTTGGACAATTTTTTTTATGCGTTTTTTTATGCGGTCCCTATCCACCGCACACAAACAGGTGTGATTGTAATTACTTTCTGCATTTTGAAATATGTGAAATTGATCGCCGTGTGTTATAAAATATGTTGTGAACTCTACGCACATGACGTGGATAAACCTGTGGATTAACATGTTTTTTGAGAGGGTATTTTTACAGACGTTGAGAGGCGTCGCCGTTTTGGAGATGAATTCCTCACACAGGGAAAAAAATCAATTAATTAGAAACATTGCATACTAATTTCAAAAAGAGTGCTGTTATTTTAATTTATTTAAATTTGAAAATTTAAAAAGTACAAATTAAATACGAAACCGATATTCATCGATTTTTCATCCAGGGAGCGGATTTTCCTTAGATATGTACACATTTTAGCGGCACCGGACTAAAGAGGGCGCCAAATTTTGCTGAAAGTAAAAAATCAAATATTAACAAAAGGAAAAAAGTTAAACTTTTAAAAAAGGTTCATGTACTAGTGTGTGTCCTTCGTAGTCTCAAAATACGCGAACTTGGTTCAAAATCGCTTTTGTCACTTAAAGATACTACCTCGCACTTTCGTTTAGAGGAACTTTTGTTCAGTTACCATGTAGTCAGTGATCAGTTTTTGCGACGACTGTTGTTTCACTAGATGCTTGTATATGTCTCGATATGCTGGTATTGTGGAATACATCTTTTAATATGCCAAATTTATAATTATTTCAAAATTTAAGATTGGCAAAGCTTTTGATAAATTTACTTTTAAACATTAAGTAGAAAGGTTTACCGGGAAAATCATAATTCACGCTATGAGTTCAAAATTAATAAGAATATCTAGATACAGATCAGTAGTCTTTGTTATCCAAGCTCTTTCGAATATTATTCTTGATTACTTTGTAAATTAGCAAAGTTCGTCATTTTGTAATTATTATTAAATGTATAACACGATACATAATTTTTCAAATAACTTAGAAATATTTTAAATGCAAAGAAAAAATCCAAAACTACAACTTCCAATATTTTATGTAAAATATATTTCGCGAAAAAATTTGGGGGAAGGGGCGCCAAAATCAAGCTTGCTTGTGACTAAAAGTTTCTAGCACCGTCCCTAAACTATATAGATTTTTAAATTCTTATTAGCTTTCGTGGATTTAGGTATTTTGGCAATAAAAATTTTAAATAAGCACTTTTTTAACTATTATCTATGAATAAAGAGCAATGTTATTTACCATTATCTTTAAAATTGGACGTTATTTGACTAAATATTTCGATATGTTTAAGAACTTACTATGTAAACATTTTGTATGAAAGAGTTTGCAAAAATCCCAAAAGATAGAAAAACATCATACTTTAAAAATTAATGCCAATTAAACAGCAAATTGGAGAAAAATATACTTAATAAACTTTATAACTTAAATGGACGTAACATTACGTGAAAGGTATTTTATTTTAAGAAAGGCATGTTACTCATGCGAGAATTCACGCACGGGAATTCTAGCCGTTATTATTTATTCAACTTTTATGCGACGTTTTGAAGTTTAATGTGATCTTACGTTGGTATGTACTATGCACTTTGAAATTGTACTATACAATCAAATTGATAGGACTAAAGAAACAAACTGTTTTTTTTTTACATATTGAGTAGCTAAATGCAATTTCGTATAGAGATAAATTGAATGCTCACACAACAAAATGTTCACGACTAATATTTACATGGAAGCAATGCTTAGGAAAATGTACATACATATTCATTTGTATACTTTCACGGTATCTTGAATATTTTACTTTCTTTCCTTTCAGATCATCCTGAATTTCTTTCTTTAAGTGACGAATCAAACTCAAGACCAAAAAACCCACATAGACCTCCTCAACCAACTAAAGCTCCCCCTAAATCATCACCTCCTCCAGTTCCTAAATCTCCTCCTAAATCAACATCTCCTCCAGTTCTTGGTTCTCCACCTAAATCATCATCTCCTCCTCCTTCACCTCCAAGTTCGGGATCGAATGCTCCTCCTGAATCCACGCCAGCTTCAGTTCCCGCTTCTTCACCATCAAGTTCGGGAACGAATGCTCCACCTGAATCCTCACCAGCTTCAGTTCCCGCTTCTTCTCCACCAAGTTCAGGATCGAATGCTCCTCCTGAATCCTCACCAGCTTCAGTCCCTGCTTCTTCGCCGCCAATTTTGGGATCCAATACCCCTCCTGAATCCTCACCCGAATCATATCCTAGTTCTTATCCCTCAAGTTCGGGACCAAACTCCTCACCTGAGTCATATCCTAGTTCTAATCCCTCAAGTTCGGGACCTAACTCTTCCCCTGAATCATATCCCAGTTCTAATCCCGCAAGTTCGGGACCTAACTCTTCACCAGAGTCATCTCCTAGTTCTAATCCTTCCAGTTCGGGACCTAACTCTTCACCAGAATCATATCCTAGCTCAAATCCATCAAATTCGGGACCAAACTCTTCACCAGAGTCATATCCTAGTTCTAATCCTTCCAGTTCAGGACCTAACTCTTCACCAGAATCATATCCTAGCTCAAATCCATCAAATTCGGGACTTAACTCTTCCCCAGAGTCATATCCTAGTTCTAATCCTTCCAGTTCGGGACCTAACTCTTCACCCGAGTCATACCCTAGCTCAAATCCATCAAATTCGGGACCAAACTCTTCACAAGAGTCATATCCTAGCTCAAATCCATCAAATTCGGGACCAAACTCTTCCCCAGAGTCATATCCTAGTTCTAATCCCGTAAGTTCGGGACCTAGTTCATCACCCGAGTCATATCCTAGTTCTTATCCATCAAGATCGGGTCCTAATTCTTCCCCAGAATCATATCCTAGTTCTTATCCCTCAAGTTCGGGACCAAACTCTTCCCAAGAATCATATCCTAGTTCTTATCCCTCAAGTTCGGGACCTAACTCTTCACCAGAGTCATATCCTAGTTCTAATCCCTCAAGTTCGGGACGTAACTCTTCACCAGAGTCATATCCTAGTTCTAATCCTTCAAGTTCGGGACCCAACTCTTCCCCTGAAACATATCCCAGTTCTAATCCCGCAAGTTCGGAACCTAACTCTTCACCAGAGTCATATCCTAGTTCTAATCCTTCCAGTTCGGGACCTAACTCTTCACCAGAATCATATCCTAGTTCTAATCCTTCCAGTTCGGGACCCAACTCTTCACCAGAATCATATCCTAGCTCAAATCCATCAAGTTCGGGACCAAACTCTTCACCAGAGTCATATCCTAGTTCTAATCCTTCCAGTTCGGGACCTAATTCTTCCCCAGAGTCATATCCTAGTTCTTATCCATCTAGTTCTGGACCGAATTCTTCCCCAGAGTCATATCCTAGTTCTTATCCATCCAGTTCTGGACCTAATTCTTCCCCAGAGTCATATCCTAGTTCTTATCCATCCAGTTCTGGACCTAATTCTTCCCCAGAGTCATATCCTAGTTCTTATCCCTCAAATTCGGGACCAAACTCTTCACCAGAGTCATATCCTAATTCTAATCCTTCCAGTTCGGGACCTAACTCTTCACCCGAGTCATACCCTAGTTCTAATCCTTCAAATTCGGGACCTAATTCATCACCTGAATCATATCCTAGTTCTTATCCATCCAGTTCTGGACCTAATTCTTCCCCAGAGTCATATCCTAGTTCTTATCCATCCAGTTCTGGACCTAATTCTTCCCCAGAGTCATATCCTAGTTCTTATCCCTCAAATTCGGGACCAAACTCTTCACCAGAGTCATATCCTAATTCTAATCCTTCCAGTTCGGGACCTAACTCTTCACCAGAGTCATACCCTAGTTCTAATCCCTCAAGTTCGGGACCTAACTCTTCCCCTGAATCATATCCCAGTTCTAATCATCCCACAAGTTCGGGACCTAACTCTTCACCAGAGTCATATCCTAGTTCTAATCCTTCCAGTTCGGGACCTAACTCTTCCCCAGAGTCATATCCTAGTTCTTATCCATCCAGTTCTGGACCTAATTCTTCCCCAGAGTCATATCCCAGTTCTAATCCTTCCAGTTCGGGACCTAACTCTTCCCCAGAATCATATCCTAGTTCTAATCCCGTAAGTTCGGGACCTAGTTCATCACCCGAGTCATATCCTAGTTCTAATCCCTCAAATTCCGGACCTATCTCTTCCCCCGAGTCATATCCTAGTTCTTATCCATCAAGTTCGGGTCCTAATTATTCCCCAGAATCATATCCTAGTTCTTATCCCTCAAGTTCGGGACCAAACTCGTCCCCAGAATCATATCCTAGTTCTTATCCCTCAAGTTCGGGACCAAACTCTTCCCCAGATTCATATCCTAGTTCTTATCCCTCAAGTTCGGGACCCAACTCTTCACTAGAGTCATATCCCAGTTCTAATCCTTCCAGTTCGGGACCTAACTCTTCACCAGAGTCATATCCTAGTTCTAATCCCTCAAGTTCGGGACCTAACTCTTCACCAGAGTCATTTCCCAGTTCTAATCCTTCCAGTTCGGGACCTAACTCTTCACCAGAGTCATATCCTAGTTCTAATCCCTCAAGTTCGGGACCTAACTCTTCACCAGAGTCATATCCTAGTTCTAATCCTTCCAGTTCGGGACCTAACTCTTCACCAGAGTCATATCCTAGTTCTAATCCCTCAAGTTCGGGACCTAACTCTTCACCAGAGTCCTATCCCAGTTCGTATCCATCAAGTTCGGGACCTAATTCTTCCCCAGAGTCATATCCTAGTTCTTATCCATCCAGTTCTGGACCTAATTCTTCCCCAGAGTCATATCCTAGTTCTTATCCATCCAGTTCTGGACCTAATTCTTCCCCAGAGTCATATCCTAGTTCTTATCCATCCAGTTCTGGACCTAATTCTTCCCCAGAGTCATATCCTAGTTCTTATCCCTCAAATTCGGAACCTAATTCTTCCCCAGAATCATATCCTAGTTCTTATCCCTCAAGTTCGGGACCAAACTCTTCACCAGAGTCATATCCCAGTTCTAACCCTTCCAGTTCGGGACCTAACTCTTCCCCAGAATCATATCCTAGTTCTTATCCCTCAAGTTCGGGACCCAACACTTCACCAGAGTCATATCCTAGTTCTAATCCTTCCAGTTCGGGACCTAACTCTTCACCAGAGTCATATCCCAGTTCTAATCCCTCAAGTTCGGGACCTAACTCTTCACCAGAGTCATATCCTAGTTCTAATCCCTCAAGTTCGGGACCTAACTCTTCACCAGAGTCATATCCCAATTCTAATCCTTCCAGTTCGGGACCTAACTCTTCACCAGAGTCATATCCTAGTTCTAATCCCTCAAGTTCGGGACCTAATTCTTCACCAGAGTCAAATCCTAGTTCTAATCCCTCAAGTTCGGGACCTAACTCTTCACCAGAATCATATCCTAGCTCAAATCCATCAAGTTCGGGACCTAATTCTTCACCAGAGTCATATCCTAGTTCTTATCCCGTAAGTTCGGGACCTAGTTCATCACCCGAGTCATATCCTAGTTCTAATCCCTCAAATTCGGGATTTAATTCTTCCCCCGAGTCATATCCTAGTTCTTATCCGTCAAGTTCGGGTCCTAATTCTTCCCCAGAATCATATCCTAGTTCCTATCCTTCAAGTTCGGGACCAAACTCGTCCCCAGAATCATATCCTAGTTCTTATCCCTCAAGTTCGGGACCAAACTCTTCCCCAGAATCATATCCTAGTTCTTATCCCTCAAGTTCGGGACCTAACTCTTCACCAGAGTCATATCCCAGTTCTAATCCTTCCAGTTCGGGACCTAACTCTTCACCAGAGTCATATCCTAGTTCTAATCCCTCAAGTTCGGGACCTAACTCTTCACCAGAATCATATCCTAGTTCTAATCCCTCAAGTTCGGGACCTAACTCTTTACCAGAGTCATATCCTAGTTCTAATCCCTCAAGTTCGGGACCTAACTCTTCACCAGAGTCATATCCTAGTTCTAATCCCTCAAGTTCGGGACCTAACTCTTCCCCAGAATCATATCCTAGTTCTTATCCCTCAAGTTCGGGACCCAACTCTTCACCAGAGTCCTATCCCAGTTCGTATCCATCACTTTCGGGACCTAATTCTTCGCCAGAGTCATATCCCAGTTCTTATCCATCAAGTTCGGGACCTAATTCTTCCCCAGAATCATATCCTAGTTCTTATCCATCCAGTTCTGGACCTAATTCTTCCCCAGAGTCATATCCTAGTTCTTATCCATCCAGTTCTGGACCTAATTCTTCCCCAGAGTCATATCCTAGTTCTTATCCCTCAAATTCGGAACCTAATTCTTCCCCAGAATCATATCCTAATTCTTATCCCTCAAGTTCGGGACCAAACTCTTCACCAGAGTCATATCCCAGTTCTAATCCTTCGAGTTCGGGACCTATCTCTTCCCCCGAGTCATATCCTAGTTCTTATCCGTCAAGTTCGGGTCCTAATTCTTCCCCAGAATCATATCCTAGTTCCTATCCCTCAAGTTCGGGACCAAACTCGTCCCCAGAATCATATCCTAGTTCTTATCCCTCAAGTTCGGGACCAAACTCTTCCCCAGAATCATATCCTAGTTCTTATCCCTCAAGTTCGGGACCCAACTCTTCACCAGAGTCGTATCCCAGTTCTAATCCTTCCAGTTCGGGACCTTACTCTTCACCAGAGTCATATCCTAGTTCTAAACCCTCAAGTTCGGGACCTAACTCTTCACCAGAGTCATATCCTAGTTCTAATCCTTCCAGTTCGGGACCTAACTCTTCACCAGAGTCATATCCTAGTTCTAATCCCGCAAGTTCGGGACCTAACTCTTCACCAGAGTCATTTCCCAGTTCTAATCCTTCCAGTTCGGGACCTAACTCTTCAGCAGAGTCATATCCTAGTTCTAATCCCTCAAGTTCGGGACCTAACTCTTCACCAGAGTCATATCCTAGTTCTAATCCTTCCAGTTCCGGACCTAACTCTTCACCAGAGTCATATCCTAGTTCTAATCCCTCAAGTTCGGGACCTAACTCTTCACCAGAGTCCTATCCCAGTTCGTATCCATCAAGTTCGGGACCTAATTCTTCCCCAGAGTCATATCCTAGTTCTTATCCATCCAGTTCTGGACCTAATTCTTCCCCAGAGTCATATCCTAGTTCTTATCCATCCAGTTCTGGACCTAATTCTTCCCCAGAGTCATATCCTAGTTCTTATCCATCCAGTTCTGGACCTAATTCTTCCCCAGAGTCATATCCTAGTTCTTATCCCTCAAATTCGGAACCTAATTCTTCCCCAGAATCATATCCTAGTTCTTATCCCTCAAGTTCGGGACCAAACTCTTCACCAGAGTCATATCCCAGTTCTAACCCTTCCAGTTCGGGACCTAACTCTTCCCCAGAATCATATCCTAGTTCTTATCCCTCAAGTTCGGGACCCAACACTTCACCAGAGTCATATCCCAGTTATAATCCTTCCAGTTCGGGACCTAACTCTTCACCAGAGTCATATCCCAGTTCTAATCCCTCAAGTTCGGGACCTAACTCTTCACCAGAGTCATATCCTAGTTCTAATCCCTCAAGTTCGGGACCTAACTCTTCACCAGAGTCATATCCCAATTCTAATCCTTCCAGTTCGGGACCTAACTCTTCACCAGAGTCATATCCTAGATCTAATCCCTCAAGTTCGGGACCTAATTCTTCACCAGAGTCATATCCTAGTTCTAATCCCTCAAGTTCGGGACCTAACTCTTCACCAGAATCATATCCTAGCTCAAATCCATCAAGTTCGGGACCTAATTCTTCACCAGAGTCATATCCTAGTTCTTATCCCGTAAGTTCGGGACCTAGTTCATCACCCGAGTCATATCCTAGTTCTAATCCCTCAAATTCGGGATTTAATTCTTCCCCCGAGTCATATCCTAGTTCTTATCCGTCAAGTTCGGGTCCTAATTCTTCCCCAGAATCATATCCTAGTTCCTATCCTTCAAGTTCGGGACCAAACTCGTCCCCAGAATCATATCCTAGTTCTTATCCCTCAAGTTCGGGACCAAACTCTTCCCCAGAATCATATCCTAGTTCTTATCCCTCAAGTTCGGGACCTAACTCTTCACCAGAGTCATATCCCAGTTCTAATCCTTCCAGTTCGGGACCTAACTCTTCACCAGAGTCATATCCTAGTTCTAATCCCTCAAGTTCGGGACCTAACTCTTCACCAGAATCATATCCTAGTTCTAATCCCTCAAGTTCGGGACCTAACTCTTTACCAGAGTCATATCCTAGTTCTAATCCCTCAAGTTCGGGACCTAACTCTTCACCAGAGTCATATCCTAGTTCTAATCCCTCAAGTTCGGGACCTAACTCTTCCCCAGAATCATATCCTAGTTCTTATCCCTCAAGTTCGGGACCCAACTCTTCACCAGAGTCCTATCCCAGTTCGTATCCATCACTTTCGGGACCTAATTCTTCGCCAGAGTCATATCCCAGTTCTTATCCATCAAGTTCGGGACCTAATTCTTCCCCAGAATCATATCCTAGTTCTTATCCATCCAGTTCTGGACCTAATTCTTCCCCAGAGTCATATCCTAGTTCTTATCCATCCAGTTCTGGACCTAATTCTTCCCCAGAGTCATATCCTAGTTCTTATCCCTCAAATTCGGAACCTAATTCTTCCCCAGAATCATATCCTAATTCTTATCCCTCAAGTTCGGGACCAAACTCTTCACCAGAGTCATATCCCAGTTCTAATCCTTCGAGTTCGGGACCTATCTCTTCCCCCGAGTCATATCCTAGTTCTTATCCGTCAAGTTCGGGTCCTAATTCTTCCCCAGAATCATATCCTAGTTCCTATCCCTCAAGTTCGGGACCAAACTCGTCCCCAGAATCATATCCTAGTTCTTATCCCTCAAGTTCGGGACCAAACTCTTCCCCAGAATCATATCCTAGTTCTTATCCCTCAAGTTCGGGACCCAACTCTTCACCAGAGTCGTATCCCAGTTCTAATCCTTCCAGTTCGGGACCTTACTCTTCACCAGAGTCATATCCTAGTTCTAAACCCTCAAGTTCGGGACCTAACTCTTCACCAGAGTCATATCCTAGTTCTAATCCTTCCAGTTCGGGACCTAACTCTTCACCAGAGTCATATCCTAGTTCTAATCCCGCAAGTTCGGGACCTAACTCTTCCCCAGAATCATATCCTAGTTCTTATCCCTCAAGTTCGGGACCCAACTCTTCATCAGAGTCCTATCCCAGTTCGTATCCATCAAATTCGGGACCTAATTCTTCGCCAGAGTCATATCCCAGTTCTTATCCATCAAGTTCGGGACCTAATTCTTCCCCAGAGTCATATCCTAGTTCTTATCCATCCAGTTCTGGACCCAACTCTTCACCAGAGTCCTATCCCAGTTCGTATCCATCACTTTCGGGACCTAATTCTTCGCCAGAGTCATATCCCAGTTCTTATCCATCAAGTTCGGGACCTAATTCTTCCCCAGAATCATATCCTAGTTCTTATCCATCCAGTTCTGGACCTAATTCTTCCCCAGAGTCATATCCTAGTTCTTATCCATCCAGTTCTGGACCTAATTCTTCCCCAGAGTCATATCCTAGTTCTTATCCATCCAGTTCTGGACCTAATTCTTCCCCAGAGTCATATCCTAGTTCTTATCCCTCAAATTCGGAACCTAATTCTTCCCCAGAATCATATCCTAATTCTTATCCCTCAAGTTCGGGACCAAACTCTTCACCAGAGTCATATCCCAGTTCTAATCCTTCCAGTTCGGGACCTATCTCTTCCCCCGAGTCATATCCTAGTTCTTATCCGTCAAGTTCGGGTCCTAATTCTTCCCCAGAATCATATCCTAGTTCCTATCCCTCAAGTTCGGGACCAAACACGTCCCCAGAATCATATCCTAGTTCTTATCCCTCAAGTTCGGGACCAAACTCTTCCCCAGAATCATATCCTAGTTCTTATCCCTCAAGTTCGGGACCCAACTCTTCACCAGAGTCGTATCCCAGTTCTAATCCTTCCAGTTCGGGACCTAACTCTTCACCAGAGTCATATCCTAGTTCTAATCCCTCAAGTTCGGGACCTAACCCTTCACCAGAGTCATATCCTAGTTCTAATCCTTCCAGTTCGGGACCTAACTCTTCACCAGAGTCATATCCTAGTTCTAATCCCGCAAGTTCGGGATCTAACTCTTCCCCAGAATCATATCCTAGTTCTTATCCCTCAAGTTCGGGACCCAACTCTTCATCAGAGTCCTATCCCAGTTCGTATCCATCAAATTCGGGACCTAATTCTTCGCCAGAGTCATATCCCAGTTCTTATCCATCAAGTTCGGGACCTAATTCTTCCCCAGAGTCATATCCTAGTTCTTATCCATCCAGTTCTGGACCTAATTCTTCCCCAGAGTCATATCCTAGTTCTTATCCATCCAGTTCTGGACCTAATTCTTCCCCAGAGTCATATCCTAGTTCTTATCCATCCAGTTCTGGACCTAATTCTTCCCCAGAGTCATATCCTAGTTCTTATCCCGTAAGTTCGGGACCTAGTTCATCACCCGAGTCATATCCTAGTTCTAATCCCTCAAATTCGGGACCTATCTCTTCCCCCGAGTCATATCCTAGTTCTTATCCGTCAAGTTCGGGTCCTAATTCTTCCCCAGAATCATATCCTAGTTCCTATCCCTCAAGTTCGGGACCAAACTCGTCCCCAGAATCATATCCTAGTTCTTATCCCTCAAGTTCGGGACCAAACTCTTCCCCAGAATCATATCCTAGTTCTTATCCCTCAAGTTCGGGACCCAACTCTTTACCAGAGTCATATCCCAGTTCTAATCCTTCCAGTTCGGGACCTAACTCTTCACCAGAGTCATATCCTAGTTCTAATCCCTCAAGTTCGGGACCTAACTCTTCACCAGAGTCATATCCTAGTTCTAATCATTCCAGTTCGGGACCTAACTCTTCACCAGAGTCCTATCCCAGTTCGTATCCATCAAATTCGGGACCTAATTCTTCGCCAGAGTCATATCCCAGTTCTTATCCATCAAGTTCGGGACCTAATTCTTCCCCAGAATCATATCCTAGTTCTTATCCATCAAGTTCGGGACCAAACTCTTCACCAGAGTCATATCCCAGTTCTAATCCTTCCAGTTCGGGACCTATCTCTTCCCCCGAGTCATATCCTAGTTCTTATCCCTCAAGTTCGGGTCCTAATTCTTCCCCAGAATCATATCCTAGTTCTTATCCCTCAAGTTCGGGACCAAATTCGTCCCCAGAGTCATATCCCAGTTCTTATCCATCAAGTTCGGGACCTAACTCTTCCCCAGAATCATATCCTAGTTCTTATCCCTCAAGTTCGGGACCTAACTCTTCACCAGAGTCATATCCCAGTTCTAATCCTTCCAGTTCTGGACCTAATTCTTCCCCAGAGTCATATCCTAGTTCTTATCCTTCAAGTTCGGGCCCTAATTCTTCACTCGAATCATATCCTAGTTCCTATCCATCTAGTTCAGGACCAAATTCTTCACCCGAGTCTTCCCCAGAGTCATATCCAAGTTCTTACCCATCAAGTTCGGGACCTAATTCTTCCCCAGAATCGTATCCTAGTTCTTATCCATCAAGTTCGGGACCTAACTCGTCACCAGAGTCATATCCTAGTTCCTATCCGTCCAGTTCGGGACCTAACTCTTCACCAGAGTCATATCCCAGTTCTTATCCATCAAGTTCTGGATCTAATTCTTCCCCTGAGTCATATCCTAGCTCTTCTGTACCTAGTTCGGAATCAATCTCGTCTCCAGATTATTGTCCTTGCCGAAATCCAAAAGCCGTAGATTCTTCTATTTCTAACGCGTCTTCTGAGTCTTATCCATCCAGTTCTGGACCTAATTCGTCCCCCGAATCATATCCTAGTTCCTATCCATCTAGTTTGGGATCTAATTCTTCCCCAGAGTCATATCCTAGTTCTTATCCATCAAGTTCGGGATCTAATTCTTCCCCAGAGTCATATCCTAGTTCTTATCCATCAAGTTCGGGATCTAATTCTTCCCCAGAGTCATATCCTAGTTCTTATCCATCTAGTTCTGGACCTAATTCTTCCCCAGAGTCATATCCTAGTTCTTATCCCTCAAATTCTGGACCTAATTCTTCCCCAGAGTCTTATCCTAGTTCTTATCCATCTAGTTCTGAACCTAATTCTTCCCCAGAGTCATATCCTAGTTCTTATCCATCAAATGCGGGATCTAATTCTTCCCCAGAATCATATCCTAGTTCTTATCCCTCAAATTCGGGACCTAAGTCTTCCCCAGAGTCCTATCCTAGTTCTTATCCATCAAGTTCGGGACCTAATTCTTCCCCAGATTCATATCCTAGTTCTTATCCATCAAGTTCGGGATCTAATTCTTCTCCAGGGTCATATACCAGTTCTTATCCATCAATTTCGGGATCTAAATCTTCCCCAGAGTCCTATCCCAGTTCGTATCCATCAAATTCGGGACCTAATTCTTCCCCAGAGTCATATCCTAGTTCTTATCCATCCAATTCGGGATCTAATACTTCCCCAGAGTCTTATCCTAGTTCTTATCCATCAAGTTCGGGACCTAATTCTTCCCCAGAATCATATCCTAGTTCTTATCCCTCAAATTCGGGACCTAATTCTTCCCCAGAGTCCTATCCTAGTTCTTATCCATCCAGTTCGGAATCTAATTCTTCTCCAGAGTCTTATCCCAGTTCGTATCCATCCAGTTCGAGATCTAATTCTTCCCCAGAGTCCTATCCCAGTTCGTATCCATCAAATTCGGGACCTAATTCTTCCCCAGAGTCATATCCTAGTTCTTATCCATCAAGTTCGGGACCTAATTCTTCCCCAGAGTCATATCCTAGTTCTTATCCATCCAGTTCTGGACCTAATTCTTCCCCAGAATCATATCCTAGTTCTTATCCATCTAGTTCTGAACCTAATTCTTCCCCAGAGTCATATCCTAGTTCTTATCCATCAAATGCGGGATCTAATTCTTCCCCAGAATCATATCCTAGTTCTTATCCCTCAAATTCGGGACCTAAGTCTTCCCCAGAGTCCTATCCTAGTTCTTATCCATCAAGTTCGGGACCTAATTCTTCCCCAGATTCATATCCTAGTTCTTATCCATCAAGTTCGGGATCTAATTCTTCTCCAGGGTCATATCCCAGTTCTTATCCATCAAGTTCGGGATCTAAATCTTCCCCAGAGTCCTATCCCAGTTCGTATTCATCAAATTCGGGACCTAATTCTTCCCCAGAGTCATATCCTAGTTCTTATCCATCCAATTCGGGATCTAATACTTCCCCAGAGTCTTATCCTAGTTCTTATCCATCAAGTTCGGGACCTAATTCTTCCCCAGAATCATATCCTAGTTCTTATCCCTCAAATTCGGGACCTAATTCTTCCCCAGAGTCCTATCCTAGTTCTTATCCATCCAGTTCGGAATCTAATTCTTCTCCAGAGTCTTATCCCAGTTCGTATCCATCCAGTTCGGGATCTAATTCTTCCCCAGAGTCCTATCCCAGTTCGTATCCATCAAATTCGGGACCTAATTCTTCCCCAGAGTCATATCCTAGTTCTTATCCATCAAGTTCGGGACCTAATTCTTCCCCAGAGTCATATCCTAGTTCTTATCCATCCAGTTCTGGACCTAATTCTTCCCCAGAATCATATCCTAGTTCTTATCCATCCAGTTCTGGACCTAATTCTTCCCCAGAGTCATATCCTAGTTCTTATCCATCCAGTTCTGGACCTAATTCTTCCCCAGAATCATATCCTAGTTCTTATCCATCTAGTTCTGAACCTAATTCTTCCCCAGAGTCATATCCTAGTTCTTATCCATCAAATGCGGGATCTAATTCTTCCCCAGAATCATATCCTAGTTCTTATCCCTCAAATTCGGGACCTAAGTCTTCCCCAGAGTCCTATCCTAGTTCTTATCCATCAAGTTCGGGACCTAATTCTTCCCCAGATTCATATCCTAGTTCTTATCCATCAAGTTCGGGATCTAATTCTTCTCCAGGGTCATATCCCAGTTCTTATCCATCAAGTTCGGGATCTAAATCTTCCCCAGAGTCCTATCCCAGTTCGTATCCATCAAATTCGGGACCTAATTCTTCCCCAGAGTCATATCCTAGTTCTTATCCATCCAATTCGGGATCTAATACTTCCCCAGAGTCTTATCCTAGTTCTTATCCATCAAGTTCGGGACCTAATTCTTCCCCAGAATCATATCCTAGTTCTTATCCCTCAAATTCGGGACCTAATTCTTCCCCAGAGTCCTATCCTAGTTCTTATCCATCCAGTTCGGAATCTAATTCTTCTCCAGAGTCTTATCCCAGTTCGTATCCATCCAGTTCGGGATCTAATTCTTCCCCAGAGTCCTATCCCAGTTCGTATCCATCAAATTCGGGACCTAATTCTTCCCCAGAGTCATATCCTAGTTCTTATCCATCAAGTTCGGGACCTAATTCTTCCCCAGAGTCATATCCTAGTTCTTATCCATCCAGTTCTGGACCTAATTCTTCCCCAGAATCATATCCTAGTTCTTATCCATCCAGTTCTGGACCTAATTCTTCCCCAGAGTCATATCCTAGTTCTTATCCCTCAAATTCGGGATCTAATTCTTCCCCAGAGTCCTATCCTAGTTCTTATCCATCCAGTTCGGGACCTAGTTCGGTAGTTAACGCACCCACGCCCAGTTCCAACTCTGATTATCCGTCTGATACGAACTCATATGCAAGTTCCGATGAATCTTCTTCCCCGGAAAGTAACTCTTATCCTGATGATGATTCAAGTAACTACTCCAATGATGACAGCTCAGTTGGTTCCAATTATGAGAACAGCGGTGACAGTTATTCCGATTCACCATCCGACTCCTCCAATGACTGCAGTAATTCTAAATTTCGAATTAATTCAAATTGTGGCTCAAGTTCGGATTCCAGTAAGTATTGACGATCCAGTAAGTAGTGAGTGAATATTAAAAAATACAATACGATTGCTCAAAAAGGTCAGAAGCTTATATGATGTGCCTCCTCTATCTGCTCCGGGCTCTTTAGGGCCATTCTAATTTTTAAAATCCCCCTTCCCCCCTACAAAAAAAATCACAAAATTTCCATCTGACGTCAAATTTATTTTATGGTAGTATTGTTCTTTTTTATGTAAATATGTATGTCTATGGCCAAAGGCCCAATTATTTATGTCCAATTTTGGCAAAACTTATGTAATGTTATCAATGTAGGAGTTGGAGTCTAACTGTTTCCTCTTGAAAAACACCATATGACCTTTCCAAATAATAATTTTGTGGATCGTTTGTAAAATGCCCAAGTTTAAAATATTATTTTTGAATTTTCCGAAAGTTTACAAAAGTGGACATACAACGATTGTTCTTTCAGTCATCGTTGATCTAGATATATAAGTAAACACACATTGCATAGAAATGTGCTGTAATTTTAAGAAATAAGAATTCCCATTTCCCACTAAAACACTTTTTTTATTTTGTTCGGCGAGATGCTTCTCTAAAAACGCGTAACTATTTGCGTTGGAAAGCCTCGCACACACATAAAGACGACCCTGGAAAATTCGATATTTTTCTATTATTGCTGTATGTGTAATTTTGTGATTTCCTCCTGATGGCAAAATATCTTGTGTCTTCAGGTAATACAATAAAATATACAACCTAATGTCAGAAAGTCCTATCATAATTTCATCAAAAGGAAACAATTCTAATTTTGCTCACCTGAAAAATGCAGCTCTTAAATGCTTTGAACGACAGTACTTTAATCAACGGCAAGAAATGTGAAATATTATTCATTTTTTTTATATATAAATATTTAATTATTTCAAA
Organism: Troglohyphantes excavatus; assembly: GCA_963932185.1. Taxonomy (NCBI): domain Eukaryota; kingdom Metazoa; phylum Arthropoda; class Arachnida; order Araneae; family Linyphiidae; genus Troglohyphantes; species Troglohyphantes excavatus. The sequence goes on from OZ010678.1 coordinate 61,597,433, forward strand.
AGTCAAAAGGAATTATATCAAGGAATTCGAAAAATTGTATATTAGTAAGAATACTACTTTATCCCTTAAGCCAGGGTCACGCGTTTCCAGCCTGGCCCCAATACTTTCCAAGGTTGATCGTGGGCGATTGGTTTGGCCGCTCCAATCATCAAATCTTGGAAGATTGGTTGAAGAGAATGACCAGGATATTCCAACCCCAAGGCAGAGGGACCAAGGAACATCGGGCCATGCTGGGCCATTGTGTAGACAGCCGATTCCGCTGATTCTTCATTGCAGCAAGGAAAGGCAAACAGTGGAAGGAAATATTTGTGAACAAACTTTCGATCTGGCTGGACACATAGGTTTAGGCTTCAATTGCTACTTTACAATAAAGGAATAAAAACAGTTATTTATAAAAAAAATTCAAAGAAAACCTCCCCTAACATGGATGCCAGTTATATCGCCAGGCGGCTTTCTGTGATGTTTAAAAAAATAGTTAAAACTGATATTTATCCGGGTTATGAATAGATTATTTTGCCTCTGGGTTTTTTAAACTGGACTCCTTCAGTCTGACTCTTACCGCGATCGCCCACTCAAAGGCCATCGAGAAAGTGAACGGATCCGACGAATGGACAAAATAGGAAACAGGGAGATAATAATTTTTGGTCGATGTTGGAACACGTATCGTTATTTCCTCCACCAACGAGCGTTAAAGAAGTAAAGACAGCTCTACGCCGGTCATGTCATTTATAGCAAATGAACATCATTCAGAATATGAAAGATTCACTGACCCAGATTGCGCATGTGCAAGAAGTTGCCACATCCCTCATTAAAGTTTCCGCACAGAGTTCAGTCTCATTTATTTTCACAAGTGGGTGGCAACCCATTTTTATTAGCTCATGTTTCAACAAGATTAACCTTTTATTAAAAATAATTATATTCCTTATTTATCTGTTTTTTTTTTATATTTCTTAAACTTTTGATATTTCTTGTCTAACTTAAGAAGAAGAAGAGATAAGAACTTAAACGATAATTTTTTCAAGAATACTTAATTTGTATAAATTTTTTTTTTATTTATAATATATTTGATAAGGTCCATGAATAACATTATTTTCTCTATAACCCAGCAAAAAAAGAGTCAGCATATAATCTTCATCAACATTTTTAAATTGAAGGTTTTATACAGAAAAACTAACTGCAGGGTGTTTTTTGTTAAAGATTTATGAAAATATAGGTTTTTGTTTTAATATTCTTCATAAAAACTGTACACAATCCTGCATAAAAACTTCAATTTTTAATCATGAAAAGAAAATGCAGATATTTTAAAAGTTGTATGCAGGAAAATAAAAACGTCAAAAAAAAGGCAGTTTTTTGTTTAAATATCCTTTATAAAACCTTCAATTTCAAAAAATAAAATTTTAAAGGTTTTATGTCGAATGATTTTTTTTTGCTGGGTATACAGCTAAAATTTTGGAAATTGGATTATTTATACATAATTTATCCTTGATTTAATTTCTACTCAATTTAGTTTGTCTTAATAGCAATTTAAAATGTGAAACATGTTTATCTGTACATAAAAACAAAATAAAAAATAATATGGATTTTACAAGTACTATCAATTTAAAGCTTGTGTGGGTTGGATGATATATTTGAATAAATATTGTCACGTAGTTTAATAACACGAAACTGGTTTTTCCCCAGCAAGCATTTGTTCAGACAGCAACACAGAGAGCACAAGCAAAAGTACCAGCCCGTAGGTTTTCTGAGAAGGCTACGTAGATAATAATTTACACATATATTTTTTATATAGAAATTAAGCGGGTTTGTTTTTATACAAATCTGCAGATTCATTCCGAGATTGATGAGATTTTGCAAACTTGACTTACCAAATAAGAATAAGATCACTGTCCAACATGATATTTTTAAAACCACCCCCCATTCCTCTTTTTAAAGCAGAAATGACTTTTTATTAAAACCGCCAGATGGAGCCGCAACGAAGAAATCGATCTGCACTGAGCAAAGCCCAAGGTAACGCCGTGTATACTTCAGCTATTAATTAATATAAGACAAGACAGTAACATGCATACAAGTAATACAAATTAGTATTAAAAACTGAAGTCGGGTCCCGGCACAACTTGAACAAGGGGCGTCTTGGTTTAAATTCGTGTGCTCAAACGACTACGCTAGACCATAACGGGTTGGATTTTAACACTATAATTCCGATTACGAAATGAGATAATTTATAATTTTTCAAGATATATTACTGTATCTTCGTATCTTATAACTTATTAGTTTTACAGTAAGAGACTATACCTTAAAACCTATTCTCATTTTCTCGTTTTCATTTCAGGTAATTAGGATATTAAACAGTCAAGATACTGAAGAAAATGTTCCAACTAGATTTCTTCTGTAATATATTATGTTAATAAAGTTGCTACTTTTTAAAGGTGATGGAACACATGCATTTAGTATCGTTACTGTTATCTCATAGTATATTTAGGATATACAACTTTTAAATCCATAAACTAATAGAAAAATTAAGCTGAATTTTACATGAAATATAACCTATGAAACACGGTCACATCTTGAAACGGAATAAAAAAAAAAACATGCATTTTTTTAATAAGAACACAAATTTTGTTTTCAACGACTTCAGGGAACGTTCATGCCATATTTGAAGAAAATCGAATAATGCGTTTGGTCGTGAATGTGTAACAAACACATTCTAAAATAAACATTATATTAGGTCGAGTTAAAACAAGACTAGACTATCTAGCTAATACTACTCCTAGTTAAATATTCAAAGATAATTTCCACATTGAAATTAACGTTATTGTATTCAGAAAAGAGAAATAATCTTTGTAATGTCTGTAAATATAAAATATTATTTTTTTAAAGAAAGAAAAACAGTCTTTAAGAAAAATGCGCTAAAACGAAAAAGCAATATTTAATTTTACGAACAAATTGAAAAAAATGAATTTTTTAATATCAATTATATACTTATTAAACCTTTTTGAAATTGGCACTTCACTTTATGAATGATTTCTGTAAATTAGTACCAAATTCAAAAAGTTGTAATAAGTATAAAATTGATATTAAATAATTCGGTTTTGTCAACTCTTTCGTAGAATTAAAAATTATTTTTTACTTTTTAGTGCATTTTTCTTAAAATCGTTTGTTTGGTTCTTTAAAAATATTGTTTTTTTCCCTTTTTAATTTAGCAGAAGGCTTCGCGCCCTGCTTATTATTAACCAAGAAATTCAAGTTGCTGGTTACATTTTTCCACGTCCCGAATCAGGTTTAATGAATGACTGGTAAACAAAAATATATTGTCCCAACAATGTATATTGTAAAACAATCCCTATGCATGCCAATTAAATGCCAGGTAAACGAAGTTTCATTGTTCGACAACCTTTATCCAACAATGAAAATATTTTTAAATCGGAGAAAATGTTAAAAAAAAGTCCAGTTAAACGATATTGACGGATATATAAAAGCCACGATAACCAATTATTTCTTGCAGTTTTAACCAAAGTGGAGTTTCCTTTATACAACAAAACAAGAATTTTCGAAATCGGACTATATAACGATCTGGTTAAATGAAAATTTCGAATAGTTAAATGCCGGAAAACCAGACATTTTTTTTTAAAGGTGGCCCTATCCTACATAAAAATAGTGTCCAAATATCCGAATTAGAACAAAAATCTTAAACGAACATAAATAAAAAAATATACATAACATTAGCATTGATAACCTCTCTCCTTTTGGCGAAACGTTATTTAATACTAAATCCTAAACTACGATTCAGACATTATATTAAAATTTCCGGATATAATATTGCCAGACAACCGAAGTTTCTGCATTTTGTTCCGAAAGGAGACATTCAGTATACATATGTAAAACCATTAGAATGAGAACGTCAGTTGCGCGCCACGTGGTGCACGGATGTAGGAACGCATTCCGAACACATACATACATGCATTCATGAGGGTCGATTGACAACATCTTCCTTCATTTGGGGCCTTGGACTTCGGTTGCTTACGAACTTTCACGGATTTCACGGATGATTTTGTACCTATCCTATGAAGGTTCCTACTGCACACTTGGAACATTATGCATGCAAGAACAATGCACCTCTTATTTCTTTTACCTACATTACATTTAGTTCCTTACATTCTACACCTTACATTTAGTTCCTTACATACTCCCATCCACATCAATAGTATTCCAGTTTATTTAAACTGAAAGGAACACATAAATTTGTATAATGTCATATGTATGGGTCACATTTTAATACTATTTTTGTCTCATGTTGCCATCTCATCTATTTATCTGAAGTAAAACGCTCCACTCGATCTGGATTCTGGGAAATTCAAGGTTAACTGATTTCCAATAATGTGCACATGTCAAAGAGCGGTGCAACACATGGGAGTGCACACCGATACCCCCCGGGGAGGAATTCCGATTCCGATCTAAAGAAGCCATTTTCTTACAAGATTTCGGTTAAAAGTGGGAGGACATTCCTTCGAAAAAGTACAATTTAACCTTCTGACCATTGCAAACGTACACTGTTCAAAATAGGTACTTGAAAATAAATAAAATGTACTCATTTTTGTGTACATGCAATGCCTATCATGGTTCCGAATACATAAGTTTCGATTTCGAAAAAGACATCTACTCAAAATGAGTATATGCTTGCCTACATGGGCCGCCTTCATAAATCCCTTTTAATATATATATATATATATATCGTCAATTACAAGCAACCAGAAATCGAACGCAGATTTTCAAAACCACAGTCCAGTGGCTTATCCGTTATACTACTACGGCGACATTTAGAAGTAAATATAAGAAATGTTAAAGAAAAATGAGTGACAGAAGAGTGGGAAATAAGATAATTAAGTTGTAATAACTGAATTTATAGGCAAGCAATCGACATGAAATAAAGTGGGAAACCATCTCGAGAACAACTATTTTAAGTTTGTGAGATTTTATTAAGATGGGTTGAACAAAAGCTGAGATTAGCAATATTAAATCCCATTTCTCACTTTTGTAAAAGTACAGTTGCTTAAATTTGAGTACACTTATTTACGATGCAATTATACTTACAAAAAACGAGTAGTTTCAAATACTCATTTTTAAGTACCTTTTTTTATTAGAGGGTATTTTTGCGTCGTTGTGTTGTGAGTTTTTTCAGCAACACTCCATTTTTAAATTCATAAAAATACTTAAATTTAAAAAAAAAATTTAAATATCGAAACAGAAACATTAACACATAATTAGAATTGCATGGACATTATTAATCATCCGAAAAGCGTCTGTCTGAAAAATTGCATATTTACCATCGTAGGACTTGACAAATAGTAGTAGCCAAGTAGACGGGAAAGGACATATTACAAATAATTATAATAAATTATAAATTATAATGCAGTTTTTACCATAACATTTAAAATAGAGTAGCGATTAAAATATTCTTTGCATTTGTAAAAATACAATTTTTCTGTGGATATTTAGGATTGGAAAAAAGAACAATTCTCAAAAAGAACAGCTTTAAAACAGATCAGATTAAAAACAGACCAGGTTAAAGAGCATCTGTGTAAATAAAACAGTACATGGGAAAATAAATAAAAACACATTTTTACAGTAATCAAAAACTTCTCATTCAGAACTGACACGAAATCAATGAATTATATTATTGGGTTTATTACAAAAATGCTGTAAATACTTCACGTGAAACGTCTTTAAAATTATGTTCCACATGCTATGGCATGTCGGCAAAAAATCTGACGAACTATGTTACGCTAGTTCTTCTACTTTTTGTATATTTAGGAAGCTGAAATTTGACAGAGTTGTTCCTTGTACCTCAAATACTCAAATAATAAAACAAAAGCTGTTTACGAACTTCTATCTAAAATACCTGTTCTGAGCAAGGGGTTCAAATAAAATTCACTTTTTTCTCTTATTTCCTGTATACCCCATACGAAATTTAGAAGAGTGGTTCATTATATCTTAAATAGTAAAACTCAGCTATTCGCGAATTTCTATCTGAAACCTTCAATTCATTTGCACCAAGTACACTGTTGGGTTTGAGGTTACGCGTCTTTGCCCTCTACCGTGTTGCTTGGCTCCCCTTACCTACACAGCTTGGCTATTTTTTTCATTGGAAATGGCTGGCGAATAGTCGACAAGATTTCTGAAACTATTCAGCCATTTCAAGGTTTCAATTTCCTATTAGTTTGTATTACCCCTCCGACACTATATTCAATATATATTGAGTATGTTTAAATGTATAAAATACACTTATTTTTACTTCAGAATGTAGTTATTTTCATAATCCAATACCCTTTTTACAACCCAATCAAAATCGACATTTATGTCGGTTACGCCTCTACGGCATGCGATCGACTTTATGTTGGTTAGCTCATCTGCTTTGCTTCTACGACTACTCCTACAGCTTTAATATTGGTGACTACGCTGTGTGGCTACTTCTATATTTGTTTTCGTAGTTTTTCAATGATACTTTTGGTTAGTTTAAGTGTTATGTGCATAACTAAAAGCTATATTTGTATAAGTAAATAAATAAATAAATAATTCAGCGCAGTAAAATGCAGTAAGAGAACTGTAAAACCCAAAAAGGTTTTTGATTTCATTACTGGCGAAGGAAAGCCTTGAAATGCATACACTCCCAACAACAATTGCTGGACTGTGGCATATGCTGAAAACGACATTTTTATAGAGAGTATTTCATCCTAGCAAACGGATTGTTTTCCTAAAAGTTTGTTGTTTTAAAGTAAAGAACATGTCTCGCTTTTTTCATCCGTAGACACCGCGCTCGACATCCGTCCAGGATTCCGACACTGGATTTGTTAGATCCAGTGTTTTGGAAGGAAACCAACCAATCCAGAGTCTCGAAAGTCGAATGCGGCATCTGCACACGGGAAAAAGGGAGGACATGTCCCGCACCTTTAAGTAGTAGAATCTAAATTAAATCAAAAGTTAGCTATGACGAATGCAATGTTTGAAACGACCACCGAGACGACTAGACATAGTCTTTTTTACCGAATATAACCAAAGTAGCATACAAGGTGTTCAAGAATTATCTTTACCATTAGATGGCCAACTTGGACACGCTATCGAACACCATGGTGAAATATGCAGTTGCTCGTCAAATTTGTAAAGATACTTGTATATTTGTTTTTGTAGTTTGTCAATGATAGTTTCGGTTAGTTTTAGTTTTATGTGCATAACTAAAAGCTAAATTTGTATAAGTAAATAAATATAAATAATTCAGCTGAGTAAAATGCAGTAAGACAACTGTAAAACCCAAAAAGGTTTTTTATTTCATTACGGGCGAAGGAAAGCCTTGAAATGCATACACTCCCAACAACAAGTTGCAATTGCGAAAACATCCGGGTAGTTGACGGAATGGAAATGACGGACGGGTTTTGCATACAAATGCGTTTACTATATGAGATTCTAATTCCGTAAAAAGTTGCGTTCCAAAGAATAAAAAAAAATTCAGAAAACCGTCATCAGGCAATTCAACATGTACGTTATATGCTCGCAACAAACCATGTGAAGTCGCTAGTCGGATTTTTGCACTATTCACTGTAAAAAAATTACCCATAAAACGCAATGGCAGTAGCCGGGATTGTACACAAAAATATATGGTTAAGAGTATGAGATTCTGATTCCGTAAAAAATAAGATTCCCCACAAAAATGTCTGTTGACGGGTTTCGGAGATAAACGATCCAATTGCGCATTGGAACTCGACAATAACACCCTCTTGCGGTCAGCTGTTTACAGGAGAGATGTCACTGAAGCATCTGCTCCATTTACGATCGTTTGATTGCTCCAACAATCATTGCTTGCGACGGCAATGTCCACATCAATCCCCCCCATTGCCTCCAATTCCATCAGCGGAGATCGATTAAAGGGGACATAAAATCCCGATTTCCCATCTGAAATGGAGTCGGGGGCAAACTCAGCTGCGGGGCCGAATGACGCAACTGGCCGTGTCCTCAAAGAAAGACAGATTGCGGGAGCCACTTCGCGTTTTTATTGTCATTGTGGAAAAAGGGCAAACGGTTAAAAAATGGTATCGCCTTTGGGATCGCTGATTTTTGTTTACGGAATCGGTAAGTTATCTGCTTAAGCAAATAATTGGTTATAAATATCTTATTATATGGGCGGCTGCCAGCGAAAAAAGTCAGCATATTTTCTACAAATTATGAAATCACACAATTTTTAACAGGTCATGATAGCTTTAAATCATATTCGTATAAATGTCACTTGTCTACATCAAATATATGTAAATGCAATACATACAGGAAGCATTCAAAATGACCAACATATTTGGTTCGAATGTCCAATTCTTCAGAAAGAGAATCGTATAATGGAACTGAAACTTTAAAACATTATTTGGCCTCCTCATTGTCACCAACTTGTTAAACAAAAATGTATTTTCAATGATTTTTGTCATTTTATTGATCAGTACTATGTAAGAGTTTTTTTTCCTTTTTAAATTTTTTTACATGTTTACTAATTGATTTATTTTTTTATACGTGAATTGTTTTATGTATTAATTGTATATCTTTACATCTGTAAGCTCCGTGTGATAATTTATGGTGCACAAAAATTTCTTTTGTCTTCAATATAAAATAAAAACACCTTCATCAAAATTGTGAAATTGAAGGTTTTATGCAGGAAAAGTCATTTTTTTCCGCTTGAAGATCTGTTAAATTAAAGAGGTTTGATTCGATACCTTTCATAGAACCTGTAAAAACATAAACAATTAAACCTGCTCAAAACCATTACTTTTGAGGCATTAAAATAGTTGAAATTAAAATGTTGATTTTTTGAAAGTTTTATGCAAAAAAAATTAAAACTTATAAAAAAAAAATGTTTTAAATTTCTTTATGAAATGCTTCAATTTTACAATTTTTATGAGAGTTTTATGCCGAATTTCTTTGCTGGAGTTGCCTGCCAAGTGACCTAATTCCCAAGTACTCCGAAAAGGGACTGACACCATTTTCCATTAATCGGCTTTCAATATCTTTCGTTTTTGGAAGTGGCGTGGGCCTTAAAATAAGTGGAACTTCATTCCTCTCAGCATTCCCGTCAAACCGAGTTCTGTTCTTGAAATTTTGTTTTTTGAACTTACACAACTTGGCAGCTAACCCACCCATATGGTATAAATGTGTAGGGAACGGTATAAAATATGTATGCCATTTATCATTGTTGTTTTTGTACTTAACAACATTGTAGATGAGTGCACGTCCCTCATACATATGCCTTTCAGAAAAAAAGAAAATATGCCTTTCTCCCCATTATGCGATTTAAACAACTTAACTTTTTAATTTGCTTATTTTTAAAAAAATTATTATACACTTTTTATCCCCATTGCATATTGTTCACAATTAATCGGTTATTTTACAAGACACTATATTTTGTATACGTAGGTTCTCATTCCGGAACTGCTGTGTGTGGGGGGGGGGGGGTGTTTTAATTCTTATAGAAGAGTCTATGTTAGTCTGAAAAGGATAGGTTGCATTAAAAAAAATTGTATTTTTAGCTCTTGAGCATTTGCACATTTTCTACTTCAAATCAACCGATTTACACAAAAATATGTCCCAATTTCGTTCAATGACAGTTTTAAGAAATTTTAAATATTTTCACAAAGTTGCCCTATACCAAACCTATGTATAATGTATATCCTCTTACACGCGATGAATCTTAACAAGTGATATCTCAAAAGAAAGAGAATTTCCCCCAGCAGTGACGAATCGTATTTTCATCTCAGGTTTGAAAATAAAATCAAGCGTCTAAAAGAATTATAGCATAAGGAAACATTAAAAAAAATATTTCAAAGGTCCAGCTAGAGTGTGTTTTGGCAGCTTGGTTGGAAAAGCGTTGGACTTTATAGCAATAGACAGCTTAATAAAGTCCCGTCGGGGGACCCCTCTCCCCCCCACCGATTCTCAGGCACAAACAGCTGGTTCCTCTTCATAATTTTTAAATACGTTTTGATCATTTTTTTAATGCGTTTTGTCGTTAAATGCATTATAATTTACTTTTTTTTATCTGAAATATCCCCCGAAGCAGAAAATATAGGTTGGGTTTTGGGATTGTATAAAATTTTCGGTTTAATTATTTCTTTTCTAGAAATAAAAAATACAGCACAAAATGTACAAAAAATTTATTTTTTGAATTTGTGTTGATAAATTAAATATTATTTGTTACCATGTTACTAAATATTACTAAATTTTTAGTTCACGCCAAATTTCAAGTATTCTGTAGTAAATTGACAGGATTTCCAAAGTGTTGTAATAGGTATTACTACTATTATTTAATAGCTACTTCTTATTTACATTTTTTGACTTTAAATTAAAAAAAAAAAACTTAGGTTAAGCATTTTATTTAGAACTAGCAATATGGCCCGGCGTTGCTCGTGGTCAGTTTGTGAAGTAAGAGATGTGCGACTTTTTTAGTTAGCGTAGCCAGTCGAATATCGCTCTCTATACCCGGTCTAAATTTATTCAATTAATTTGAGTAGTTATGGAGATATCTTAACCTATTATTTAAAAAAAATTATATTAACGACTTTACATGCTATTGCGTATAAACTGATGTTTTTGTAAAATATGTAATTTTGCAATATAAAAATCCCCAAAAATTAATAATTAAAAACACTTTTCCTGATATAAGCCTGTAATATGATGTCCTTAAAAGTAATGCATTTTGCAGATAATAAAAATAAAACACTTGGCGATGTTCTTTGAATGCCAAATGGCGTTGAATGCTTATGTTATTAAAAAAGTTTGATATATGTTTTTTATTGAAAAAATAACCCCAGTAACAAAAAAATGCAATTGTTAAACTTCACATTCATTATTTTTAGTATTGAAAATACAATAACTTATCGAAGCTAAAAAATATTCTATTCTTCCAAATGGAAATACTTTATTGTATTTGGCGAAGTTTTTTGGGTGCCAATTGGCGACCGGAGATTTGATGTCGTCTTTAATAACTATTTCTAAGAAAAATAAAGAATTATTTTATTTTGTAGCTGTATACCTTGAAATTCCAGAGAATTGTTACATAGAAAATTTTTAAATATGCTAGCATCAATATTTACAAGCAATAATTTTCTATAAATAAAAATCATTTCAAATAATCATTTCTGAATTTCAATAAAATTATTCTGAAGTGAAGCATGTCAAATAAGCTACATGGAGGAATAAATATAGAAACCCTAAGTGCACTTTTAGGAAGACCTATTCCGACGTTATAGCACAGTTCCACTTCGTAACAAATAGCACTCTTGGCATAAATGTAATAGCGTTGGATAGGAAATTAAGCACCGACGCTTTTAAGATCTTGAAACAAATAAATGTTTGGGGCATGCATAGATACACGTGGCGTCAACGAAACTGGTGGTTTATCTTCCTCCTTCGGTTGGCGAGGTTTTAGTTAACGACCGATTCCTAAAATCTGCTGCCAAATAAATGTGCTTTTCAATGAAAAATCGCAATAATAAAAGGCAGCTATTATTGTCGAAAAATATGTTTCGTCGCCAAGGTGATTTTTAACAATAATGTTATGAACGGAAGATCTACATGTAAATTTCCCATAGGAATAATGTATGGGAAAATGGAAAAAATTCTATAACTTTTAAACGGTTGCATATATCTACCTGAAACAAAGTGCAGATTTTAAACTGGGACCATATTGTTAAAATGGTGCAAGTTTCATAAAAATTCATGCAGTGGTTTTTGAGTTAAATACGAACAAACAGACAGACTTTGGCGACCTTTTAAATTAATTTGGCAACATTTGGCGACGTTTTAAATTTATTTGGCAATATTTGGTGACATTTTTAATTCATTTGGCATTATTTGGAGACATTTTAAATTTATTTAGCGATATTTTTAATTCATTTGGCGACATTTACTCATCAGCCAATCAAAATGAATCGTTTACCCAGTATTGTCGAAAAATATTTTTGGTCGCCCAGGTGATTTTTAACAATAATGTTATGAAGAGAAGATCGAGATGGAAATTTCCTATAGGCGTAATGTTAAAGAAAATGGAAAAAGTTCTATAACTTTTGAATGGTTGTAGATATCTACATGAAACAAAGTGCAGATTTTAAACTAAGAAAATATTGTTCAAATGGTGCAAGTTTTATAAAAATCCGTGCAGTAGTTTTTGAGTTAAATCCGGACAAACAGACAGACAACAAAATTTTAAATGTGATTTTCGGAATCAGCGTATTCTAATTCGTAAAGAAAACTCAAAATGAGGGGTTTTGTTCGATTCCACAGACAGACACTCCATTCTTATATATAAGTATTAATGTGACTTAGTTCCATTCTCTATCAGGGAAAAGTCCTGTTCTGTAAACAGTGGTTAAAAATGTTATGTTTTGGTGGCAAACCTTATATAGGGCTGTTATAAGTTTTGGTAGCAAACTTTTATAGAGCTTCCAGATGCTCTCTAACATATATTCAAATATTAAAATTTTCTCTTTAAAATATACACACCAGGTTACTTAGAACCATAAGACAAACCTTAAATGGCATTTTTTTTTAACATGGACGAAAACATTGTGAACCACATTTAATTTCAATTGACTTTCAATAAAAATTACTTATTTAATCTTTGAATTTTTAATCATTAAATACATGAAAATGTATTTTACAATTAAAAAATCATAATAAAAGATTTTTTTTTGTTTCCAGCTCTAACTACTGCTGCTCGTAAGTATGAATATCTCTTGAAACTGCTTTAACGATTTTTAAAAGTTTGTAGTGTTGATTTCACGACAGTAACTTGTTAGAGTTTAAAAATCAGAAATTTTATCAAATAATTAACCCAATGGAATTTTTAAAGTCTTTTTTTTTAATGATTCTATTGAGTATTTTAAATACACATCGCCATAAATATTAAGTTAATATATCACAAAATGTTTTTTTCAGTGAATTTTACACATTTCTCAAACTATAAAACAAATGGTATTTGTTTTATAGTTTAACTTTTAAATAATTCAAATATACTGTATTTAATTGGCAGATGTTGCAAAAAATGTGGCAATATTAAGTTACAAAACGCAAAAGTTACGGGTTTATGATCACAGTTACGAAATTAAAGGTTTTATAAAGAAATTTAAAGCAAAAATAAACCTGCATTTTTTAAATGTTTTTTTGCAAAGAAGTTTACATAAATCTGCATTTTTTATTACATGATTTTATTGCCTCAAAATTGAAGTATTTAAGCAGGTGTATAAAAGGAATTTGGACGGAAAAAACCCATTAATTGATGTTTTTTAGTTTTAATAGAACTTAATAAAAACTGCATTTTTTATGCATAAAACCGTCATTTTTACAAATTTGATGAAAGTTGTATGCTGACTTTTTTTTATTAAGTAAGTCAGATTAACGTAAGAATCACGTTAGAGTTGAATTTGGAAAACTGTTAAACAGTTTCCAAGCATCTCCTTCGTTTGTTATTGATTTGGAATTGGTGTAACTAGATGGTCTTTTTACACATGGAAATGCATCCGGAAGCCTTAATACTCTATAACCTTGTGTCTAGTAATTTATATAAAAAAGATATTACAGAAGATGGTATATTATCGTTAGAGATTTCTACTACTGAAGCTTTAGCTAAAACATTTGTGTGGCTTAGAATAAGTATGCAAATCAAAGATACATTCGTCCTTCTTGTTCCAAGTCACAGATATATATATTAGTACTTAGGCCGAAAAAATATAAAACCTCAGTGCTTTTGTCTGCTTTATTGTAGAGCAGTAATAGGACATAGAGTGAGCATATATCAGGAAATAATTCCTTTGGAGAAGTATAGCTGTGAAACATGTTAAAACAAGATTATATATATATATATATATATATATATATATATATATATATATATACATATATATATATATTGTAATTTGGTGAAATGTAAATCGTTAAGTGAATCTGAGTACATACAGTTTTTTGCACGTTTTCTAAAGTTTCTGATTTTCTGATTATAGTAAACGTTTCTTCTGTCTTACATTTAACTTATAACTAAATAATTATTTATAAATTTCACATAATTTATCCATTATATTTTTAGCTCCTCATCGTAATGGTAATATAATATTGATTATATAAATAAACACATTGGTTTTAAAATTTGAAAACAAAATAATTTGAGAGTATATAACCCTATAGAAAAATAATTTTAAAACGAAATAATTTTTTAGTGTGAATTATTAAATAAAAAACGTATATCTATTTGGAAAGGATGGAATGAAAAATAGTTATTTTACGAAAAATTAATTCTTTACAGAAATCATATTCAAATAAACTGTCAAAAATATCCAATTTGTTAATTTACATTTTTCATTCCTCATTTCATACATTCATTTAATCTCAAGTCCGGTCGGAGGATCCCTCCCCCTCCCCGCCGGTTTTCAGGCCCAAAACAACAGGTTTCTCTTGATAATTTTTAATTTAGTTTTGTTAATTTTTTTAATACATAGTATTGACGTTAAATGCATTAAAATACTTTTTTTGTCTGAAATATCCCGCTAAGAAGAAAATATAGATTGGGTTTTAGGATTGTAGAAAATTTTCGGCTTAGTTATTTCTTTTCTAGAAATAAAAAATACAGCACAAAATGTACCAAAAAAATATTTTTTGAATTTGTATTGGTAAATTAAATATTTTTTGTTACTATGTTAATAAATATTACTAAATTTTTAGTTGACACCAAATTTCAAGTATTCAATAGTACATTGACATGATTTTCAAGATGGGGAAATAAATATTACTACTGTTTAATTACTACTTCTTATTTATATTTTTACTTTAAATCAAATGTTTTTGATTTTTTTTTCAAGTTTAGCATTTCATTTAGAATGGGACTTAGTTCCATGCCCTCCAAATCCTGTTCTGTGAACAATGGTTAAAAATGTTATAAGTTTGGTAGCAAACCAGATGCTCTCTAACATATAATCAAATATTGACATAGTGTCTTTAAAATATACATAACAAGTTACGACGAACCTTAAATGCCATTATTTTAACGTGTCCGAAAATATTAAGAACCACATTTAATTTCAATTAACTTTCAATAAAAATTACATATTTAATCTTTGAATTTTTAATCATTAAATACATGAAAATGCATTTTACAATTAAAAAATCCTAATAAAAGATTTTTGTTTCCAGCTCTAACTACTGCTGCTCGTGAGTATGAATATCTCTAGTAAACGTTTCTTCTATCTTACATTTAACTTATAACTAAATAATTATTTATAAATTTCACATAATTTATCCATTATATTTTTAGCTCTTCATCGTAATGGTAAGATAATATTAATTATATTAATAAACACGTTGGTTTTAAAATCTGAAAACAAAATAATTTGGGAGTATATAACCTTATAGCCAAATATCTTAAAACGAAATAATTTTATAGTGTGAATTTTTAAATAAAATACGTATATCTATTTGGAAAGGATGGAATGAAAAATAGTTATTTTAGGAAAAATTAATTCTTTACAGAAATCATATGCAAATAAACTACCAAGTCCAAAATATCCATTTTTTAAATTTACAATTTTTATAGAGAAAAAAGTGTTTTTCTGTGCAAACTTCAATTTTTTTGTGTGTGAATGCATTGTTTGCTAAAAAACGTTTTAGCTTTAAGGTAATGTTGCAGAGTGCTAAAAACTCATTCGTATAAAACGATTAACGGTAGCATTGATGCTGTTATGGATTCTAACAGCATTCGTTTTAATTATGTGAAGGAAAATATATTTATTGTTTGAATCCCGCTAATTGCACTTTGACACATGGTAGTTATTTTCAAAACTTTATTAATAATTGTAGAACAATGAATGGCAATTTTATACGGTCTTTATCATTGAAATTACATTCGGCAGCAAACTATAACAATCACAGTAACTTTCAGCACAATCAAAAATAGTCTTTAACGTTTGAGTAGCTAGCTAAATATCCCCACCCCCATTTATTTTTGTTGCATGGAATATAAACGTTCATAAAAAAATATTATATTTAAAATATTTTTCTAATTTAAGGGATCGGAGTAAATTTTGAAACCTTCTCTTCTAAAACAGTCTATAAAATACCCTCCTGTAGTGAAATAAAATTTACAGATTTTATATTATGCTCATCTCTCAGAGGATGAAAAGGATAGTTGTCTGATAGTTGTTTTTTTATTAATTACTTTTCATGTGTGGCAGACTTTCTAAAATACTGCAACTGCTATTTTTTAGATTTACTTTTAATGACAAATTTTACTTATGCGTATTTATTTTAATTGAACTTTTATTACAAGATTCCACAGATACGGCGGAAGGAATGCTAGTTTTATATAATGCGAAATTAAAGATATTTGTATAAGTCGCATGAGCAAAGTCTTTACATAGTTGTCTATTAAAAGTGGTTTATTTTTTATAAAATAATAAAATAAACTTTTTCAGAGCATCATGATCCTAAAGCAGGTATGTGACAACATATTTTTGAACATGGAAAACACATTTGGGCGGGTTTGCTGCTAAGTGGTGTCAGAGAGAGAGAAAGACGAACATCAGTTAAGATCGCAACTTGGTCTATTTTTAAGAGAAATTTTAACCACTCATTATAGGGCAATCCATTGAACCAAGACGGATCCAGCTGCCGAGTAACGAAAAATAGTGTTAGTCCATTTTAGGATGTTTGTGAGATGTACCGCTTCACAGCAAGCCCGTCCCATTGTTAAATATGCTACACTTTTCATTTTGTTTAGGTTTTAAGAATTTTGCTAAATTGCAAAGTCTGACATTTACTTCTGAATGAACCATATTACTATTAATAATTAGAACCTTTAGAAAGTAGAAGTTAATCTGAACAGAAAAAAAACCAAAAGCGAAAAAAAAATGTTTACTGGCAAAAAATTGTTTGAAGAAACTTTAGAGCACTTTAAACAGTTGTGGCTGGTTATCGGAAATATGGAATGTTCCTATTGTTGTTAATACTTTAAAAAAAAATTACATATAGTTTTTGACATAACATTAAAAATTGAAGGATATTTAAAGTGTTCCGTGAATTTATAAATCAAATATATAAAGATTCCCATTCTGTGAATTTCTGATACATTTCGTTCACTCCTATTGATAAGAAAAAAATAAGTTTTAAAAATAGAACAATTCTCAAACAGAACACAGGAACAATTACAAAAGGAACAGTTTTATAATATAACAGGTTAAAGAGGATTCGTTAAAAAATGAAACGAGATACGGAAACAACCGTTCTCCAAAACGATCGTGAATATCTCTAAAGAATGTAAATATACTTCATACCAATTGACCTTTCGCAGATCAAAAAACAGAAAATATTACCTGGATTAAAATTGTATGCTAATTATTGATTTATGTGTAGTTGTTTAAATTTTAATATTACATTCTTTACAGAGTTTTATAATGGTAAAACTTGCTTTTTTATTTACTGCTATTATTTTCTATATTTATATGTATTTAAGATAGAAATAAAATATTTATTAACATATTTTGTAATTTTTAATTTGCCACACACCATATTTGTTCAAAGTTATAAATAAATATGCTTAATAGTAACGTATTCCTTTAAATGCTGATACTCACTTACAATTTAATTGTGCTGCTAAAGTTTTTGAAACTAAACAAAATACTAAAAATATCAAACCATTTTCTAAATATATCAAATACAATAAAGAATTATTTTTGCCAAAATTACGCACTGTATTTAAATTTTGCACTCCGTGTATGTTCTCCTGTGTGATTACATCTTTTTTTCTTACTAGATGCGCCTATTTACAACTACGGAAAAGTCAGTGAGTAATTACTTGTTTATACTTTCTCCAAATAGTTTTAAAATAATAACTAGTTTAGTATAGTAACGTATTACATTTCTAGTTAAACATAAATATTAGGGAAGATGTTAAAGTAATCATATAATAGTTTTAAAAATAGCTTTAATAAAGTTTATTTCGAAAAAAAAAATTAACTTTCATAAATTGTTCTTTTTTTAATTCTTCCTTAAATATGCTTTTTTAATTCTTTTTCAGACAACGTGTTCGAAAGTAGGTTAATCTTTATATCCTTTTATTATTTATTATTTTTAATCATTACATCCCATAGAACATAGGAATGTGCAAACTGGACTGTCTGAATAAAATCAGAAAAAAATACCGGGCTTAGCTGTACCGGAGCAAGGCAAGAAGGGTTTTATGTTAAACTGTGCTGAATTTTAATTTAAATTTTTGACACTGTAAATAAAGTAAAACTCGTGAATATATGCTGACTTCCTTAAAAAAATATCTCACAATAAAAGTCATAACAAATTGAATCAAATAAACTATGTTTTTTTTAAATAACCTTTATTTATAATTAAATAATATTCAAGTATTCACATATAGGTTAAGGCATGTCAAATTTCTATTTTTTTTAATGGAAAATCAAAGTTATATTATTTTCACGTGTGAAGTATTTTACTATACATTAAAGAATTATCCCAAGCCGTGAAAAGAAATAGGAAAGGCTCAGTCCGCACTGTACCGTAAAGTCTGGTTCGTAAGTACTTTTGGAACATGTGGTATAACTGTCGGCCCGCCTTCCTTTACACTATGGTTGGTTATTCATCACTGTAGGCTAAATCCCCGTGGAGTTTAGGAGGCCCGAAGCGTATACTTTAAACATAGTACCGAATAGGTTAGAAAGTCGCTATAAGTTCAGAGGAGAGAATGATTTAACAATCAGCCAGATCGACGCATCTCATTTTCTTCTACACGATGGTAAGTTATTTATATCTATAGCTTAATTATTTTTGGAGTTATGGGTATTTTAAATATGTCACTCTTTATATTGCTAAAGTTTTAGCCGATGTACCCGTACCTATTTTAAAGACGTATTCACTTAAAAAAATATCTAAAAAAATATTAAAAATTTGTTCACATCAAATTTGTGTTATTTATATTGTATTTTACCCTCATTTTTTTAATTAATAAATTTAACTGTTTTAGAACCTGAAGAAAGTATGTCACAAAGTCTGTTTTAAATATGTTATAAAATGATTACGTTAATAGAAAATAAACTTATTTAACATATAAAATATGTTAAAGTATGCTTTAAATATTTACAAAACTTGTTTTTATTAAGGGGTTTTTAACTGCACTATAGGTAGTTTTAAATCTTTATTACCTGAAGGATACGAAATTATCCATTTGTTCGTTTATTATCAGCTTTCTCCCAACT
The DNA here is from genome assembly GCA_963932185.1 of Troglohyphantes excavatus. Classification (NCBI taxonomy): domain Eukaryota; kingdom Metazoa; phylum Arthropoda; class Arachnida; order Araneae; family Linyphiidae; genus Troglohyphantes; species Troglohyphantes excavatus. The sequence goes on from OZ010678.1 coordinate 61,616,701, forward strand.
TGAGAAATAAATTTAAAAGTTCATACAAGATTTCTATTTTGAAATAATTTTTACAAATTTGTGGAAGCTTTCGATATCTTTTAATAATAATAGTATTTTAAAAAAATTTATGACAAATGCACATGTTTTGGAAATAAAAATTAAACCCTTCTCCAGTGAAAACAAAGTTACAGATTTGACATGTTCTCTATCCTTCAGAGGGTTAAAGATGTTATACATAATTATCTGCATAAAGAAAACCCTTCCATATATCTTTGGAATACTTAATATTAATTCTCCAAACATTTGAAACTTCGATATTTATGTAAAATGCGCAATAAGTTTAAAATACAGTTTCACTAAAGAAAAATTCATTAAACAACATCCAACTTTTTAGAGACTTAATACATCCGAAGTTTCAGGGAAAGAACAATTAAACAATGGGTATACTAGGAGTTTTTGCAGAAAACGCAAAACTCAATTTTTCTGTAAAACAGCATTCATATATTTAAATTTTTTACATGAATTAATTTAAATATATTTTATACCTATAGAAATTGCAGGTAACTGCATAAATAGTTTATAACATTTATACTCTAATAAATATATCATCGTTCAAAGTAAAAAAAGTAGTATGCCATTTTTTTTTTAATTATAGCTGAATGTGACATTTTGTGAGTTCTACCTAACAATTAAAATATCTGATGTCATCATTTTATCCATTAAAAGAAAAAGACGCAACAAAATGTCAAAAGATTCGACTATAGAATTAAGCAAAATGAAACAGTTCTTTTTGCTTTTTGAAAAGTGCAAGTGTTCGTCATATGACCTTCTGCACTTTGAAAGGCGATATAGAGTCATATTTTTGAGGCATTTTTTAATATATATTTTCAATGCAAGATCTACATTTTTTTTATAATATGTTAACTTAAAATCCTAAAATGATTGTGCACATGCACAAGTGTACCGTTTTTTTTTTAAATTATTCAATTATCAAATTTTTAATAACTTTTTCTGTTAACATGTAAAAACATTTAATAATTACTTATAATATTTCTTCAATTTCATGTTCAGGATTTTACCGTCAAGGTAAGAAAATATTTCGATATAACTAAACACTTTGACTTTGAAGTTTAAATTAATACGATTTTGGGGTCCATCAGTTTTTATATGCGAATCATAACAAGATAACAACGATACGAATAATGGATACTAATTCGATGATAACAATGATTTATGCGAATAATAACAACTTTTTTAATTTTATACAAATAATAACAACGCTATTTATGAAACAATATTCTTCTGGGCAACATTACTGTTGTTATTTTAACTGCAATCTATTTTGTTATAAAATAATCTTTTTAAAACAAAGACAACCGATTTTAAGAAAATGCGTTCATAAGTAAAAGTAAATCATTTTTAATTTCACGAATGAGTTGAAACAAAATGGAGTTTTTTAATATTAATGTTATAATTATTTCAACGTTTTGAAATCAACACCAAAATTTATGTATGCGTTTTGTAAATTGGCACCAACTTCAAATGGTTGTAATAAGATTAATCTAATAATATAATAAAATTAATGTTAAATATGGAGTTTTTTCAACTCGTTCGTAAAATTAAAAATATTTTTTTATTTTTACTTTTAATCGCATTTTTCCTTTTTTTTTTTAAATATTATTTTATGTTTCCTTTTTAGTTTCTAACTTTTTTTTTCTGTTACGCGGTAGCGATTGAAACGATATTTTGTGCAATTAAAAGTTTCTGAATGAGCGGACATAATTTGAGTTTTCCTATTGTGTGCAACTAAACAGTTTAGTTGAATGTCCGATATTTGCCATCCAATTGCTTTACAAAACTATCCAATCTATTCCATCTGCTTGTTACCCTATTCCAAATAATGATTTCTACCCTCACGGTTAAGCTGTATATAGTAATACTCGAAACGATGACTTTTTGTTCGATTGACAATATTAAATTATAAGCCATCATCCAGTTTAAAGAAAAAAATGTTGCGATTCCATTGCAACAGAAACAACGCTTTTTCTTTTTAAGAAAATCATTTTTTTTGTTAAAATACTTTTTTCTAAAAGAATAGAAGATTTAAAAATGCGATCATATCATCTGATGCCGTTTCAATACTCCAAGAATATTCGTTTGAGCCGTTTGGATGATTGTATATCACATGCAGAAACAACAATAAAAATATTAAGTAAAAGTTTTGTAAAAAAAATATGTTTCAAAATATATTCTATAATAAAACGTAAACATTGTGAGTCAATTTCCTCAGAGACATGTCTAGCCTCCAAATTCAGAACAATGTTTGTGTGTGGCATAGTTTTTAAAAGGTTAGACTGCGAAGTGTCTTGGATTTTTATGATTTTTTTTACATTTCAAGAAATTAAAATATTTTTAATGATTCCTTTATATGTTACATTCTTAAAAGTTTTTATTCAGATGACTTGATTATTTTGTCTTATAACCTCGTTTAATTTTTAATTAATAAATGTAACTGTTTTAGTACCTATAGAACGAGAAGAAGGTATGTGATAACATATTTTTGTACAGTTGACACATTTCTACCTATTGTGTTACAATTCCAAAGCCTACGACCTACCTTTAGGAACCAATCCTTTAAATACTTTAACTCCTTTTACTGAAAGAAAATTCGTTTGAAGTATGCATCACATCAACATGCAATACACAAAGCTACCTATCGACATAAAACATCCTTTTTCCTGTTCGTGAAGAAAACATTTCTATTTATAGTTTTGACATGTTAAATAACTCGAAAATGTATTCATTTTATTAAAACGAAATCTGTTTCACTTCATAGGGTTTATAAAATGTCTTCGACAATGGGTCGCATAGGTTTACATTGAATAAATCCTCAAGAACTTTTTTTTATTATTCCTTACTAATTATTTTTCGTTTAAAAATTTTGGATAAATAGAATATAATAAGATAAAAACTCGTCTTATAGAACATTGCGTTAAGAATATTAAAATACATATACAACGTTAAAATGCGCAATAAAAATCCGTATAATCCGGACATGTTTCGGGAGATACATCACCCTTCATCAGCGATGAAGGGTGATGTATCTCCCGAAACATGTCCGGATTATACGGATTTTTATTGCGTATTTTAACGTTGTATATGTATTTTAATAGAATAGAATAAGACTGATTTAAAAATCTGTAATTAGATATTAGTGCATGTAATCATATCTAAATACTATAACATTGTAAATAAGGCAAGACATTTAGAAATAATATTACAAAAATTAAAAATATCTATGTTTTTCTACCAGCTTCAAAAAATGTCTAATTGAAAAATCAATATCTGCAATATTGTTTTTCAATAGTACCGATTTAATCCGTTTGAAAAAAAAAATAATTAACACTTTAGCTTAATCGATAATATCGATGATATTGGCGTAATTTATAAAGGTGCTACTATTAAAAACTTCACAGTTATGTTAAGATATGTAGGAAATGCTTCGACATACTAATTGAATCGAATCAAAGACTAAAATAATTCAAACCGAAAGCTACATAAACAGTAATTTTTTAATGCTTTCTATTTACACAAAAATTTTAAACAATTCTAATTTTTTTAATATGTTATGAAAAGTATTTTTTATACTTTTCGTAAAAAAGCAAACATTATGCGTGAAAAAAATGGCCTCGTTAGACGTTGCAAACACAAAAACTCTGTTAATGCGGATTTTGAAAAGTGTTCAAATAATTTTTTTTAAGAAAGCTTTTGAATAAGTAAGAGGACGTTGATGAAGTTTGCACTAAATTTTATAAAAATTCACAAGTGACGAAATTCTTTTTTTGCACGCATAAAGAACTCTAGTGTCATTAAATCCGCATGGTTTGAGGCTAGGTCGAGATTTTCGTATGCAAATTTTGTTAATTAAATAATTTATTCAAGATGTTTGCTTTGGGAAATTAAGTTAAATTATGTCACCTTCCAAATTATTTTTGGAGAGCGAATTACTTTTTCGGTCAAATTTTAATTGAAATTTAAAATGACATTGTTTTCTCCAGCCACCTTATTTGAGTTTATTTTGTGGAATAAGATTAATAAAACAGAATCGCAATTCTTGGAGAATAAACTCCATTTCTTTTTACTGACACTGAAAAGTTCTAATGTCACTTTTTAAGCCTGAGTGACAAGAAACACGCTCGTGTTTTAAGGGGATTTATATTATTGTATGTAAACTTGACGAATGTCGTACTGACAACTTGTCAATGGGTAAAAAAATTAATTGCTACAAAAAGACTTTTCTCTATAAAAACATTTTTCTCTACAAAAAGACTTTTGAATAATTTCATTTCCTTAAAGATACTATATTTTTTTGCCAAAAACAAAATAAGAGTTGCACACTTTATTTAGACTAACTGTTGAAAATGAAACAATATAACGTATAAATTTCCTCAAACTTGTCATTTTCGCCATTTTTTTTAATTAATTAAATATATAATTAAAAAAAGTGTTTATTTATACATAGATTTTAATTTATGAGAAAATTTGCACTGTTGTTTTGGCTTCTATATTATGGAGAAAAAAACCGATCACGCCATGCAGATTGGAGCACAGTAAAAAAGGTATTATGCGAAGCGTCTTTTTTAGCTGATTATAAGAACAGGGATGAGTCGTTAATGAAAATTTCGTTAAAAGGCATATACAATATTCCAAGGTCTTTCTAATAAAATAGGTCAGTAGCCCTCACCAACAGCCCATTGTGTAGCTCTAGCAGACTCTTCCGTTTTAAAAGCAGGATCTTCATTTTCTTCTACACTGATACGTACATCTTGAAGTGAAAATGCATACAAGTAATTCACAATATAAAAAGTTGCTGTTTCTAAGAAACTATTTTTATATATAATTATCTTACGCGGTGATTGAAAAACGCTGTATTTCTCTACGCAGAATGGCAACAGTTAGTTTGTTTACAAAATTCTGTTGCACCCGCATTTTTATTTTGCCATTATGTAAACCATTTTGCCGATTAAGCCCTTCAATTCATTGGTAAATAATTATTTTGAAGATGTCATTTATTTTACAATGAAATTATATGTAAATAATTAATTATTTATATGTCTAATATTTTTTTCAATTCCTTGTTCAGTTCATCGCCGTCATGGTAAGATAATATTAATTAGATTAACAAACACGTTTTGTTTAAAAAATTGAAAACAAAATAATGTAGGGGATAAACCACAATACATTTATTTTTGTATTTTTAAACGAAATATATATAAGTAGAACTTCAAGTATCCGGATCAGTTGGGACCATTGCCAATCCGGATTATTGAATAATTTATTAAAAAGATTATTTCTTAGTAAAAATACAGATTTACTGTTTTTTCTCAAAGCGATCCGGATAATTGGCAATCCGGATAACTGGAGTCCGGAACTTTGTGTTTTGTGTATTTAATTTTTGAAAGGATGGAATAATATATATGTGTTGTAGGATTAATGTGTTTAAAATGAATTACATAAATAATATGAAAATAAACTACAAAGTTAAAAATGTCCGGTTTATTAAATTATATTTTTAGGATTTTTTTTTTATGGAGATTTTTTTTCATTTTCCAGAATTTTTTTTTGGTACAATGGACACAACAAGTTTTAATTTTTTTTAATGTTTTGTTTGCTAAAAAACGATTACACTTTTCAGGAACAATCGTTTTGAACTTTAGTGGGGAAATACATGTTCATACTCGAATCCCTACCGTTGCTCCTGATAATTATTTTACACTAAAAGGTTAAATACACCGCCTTTTAAAAGTTAAGCACGCGACAGTAAATTCGACATAAATCAAAAATTTCTACTTGCATTGACTCAGAGTTTCACATGGATGCATTGAATTATTCCCCGAGCGTCAGCGAGGTCCTGTTTTCTATTGTTCGACATTTAAACCGTTCTGCATTTCGGCCGTTCGTCTCCGGTGAACACAATTCTTTAAATGGTAGAATTGTTATTCGGTCTGTTTTATTAATATTATTACTTTTTGGTTTTACCACTGCTCAATTCATTAAAAGAAACAAATTTAATACAAGTTTATTTTTACTTGCTATTAATTGAAAAAAAAATTCAAGAATTCACGAACACGGCTAATAGATTTATAATATTTATAGGCAAAATGAAGGATATTGGAACAAGTTGGACAGTTTATTTGCCTTACAAAGTTATATATTTTAATATATATTTTCTTTTTGAAGCTTATATCGTGTTATGCAACAACCAGTCAATCCACACAGTGGTCGACTCGAGAAAACTGGCTTTGAAGCAAACCACTGAATAGGAATATCCATGCTGCAACAATTATCTACGTGTCAACATCACTACTGATTTTTTTAAACATAAATAGATACCCAAGGTTTCGCTTCCTATGTTGAAAACAACATTTTTTTTTAATTTGTGGGTTACCATTTGTCCCATATACATTTCGTATTAAAAAGTATTTATGATAGGAATGACAATTTTCATTAAAAGTAAGCTATATTCTAAACGTTTTGGTAACAATTTGATTCCCATAGTATTTTGTACTCTACGTTTAATTTTTATAAATTAACAAATTCAAATATATTTAGAACCTAACAGAGGTGAAACAGGTATGTTATAATGCATTTTTTAGCGTACATATAACATTTACTCTATCCTAGATACAAATCTTAATTATATGGATTCTCATTTATTTCTTTAACTTTGCAAAATTCGACACTTATCTTTGAATTAAAGCATTACCATTAATATTTAAACATTCTAAAATAAAAATTAATCTTAAAAAAAACTTAAACACATTACTTAGGTTGTTTGAATAAACTTTAGAGCAGTCCTATAAAATAAGGTTTCAAGTGACAATAATAATTAAGATGATGGAAGGTGTTAAAATTTAATACTTTTGGGCAATTTTACTTTAAAACACTCATTACAAATAACTATTACAAAGGAAAGACTAAGTATTTAATAATAGTTGGTAAATCTGAAATCTTTAAGTCATTTTGCATAATTGTATCGTTGGCATGGACACATCCCCACTTGAGTACCTCGTCAACCACAGTACCCGTCACATATAACTACTTAAGCACTACAACTTCCACTATCGCTCGAGCGATCCCTAGAAGTATTCCAGAACTTTGGACACTTTGAAGAGAATCGTTTGTACTATCTCCCGGTGGCATTATGAAGGGGAAATCTTAAAGGGTTATCCCCTATAGATATATTTGTAAATAAAGTTTAAGTTACAATTAAAATTATCACTGTTTCGTTAAAAAACCTAATAAACACATCGACCAATGAATGCATTGGAATGGACATTCAAACCCTAATTAAAAAATAAAAAAAATGCTTTGTGTTTACAAACAGACATTTTATTTCATTATCAAATACCTGAGATTTCCTAAACGTTTTATGGAAAGTAATTTTGATGCTTTTCGTAAGTATCACAAATTTCAGTTGGGAAAAAAAGGTTAATGTCATTAAACGTTGTGCCTGCAAAAAATATGCTCTGTTTGATGTTGATATTGAAAATGGTTTTTTTTTAATAAACTTTTGAATAAGTAACGTCAATAGGAGGAAGATTAACAAGTTGTTACATATGGCGACGAGGTTCAAACTTCACGTTCCATACGTTATTGACTTTGCTTCAAGATTTTACACGCATCGGCTCCTAATTATATATCAAAGGATATAAAATGTATTCATTCGTGCTAGAGTATATGAAAAGGAAGCGATTTTGAACTTTAAAAAGTTAAATAGTGTGTGGTTTTTTAGTCAAATACCCGATACTCCCATTTGGGCACAGTAATTACTTTACCTTGATCGGTAGAGTATCAACGCAGCAAACGAAAGGTCCCAGGTTCGATTTCGGGTGACTGACAAAACGCACCGGCTAGAACACAGCTTCTATCACAACAACTTGTTTATCTTCACCCACTTGATACAGTTGCCTCAGAGCAACAGTAGGATATGAGCAAAACCAGAGTTGTCTATAAAATTTCTTTTAAAATGTGCTACTTTTTCAATGATGAATATCTAAGGCTGTGGTTCAGGGATCTCAAAGAAGACATAAAAATATCCGAGTGTTCCACTCAATAAAGGCACATTTGGTAATATTAGCATGACCGAAAACTTATGTTCCTTTTTTTTTTTTTAGATATCTTACTGTTGTTCTGAGGCGACGATACGTTCCCTTGTGTTTGACTCACTGAGAAGAGGGTACCGTGGTGGTTCCTTCATATACCTGATACTCTTCCTTAGGCTCAAATAATTACTTTAGCTCGATCGGTAGAGTATCGGCGTAGCAAACTAAAGGTCCCCTGTTCGATTCCGGGTGACTGATAAAACGCACTGCGCTACTAGTGCAAGACTGTCAATCTCGAACTTTCATTTAAGCTCGGGGATTTTAAATCCCGCGATCCCGCAAGAGGCCATCGCGAAGAGTCATCGTAACGAAAGAATCAAGACGAATGAAACAATCATATCATTAGAAAGTAATCCATGTTTAAGGAAGACTCCAAGTCCCATTGGACTCTCATATAGCCGTAATGAACGCGTTTTGGCTTTTGCAGAATCGTCTGTGATTGATGAAATCCAACCACGTGGTCTGTATGTACCAATCACAAATGGATTCTGCAAACTGAAACCAACGCGCTTGTTTTACATCGGTGTAGAATGGGCCTAAGGACGATGTTGCTATAAGGAGGGGAAAAGGGTAGTTTACTGTGTAGTACGGAAATTGTATAATTAATTATCAGTTGATAATTTATTTGAGTATATTAGTTAAATATGTGCGTATTGTTTTTAGAATTCGAAAATGGTAAATATATATATACATATATTCTTTTTCAAGTAATTTCTTATTAGCATTACTCTTATTATTTACAACACTAGGGGGCTCCGCCCCCTGCTCCGCTAACGCTCCACCAACCCCCGGAGGATTGCTACGCAATCCTCTTTAGTTTGTTTCGCAAACCAATACCGGCTTCATACACTGTAGGCAATGACAATGTGTCCTAACAACAATACTTTTTTTAGTTATATAAATTATTACTGGCAGTGCCGTCACACAAATTTATTTTTAGTATGTTGAGACAAGAAATTTCCCAACTTAACGATCCGAAATTCCGAACTTGAACGATTCAAAATTCCCAACCTAAGGACATCGGGTACCAGCTGAAGTGTTGTCCTCGTTATCTGACCACTGTTAACAATATGGGGCATCGTTCCCGGGTCTTTTCTTTGAGAAAGGCCTCGAACCAAAGCATCCTTGATGTAGTAAGTAAATACGTACCAATAACAAATCAAGGGCGCTTTGCTCGAACCAACGCCAGTAGTTCAATGTGCAGCTCTAGTGTGACGTTATTTAACCAGACCACACCTACCTATTCGAAATTGCACAACACAACAGTGCTAAAAAAATTCCCAGTTCCAACTTATAAGACATTTTCAGCTTTTTTATAGGTAATATTAAACAGTTCTTTCGAAAGTATTGATTTGTCGCACGCATGTTCCAATGCAGTGGTCCGTTTTGAGGTCTAATTTAAGTTTCATCTTAATAAAAGTTGGGCAATTTCTAGTAGTCCGTCGCTTTCCTTTGCTAATAATATTAATTTGCCTGAGGCATAAATTTTCCCAACTCAGAGATTTTTAAAACTCGAAATTCCCAACTTTTAAGGTTTCAAGTTTACAGAGGGGGGGGGGGGGGGGGGCATGCTTCCACCCAATCCCCCCCCCTCATAACTGGAAAAACTCAACTGTAGAACTGCTTCAACGCAATTGTGCTCATTGAAAAGCGAAACATGTGTAAACAAACAACAGCATAAATGCGCCAAGAATAAATAGGCTTAATCGCCAACTTATATTTATATAAAGTAAGATAATTGAGAATTGGCGCTAATAATAATTCGCCGTCGGCAGCCAAATACACGTTGGCATTTTGCCAATGTTGGCATTTCCTTCCGGAGTATCTTTTAATAATATTTATAGTACTTCACATAAATAGTTACATCTAATTTATTTTTTAAGATAGAATTTCAGTATTGATACCATTCAAGAAAGAAAGATTTTACGAACATAACTATATTTTTTTAACGGGAAAAAAGTATACTTTTGAACTATTTAGAGCAGTTTTAATTTATCACTTAAAATTTTACCCGTATAATTGACGATTATTTCAGACATTTCGTCAATTATTTAAAAATTTATAACTACAAAACTAAATCGAAATTTCACAAACGCTCTGGATCATTTGTAGCCAATAGTTTAATCTATATCCCTAATTTTTTATTTATTTTTTTTGTTTAAAATTGGAAGACAAGTATCCAAAAATGTATGAATTGTTTTCAAAATTTTCTAATATCATGACTTTAACATAAAATAACGTCTAATATACTGATCGTATTGAAAAAAGAAAATATTCATCTTATTACCCAAACATTTCTTAATAAACTGGCATAATTTCATAATTTTAGGACATATACTTTTTGAGATGCAAGCGGAACAATGAGACAAAAAGTCGAAAATTAAAATTTTCTCGAAATATCCGACATTTTTATCCTTCTTCGCTATTTTTTATACCTATCTTAATTGACCATATCTAATTTAATTGTAAAGATAGAAATATAATCTTTATAACATCAGAAAGAAGAAGTTTTAACAAACATTAATATATTTTTTTGAATAAGAGAATATGTAATTTTAAATGACTTATAGCAATTTAGAAATCACGTTTCAAAAATGAGGGTGAAAAAACTTCAAAAAGTGAAGCGTGTTTAAATGTTTCAAAAATTTATAAATCCAAAACTAATTCGAATTTAAAAAAATGCTTACTTGGATTTCCAGTTCAAACCTATTTCTACACTCCCTAAAAAAATTGGATCTCTCCTCTTAATAGTGTTTCAGAAACTCGACGGACAAAATTAGTTGTAAGCGAAATTTTATCAACGACGACTTTAATATTAAATAACTTATAAACTAATAACAGTATTGAAACAAAAATATATTCTTCTTATTTATCAAACATTTCTTAACAAATTCACTTAATTTCGTAATTTTAGGACTTTTACATTTTGAGATACGATCTGAATAACATTGAAAGAACTGAAAATTCCCCCTAGTACTTACTTTTTCCTCCTAGGGCTTACTTTTTTTTTAAAATAGAGAGATATCACATTGTCGGTTTTTATGTTTTTTTTTTAAATAAGTACAATTTCTATTTTTTGCATAATTATCTAAAAAATATAATAGCACAAGCAAACACTTTTTTTGTAATTTCTAGAATGCACTGAAATTTAACTTTTGTTCATGAATAATGTTTCGTTATCATGTGAAGTTTACGAGAAAATGAAAAAACGACAAAAGTTATCTACTTCCCTTGTTATCTCTATGTTAAAGTTTTTTCTTGTACTGCTATTAATTTTTAATTATTTTAATTGTAGTTTTTAGAAAATATAGATATACTAGCTGAAATACCCGTTCTACGCACGGGAAGGAAATATGTTACAAAATTGATACAAATAGCAAATATAGCGAAATTAATAATATTCTTATTTGACACCCATCAGCGGGAACCACAGTGTTAAAAGTTCCAATTTGTAACGAAATTTTATTAGAAAGGTCCGGCAAGAACTGGAAATATTGATAATATGGAGAAGTCGACTGTACAATAACGTGGATATATATATGTTACTCCCGTTGATTAACATCCACATTTCAACCTTCAGTAACATCCCAAAGATTTAAAAAGGAACAACTCTTAAAATTGTTAATAATACATAATTAGCTCCGAAAAACTTTTATTAGACACCTATGTCAACATTTGTCGTTAAGTTTCACAAATTGGCAAGAATATAAAAAGAAAAAAAAAAACGATTTTAAAAAGTTCTCTTGCCAAATACCTACTTTTGTACGGTAAACCCTATCAATATCCAAGGGTGGATGGTTCCTCGGCACTTATTTCGGATTTTGCCCCCGCACTTTTTAAATATTGAATTTTTTAAACTAAAAAAAATAATAATCAAATTTTTTACTGAATTGCCAAACTGAATTTTTTAAAAAAAGATACGAAACCTTATCCCCTACAGACACTAACTACTACAGACGATGGACGCAAACCCATTCCCCCTCAGACACTTGTACCATGTGGGGGAGGAGTCCACAACAACAGTTTTCGATTCCGCCCACATAACTCTTCGTTTAGGCATACTATCATATAAAGAAAGGTAGGCCGCATCGACCAAGTCAATTATTAACCCTTTCCACCCGCTGACCTTTGTACCCCGTAAAGGGAATGTCGCCCTTAACTGCAGACGATTTCGTTCCCATTACACCCCGGGTAATCGTGCTATGGGTGATAAATGACCTACCGTCGTATAGGAAAGTGAGTCGCGTCGATCAGGTCGTTTGTTAACCCATTTTCCCTCTGATCTTTATACCGCATTAAGGGAAATGTCACCCTTGATGACAGGCAGTATACGCTTCCACCCTAAGAATTCTAAGGGAAATCAGCCTTCGTGGATAAATGACATAACATTATTGAGTAGAAACAGGTAGGCCGCGTCAACCAGATTGACCATTTACACACTCTTCGTCTGACCTTCCTACCACTTTGGGTTCAAAGTGTTCATGAACCAGTGTGTCTGTACCCGATATCTTACTTTTTCCATGTAAGATATAAGTAAAAATTCAAATTTCATCTTCCTGGATATACAGAAAAATTAGAGAATTAGTGATGAGTCAGTGAATAAGTGGAAAGGATTTTTACTTTTGGCAGTTAGAATTCGAATTTTTGAAAATCCTTTCTTAGTGAGCAATTTTGGCTTAAAGTGTACCTCCATGCCAAATTTAATATTCATAGTTGTTGGAGTACGGAATATCCCGTTATCCAATCATATTTTCACCATTTTGTCATATATATTATCATTTTTTGACAATAATTTTGCCATTTTAATGTTATTTTTACATATATGATCATAGTTCATTTGGCGATATTTTAATAATTTGGCGAACTTTTTTTGTTCATTCGGTGAATTTCTTATAAATTTGGCGATGTTTTTATTAAATTGGCGATATTTTTATTCAGTTGGCGATATTTCGTTTTTATTTGGCGACAATTTGGCGATATTTAGTCATCAGCCAATCAGATTGCTCCTCATAGGTTACGTAATATTAAAATATTCCATTGTTTCAATTTTATATTTTACATTGTTGCATTTTCTCCATGTTAATCCTATGGGAAGGTTTTTTAAAAATCGTTATTTTGGAAGTTCGAGTTCGAATTTCTAAAAATCCTTTCTTAGTGCACCCCTAGAGCCCAAGAAGAATCTGTGTTCTAAATTTCAGCACTGTAGGGCTTTTGGATCTGGAGATCTCGTGATCAATCAGTCAGTCAGTGAGTGAGTCAGTTGGCTTTCGCTTTTATATATATAGATAGCTCATATAGATATATTTTCATTCGCCGTGTTGCTACGTGAATTGCGCTCCGCTCGTCTTCGACTGGAAATTCTGCAAGATTATCATCTCTTTGAGTAGTCGATTTGGGGTTGTTTGAATCAACGTCGCACTAGGGCTGCACTCGATGGAAAGACCCAGGAACACTGTCTCTTATTTTTCAACCATGGTCAAATGAGTATTTTTTTTTGGTACCAAGCAACGACACCTTGCTGTTTAAAGCAGGTGGTACCCCTTGGGGCAGTCGTTTGGGGTTTCTCACCCGCTTCGAACAGTAGTTTGGAACTACTTATTCTCTCCGATCAGTCAGTTTTGGCTCAGAGTACATTTTATTTACAATTAAATTATATTTGTAGTCAGTTTTATTTATAATCAGTTATCTGTATTCAGAATTGTCTAATGTCCTGAATAAATATATAGTTTAAATTTTGAATGATATTAATCCTATTCATCGGAATTCCACCTGAAATTCCTTCCTGGATTTCAATCTAAATTTAACCAATTTAATCAATCAATCTAAATTAATTTAATTAATTCAATCTAAATTAAATTTAAATCAGTAGTCTCCTATCAGTATAATCAGCCAACCTAATGTTCGTGTGTCCTGGGTAACAAACTAAGAGGTTGAGCGGAAAAGGCATGAAACGATATTTATGACGATACATAAATCTGGACGCGAAGCGCAATCCACCTAGCAACTAACATGCCGCGGAACGTAATTTATTTATGAAGCGCAATTCGAGTATTCCGCTTTGGACACCTGTGGCGACTCCTTGTAACCCAAATAACTACTTGTTCTTTTTGTACTCTGTTCTTCAAATTGAACAAGAACTGCATGTTCTTGAGCATAAAAAACAATTTTCTTTCGTAGCTTGTTTTTTTTAATCGAACTCTTTCGTAAGTGTAACGTCACTTGTACGAACCTATTTTATGAACCCCTTGCACCTGCTGGTGTCGCCTGCCTGTCTTTCCATCATTCAATCATTCAAGCAGAAGAAGCAGAAGAAGGAGGACGCGTCGTTTGTTTGTTTCCTCTCTTCCATAATAGGGAAGAGAACCATTCATGTTTAAGAAGTTAGAGAAAATTCGTCTCGCACACACTTTAATAGAAACTGGCGATCTAAACCTTTCTGCAGATCGACATTCCTCACGATCCTAGTTATTTTTTAACCCCTTGCACTTCGATGTCGCCTCTCAGGTGCCAACAGAACGACCCGTTCTTTTGTTTCCCTGTTCTTTAAATTAAACGAGAACAGCATGATCTTGTGTTTAGAACATCCATCTTTATTTCAACTTGTTCTTTTGCAAATACAAAACAGATTAGGATTTTTTTCCCTTTATGATTATAAAAAAAATATGTGGAAAATAACGTAAAGAGAGGAATAACTGTTCCATAGAAAGAACACAAATCGCAAAGTGTTCTTCGAGTGCAAAGGGTTAACATTAGATAAATGTCATAAACCACTCAATATATGTTCGGTATACTGATATGAATATTCAGTTTGACGCATAACTTGTTTGTTAATTTTATTAAAGATTCTCCCTAAACGTAAAAAAACACTCTGAAGAATACTTCTTTAAAAAGAACAGGAGAACACTAACTGTTCCACAAAATGAACGAAAATACCAAACATGTACTTCGAGTGCAAACTCAATGTTAAGGGGGGAGGGTAGGGTGTTGAACATCAATTTTAAATTTATCATAATTATGCTTCTACTACTCAAAAGTTAACACAATTTTTATGATATATGTATTATGTTATTATTGATATCTTTTGAAATTTTTGAAACACAATCTCTATTTGGAGTTGAGTTGTAACAATTTTAACATTTGAAATTTAAAAAGTTTAAGGTACACTTTTCTAGTAAACTATTATAAATATAAACAAAAACAATTCTGAAATACAAATAAGACTGCATGTTCAACTTGTGGAACCAACAAAATTTATATTTTTGTATGGGTAAATATATTTAAAAAATATATACATTTTATAACTAAAAATGTTTATGTAAACAAAAGTAAATTAAATTTTTTAAAATACATTAAGTATACATTTTGTCTATTTTTTGAGGTTCCATAAATTGAACATGCAGTCTAATTTGTATTTCAGAATTTTTTTTGTTTATATTTATAATAGTTTACTAGAAAAGTGTACCTTAAACTTTTTTAATTTAAAATTTTTAAATTGTTACAACTCAACTCCAAATAGAGATTGTGTTTAAAAAATTTCAAAAGTTATCAATAATACATATATCATAAAAATTGTGTTAACTTTTGAGTAGTAGAAGCATAATTATGATAAATTTAAAATTGATGTTCACCGCCCTCCCCCTCACCCCCCCCCCTCTCCCCTGTAGAAACAGGTGTGTTTTCTTAATTTTGTAAAAAATGCGTCCCATTAAAAACATTTATTTCTACTCAATTTTAAACACCCGTTTATACAACCGTTTTCAAAGAACTGCGAATTAAAAGTTAAAAATAAGGTAAGTAGAAAAAAAAAGTCTCCTATAGAAATAACATGGGGAGAGGATATATTTGTCTAGTCCTCCACCTCTTCTAATGTAATATCCTATAAAAGAAGTTGCGAATGGAACGTAGTGACCATTTTTAACTACAAATTGGCTGAAAACACTCCGATATTTTCTCTTATCACTAACACGAGATTAACATAGAATAACGGAGAAGAACAAGTTTTATTTGTTTTCTTTCGAATAAAAGTTTTGCGAATGCCGATATTATCCAAATAAATTATAGCATTGAGGTTCTTAGCTCCTCTTCATGTGTCAAATTAACGTAAAAAATAAAGAAGTTGGAGAGGGATCATTTATACCGTAAAGAAACAAAATATTTCACGAGACTATTAAACTAAACTAGATGTTTGTCCCAGCGTTGTTGTGGAGGTAGTGACGAGAAATTTGAGTGCCCCCCATTTGGACCCCAGTCTCACGCGATTTTTGACTACTCTTGAGCGGTTCATTCTAGCTAGATCCATGATATATATTTTTAAGATGTTTCTTTATTACAATAAATCTTTTAAACACATGTTTTAAACGAACTGTTGATATGTATGGGATGAACTGCTATTTTCTTTCTTTTGATGCCTCGCTTGTTAGTATTCGTCGCATGTATGAAGCGTAAAAGGGATCTATGCTATATAAATAATTTATATGATGAAAAGTTATTTTATATTGAATTAGTTTTAGCGTAATTTGGTTTAATTTCGAAAATGATAGACTATAATATAGACAACCCTATAACTTCCCAAACCGAATGTTTGTATTAGTGATGTTTGTGTTTATCACGTTAGTATAACTGTTTGTATGAATATACGTATATTTTTCAA
Source organism: Troglohyphantes excavatus (assembly GCA_963932185.1). NCBI lineage: Eukaryota > Metazoa > Arthropoda > Arachnida > Araneae > Linyphiidae > Troglohyphantes > Troglohyphantes excavatus. The sequence continues at coordinate 61,633,498 of OZ010678.1, forward strand.
TAGATGGGCCTATTTACAACTATGGAAGCATCAGTAAGTAACTTCTATGACTGTTAATTGACTTTCAAATATTTGCAATTTTAGCTTTACTAATCCTCACTACCCACTAACGATCTTCCGGCAACAAGCGTTGTCTAGACACTGACCTATACATAAACTGGACTAAGGCGTCTTTCGTCTGGCGGTCAAACAATTTGAACGACACCATTACTTACCCCCAGAAGCTCTTTTAAGACCATTAAAGCGCTTGTTTTCATCCTTTTTGAATATTATCAGAGTGAATAATTTGTAGAACAAAATCACATTGGCATGGATATAACTATTATTTTTAATATTTTGGAATACTTTATTCAATTAAAAGATTTATGACGCCAAAATGGCAACACGTCACAACATTTGAATTGCTATGTCTTTGGTTTCGAATGGCCGGATTTAATTTGCGCAGTTAGTCGTTACCCGAAATCCGGTCATGCGCGGTCCAGTTTGTGTATGGTTCTGTGTGCGCATTGCGTATAGAAGAAATACAGTTTATAATTTGTTTTACAAGTTAAAATTTAACGTAAAGTGGCATATTTTTATTTAATATTTGCGCTCATAAATAAGATAATAGTTCAATTATATATCATTCAAAGCTTATATTCTAGTTCACACTATAGTAATTAATAAAACTCAGAAATATTTCCTTTTTATATTTATTGCAATTAAAAAAATGGCCAAGCATCTTATGAATTTAAAAAATGTAAAACTTTAAAATTAAATAATAATAATAATAAAAGAGACTAAAGTGATAAGAAAAATTCAGTTAATTAGTCACAATTCTATCATATGGGTCCCATTAAAAAATATCCTCATCGTATTTCCCCATATCCTCTAAATAAACTCTGGTAGTTAGTCTTTTAGATGCGATTCTATATATGGAAAAACACAGACGGTTCAATTTTCCCGGTAGAGGCAGTAGTTTTTATTTATAATATATTAAGAGAGAAATACATTGATATATTTAAATTTTGTGTTTAACCTTCTATTAAGTTTAGTAACACAAGTTTCAAATATCTGTTCCCTACAGTTTTAAAGTTAGGAGAAATGGTCAAAACAAATTTAGATCTACATTCCACTACATATAAGTTTTAGTTTGTGTATTTTCGTCATATAATTTAAGGTTATTTTTTTGCTACAAATGCGAATTCCTTATGACACACTTTCATTTAATTTAATGCAGAATTTAGTAGTTACACTACATTCTCAATTTCAAAATGTATTGGACAGGTTGGAATTGAAACAATCTGAATATTGTAACATAGCTGAAAACTTTTTGTGCCATACGATTTTGTATCATATGATAACATGTAGTCATTAGTTCCGAAAAATACCAAATATATTACTTGGATATTAATATATTATATTAACCCTTTCAACTAAAGTGACGTCTTAAGGTCACCTTAAGGTCTTAACAGGCGTTAGTTGTTTCTTTGTTCTTTAACAACGTGTTTAGTAACGTGAGAACAACGTGTTTAAAAAGCGTGCCTTTAAAAAGTTACTTTATCGCACACTTTAAGATAAATTGTTTTGCAATTTCCAAACGAGCCGCACGTTGCACAAGCACGTGAGTGATCTAAAACTTTCACCGCAATAAAATTCCTCACTGAACATGTTTTAAGATGAAAACTCGTCTGATAGAACATTGCGTTAAGAATATTAATATACAAATACAACGTTAAAATACGCAATAAAAGTCCGTCAAATCTGGACATGTTTCGGGAGATACATCTCCCTTCATCTGCAGAAAATGAAAACTCTGTGTGTAATAAAATATAAATAAACCCAGAATTGAAAGCGTTGCCAAAGAACCAAAAAAAGCAAAAAACTATTTCAATCGGTTAGAGTTAACTATTGTGTGCGAACAGGCGGGGAATACTGGGACCGTAAATGCTTCATTGACAATCGAATCAATATTGCTAAAAATATAAAACGCCTCCTTATACTGTTAAACAAGAAATAAAGATGTCCTCCATTGCCAAGCACTCTTGGGAACATGGTCATATATTTGATTTTTCTAACCCACATTTAATTTGCAAACCCAAATCTCCAGTTGAACTGGACTTCCTGAAAGCGTTTCATATTTTTAGCAATATTGATTCGATTGTCAATGAAACATTTGCGGTCCCAGTATTCACCGCTTGTTGGCACACAATAATTAACTCCAACCGATTGAGATAGTTTTTTGTTCTTTGGCAATACTTTCAATTCTGGGTTTATTTATATTTTATTACACAGACTGCTGATGAAGGGAGATGTATCTCCCGAAACATGTCCAGATTTGACGGGCTTTTATTGCGTATTTTAACGTTGTATTTGTATTTTAATAGAACATGTTTAGTTTTATATATAATTTTTTAACAAATGTCATAAATCACCAAATATATGTTTGGTATACTGATATTAATATTCAGTCTTATGACTTTAAAAGAAAGTCATATAACTTAAAAAGAACAAGATTTAAAGAATACACTTTTAAAAAGAACTTGAAAGGTGACCTGTACCATAAAAAGAACGACACTATCAGACTCGTTCCTCGACAGCGAAGGGTTAAATTTAAATATATTTAATTTATCCAAAAACTTTATATCTAATCATTTGCTTTCTTCAAAAAACTATACTTTTCTTTTTGCCATTTCAGACAACTACTTCGAAGGTAAGTGTATAGAGCCAGTTTTTAATAAGCATGCCGGGTATGATATTTCACAAGAAAAATATATCATCGTTATAGTATTTAAAAATAGATAGGCCATGTCTATCATTATTATAATGGGCTTCCGTTTGGAATTTCGGTAAATCTTTAATATAATTCTTAATTAAAGGAAGATTCGTATGATGCTACATAAACTACATACATAAAAAACATAACAGACGAACGGAGTTTTGGTGGGCGCGGTGGGCAATCGGTTAAAAATAATACATCGCCGGAAATAAACTAATACAATATTAATAAAAAAATATATATTTAACTGTAACATTAAGTGCACATAAGTCGAATCGAAATCATCTTATTGAAATATCGATATATAGAAAATGCATTTTTTCACAACAGATGCCATACTAGTAAAAACATGCTTGTCGGATATTTTTAAATTTTGTACTTAAACTTCTTTAAATATATAATTTTCTTGATTATTTTTTTCAAGATTTCCATAAGTCTGTTCTTAATTCGCATATCTGTTAGTTGAATCAATGCAATCTGAAACGTTCCCAGTCAAGTTAATAATTTTTCGGTAAACAACAAAAAACTGTTCAGTAACTGAAGGGTTGTTTATAAAAATAAAATAAAATTAAGGCATTATTTTTATATATTTATGAATTGATGTTCCTTATATAATTTAGATCTATTAAGTGTTTATTATACAAATCGGTGAGAAACTTAAAACGGTTTACTTCACACTCATGGGTTGAGAAATTTTTTTTGGGATTAAGTAAAAAAAAATATTTCTTAAAAAAAAAAGACGTATTTTAGTATTTTTTAAAAATTAACAATTCGTATTTAAACATTTCTGACAATAAATTGAAAATAATATTGCAGTAATTGATAATTAAAAGTTATTAGTTTTCCGTGTTCAAATACTTCTCTTAAATTAATGTCATGATCGTTATTTCTTTCTGTCGTTAAATCAATAAGACATTTGATAAATTAATTGTAATATTCTTTACGTTCTTCTTGTACGTAAGGTAAAAGATTAGCAATATCTTGTAGCTTTTTCGACTTGATCGGAATTTTTCTTGATTCATAACAAACCGTTTTTGGAATTAACCATCAGTAAGAAGCCTACGAATAATTATACTATTAGAATTTCTATAAGTGTCATTGATGGAATTATGCCGAAATACATCTCATCTGCAGCTTGAACTCGTCTTCCAATAGTTTCCTTCGAAATTTGTTTTTGTAATATGTTTACAACCACAATTTTGGAAATTTCGTCTATCAGATGAACTTCCTGAACTGTAAACTTCAAACTCTACTGGAGATGGATGATTTCTGTAACTTTTACTGGTCAAGACTTTACAGAATATCATGACAAGTTCATTTTCAATTGAAACTATTTTAATGGTTAATTAATTAGTAGCATATTAAAACTATTTTATATATAAAGCTTATAAAAATATGTTTACCTGCTATGAAGACCAGTAATGATGGAATGCACAAGTCTTCCTTTGTAATCAATATAATGTTCCACTTTTCCTTTTGCATATTTTATAATATTTCTTTCTCACTTTTCTTCATTTTCACCTTTCCTTACATTACATATGCCCTGTTCTTCAACCATTTCAATATTCTCACAGAAAGACACCCCACACTGCAGCCGTCTTAAGAAAGAAGGTTGTTCCAAAAAGTAAAACTTTACAGGAAACAAGAAAAAACGAATGTATTACTTCACTTACATCAAACTTTTGATTCCTTAAAAGGCTTATTTTTCCCCTAAAAAGTAGTTGTTTGCATGTACAACATTTTATTTTGGTAGTAGTTATATTTTGCGCAATTCTTCTTCTACATGACTGTATGCCATTTATCCGCATAATATGATTTCAAGTGCAGTTATGGGACGGAATCGTATGCTGCAGTTGGTCGAAATCACTTCCTCTCGTGGTACAAAAGTCAGAGGGCATAATGGTTTAATAATCAACTTGTTCGAAATGTCTACTCTTCTTTACACGATGTCATATATTTTATGTCAATAGGCTGATTAAGCTATAAGAATTTAAAAAATGTCATTTTTTCATTATCCGATGGCTTGAGCTAGGAATGGCCATTTTCAACTCCTTGGCCTATCTCTGGTCACGGCACTGCGCCAGCCCCTGTACTATTGGTCCCTAAAATAGGGGGAAATGTACTTCTAATCATCTCACTGGATATGCCTAAAGCCGACTCGGGTTCTTTAAAGATAGTAATAACCATTGATTCATTGTCTACAGTTAAAAAATATGCCTTGATCAAAGTATCATCACATTGCGTTGGTCAGTATGTGGAATTTTGAACATTAAAGTGCCACCACAGGTTTTATGTTCGCCATCATATCGTGATTCAAAATTAAGAAGCAACGTTCCATTTTCTTTGGAAAAGATATCGTACCCGTCGTCAGTAGCGCACTCACCCAGCTAGAGTGGGGCGTTAGGAATATGCAAGACAATCCTGATGATTTTTTGTTTGCACTTAACACTGTCAGTCGATTTAAAAAATATGTTAGGAAGACAACAAACATTTAAGTCTGCGAACCGGAAATTATATCGGGTTGGCAAAGGTCACCACTGTACCGTAAGGTTTGGTTCGTGACTACTTTGTTGAAGCGCCTTCTCGGCCTACTCCTTCTTGTGTCTTCGATTGCGTATAAATACTTGTCCTACGTTATTATTTCATGTATAATATTGTTCGTATTGAACTACATTTGAACCTGTTTTGTACGCTGCACTTGAATATTTTGGCTTCATAGTGAAACCTTCGACAAATTGTTACTTTTCTCTCCACGCTATTTTGGCACAAATGGTTTAAATTGTTATTTATTCAAATGGAATTATTGAATTAAAACTAATTGTTTTATGAATCCGTATATTCGAATTGTAGTTAAACTCATCCCCTTACATAGTATAACGGTCAGAAGAGAGAACGGATTAATGCCTAACCTGGTCGACGGTGGCTAATATTCTTCTGCACAATGGAAGGTTATTTACCCCATAGCCCGTTTCCTCCTGACGTTACAGGGTTTTGAAATATCAACACTTTTCGAATTGCTCAAGTTTCTGCCGATGACCGCTGTACCCGGACCGAATTAAAAGACGTCAAATGGATTTGTTCGTTAATTTTATGTTCACCAACCATATGACGTTTAATAACGTTTAAACGGGACATCAGCTTAGAGTGGATTTCGAATGACAAAAAACTTGGATATATTTCATCCATTTGTGCAGGAGAAGGAAAAACGGCATCTCTATTCACCTCGAAGAAGGGCTGCAATGAAAAATATAGAACTTAACATCGCAGAATTGTGGATTTGTGTATTTATAACAAAAATGCACATAATTTCTGAACTATTTTGTTACAGATGGAGATGATTGTTCGAAGAGTAATGTAACATTTGAATACTTCACAATAATTTCATTACTTAAGGCTATTTTTTGCGTTGCCTTCACATTTTATCCACCATTGTATAATTCAATCGGTAAAAATACAATTCTGGGTGTATCAGGGGAATAGTTAAAATATTTTAATGAATACAACAAAACATTTCATATCACTATATAAAAATGTTCTTCAAGTGTTTAGTTGTAGACTTTGATAGATGGGAGCATTTACAGTACTCGGTAGAAGCTAAAAATAGTTAACTGAAACGATTTAACAAAATTTAATAGTTTATTTCAGAAACTAGCTAAGTTACTTTTTCAAATTTTCAGGAAACAAAGAAAACATTCTATTTTCGATGTTAATATAGATGTTTACTTAAAAAAATTAGAGTATTAGTTAATATCTTTTGGATGTAGATATTTTTTTAATTAAATTATAATATTAATTCCTTAATTAAAAAAATACAGTATGCTAGTTTTGGCGATAAAATGCGCTTTAACGGTATAAACGTACATTTAAAAGTTAATTTGGGAGTTGACGGAATTTTTGCAAAATATTGACAAGATTGTGCAAAAAAAATAAATTGTTTTTTATATGATACTGATTCTGTAAAAAAAAAGATCCGATTTCACGCTCTGCTTTCTATCTAATATCATTTGTCTCATTTCTTCACTAAGCGTAACACTGTAAAAAATAACCCATAAAACGGAATGCAATTTGGAGGAGCTGTGGACAAAATTATGTGTTTATCATATAAGATTTCGATTTCGTAAAAATAAAAATAAAATTAAAAAAAAGGTATGTTGACTCGTTTCTGAAATAAGCTATTCAATTACCGCAAATCGTCATTGGAAAGTTATCGGGACATGTCGAGACAGGTATGGCTAAAACTTTATTTCAGAAATATTGAGAGAGAGAGACGTAGATTTCATAAAATATCATACGTTTTAGATGTGCAAATATTTTGGCATGTAGTGTTTTTATGATTTTGAAATTCACGTGCATTGCTGGATAAACTGGAAATCCGTGGACGACAATGGACCGATTTGATAGTTACATCCCACTTGGAAATCTCACTTCACAATTTCAGCATTATTTTCGCTGTTCGAAGGAAGCATATCGTCGTTTGGTTACGAGCATCATTCAATTTAAGTGGTACTTCGTTCATTTTCGAATGCATATTGAGGAACAATGTAAATATTGCAGTTACAGAATACGCATTATTAGTGTGATAAAAACATATTATTATAATATATAAATATATAAAAGTATATACTTCTACAAGGCAACTCCATGTTAAAGTAAAATATTTTTTAAGAACATTAATGAACATTGGGATCATTTGAGATATTACACACATATAATATAGACTAAAGTGTCATATTTGTTTATCAATTCACACGTTTGGAAGTATTTTACTATATATCAGATGATTAGTAATTAGATATAGCATGAGTTATTTTATAAACACGAGTAGCTAATTTTATTTTTGTGTTCTTTACTAATAATATGAATAATATTCACTGTGGAAGGGATAAAGAAGCGTTATTTAATACGAAACAATAAATACATTTATATTAATAAAAAACACCTTAAAGTATACATTTAATAATAAGATATAAAGCAAGTTAAAGGGAAACCCTATTAATGATTAAAGTCTAAAAACTAATTTATGAAATTATGTTCAAAACAGATCGAATCCAATGTTTTCAATAGCTTTGTGAGAGTAACTATTTTTATCAGTAGAGTAGTTTGTATTGAACACCGCTCTTCTTTACTATTATAATTGACATGTGTTCGTGATAACACATCGATGGCTAAAAGTGCAATCATTGTATGAACATTTTCATAAACTTTTGGAAAACGTGAAAAAGAAAACTTCGAGCTTGGACCATTTTCGTTCATGGGCGAAACTTTAAACCTGCACCACAGCATCATTATTTGGAAGGGACATCCTATGTTTGTGCAGGGGGAAGGAGCTGGACTCCACGCTTACAGTGATACTAAAATCTTATTTGTGGGGGGGAAATGGGCATACGTGTGTTTCTGGCCATTGATATTCTGATTTTGACATGCTTCATTTATTTTTCAATTTTGAATACTCTGTAAAGTTCTGTCAACACTTGTCTTTTCAGCTGATCCGTACGAAGAGGAATATTTCTTGCAAGTTGAACCACAAAGTAAGCACATTGGGTGGGGGAAAATGGGTTGAAAAGCGACAAATTTTCTTTCAAAACTATTTTTCACTTTTTAAAGGTTATTAATATCAACATTTTTATGGTGTATTAATGCAATGTGTTCATTGACATTATCTTTCAATATATTTCACATATTTTTAAATTTTCAGTGTTATTTATATTCTTTTTCAACTACAGGTGGGGTAAAAAGTATAAACATTGAAAACATGGAATTTTTTATGTAAAATTGCATTATTGAAGGAAAAAAATTAGTGAAATTAGTAACATGTAACTTGCATAAAATAAAGTAGAATAAATAAGACATCATAAAAGTACACTTTATTTTTAAGGGACTGTTATTGTTACAGTTTTCTAAATAAAAGTTATAATCGGCCATTTTGAAAAATCGACTCTTTATTATTTGTTATTTACATAATAAAATTTCTGAAAAAGTATAATTTTTGGCTGCATTAACGTTATTTTTAATTTATTCCTTAGACTATTTTTTAATCCGTTTGAAACTTGTTTATGTCCTAACATGACAGAAAATTGCACTTTTTTGTGATCAAAATCCTTTCATTTTGTCCACAATTCGTTTAAAAAAACAGGTATGTAACTTAATTATATTAACATATATACGGTGTGAAATATATTGTAACTAATTCTTGTCATTTATGAGCTTCAAAATCATGTTTTTGTAGAATATTGCATTTTTGGCGAAGATCGCTAAAGTTTTTCAAATTTCATATTTTTTAACATTAATAATTCGATTTCCCATATTACCTCCCCTTGCAAATCATTGAAAAAAAGATAAATAAATTAGATTTTTTCTTCAACTTTTTTCAATGAAATGTATTAAAAGATTTTCTTTACTATACAAAACCCAGGAATATTAGGTCGACTTTTCTAAATTAATATAGAAATTTTCATGCATCAAATATCACAATTTTATTTTGTAAACTAAAAAAAATCCACTGTTGGACTTGATTTAAATCGCCCATTACTTTATTTTTTTTACTCAAATGTACTCAATTAAACGAAGTATTTTTTTTAAAAAACGCATCAAATCTTAAGTTTAACAATGTGTCATTTATATTTATTTTTTGCATATACTCATTTTACTTCTATGTGGCCCATTTTTCCCCACCTTACCATATTCATTCACAATATATTATCTAGTTTGAATGCAATTCGAAAGAATTCTTAGAGCTTCGCATTGCTTGCATAAAAATTAGGTATGATGTATCTATCGAACAGTAGCATGGTTTCAATCGTGTAACTTCAAGCTCAAAGGATATAAATTTATTGAGTCAAATGTTTACAAAGTTCTTTATTATAATTAAGGTTACCGGAAGTCTACATAAATAAAATGTTCTTAAATGTTGCTCGATAGACATCAACCAACAAACATCTCGATAGCAACAGTTTTTCCCCCTTTTTTTTGCCGACATACCATCTTTTTATTGGGACCCGATTTTAAAGAGTTTACGCGTCAAAAATTAAACATAATATACAAACGGCATCAAATACAAATGAATAAAGTTTGTGTGTGTAAATTTGGGAGTTAAAGATTTCGTAAAATAAATAGTGTTGTGACATCAAAGTTAAAAATGTTTAAATAATACATAGTTATTAACTCAATATGAGATATAACATATTATCAGGCGCTGAAAGATAATACTGGTAATGTAATAACATCTGCATCTCAGAAGTAAAGTATACAAATTCCATTTTTAATATTTTACAAGAGAGCACAGCGTGTTACATGCTTGTAAATTTCTACGAACATAGATTCTATTAAAAAAATAATCTCTCCGTAGGAAAGCCATGTAGGAGATAGTGTGGTATAATAAAGATTGTGGAGAAAAAAATCCCCACATAATATCGTAATCATAACCTAACAGTTGATGGAAAGTGAGTTAGTGTACGAGGGTAGTAGAAATGTAGTTAGTGTGTAGTAAATTTAGCTACAGTAAAATCGGGTGATTAAAAGCAGTTTTGCTGAAAGAGTTGTTGTGGCTTATAGACGTTACCCTGTTAAATACAAAAATTATATTTAAAAAAAAGTACTATTTAATTTAATCACTGTCATTCCAAAAATCAAATCAATTCGCCATTGATCTAAAAATGGCCCAAACTGTGACCGCAGGTGTAGTTTATATATCCATCTGATAAAGTGGCTGATTAAAGAACCGTATTTACAACACGGTTTGCAGTATACGTTTCTAGATCTTGGACTCGACCTCACCCAAACGCATACCTTTTAGAATCGATAAGTATATATTTATCAATTTCCATTTATATATTATGAATTTTTAATTATATTTAGTCATTTTTTCGGTTGGAAAAACTGCCTCTATTTTAAGGTGCTAAAATTATAAGAACTTAAAACATTTTTCCCCAATCAGCCATGCTCTCTTGTTCCATCGTTGTTTTCGTCTTGTTAATTTTTGAAGAAGGAAATGTATTCATAAATGATTGAACCGTCAATTAACTTGTTATTTTATTATTTCTGACTGTACAATATTCCGTAGTTACCTACCTTTTTTTTTTGTCTGGAAATCTTAAAAAGGATTTTAAAAAGTAAATAATCCCCTGCAAAATCACATAACAAGTTATCTACGAACCCAGACCCGTACCCACTTTGCCCCCTCCAAGAGGGGAAGGAGCTCAGGTAAAAACCCATGAGTGTTTTGTATGTCACGGGGGCCGGAAAAACAGCCCCCCCCCCCCCCTAGCACTCCGGAAGCCCAGCCGGCCCCCCCAGCCCCGCAGGGAAGGCACCGGGCGACGTCACCAACGCAGCACACCCCCGGCCCCAGACAACATTTACCTTTTCTTTAAAAAGGTGCTAGTTACATAATTCATCCGGGGGTTTTACAAGTCACCACCGGGAATAGAGTTAGTACACACATTAACACATACATAAAACTCAACTCATTTAAACACAAAACACACAAATACACTATTTATACAATCTATTTATTTATCTCTTGTTGTTCACACTTATATGCCTTTGGTTTGGTTTGGTTAATTAACGTCGCACTAGAGCTGCACAGTGGGCTATTGACGACGGTTCGGGGCCTACCTCGAAGGAAAGACCCGGGAACACATACACATTCACACACACATTCATTCATGCACCTTGTTATTTTAGAACCATGGTCAGATAACGAGGAAACACCTGAACAGGCACCCAAGGCCTTCAATAGACGTCGGGACTTTGGACCCCGATCAGATTGATCGTGCACCAGTCCCGTATATACGCCGTTAATTTTTACGGATGTTCTGGACGACTTTTCTAGTATTTTGTAGCGAAGCTGGCAACCCTCCAATCACAAGATCACTACTTTTTACTTTTCTTTGTCAAGTCCATCACCTGGCATCGAACCGGGAACCTTCGTATTCCTAGCTGACGCCCTTAACCGCTCGGCCACGGAGGCCCCACACTTATATACCATTAACCTTACAAGTTAGGTCTTTGCAGCCATTATTCAATCACAAAGAGCCTCCAAATTATTTTTACAAGGTCCCAGTTAGTTCACATATATTCATTTACAATTAAGCAGTTTAGTATTCAAATATTTAGTATTCATATTATTATTCATTTTTTTTCAAATATATTATACAGGTTTGGAAGTAACTAATATACATTACTAGACATGCATTACTAAGATACTTTGCTGAGATACATTACTGAGAAACTTACTTACAAGAACTTACGTAACAAGATATCAGAATCGAAGCATTATGAAAAACAGGCGACTGCTATTATTCACCCGCAAGTACGGATTAAAAAATGTGGACAATGAGGACGAAAAAAAAGTCTTAAAATGACTGTGAAGCTTCAGACTGCGACTATTCACCCGGTTTTAGGGTACTCTGAGTATGTAGGGTACATTATTTTATACTTGTATTTAGAACTTCATTATAATAAATTGATACAGAATCTTTTTTATGACAGATTACAGAGTGCTATACGACTACGATTACTATGACTCGTGGGATTCTTATTCGGACTATTATGATCAGTTTGATGAAATCATCGAGGAAGAACGGGAAGAGGAGGAATTGATCAGGGAAGAACGGGAGGAGGAGAAACTGATCAGGGAAGAACTGGAGGAGGAGAAGGAACTGCTCAGGGAAGAACGGGAAGAGGAGGAATTGATCAGGGAAGAACTGGAGGAGGAGGAACTGGAAAGGGAGAAACTATTCGACTCTGAATCTTCTTATTACTCGGATTATTATTTCTCAGGTATCTGTCTTTACTATTGATTATTTTTTAATTTTATACTTAAACTAGCTGTTTTGGAACCCCGTTAAGACAGATACATTAAAAAATTGAGTTGTTCCTGTCGGGTCGCGAACCCACAACCTATTGTTCAGAAGTCTCGCACTATATCGACGAGGCTACAAAGGCACGATCTAGAATCTTAGAAATATGTTTTTAAGATGTTTATTTGGTACAATATTTCTTAAATTGTTAAAATCACTTGAAAACTAAATTGAATTTTACAAATCCAATCCTCAAGTGCACATTTTAAGAAATATTATTATTTATATATAATATGCTTTCAGCCTTTTATATGCAAAAGAAATGGGTGTTTTGCGATACAGACCTTCGAGCATGGATCCTTCATAGTAGAGAAAACATTCATGTTATAATATCGCTAACATTAAAGTGAGGCCAACATGTATGGCCTCAGACACGTGGTTAATTACGTCATTCCATTCATAAATTTTCACTGTTACACATTTCCCAATTCATCAGCCAATCGCGAGTATTTTTTAATTAATAATTTTGAAAAGAAGTCACGTGCCTGAGGCCATTCGGACTGAGATATTGGTTTCACGATTATGACGTCATATTCGCTCTACTACAGCCCAGTCATGCTCGAAGATCCAGACAATCACTACTCTATAATTGAATACTTGAACAATAAAAATCGGGGTTTTAAATTGTTTTAAATCCACATTTTATAAGTTTCTTATCGGTGAATGGTATAGTTTTTAGTCATAAATAGTAGTCAGTTAGCCAATAGTTTTATAGTCAGTAAATTATAGTTTTATAGTCAGTAAATTATAGTTTTATAGTCAGTAAATTATAGTTTTATAGTCAGTAAATTATAGTTTTATAGTCAGTAAATTATAGTTTTATAGTCAGTAAATTATAGTTTTATAGTCAGTAAATTATAGTTTTATAGTTAGTAAATTACATTACAAACTAAACCAAAATTCGCTTTTTTAATTTATATATAACGTTTTTTCACGTGAATTATCCAACTATTCGGATATTCGATTATCCAGTTGGGATCTAGTCCCAATCGGTCCGGATAACTGCAATTCAATGATATCATTCAGTTGTACACCATCCAGCATAAACTATCAAATAACTATTTAATCATACATACAGTTATAGAATTTTAGCAAGCATATTTAAAAGATGCCAAACACTAATTTTATCAAATATAAAAATTAATTGAGAATTTTAAAAATGTTTGGGTAGTGTGTCTCCTCAAATGAAATATCTCATTTGTTGGGAAATTTCGTCACGTCTTCTGAGACCCAAACCCATTCTAGTGTCATAAGAGTCAATTTGGTTTAGGTCATTGGAAAATATATTTCATATCCTCCATATTTTTAGCGGAAAAAAAATATATTGCAGTGAAGGGATAAGATGCGTAATATAGTAAACATGATATTAATTACGCAAGATTATTACCAGATTTTAAATATTATAACAAGCACAGCAACGACATTCTGGTGTCGGGCATTATAAATTACATTGATAGCATATCGTTGATTTAATTCGCAAATCTCGTAACTTCAAATCACGTATTCATTAGCCGTAGCGAAAACTGCTTAGATACAATATTTAATCGATTCAGTTCTAAACGAGGAATTGTTTAAAAACAAGGAATTATCAGAATAAATTAGCTAACATTCGTCGCGTAGTATATTTCGCTACGTTCTTTAAATCCGGGGTTTGAAGTAACTTGATTTACAAATTAAGTTGACGATATATATATACTTAGACATAATAAAAAATACGCTAAATATTTTTTAACATCTAATTTATGTAATGTCTTTTATTTGATTATTATAAATATTTTAATTTCCATTTGGAGAGATCTAGTCGAAAGTTAAAATATTTTTCTTTTACAGATTCTGCTACTGACAGTGAGTTTTATTAAGTTGATAATAAAGTTCATTTAATTAGAAAATATTATCACAACAAACGGGTAATAAATTCGTCAATAACTGATATTGTCTATTTCAGGCATTTTTAAGCATTTCAACGGTAAATATCTTCTCCTGCTGAAATTTATTTAGACTTAAAATATATGACAGCTATTTATATATTTGTAAATAACTAAATGTTAATATAAAAAAAAACTTCAAAATTTAAAGGAAATAACGTAAAATAATTATATGAACTTTTTTTTCAGAAAATCCAGGCTTTTTTGATTTTGATGACGACTTAAGTTCCAGCTCAAAATCCAGTTCAAGTTCTAGTTCCGGTACAAGTTCTAGTTCAAGTTCCAGCCCACTATCAAGTTTTAGTTCCTTATCTTCAAATTCGGATTCCGATTTAATTTTAAATGGCGACTTAAGCTATGGACCCAGCTCAAGTTCCAGTCTAGCTTTCAGTACACTTTTCAATCACGGTTTAGACTTTAGCTTCCAGAGTCAATATTCCTCCGAGTCATATCCTAGCTCTTATCCATCCAGTTCGGTTTATAATGATTCTCCTGAATATTCCACTGAGTCATATCCTAGCTCTTATCCATCTAGTTCGGAATATAATTATTCTCCTGATTATTCCCCTGAGTCATATCCTAGCTCTTATCCATCTAGTTCGGAATATAATTATTCTCCTGAATATTCCCCCGAGTCATATCTTAGCTCTTATCCATTTAGTTCAGAATATATTTATTCTCCTGAATATTCATCAGAGTCATACCCCAGTTATTATCCATCCAGTTCGGAATATAATTATTCTCCTGAATATTCCCCTGAGTCATATCCTACCTCTTATCCATCTAGTTCGGAATATAATTATTCTCCTGAATATTCCTCAGAGTCATATCCTAGCTCTTATCCATCTAGTTCGGAATATAATTATTCTCCTGAATATTCCCCCGAGTCATATCCCAGCTCTTATCCATCTAGTTCGGAATATAACTATTCTCCTGAATATTCATCAGAGTCATACCCTAGTTCTTATCCATCCAGTTCGGAATATAATTATTCTCCTGAATATTCCCCAGAGTCATATCCTAGTTCTTATCCATCAAATTCGGGACCAATTTCTTCCCCAGAGTCATATCCCAGTTCTTATCCATCATACCCGGAACATAATTCTTCCCCAGAGTCATATCCTCGTTCTTATCCATCAAGTGCGGGACCTAATTCTGTACCAGAGTCTTCCCCTGAGTCATATCCAAGTTCTTATCCGTCAAGTTCGGGACCTAATTCTGCACCAGAGTCTTCCCCTGAGTCATATCCAAGTTCTTATCCATCAAGTTCGGAACCTAATTCTGCACCAGAGTCTTCCCCTGAGTCATATCCAAGTTCTTATCCATCAAGTTCGGGACCTAATTCTTCCCCAGAGTCATATCCTAGTTCTTATCCATCAAGTGCGGGACCTAATTCTGCACCAGAGTCTTCCGCTGAGTCATATCCAAGTTCTAATCCATCAAGTGCGGGACCTAATTCTGCACCAGAGTCATATCCTAGTTCTTATCCATCAAGTGCGGGACCTAATTCTGCACCAGAGTCTTCCCCTGAGTCATATCCAAGTTCTTATCCATCAAATTCGGGACCTAATTCATCCCCAGAGTCATATCCTAGTTCTTATCCATCAAGTGCGGGACCTAATTCTGCACCAGAGTCTTCCTCTGAGTCATATCCAAGTTCTAATCCATCAAGTGCGGGACTTAATTCTGCACCAGAGTCTTCCCCTGAGTCATATCCAAGTTCTAATCCATCAAGTGCGGGACTTAATTCTGCACCAGAGTCTTCCCCTGAGTCATATCCAAGTTCGTATCCATCAAATTCGGGACCTAATTCATCCCCAGAGTCATATCCTAGTTCTTATCCATCAAGTGCGGAACCTAATTCTGCAACAGAGTCTTCCCCTGAGTCATATCCAAGTTCTTATCCATCAAGTTCGGGACCTAATTCTGCACCAGAGTCTTCCCCTGAGTTATATCCAAGTTCTTATCCATCAAATTCGGGACCTAATTCTGCACCAGAGTCTTCCCCTGAGTCATATCCAAGTTCGTATCCATCAAGTTTGGGACCTAATTCTTCCCCACAGTCATATCCTAGATCTTATCCATCAAGTGCGGGACCAAATTCTGCACCAGAGTCTTCCCCTGAGTCATATCCAAGTTCTTATCCATCAAATTCGGGACCTAATTTATCCCCAGAGTCATATCCTAGTTCTTATCCATCAAGTGCGGGACCTAATTCTGCACCAGAGTCTTTCCCTGAGTCATATCCAAGTTCTAATCCATCAAGTGCGGGACTTAATTCTGCACCAGAGTCTTCCCCAGAGTCATATCCAAGTTCTAATCCATCAAGTGCGGGACTTAATTCTGCACCAGAGTCTTCCCCTGAGTCATATCCAAGTTCTTATCCATCAAATTCGGGACCTAATTCATCCCCAGAGTCATATCTTAGTTCTTCTCCATCAAGTGCGGGACCAAATTCTGCACCAGAGTCTTCCCCTGAGTCATATCCAAGTTCTTATCCATCAAGTTCGGGACCTAATTCTGCACCAGAGTCTTCCCCTGAGTTATATCCTAGTTCTTATCCATCAAATTCGGGACCTAATTCTGCACCAGAGTCTTCCCCTGAGTCATATCCAAGTTCGTATCCATCAAGTTCGGGACCTAATTCTTCCCCACAGTCATATCCTAGTTCTTATCCATCAAGTGCGGGACCTAATTCTGCACCAGAGTCTTCCCCTGAGTCATATCCAAGTTCTAATCCTTCAAGTGCGGGACCTAATTCTGCACCAGAGTCTTCCCCTGAGTCATATCCAAGTTCTTATCCATCAAATTCGGGACCTAATTCTGCACCAGAGTCTTCCCCTGAATCATATCCTAGTTCTTATCCATCAAGTGCGGAACCTAATTCTGCACCAGTGTCTTCCCCTGAGTCATATCCTAGTTCTTATCCATCAAGTGCGGGACCTAATTCTGCACCAGTGTCTTCCCCTGAGTCATATCCGAGTTCTTATCCATCAAGTGCGGGACCTAATTCTGCACCAGAGTCTTCCCCTGAATCATATCCTAGTTCTTATCCATCAAGTGCGGAACCTAATTCTGCACCAGTGTCTTCCCCTGAGTCATATCCTAGTTCTTATCCATCAAGTGCGGGACCTAATTCTGCACCAGTGTCTTCCCCTGAGTCATATCCGAGTTCTTATCCATCAAATTCGGGACCTAATTCTGCACCAGAGTCTTCCCCTGAGTCATATCCAAGTTCGTATCCATCAAGTTCGGGACCTAATTCTTCCCCAGAGTCATATCTTAGTTCTTATCCATCAAGTGCGGGACCTAATTCTGCACCAGAGTCTTTCCCTGAGTCATATCCAAGTTCTAATCCATCAAGTGCGGGACATAATTCTGCACCAGAGTCTTCCCCTGAGTCATATCCAAGTTCTTATCCATCCAGTTCGGAATCTAGTGCTTCTCCTTCATCGCCTTCAATTCCTGCTTCTGAGCCAACAAGTTCGGGATCTAATGCTGCTCCTGAATCTTCACCAGCTTCAGTACCCGATTCTGTTCCTCGTTCGCCACCTGCAACGAAAGGTAACACACCCACACCTACTTCTGGCAACTTCCCCAGTTCTAATAGCTCGCCTAGTTCCAGCTCTGGTTCCGATTCAAGTGTGAGCTCATATTCCGATAATTCCAATGATAGCAACAATTCTAAATTTCGAATAAATTCAAGAATAAGCTCAGGTTCGAATTCAGCTTCTAGTAAGCAGAGTTTAGCAGACATTATTAATTTCTCAAAGACATCATTGAAGTTAATTTAAAGTTATTTTTAGTATTAAAGTTATTTTGCAACAACGCTAAAATTAAGCATATAACATTTTCCTTTTTACCTATTTATTTTTTATGTGACTGTCGTAAATTTAGTTTTATAATTATTTAGTTAGCAATTTTTTAAGTTTTATATGAAGAAAGCTTTATTTAATAATTAAAAGAGCTACCGATCCAAATTAAATTAAAATAAGTTAATAACCGCTCATAACAAAAAATTTAATTATAAACAATCTTTGTCAAAATATTTATTTTTGGTAAAACTTTTTAAATTTTCCTACTCTTTGTTTGCTAATATCTTTTTGTGATTATCTAAACGAACTATCCTTCAAAACACTTTCTTCTTCAACAGTTTCAGAGTCTCGGCCCAACGCATAAAAATACCCCTGTTACGTTCTCCTATTCAGCCAGGGGCTGTCTAATGACTTTAGTTAACACAAGCGAATATTATTTTGATGCTTCAATTTGCTTAAATCTCTTTTTAGTGCGATTCTTAATCTCTGTCATATATTTAAATATTTATTTTTATTTTTTCAAGATATAAATAAATAACACATAAAAAAGTTCAAAAATCCATTTCTTTAAACGATATATATAATTTAAACAACATAAATATGAATTTAGAGATATGCGAAATTATAAAATTGTTTACATTTGACTTTTTCAATGAAAAATGTGCTGCTTCCCTTATCCAGCAACTTTATTTTGGAGATGGTATTTACCGTGACTTGATTGTCAATTCTCCAAAATATGCTGATGAAAATCGATTATATTAGAATTTTAAAGTTATATTACAATATGAATTTAGTAATGTAATGTAATTTTTAAATTAGAAATTAATATTTTAAGGTATAAGAAAAGTATTTTTTGGTCATAAGAAATTATAATTGTTAAGGTCATATTAAAATAAGAAATTAGTAATTTAAGGCAATACTAATAAAATTACACCCCAAGATTCCCAAAAGTGCACTACGTCATTTCACACGGATTTGAGTTTGCACTAAATTGAGAACATTTTATTAAATTATTTGCAAAAGTAACTTTAAAAATACCTAAATATATGTGCATTCGAAACAGCTTAACATGTGCATACCGATGGTTAAAAGCACAATCGTTGTGACTCCACTTTTTTGTAAACTTTTGAAAAATGCAAACAGAATATTTTGACTTTGGGCCGAACTTTAAACCTGTTACGACACATTTATTATTTAAAAGGGGCGTCAAATTGCAGGAAGAAAGAGACATTGACACCAAACTAGCTTTTTTTTGTGCAAAAAATGACATACAATGATGGAGCTTTCAGCCACGATTAAGGCCTCCGTGGCCGAGCGGTTAAAGGCATCATCTGCGAATACGAAGATTCGTGGTTCGATGTCAGGCGATGGACTTGGCAAAGAAAAGTAAAAAGTAGTGTTCTTGTGATCGGAGGGTTGCCAGCTTCGCTACAAAATACTAGAAAAGTCGTCCAGAACATCCACAAAAATTAACGGCGGCGTGTATACGCGACTGGTGCAAGATACATCTGATCGGGGTCCAAAGTCCCGACGTCTTTTGAAGGCGTTGGGTGCCACTTCAGGTGTTTCTTCGTCATCTGACCATGGTTCTAAAATAACGAGGCATCGTTCCCGGGTCTTTCCTTCGAGACAGACCCCGAACCGTCGCCAATAGCCCACTCTTCAGCTCTAATGCGACGTTATTTAACCAAAAACAAACCAAATCAGCCACGATTACTAATACCTTTATTAGTTACGTAGTTGGAAAACTTTAAAAATAAATGTAACATACAGCGCATGGTAAGAATTAAATTATTATGCGGTCAACACTTTAAAAGGATTAGATTTTCCATGTTTGTTTCGATACCCAGTCACTTAAAATTAAATAATAAATTAGAAATCTGTTGATCAAAGAAAAAACGTCGGTAACGGAGTTAGCATGTAATTGAAGGACAAATTTCTTAACATAAAAAAAAAACTGTTATTCATATATTTGTAGATTTCGATATTTATACAGTAAACAAAAAAACATAGAAAATACTCTACCTTTTCTTTTTTGTAAATGTATAAAATTTCATACTAATTTGAAATTATCACGCAGTAATGTATGCATAAATAAGTTTGGTGCATTGACTAATTATGCTCGATGTAAATAATACATCATTAAATATTATTTATATTTTATTTCCTTTTTAGGTGTTTAGATATGGATGAATTTCTCTCTCGTTTCGCAGTGGGTGAAAAAGCCGAAGAAATCTCCCAAGAGCATTTGTTCTGTAAATTGAGTTTTTAATAAAACTGCGATTTTTTTAACGCTTATGGAACAAAAGTATTTGAATTTTTTTTTGTTATCTTCTACAACGTTCGTTTACAATTTTGTGAAGAAAAACTTAGAACTGGAAAATTGTATTTTTAATTAATTAAATTAACATACTTTAAATATAATAACGGTTTGAAAACTGCATTTTATCACTCATATTTCATAGTTGAATTAGGCCCATATAATAAACAATAATTGCAATCTAAGAATGTCTGTAAGTTTTATCCGAGCCTTATGAAATTTTGCACACTTCACCTTCAAAACAAGAGGTAGCTCACTCTCTACATGAGATTTCGAAAAACCATTCCTTAAAGCAGAAATAACTTCTTACTATATCCTCCCAGTGAAAAAATCGGTCAAGAACGCCAGGTAGTTCAGCTAATTTAACAATAATTATAAGTGTATATTGTTGTTTTTTTATAAAAAAATTATATAATCGGTAATTTTCCCAATATTTGTCTATGTTCCTATAAGAAAGATTTTAAAAGATACTTTCACAATTAAAATTTGATAAAAAAGTAACGTAAGGATTTTTAACTACGCATGGTGATCCGTTCGAATAATCTAAATATTTTAATGAATTCCGTTAAATTAACACGAGAGTGGAAATGTCATGAACGTGAAAATCGTTACCAATTTAAACGCATTTTTCGATTAGTATGTGCATTCCATTACAAAAATCTAAATCTGGCAAAACGTGAAAAACGTTTTTAATAAATAACTTAAGAAAGAATAATAAAATTGAATTTAATAAATAAAATCGAAAGAAACAAAATGTGTGTCATTCGTGCTATTTGCTTTGGAATTATAGTTTTGGAACGGATCCCCCTAATAGCGTAACATGTTGTTTATATCCTAATATCTCATTTAGCTGATTTTAAAGACGTTTTACGTCAAAAGAAGAAGAAAAGCATAAACATTAGTTTTATTTGTAACCTTACGATTTTACGATTTTTTTTTTAAATAATCGTTTGGTAGCACGTGTCGCACACCCCTCAGTCGAAGCACACAACTAAACGGATTTTTCCGTAAAAAAGAAATATCAACAATTTTTAAAGAATCATTTTAGAAACTAAATAACCATCGATCATATCCAACTCTATACCAACTATTTTTTTCCCCCTGAATCTGCCTCCTGATGGAAATACAAATGGAACTTTCACATTTGAAGGGGACTTACATATAAATTATTCATTTAGAATCTCAATTAAAGGCAGCGCACGGAGAAACTTGCGGTCACAGTTAAAAGTTTTCTTCGGAGAATTAAATGAGTATTTTAATTTCATGGTTGCCTTCTCTTTCTTTGCATAATTTATGTCCCGAATTGCCCAATCGATTAGGGGAAGGGATAAATATATAAGCAAATGAATTCACTTTCTTGTTTGAATTTGCGGTTTTTCTTTTCGAATAACTTATAACGTTTTAAATGAAACTAAGTGTTCGAATTGATTTTTTCGGCGGGAAAATTCTGAATAATGTGTTGTACTGCATCGTTAAAAACGCACGTTCGTTTTTGAAGACACTTTCTTTGTATTTTTTTTATGAAACCGACGACTGCAAAATGCTTCAAGGCATATTTTGTCAAACTGAAGAAATTCGTTTTATCAGGTTTTTTCCCAAGAAATTTCATCAAAAATGTGGACGATTTCAAATAAAAGTCGACGGCTCGACCCAAACAAGAAATCTCTCTTTATCTATCTCTTGTCCGAAGTCACACGCGCTATCGTCCGAGCAAAAAAATATATTTTGGATTATGGCAATGTACATATAAGAACCAAAATTAGAACCGCGTAAGCCTATACCATCGAACAGGAATCTGAGCAAATTACTTTAGGTTAATATCATCGAGCATGGATCCTTCATAGTAGAGAATACATAATGTTTTAATCTCGCTAACATCAAAGTGAGGCCAACATGTATGGCCTCAGACACTTGGTTAATGACGTCATACTATTCATAAATTTTCACTGTTACACATTTCCCAATCCATCAGCCAATCGCGAGTATTTTTTTAATTCATCATTTTGAAAAGAAGTCACGTGTCTGAAGCCATTCGGTCTGAGATGTTGGTTTCACGATTATGACGTCATATTCGCTCTACTACAGTCCATTCATGCTCGAAGGTTAATATGCGAAGATTTTTATTTCGTCTGAAGTCATTCGATTCAATGATGAAACGATTCTCAAAATGGACGAAAGTTGGCTTGATGATCGACGAATGTTCTAAAATCATGTTATGTTATTTCTGAGAGTGGGGTCCATTCCGGGAATGGGCAAACATGAAGAACAACATTTTTAGTAATTAAAAAGGTCCGGAGAATATAACAATCAGACATGCTCTCTTGTTCTAACGTTTTTTTCGTCTGGTTAAATACTTTTAAAGAAGAAAATGTAACAATAAATGAAGGTGTTCTTTTAGAGGAGAAATTGTGCATATATAACTTGTCGTTAGGAACTTTTGTTACAATTTTTTTTTAAATTTTGTATGTACTTACTCTTTTTTTTGTGGGGGGAGGGGTTGAAATCTTAAATAAAGTTGTTTAAAAAGTCAATAATCACCTTTGAAACCATTTCAGCAAGATTTCGGAATCAAAACAGATGACTGCTTCTATTCACTCGTACTTGTTCGTACGTGTGGGTTAATAGTATCAGTGAATAATTCTTTTTACTCTCAAAGTTAAATTTCTGTACTTCAGAGCCAGACGGGCCTAAGTCACATTTGGATAACTTTACAGGAGAGCGGAAGAACTGAATCATACTCTCATTGCAAAAGCATTGGATTTGGGCTTTTATAGTTCTTGCTAAAGATTTAAAAATATTTTTTGTATGAATTTTAATGGTATGGTTCGCTAGAAAACGAACTTTTAAGACACAATCTGCAGTAAACCAAAAATCGCCAAATTTGGATGTATACCCGTCTGTCTCTGAGGTTCAAATTTGCGACTTATACACCAGGGAGTATGTTGATATTTTTGATAAGCAGCACTTGCTAATAGGATCCCAAACGTAACTAAGAAATAACCAGGTTTTATCAGATATATCTACTTTTGTAGAAGGTGCAATCCATGTACTGCCAACTAATCCGTCCTTATATTTAATGTCGTCGATTTAATGGCGATATGTCGCCAAAACCTAACGTCCTCTATCTCCACCTTCGCGCATTGCTCAATCCGATCTCCATCCGAGCGGAGATTAAAAAGACGAAGCGACGTTATCTCCGCCGTTATCTCGGCTCGTCATCGCAACGGCCCGACGCAGGCCAACATCCTCGTTTGACGGACGTTATCTCTTTCGACGCTCACGGCGACGAACAGATTCTGGAAACGCTCTCCAATTCTGGGAGATTCAAACGTCCCCGTCACACAAATTGTTCCGCCTTTCTTTCCTTTTGTTTTATCGCGAAGGTATCACTGATTGGACGGGTCAGAGCTCTTAGGTTGTTCAAGGAAAATAGATTCTTGGGATGGAAAATATCTACCCTCCATTCATTCCTATGTTAAAAGTTAGGGATGTTTAATGGAAAATATAATTATGACTGTTATGCGCTTGATAGCATTATTAAAAATGCATGCACATTTTCGAAGAATCTTCTGCCATTTTTGTCGACACAGACGCGAGCTAAATGATCCGATTAAATATTTTGTCATAATGCAAAAATTCATTTTGTAGTTATTTTGTAGGATATTTAGTGAAAAATAAACACGATTTCAAATAAAATTCGGTAGGCTGACTCTAACCAGAGATATCTTGATACGAATTCGTGCGCGCTGTCGACCAGGTTAGAAGAGCTCTTTTGAATTGTTACAATGTACATATTAGGACCAAAATGAACCGATATCTACGTAAAGGAATCGGAATAAATGGGTTTCGTTAAAATCTTGGAAAGTCTTGTTTCTTCAAAAGTCAAGTGATTCCATGACGAAACGAGTGTTAAAATTGACGAAAATAGCTTTGACAATCGTTGAATTCTCGAAAAAGGATTGGTATCTATAAGAGTGCAATATATCAGCTGAGAAGTGTATACAATCAGGAGGATCTTGAAAACGGGACACACTAGAGACTACACTGTTAATATTATTACGACCTTGCACCAAACGTTGGTACACATTTAACTGCACCCAACAGTTGGTGCTGAGTTTCACCATTTTACGGTGCTACCGACAATGGTTTAGTCGTGAAACGTTGCACCGAAACTCATAACGTTGCATAAAACTCAAAACTCGAGTTTTCCTAGTATTGTAGTAGTAGTAGTATTTTTGTAGCGAAGCTAGCAACCCTCCGATCGTAAATGACAACCGATCGGGCTTGAACTAAGAATCCTATGATTCATAGCTGAACGCCTTTATCACACTGGGCCACGAAGACCCATGTTCGCCGTTGTCTTTCTTGAAGGTACTTGTTGATGTAGCGACAGCAAAAATTTCGGATGCAGTTAAGGAGATTGAACCAATTATCGGTGAAACCTTCCCTTTCTTTTTTAAAGGATTTTTGGTTCAACCTAGATTCTTCCATAATATGGTGTAGACCTCTGTTTTGCTTCAATATATGGTACATCGTTGAACTGAAATGTTTAACAGTGTAGATTTTCCCTGAGGTGCCGAGCCCATTCGAAAAGAGCTCTCATGCAAAACCAAACATGTAAAAAAAAATTAGAAAACCATTTTTGCAAAAAATCTGAATATTCCCAAACGTTTTTGCTATTTCCTGAATTTTGAGAACTGACTGACGTGATTGTTTTTGCGTGCGCGCTTCTCGAACATTTTAATTCTTAGAAAATAGATCGGACAGTTTTGTCGATTACCTGCAGGTCGACTATCTACGTCGTCTTAACCGTAGGTGATTAACCAACACTCGACCACCAATGTGACAATTATAACCATACACTAGTACTTTAACTATCTAACTGTAAGAGTAAAGTAAGTTTAGAGTTCAGTAAAATATAACAAGATTGTTTACGATTTCGAAAAAAATAAGTATGACATTATTGTCCAATTAAAATATTGTTTTGTTGTTGTTGTAATTGTATTTCATTATTGGTTTATCGCAAATTATGTGGTTTAAAATCCTTCTGCGCTTTCTTTTCTTAGCTCAGTTAAAATTTTATACACCCACATATTTAATCGAGCTATGAAAAGGAAGCGCAGCTGTCCGGGAGAAGGCTAGCGAGTGGGTGTGCCTGTGATAAGCCCCCTAGTACAATTGGTTTGGGTCTTTTTATATGCAATTTTTTTTAGCAAGAAATTTAAAGGTTTTTTAAAGAGGGAGGGGGTTTAGTGTCTTTTCCTTATCTAAATTTTTTTAGGGTATATATAATAATATATATACCAAAACTTTTCATTTCCAAAGCCCTTTCTGCACGGACGTTATTTACGCGCGTTAACTGCAGACGGCTCTGCGGAAGGTAAATACAAATCATGTGGTTTGTATTACACATGTAATAAGTAAAAAATAACGCGCGTTAATATTATCCCTATTTTACACAACAGCATTTGCAGACGGTTCTGCGATAGCGCAATACAAACCACGCGGTTTGTATATGCCTTTGGCAGAGTAATCTATAAAAGCTGACGCGCGTAAATAAAGTCGTAAAGAATGCGAATTAATATTGTATATATTTCCAGCAGACACCTGGAAATACATTCAAAAACGACTTCTATCAGAAAAAACACCTTATCTCTTTCAGACTGCGAAACGTTTCCCGAAATGCGCAAATCGCCATATGCCAAATAAAGATAAGCCATATTTGGACCTCTTAAATTAAACATATCTTTTATATTCACTTTAGCGGAGCATTCCACCACCTTTATCTACAAAGTATACTTTAATAGGAATTCCAAATAGGGTTGAGACGACGATCTCGCTTATCTATTGGAGACATCACTGCAATAAGCACCGCCAGGATACATGCGGGTCCCGTAGGTACAGTGAATCAAGTCAAGGAAAGTCGATTTAATATTATATATGTACATATATATCAATGTTGTCTGGTTAAATTAAAATTGTACTTTAGCAGTACAAATAACTATTGCTGAAGGTACGGGGTCTATCTCGAAGTAAATATCCGGGAAAACTGCCTCGTATTTTTTAATCATGGTTAAATGACAAGTTTGGTTTGGTTTAGTTAATTAACGTCGCACGTCGCACTAGAGCTGCACAGTGGGCTATTAGCGACGGTTTGGGGTCTATCTCGAGGAGAAAGACCCGGGAGCACATACACATTCACACACACATTCATACATGCACCTAGTTATTTTAGAACCATGGTCAGATGACGAGGAAACACCTGAACTGGCACCCAAAGCCTTCAATAGACGTCGGGACTTTGAAGCCCGATCAGATTTATAGTGCACCAGTCCCGTATAGACGCCGTCCATTTTTGCGGATGTTCTGGACGACTTTTCTAGTATTTTGTAGCAAAGCGGGAACCCTCCGATTTTAAGATAGCTACTTTTTACTTTTCTTTGTCAAGTCCATCGCCTGGCATCGAACCAGGAACCTTCGTATTCCAACCTTACGCCTTTAACCGCTCAGCCACGGAGGCCTGGATAAAATGATAAGGACGACACCTGAGCGGACACCCCTCACAGAACGGCAGAACATTGGATCGTGATGAAATATAACGTGCACCGGTCTTTTTTCTCGGTTTATTAGATCCAGAATATTTTTAGATACCATTTTTTTATTTTTAGGACAAAATTTGGCAATTCTTCGAACACATGATCGCTACAACTTATCATGTCCGCGTACATATTCGATTACTAGCCGGATATTTAACCAATGAGCCACCAGGCCCCGTTTTGAGCTATAGACTGATGACGAGAACAACACATGAGCTGCTACGCCACGCAACCTGAGAATAGGCACATGAATTTAACATGTCCCATTTCCTTCTAAGTGGCAGATTAATTTTGGAGGACGAAAGAAACAAACCTGACAACCCTTCGATTACCAGATCGCTGGACACATTTAATTTGCGCTCTTGCCAGTGCTGAATTCAAGGGAGGATACATGTGGACCCAGTCAGAAAAGTACCGGACTCGTGGACGGAGTGCGGTCGTTTGAATCTCGACGTTGAGAGTGGAGATCATTTATAAGGGATGGTTGCTAATTTTGTTCCTCGTTGTCCACTAAAATTTTTTCACCTTGTTGAACTGCCACGGTTCATACGTCCACATCACACTTCAGCAGGCTTTAGTGTGAGATACCAGTTCAAGTTCTGTCCTAATCTCCTGATCATGGTTTGAAATCACGAGGCATTGTTACCAATTACCCTCTCATAGACCATTGTGTAGCTCAAGTGGTTCAATCAACCAAAAAGGAAGAGAAATAGGACTGTACTGAAATTCATTGGTCAAAATATCTCTATAGACTTGATTCTTTTTTATCCACTATATTAGTAACATTTTCCCGACACCAACGTTATTGCAATACAAATACTATAAATCTCCAATTACTTCCCATCCGGATAATTGGATAATTCACGAAAAAACAATATATTTCTGAGTAAAATAACGTCTAACATATCTTTTATATTTAATATAAATTTTAACGACTATTAAAAATCATATCATCCACCGATAAGAACCTTTCAAAAGGTGGATTTTGCTAATTTGTTTTTATCAAAGCGATCCTAATCCGGATAATTGGAGTACTACTGTACTCTTCATGTCGACGGCTGTTACCAATGGGATGTTACGCTAAAACATTACAAGTTTGCAATGTATTATGGCGGAAGTAGCTCAAACTTTGACAAAAATGCGACTTAGTTCACTTTACTCCTAGCCCACCGAGTAGCATTAATAACAACGGCTATGAGGAAGCACACCCGATCTGTGAGCCCCCCAATCTATAATGGAAATCTTCGCGATAAACAACAGCAGGTGTTTCCTCGCTTTAATTGCCAATCTCCCTTCCAGCTCAACTCTTCCCGTCTGCCCAAGTCCCAGTCTCGTCCACCAGAAGAGTCCTTTTCGGAAACAGAAATCGACACAGCAGCACGAAGAATCATGATGCACCAGCAATTCCTGTCGGTGATGTTTCTGGCGGGATTGGGTAAGTTGAACCCCCCCCCCCCCATCTTGCTTCTATCACACGACTAGAACAATATCCGACTAGCAGTCAGAGGATGGCTAGTTCGAATCGAAGCGGAATCGACAAAAAGTTAAGAGGTGGCGTTCTTGCAATAAGAGGGTTTCCAAAATCCGCTCATAATTTACAAAAAGTCGTCTAAAAATATCCTTAATTACTCCGGTAAGCATACGGGACTGGTGCACGTTAAATGTGATCGGGGTTTAATGTCCCGAAGCCTATGGAGGATATCAGCTCAGGTGTTGTCCTCGTCACCTGACCATGGTTCAAAAATACGAGTCAGTGTTCCCGGGTCTTTCTCTTCGTGATAGACCCCAAACCGACGGCTGATTGACGAGGACGACACCTGAACTGGCATCCGACTCACCTCAATTGTCGTCAGGACATTGGATCCCTATCAAATTTAACGTGCACCAGTCACGAAGGTTGAAATTGTCAATATTTTTAGACGACGTTTTTAGTAATGATGCTGGCATACCTCTGATCACGAGATTGTTACAACTTGCCAACACACGTAGATATTTGAACTTCCAATGCTCTAATTACTAGCCGAATACTTTACCACAGGGCAATCGAGACCCAACAATTTTACCGAGTAAATACAATGATGGTTGGTTGAAGCAACGGCTCACTACATCTACTGAAAGGGCTATTCTCAGTAGTTTGGGAAATATTTAGAACGTAAGACCCGAAAATACTACCTTCTCATGTTTAAGCTATAATTAAATGACGAGGCACAATTTCAGCCACAATGATCAGCTTTTTAGGAATACAGGTTACCCCTTTAATAGTAGATTTTGAAGTTACGGCTTAAGAACCATATTTTCCTTACATATTAGGGTGCGTGAGGAAAAAATTCTAAGCGTTTTAGTGTGGAAAAGTTGTTTCCTATAATAAAAAGAAGAAAACGTCATACAAAAAATAAAAATCGGTTAATATTTTCCGGTCGCGCATCATACTAAACATTTACAAAAATTGACATTTTTTTAAAAAAATCCCTATTTTCTTCGTAAAACCGTTATTCAAGAAGACAGACGATACAAATATGTGTGTGCGTAATAGTACTTTTCTGTGGCACAAAAACGTTGTAAGTAAGTATCTGGAAATGCGATTAAAACAATGATACACAAAGTATTTTGTAAATTCCCGTTTTTCGAACACATTGCGCGCCCCAAAAACATTGAGATATTAATGATGTTTTTATTTATTTAACTTTAATGAATCATCAAATAATCATAACAAACTGTAGTATCTCTATCTTAGAGCTTTAAGTAGTATTAAAAAAGTTACGAAAATATTTAATTTCGTCCATTTCTATAAAATTTCAGTAAGATACGCCAACGGAAGATAGAAACGGACTTTCAGTCGTTTTTTAGTCGTTTTGCCCTTCTTTTTATTATAAAGCGTTTCGAAAAACAATATCTAATTTTGTTTCGACCTACCCAACTACACATAAATTCATAAATAATCCGATATGGATGACTTGCAGTATTGCAATAACATTAAATATTAGGTTATTGTAAAACTATGGCCTCGACAAACAGATGAACCCAGCAACCATTGACGTTAGTCCTCCACAATGTAAAACACGTGTGTGAAATGTCCTGCAATACACATTCTCCGTTCTAATTGCTAATCTATTATTCCAAATTAAACATTAGCCCCTCTCCAAATATGGAAATGCTAATCGCGGCGTATCGGAATGTTAAATTCGGAGAATCACAATGGGGTGTATTGTCCAATGGCAGGCATTCGCGCATGCAGGGAATCCGCAGGGAGGTGATGCGACATGTTGGAGGGAGCATCGTGCGGCCGTCTGTTAGCTTAGGGCACTTGGGACGAATATGCTATCATAGGGATTAACTGGATGGCTATCCAGCGATGATTTAAGATTAATGTTTGACTAAACTTTAAAAAATGTTTGACAGCATTTTAAGTATGACCAAGCTAAAAACAAAAATTGGGGATGGCTGTGTTGGAGTACGGATTGAAAGGTTTTTTACGCGTAACGTCATTTCAAAAGATTATATAAATAGGGATTACTCCAGGTTCTTAAAAATAGTTTTGCACACTGGAGTGTTAAACAAATGTGTAACAGATATTTATTGAAATCGAAAGAGTATGAAAAATGTTAAGATATATTTTCCGACAAGTTAATGCAGGTTCTATAATTGTTCTGTTTAATTTTAATTATTTTTCACAAACAATGTACAACATAATCTTTATCAATATATAAAAATATTTTTAGTTTATTAAAAATAAAATCGGGTATAAACTCTCTTATACTAATCGTATTTATTCATTCACAATGCGAAGTATTCATGGTACACATAATTGACATTTATTCCTTTATTTATTCATCATTTATTCAGTCGCGAATTGTTTAGTGGCGGTCATTGTTTGGCTGTATTCCATTTTGCTGTATTGCGATAATAAAACTTCATTTTTACGTAACTACTTCGCTTATATTTTAAACATGTCACTTAGTATTAGTAGCAACAAATAAAGTAGTTAAAAGTAGTTAAAATATATATCCACAAAAAAAAAAATGGTTTATTATTTATATTTAAACAGCCAAACAATCACCACCGCCAAACAATGTGTGACTACCCTAAACAATGTGAAATTAGTTTGATTAAATAATATGTGTTTTTTTTAGCTCCAATTATTTTCTTAGGAATATTCGAAATTTAAATTATTAAGATGCATAATAGTTGGTTAATAAAACGGCTAAATAATGAAATGCGCTAAATAGAGGTATGTATTTGACGGAGAATGCGAGGTTTCACCGCGCTATTCACCACCGCCTAAAGTGACACTGAAGGGCAATGTCTACTTCTTTTATGTATTGTGTTACAAATGTGAAACTTAATATACAGATAAAGTAAACAAAAATTAGCAATATTCTGTAAAAAAAAATTCATATTGATATTTAAAAAAAAAAAAAAATTGAAATGAAGGTTTTAAAAATCCCACTCTTTTTTAAACTTGAAGTTACAACTTTCAAAGTTTTTACTTAGTAAGAGTATATTGTAAAAAAAAATACATTTTTAATATTAAGGAAAATTTTCAAAATATTATAAGTTGTTATAATTATATTATTAACAATGAATAAGTAGTGTGTAATGCATATGCGAAAAGAATCATTGTTTAACGTTTTTTATTTGGTTTTATTTAAAAAAAAAGCTTAAAAAGCTCAATATGTACTTTTTGTCAACAACATACTGTTTCTAAACAAAAAAATTTCAAAGCTGTAACTTATTTTTTTTAAAGTAAGCATTTTAAAATCTACGATATTTTATTAATAATAAATTAAAAAAGTTACTAGTAGAAACAAGTTAGTTTTACAGAATATTTGCAATATAAGTGTAGTTTAGTTGTATGATAAGTTTTATACTCATAACACAAAAATAATAGAAATTGCTCTACATGTCTATTTTAAGACGAGGTTTTTTATACTGCAAAAATAATCGCTTTTAAACTTAACTCGAATTTTAAAACTTAGTATACGTTTTCTTCAATGTGCAAGATATTTTATGCAACAAAAAAATTCGAAATTAAAAAAAATAATTGAATATTGGGGTACGATGCCACTTTAAGTGTTTTGTAGTAGAGGTTATTTCCACCTCTTAGTTAGAGGCTTTTCCCACGAATCACACTGAGGTGACTCGTGGGAAAAGGGGTAAAACTCTTTCCAAATGTATTGACACGTATACAAATTGTAAGTCTTGTACGTTAACTTTAATGGGATAAAAAATATATTCATCTAACGAAATAGTTGATAGAAAGATCGGAGGTGAATTCAGGGATGCAATAATGTATTTTTTTAAAATTTATTTTAAATTTTGGATAAACCACGTTTTAAATTTTTTTTGTTCCTCAGTTGTGCTTGATTTGCGAAAATAAGAAAATATTTTTTAAAGAAAAAGGTGCGATATTACATGCGAGTGACTTAGACACCAAGTAACAGAGTGGGAATTTGACGTATTGACACCAAACAACAATCACAATTAAATTACCATAATTTAATTTTAAAATAATGTGACATTGCTTTTAAATTGAACAACATACACGCATCTATTTTGCACTGATCCAATAAAAATGTTAATTATAAATTCTACATTTTTGTAACACGTTTTTTTTCAATTAGCTTTGGCCGCCGCAGGTATGATATTTGATTAAATCAATTAGCTAAGAAAAAAAAGTTTTTATTTTCTAATTTCAATACGACCTTTATAGTGTATAGATAGTATCATATTTTGTAATAATTAAAATCACTTGTAGTTACAATTATCGAAAATGTAATTATACATTTTACAAGTAATTATTAAGCACAATTAGATTAATTAGTATTAAGGCCAACTAACTATTGGCATATTATCTATTGCAAGAACTGTTGTTAAAAACTATCTATAATATCAAATTCACTCTATAAAAAGTTGTTTTAATTAATATTAATTTTAATAAGAACTACTAAAAATTTAACATTAATATCCAACTAAAGAATAATTCATTATAATTGTGCATTATTTCATAAGTAATATTTTTTATGTTTCAGTTAAACTAACTTTATAATTAATAACTTAAAACTCATTTTAAAATACAAATAATTACTATATGTTTTATAATGTAATAATATACATATTTTTTCTATTTTAGCACCGCAGTTTGGCCGTAAGTGATAAGAGGATTTTCTTCTAAAACTATGATCTATTCTTGGTTACCACGATTTTATTTTCTCCAACTATAATTCCGAAGAAAAGATCAAATACAATCAAGTTCAATAATTTATTTGTTAATAGTATAACTTAAACATGTAATAAGTTACATTTATTTTAAATGAAATATATATAAAGTTAAATATAAATTTAAAAAAAAAGTTGTTAAATTAAAACTATAAAAAAAAATTGAATTACTTCATTATGTATACTATAGCATAAAAAAATTATTTTAAACTAGAACTAATATTGTTTATCATTTTCTACAGGCATGTTCAATTATGGTAATTATAAAAAAATACTCGATTCTTATATGTGTGAAAATATATATTAAAATATGAATTGCGACAATATATTTAAACAATATATTTAAAATGGTAGTTATAAATTTAAAAAGTATATATAAATCGTTTTCTCAGCTATTTTTTTTATTTTCGTATCGATCAGAAAAAAAAAATATTCTTTTCTAGTCTTAAATATATATGTGTTTAAATTTTTATAACAAAGTTAACTGTTTTGGAGACAAAAATTTTGCGATTAAAAAAACATTTTTTTTCTTTTCTTAATTATTACATAAATATAAAAAAATAACTTTTCATTCTAATTTATTCTAAAATAATATTATAATAATAAAAATAATATAATCCAAGTGGCCATTTTATACAAATAAATATATTTTTAGAAATGTTTTAAAAGTTCCAATATTAATTTTTAAAAGAATTAAATTACGTGTCGTATGTATATTAGGGTCTTGCTGTGCAGTATTATAATGCCTTCTGAAGAAATCAATATAGTAGAGAAAAGACAATTAAAAACCAAAAAAAAAGACTAATATTCAAACTTTAGTTAAAATTTAAACTTTTTAATTTTTAAGTGCATGTTACATATACATTGCACAGACGATTTAACTTTTAACCCTCTAAACGTCAAATGTGTAATGTTATTGTACCCGCAAAAGAAGTTTACATCATATTTTAAAATGAATGAATGATTATATATATATATATATATATATATATATATATATATATATATATATATATATATATATATATATATATATATATATACAATGATATGATATTTATAAATAATTATATAAACATCAGAGGCAGAAGAATATTGAAGACAGTTTAACGTTACGCTGAAGTAGAAACTGGAATGCAATAGACAATTATAATTAATAATATAATTCAAAGTTAATAGGGTATGGATAAAAGGTCAAAAATAGGCTAAAATAAAAACAAGGAATTCCAATCATTTAACATTTTAAGAAAAGTACCTGGCAGGGTAAAAAAAAAATTGTTGAATTTCTCATCAAGAGGGCCTAGCCAGCAGGAAATATGTTTCGAATAAAGCGCTTCGATATTTGCCATAAGTTTTTATAGCCAAATCAATTAGAAAATTCCAAAAACGCGAAATGTTGAACAGTAGAAAAAAATCTATTGGTATTACTTCATGCGAATTTGTGAACTGCAAATTATTTTTTTAAAAATGATTTTAACAATTTTAGGAATATGGCATAAAGAAACCATCTTTTAAAATATATTTCGAAGGTCTAGCTAGAATGTGCCTATGTGGTAGCTTCGTTACTTTACACTTCTTACTTACTTCGGAACAATTGATCGCAAGTTCGAGTTCCGACGGAGGCTACTCAATTTTTTATAAATATATATGCTATTTTAACATGTTCCACAGAAACTCGGGGACAAACTGCTCGTTAAAATATATGAAAGTAGCTGGGAAAAACATTATTTTGTTTCAATATGCCAATACAGTTCAATGTGGCGCGACCGAATAAGGACAGTCGCCCAACAACTTGTGAACATCCTGTTTAAACACTGACATACAATTTTAATTTGTGAATTTCGATGTTTTTCACATTTCAACTCTTTATTTTTATTTTTCAGGCACCTTTTTTGGAAAGTGTAAGTTGTTTATGAACTGTATTCTGTGGACATGATGTGCAGAACTTACTTTTTCAGATTTTTTTAAATGAAAGATATTTAATGATTTTTAACCCTAAGAATTAATCCATTGGAATGAATAATTTTATAACGGCCAGACTATCTGTCGAAGCCTTGTTGTGCAGATGTGGTTGTAACAATTCGGTCAGTGTTCAACAGGAATGGGTGATGATGATGGGCAATTTACTATCGCGATTAATCGCCAGCCAAAAATAAAAATATTTTTCAATTGATCGATATTTCCGAACAATCGATATTTCTAATATATCGATATGTGCATAATAGCAAAGTTGTATATTTCGATTTATGCTCATTTGGCAACCAGAGTGTTCAACTGGACTTAATGGTATACTTTTGACAATTTTCAAATCGATTAATCGCCAAATCAAAAATCACTAAATCGAAATCGCGATGATTTTTTTTTACTTCCGGAATTTCGATATTTATCGGATCATCTTTCAAAGGACTATCCTGAACACAAACCTATTATTCAGAACAGTCCTTTGAAAGTTTGTAGTAATATTTAAAAAAATGAAAAACGTCAATCAAGCGCCAGGTAATTGTTTTTTACTTATTACATACTACACAGATTACAGTTGGAGAATGATTCAAAGGAGCTCTTAACCTCAAGTTCACCAAAGGTGCACATTTATAGCGATGGTGGATCTCAGAAAACTCAAACCAGAAACTGATATTTATAGACAGTAAAAACCAAAACTATCCTGAATTGGACAGCCTTTCTCTTGATCCCCAAATATCTTTAGTTTGTCTTTCAGTCACCAAATCCCGACATATGTCAACAAAGAGGGCATTTGATTGAGGCCACTTACATCACTTGCTTTTCTTGTCAAATAAAATCATTGAGTCGAATTTATCGTAAGTTAAAATAAGTCACCGTAACTGGAGGGTACTTGGACCCTCTAGGGAAGGAGGGAGGGTCCAAGTACCCTCAAAACAAAACTGCTGTCGTGAAAGCAATGAAGATATAGACGCGATTGTCAGAAATATGGTATGTCACGTCTCAGTTTTCATGACAGCAGACCGAGATGTGATTTTTTTTTGGAAGGGAGGAGGTGTAAGTAACACCCTATTGTCCAAGTAACCCCAAGTTACAATATTTCATTTGTTATGATATTTTACGACTCCTCTTGAAATCCGAACTTCTGTTGGTGTCATATAAGGGTCAATTGGTTTATCAAATATGTTTTTAAATGTTTTCTCAGGTCTGTGGAAGGTATTTTAATTGCATTCTACCATTCTAACCTTTTCGCGTGGGCTCCGTAAGAGAAGAGCCCCAGCTTTGGGCTAATTCCTAAACGGAGGGAGAAAATGTCGCTTTGGGAGGTAGTGCAAAGAGTTCTCAAAGCTTTGTGGAAGGATATTTGATTTACAATAGGAGCCGTGTAGCTGTCTGACGAGTGATCTGTTAACAATTTTTCTTCAAAGCACGCAGATTCGCAGAATAGAGGTAGGGTCATGTGAGGGGGAAAGCCCAAGCGAATGCGATGTGAAGATACCATTAGTCAAACGTCACATGTTCTAAACAATGAAATTACGTGTTCTAACACAGACAGCATACTTCAGGCCACACATGTTTTAAAAATTCTTCCCCCCTCCATCGTTGAAAGTGTCCCAAGCCCGTAGCTAGATCCATAAATTCAATGGGACATACATTGTCCCAGCCCACACATAAATGTTACAGAAAAAATATTGTACATTGAAGGTTTAACCCATTTTTGCACTAAGGATTTGATATGGTTATTCTATTGTGAATATATTAAAATTACTTATAAGTTATTGTATTCAAAATAAGTGTAGGGAAAACATAAATAAACAAAATTTAACTAGTAGACACTTTTATTCTTTATTTGTAATTTTGCAAAATATATAAGACTTGTGTCAAAAAAAATATTATATTTAAGAATGTTTTCATTATATAGTTAATTTCTGTCGAAATTTAGTTCACATGTTAATTCCTATTTTTATTAATTGCCATATTTATTATTTTCAGCTCCATTTAATGGTAAGATGTTATGAATGAAAATCGTTACTAACTATGGAATATAGTTAAAACAATAAGATATTAATTAACACGGGCAACATATAAAATCCCATTTTCTAAACATAATATATGATACATATTCATTAACCCAGCTGAAAGTAATTGAAATCAGTCTATATGCTAATAAATATAAAATACAGTCTTATTCATAAGCAGGGCCTGTTCAAAGACATTTTTAGGCACAAGCAGGCTGGATTTTGTCGCCCCAACACAAAATTTAAATATTTTTTTTATATTTAATATTTAATAATCATTTGTAATTTCCCATATCTTTTGTTTTGACCGAATATAAGTTTGTCTTAATTAAATTTCATCTTCATTTTATCCTTTATTTAAATAAATTGAAACTTCCTTACAATGCGCGCAAACAGAACAATAGACCAATTTCAAGAATAATAAACATAAACGTTTTACTCTATAAACTAACTTTCCGTTAAATAATGGTACTGCGAGAAATATATCATATACTTAAATGACCAAAATTAAACAAGATTGTCTTCTAAAATATTTCAATTAAAGGTAAGGTAAAGTACTATTTAAAAGTACCATTATTACTATTAAAGTACCATTTGTCAAATAGAATAATTTAATTTTTTTTTCTTACAATTTCAAGAACATCTTCAATTTTAAGTTAAAATGATTCAGACTTTTTTTTTCAAACATAATTTAAACATAAAATTGAGTAAACGCAGGGTAGAATTGTCAAAAAGGGCAAAGAAATCAAATTCCAATTTCTAATGATTCACGTTATCTGTTTTTATCGAAGTGTTGAAAATACTAAAAAGTATTCTCCATAAAACAACAAAATTAGAAGCAAAGAATTCCATAAACCAAAAGTCTGTCAAACGTCAGTATTCAGCGGAAATACGACGCGCCCACTAGTCTCAGTTTGCAGAAAACAAATATCTCCCATACATAATGAATTTCGATGAGTGCTGTTATTTGATCGCGTTTGCGAAACATTTTAAAACAAAATCCTTACGTTTATTGAATACATTTTTGGCATAGCCATATCAATTCGCAGAAGACTGAAACACTGACATGTTAATGATTAGAGACTTATCTCGTTCAAACCCAGGTGTCTGACAGGCCTATATTTAACACTTTGACTGACACGTGACTTAAATACAAATCGCACTCCATTCTATTTGACATTGGAATTAATCCGCGTTTATATATACTTGTTTAATGAATAGATGAAGATTTGATATTTTTTAATACCTTTTTTCAGGTTTATTGAAATTGGGATTTTTGTTTTGTTTGCCAACATCTTACGTCCTTTTCAATCCGGCGCTCCATGCGACCGCTTGTGTTGCTTGCGCCTTAAATCACCTTTGTACATAAGGCGACGTTTTATGCATTCTACACATCTGTAGGGATATAAAAATAGCGTAGATTTGACACCAGAAATACTTTAATACTATATCCTTTGAGGTATCTTCAGTTCAAATACATTTATGAAAATATAGACGTATTTAAAAATAAGTGTTTCACTTTAAACTAATGATACGAGAGAATATTAAAGAAATTTGACTACTAAAGTATCATACTCCCTTTGATGTCTAAAATCCCATACCCCCGTAATAAATACCCCCTTTGATGGAAGTCAGTCAGGTGAAGAACCGTTTGAAACTCGTGAATTGGGATTTGCTGATGTACGAAAGTCGTAAGAGAAGTTGCGGTGTTGGAATATAGATGGCACCACGAGTCTCTGATGGAAGTGTGCTTTTTCCAGTGTCATGAAGTCACCAATTAAAGTGGGATCTTCGGTTTTATAGCCGGATGGTGTACCACTAATCCATAACGATCACCCAAGTCGTGTAATAGTACCTACTTTTTAAAGTGACCACAATGGGTAGAAATTATGTCTGTAGGGTTTGAAACTTCTTGAACTCAATTTTCTTTAAGACGTATTATTTGTGCAGTAGATAAAATCAGTGTTAATGCCCACGCACTGGGGGTGGGGGAGTTGTTATGGTAATGTTTATTTTTTTAAACAATGTTTTATTTCATGTATTTTTCATGCTAGTATTCCAAGCGCTTAATAAAGTGTTCTGTTATATTTCCAGTAGAGTCTCGTCATTTTATATTTTATAAAAATATCATAACCGTTCATGAGTTTCACATTTTTTCTTAAATAATTTCGCATTGTTTGGATTAGAATAAAAAAAATCACACTAGGATCAAAAAGAAAGCTTGTTTAATGCAATATTGATCTTTTAATTTTTGGAAATTTTCTTATAATTGTAGCTAAATGCTCTAAATTTTAAAAACGAAAAAAATATGCTTACTTCTTGACGATTACTGATGAATATGTCTTCTACTTTTTTTATTATAAAATATCAATTACTGATTATTAAAACTTGATCCATTAAAAAGTGCAAATTGTTTAATAAGAATTTATGAAATATATAGCTAATATAGTTTATCCTTTGTACATTTTAGGCGTCCTAACTTTCCCAGGTAAAGTGGCTAGACATATTTAATAAACATGAATATATTTTTTTTAATGAAATTTAAATGTGTCACGCTCGTATTCCTCAAGTGATTTTAAGAGAAATATAATGTTAATTAAGCTTAAATTGAATTTATCCACAAGTTTAATAGAATAAATTGCATTTCTTAAAAATAACGTATAATTAAAAATTATAACACATTGACAAATTATTTCAAATATTAAGTTGAACATATTTTAGTTATTCTTATTGATTAATTGATTAATTTGATTAAAATTAAAAAAATACTAAAAAAACAATTACAAATATTAGTATCAAATATTAATTACGCGTATTACAACTACTTATTAGGGCTAACACGTTAAGGTTTTGAGTCTCAAATTTTAATTTCAAGCCCAAAATTGTAAATATAATAGTTATGTCTTCTTAATGATATTAACATTGCTGTATAGAAATTCAAAAGTAATATTTATACTACAAAATAGGGGAAGATATTAAAATACTCATTAAAATAAAGGAACAATTAACAAATTGAAATTATT
This sequence comes from Troglohyphantes excavatus, assembly GCA_963932185.1. Classification (NCBI taxonomy): domain Eukaryota; kingdom Metazoa; phylum Arthropoda; class Arachnida; order Araneae; family Linyphiidae; genus Troglohyphantes; species Troglohyphantes excavatus. The sequence goes on from OZ010678.1 coordinate 61,673,988, forward strand.
ATTTTTAATGTAAAGAATTATTTTTATTTTAATACAAATTTTGACACCAATGGAAAAATGAAGCAAATACCAAAAGATTAGCCTTTTATTTCCTTATTAGATAATATAAAAATAGATCGTTGGGATTTATATTTATCTTCACTTGGTCATATGATTTCCACTAAAGTATTTTAGTATTCTGCAACCAAATCCTAGCGAGAGTACTTCCTAAACTGTGAACAATTAAAATTATGTTTTACATACCATATCAACGCGACTGTGAAAATATATATTTCTTCACATGTCAGCAAGATATAATATTTTATAGAAGACACAAAATGCGTCCTGTTGAAAACGCATTAGGGACATCAATGTCTGCCTAAAATTTTTCGAATATTCCAGGTACCATATGTTCCCTAGCACGATGTCGTTGGAATAGATCCCACCGTTGGGAACGCGATGTCACGTGATATTTTTAAAAAAAGTTTTCTTCGTAGAAGCTTTACTTCCGTCGAGACGACTCCAACAGAAAATGTTAGAATCGAAAGATGGTGCTTAAACCCCATGCCCTGAGACATTTCCTAAGTTCATAGAAAATTGTAATATTGGTTGCACTGAAGCTGTATAATGGACTATTAGCAAAAGTTATGGGTCTATCAAAAAGAAAATACTCTGGAACACTGCCTCGCTTTTTGAACCATGGTCAGATGACAATGGCACCACTGGAGCTGGCACCCGACGCAATCTGAATAGGCATCAGTACCAAGATCACAGTTAACCGTGCACCAATCCCGTGTACAGTAGACGCTGGTGGAAATTGAGGATAATTTCAGTCGACTTCTGCAATTCAGTAGCGAATCTGGCAGCCCTCCGATCACGAGATCGCAACATTTTAAATTTTGTCAATTCCTCATGTCGATTCGAACTCGTAATGTCGGTTGTTGTACCTCGAAACCACAACGCCTCCGAAAATAGTAAAGGAGCAAACCACTTTGAAGTGAAAAATATTTTTAAAGTCAGTTTTTAAAAGGGGGAAAACTGAAAAATTGCCTCTTCTAACACCCCTTTCAGGCTGCCAAATAATATATCAAAGAAATTACTTATAATGAATTATTCGAAAATTCGACCGTCAATTTATTTTAAAAATGGTAAGTTGCCTCACTGTATATTTAAGCATATGTTCACATAGATAGACATTCACGTAGAATATATTTAAATGTGTGTTCTGTACACACCATTCACATTTTTACAGTGACACGAATTGTATGGAACAGAGTGCCAACTCTTCCTTTCACAAAATGTGGAATTTCAAAGTATGGAAATGTTTTACAAGCAGTTATCTTGAACGGAATTCGATCTACAAATGATCATCCGCATGGAACTCGAATCAAGTCAAATCTCCGAGAAGTTGTAACAAAATAATTTGACAGTGGATGTAAAGATTTTCGATCATTGTACAATTGTTAATTTTTGAAAGCTTAATGAATAGGTTTACATGGTTAACTTTACATGGTTAGGTTTACATGGTTCAATAGGTTACATGGTTCAATATGTTTACATGGTTCATTTAAAATAGGATATGCGACGACATTTTTCAAAAAAATTAAACTAAGGTGTAAATTGAAAGAAACTTAAAAGAAAGATTAATATTTTTAATTAAAAAGGGCTACATTGTTAAAACTTTTGAACGTTTAAGTATTTTTAGTAAAATTCTTTATCGGTATAAATATGAATTTAAAAACATTTTTGTAAAGAACCTTAACTAAAATTCAATTTGTGTTTCTTTTTAACAGAAAACTTTGTGAATGGTAAGTTAATAATTGAAATAACTTTATAATTTTATTGACTTTTATTAAACAATTTCGTAAATAATAAAAGCTGTATATAATATATCAGACGATTTGTTTTAATCTTATTAAGCATTAAAAAAATAATAAATGAAGACGAATTTTTAATATTGTTTATCATTTCCTAGCTGTAGTTATAATTATACTCTGCTGATTTGAATATTTCAGACAAATTCCTGTAAAGCGTGTGAAGGTTTTTCGTTCCAATTTTTAGTACTGGTGCAATATGCTGCCAAGCGAAACTATCCCGAATTATCTACATTTAAAATTTGTAAACTCATTTTTTGGCCAATTCTGGCCTTTACTCAACATTTTGCATTAGTAAAATATAAAGAATTACATTCTCGATGTGCTTGCTACAGAACAATAACGAATTTTCCACTCACTCAAATTCTACTATGAATTTCAAAGTAATTTTTAAAAAAGTATTTTTCTAAAGTAAAAGTTTTTAAATTGTCGTTGTTTTATTTGAAATTTTTTGTTTTACAAAAATAAATGTTTTTAGAGTAAACAACGTATTTTTTTATTCATATCTACAAATGTGAAATAAAATTGACATGCTTCAAAAGTCGAATGCTGTTTTAACAGAAAATGTTTCTTTTGCAATTTAATTCCCTTTGAACGTATTTTTTTTATTCACTAGTAAAAGAAAAAATAAAGTAACATTAAAAAAATATTTAAAAATGTGACACTGAATTTTTTTTTATGTTGCACTGCACAGATATAATAAAAACACTATTTTCCAATTTGTAGGCTTTTTCCGAAGTAAGTAAAAGGGTATCTCTTTATTTTCCGATGTTTCTTCAATGTCATTTTTATACAAAGGTCTTGAAAGAAAACAAAATACAAAGCAGTATCTATTTTAGCAGTTTAATTTTCAGAGATTAGAAATTTTTGTTGCATACATTTTTAAGGATAAATTATTACAATGTAAATGTAATAGAATTTATATATGCACTTTAAATATTTAATGTAATTATCATTCAAGGGTTTTTAGTTAAATATAATTAGTTCGTCCACAGTCTCGCAATAGGTCTTAATGTAAACCAATTTCATTAAACAATTCAAACAAGATTTAATCCGTTTAAAAAGATTACCTTCAAAATTTTTGTTCGCATTTGTTACAATTGTTTGCTATATTTAAGCCCTACCTGGTCGAATTTTCCTTTTGGAATTAATTAATTGTTATTGAATACTATTTTTTTTAGAATAAAGAATGTATATTCGGTGTTTTATCATGAACTCTAATTGGATGGCCGGGAGTTCTTTTATCTGTTGAATCCCTCAACTCCTCCGACTGCTTTCTTTTTAAGCTCTATTTGCTCATATTGCATGTTCATATTTGACGAAATTTTTGTCATTGTTGTTGAAACAGACGCCTGCTATTTGCTCCTTTTAAGTAATTCTTCAAACTGATGAAATTCATTTTGTCGTTTTTTCACGAAATGTGTTTCGTTAAAAATGAGGACGATTTCAAATGAATATAGAAAACACGATTGTAATCACGGACCCCTCGGTCCAGAACCCAACGCTCTATCCACTCGGCAAGAAGGATTGCTCGTTTGAATTTTGACAATATAAGTATAAGAACCAATAATGAGCAAATACAACCGAAAAGGCATCTGAATGAATATTTTCGTAAATATTTGAGGATTTTCTTTTTTCGTTGAAAGGAAAGAGAGATTCAATGACAATCGATTTTCAAATAGGACGAAAGAATCCTTAGCGATCGCAGAGTTCTCAAAAATAAGAACATTACTTTTGAAAGTGCTTGCTGCGTCTGCTGGAGTTCACTCAACTTTCATTCTCTACCATACAATTCCTGGAAAGAATATCCACTTCAACCAGGGCAAATATCTCAAACCAATGAGAGAGCTCCAACGCATGAGGCCCACGCAGGGGACGGGCCGAATGCGAAAAACCCTGACGGAGAGAAAGAAATTCCCAGCCAACCAGCCATAGTGACATCATCATATATCTCATGCTCCTAATGTAATTGCAATACCATTCATTTAACCTTTAAATGTAAATTCATAACTTCCATAATTGCATCATTAAATCTAGTTGTTTCCTAAATACTATGGCTATCATCAATTTATCCATCATCACATAATTTAAACCTTCTGATATGGAGTCAACCATCGCGTGGCCTCACCTTACAAACTACGCCGCCACATGCTCTTATCCACTCAATGCCCGGCTTGTGTGGTCTCCTTTAGATCACACGGGGCAGGGAATGCTGGTCGCATGACATGCGATGCCGACCAAAAGAAGTAGGATCCAGTAAAATTCCCTAACATTCGATCATAAAATTGAGTCGCATTAAAGCTACACAATTGGCTAATGCTGACGGTTTGAGATATGTCCCGCAGAAAGATCCGAGAACCTTGCATCATCATTTTGAGCCACGTTCAAATGACGAGAGCAACACCTGAGCTCGTTGGAAAGACAGGTTACCCCGATAATAGTTGACTTTTCACGTATGTCTAAGAACTATTGTATATTGTTGTACACATAAACACACCAATAAACCGATATCGATGACTAGCATTACTGCAAAGAATTTAATTGAGTATCCCTAATGCAAAAGCAGTTATATACAAAAATTCGACTTTCCAACTTTATTTATCGTTATCTTATAAATAAAATAAAAAACTAGTATCATTTCCTAGTGGCTTTTGACCTGTAATAAGAGTTATTCATGCATTTTGTAATTCCCAAAGAACGTTACATGTATTTTGTAATTCCCAAAGAATTTTAACCAAATACTTTTTTCTAGACATACACCAAGGTAATATTTTTAAAATGTTAATTAGTTTATTTATTATTTAATTTAAAATTAAATGAAGAATGCTCGTAAAAGATTTAATACTTTAAAAAACAAGTGTGATGCTAACGTATTGTAAAAGGTCAGATCAGTAGATTCCCTTAAATATTGACTTCATGAAGTTTATATTATCTATTATTGATAAAAATACTGTTGAGTAATTTTAGGCCTAATCTACACGAAAGGAACAAACGCGCGACAGCTTCTCGGTGATTCGAGAATTCATGCCACGTGGTATGAATTCTCGAATCACCGAGAAGCTGTCGCGCGTTTGTTCCTGTTTTTGTAGAATGGGCCATACACAGCCCCGTTGTTGTTGTTATTTACTGTTACTAGAACTAATTTAAAAAGAATTTACTTTTTTCTTTTAAGAGGAGTTTTATCTTCGTTAGATTTTCAATATAAATAAGTACTGAAAACTACAGAGTTTCTTTTAAAAAAATCGATTAATATATAAAATGAAGTTTTTACTTTCTGTAGAAGTCGATATTCAAAATTCAAAAAATGCTTGTCTTTAGATTGATTAGAATTTTTGCGGTCGAAGCTTCTGAACTTTCTCGTGTATTATTTATACTTAGAAATTTCAAATATATCATCCAATTTCGATGAGAAAATCAATTATGTACTTTTGAAAAATAATACTAAATTCCTGGTCAATGTCCTCACGTTTCCGGTTTATAAAAGTTAAGCGAAAACATTCTTGTTTCTTGGAACTTGAATTATTTGAGATTTAAAATTCTTATTTGGACGAGTTGGCTGCCAAGTAGTCTAATTCACAAAAACACGAAAATGGACCAACACCATTTTTCATGGCTAGGTAGCTAGATCTATCATGTTGCCAGATGGTGTGGGTCCTGGTTCAATAGTTGGCTAAATAATGAGTTGATTTCACTTAACATTATAGAAGAGGCAAGTTGCAAACTTTAAACGTTCTCGTCTCGAAAATATGTTTTTGTATTTATACCACTTTGTAACCAACCCGCATATTTAGCAGTTCGACTCTTGGATTTTGATAGATTTTATATTTTCACACTTGCTTCGATATTTAAAATATAATTTATTTATTATTTAAGTTAAGGAATCATAAAATTATTAAGATATGTTAAATTCAAATCCTTTGTATTTTTAATTGCTTAATTAAAATTGCCTGCCACAGCTCCACCATTCCCCGAAGCTCCACCATTCCACGAAGCTCCATTCACCACCAAAGCTCCACACACCACCAAAGCTGTACCGACGACAAAAGTAGTGCCAACTACTTTTGCGGTAACATCGACTCCAGCTGCAACATCAACTCCAGCTGCAACATCGACCCTAGCTGCAACATCGACCCCAGCTGCAACATCGACCCCAGCTGCAACATCGACCCCAGCTGCAACAACGACCCCAGCTGCAACATCGACCCCAGCTGACACATCGACCCCAGCTGCAACATCGACCCCAGCTGCAACAACGACCCCAGCTGCAACATCGACCCCATCTGCAACATCGACCCCAGCTGCAACATTGACACGCCGTAAGTAATAATGTAATAAAAATAACTTAGCTTTCAATAAATTTGAAATGAAAAAAAATGAGACTTAAACATCAGTATTTGGGAAATTTCTTCCTTTCATACAATGATAACATTGTCAATATTGGTGCCACAGATGTAACTTCTTTTAAGAGCACCGGAATGCTGTCTGGCTTCCACACTTTTGAGCACATATTATAGAGGAGGCGTGCCATGGCTACTAAGCCTTTAACATGGTTTTAGTGAGTTTGTAGGTTGATACAATTGCCGAAGTATTTTCTAACTTTGAGGAAAATTGGTAAACTTGGGTTTCTAAAGACAGTTTTCATACAAAGTTATTGAGATCCAGTTGCTCAGTTGGTAAGGCGTTCAGCTACTAATCAGAGGATTGGTGGTTCGAATCCGGAAAATGGACTTGACAAAGAATAGTAAAAAAGTAGTGATATTGCGATCGGAGGGTTGCCAACTTCGCTACAAAAATACTAGAAAGTCGTCCAGAATATCCAACAAATTATACTGGCGTGTATACGGGACTGGTGCACGATACATCTGATCGGGGTCCAAAGTCCCGACGTCTATTGAAGGCATTGGGTGCCAATTCAGGTGTTTCCTCGTCATCTGACCATGGTTCTAAAATAACGAGGTGCCTGTATGAATGTGTATGTGTTCCCGGGTCTTTCCTTCGAGATTGACCCCGAACCGTCGCCAATAGCCCACTGTACAGCTCTAGTGCGACGTTAATTAACCAAACCAAACCAAACCATACAAAGTTATTTTGCCTGCTTGGAAGTTTTACACACAAGCGTGAAGCTTCCGCCCAGGCGTGGTTATCCAGAATAGCAGGATACGCAAGAAATTCCAACCCTGATTGTTGCTTTAAAAACTATCATTTGCCCCATTTCTAAAAATCGTTGGTCGATATTTTTTTGGCGTGTACGAATAAATCGCCACAAAGGAGTCGTAACCTAAAAATCGACACTTGTAAATCTCTACGTTAAATCAGCCTACGGAAATAAATGACATACCAACGTGTAAACGAAAGCGAGACGTGTTTCGTACAGGCTGGTTGTCAATCCATTCCCCTCGTTTACCTTTGTACTACGTAGGGAATGTCGCCCTTAACTGCACTATACGATTCTGTTCTTATAACTCCATGGGGAATCAGCCTCAGAGATAATAACACATGTTAAGGAAAGTGAGACGCGTCAACCAGGTTGGCCATTTACTCTCTCTCTCGTCTGATATTTGCACCGCGTGAGGCTCAAAAGTACTCACGAACCAAATCTGAACCTATCCGATATTTTAAAAATTAACCCTTTCTGACGATTTTAAATTTTTTGTACGACTGAGAGAGAACAGTGTTGAATCTCCAACTCCTTTGCGTTGAGAACAAATGTGTTTGGTTGAATTTGTTTTACACTAGAGCTATACAATGAGTTATTGGCGACCAAGATTGAGGAATATTGCGTCATGTTTTCCACGTGAACAACATTTTATACATTATCAAGATATACAAAAAACAACAAAATGCTTATTTCGTAGCATAAAAAAATACTTGAATTTGTTTATATTTTGTGCAACTAATTTCATTTGAATGTATTCAGTATTGAATCAAGACAGAGTTTTTGATAGAACGGAATTTGTCAGCAATTTACTTGATTTTTTTTCCTAAACTAATTTATCATAAGTTTACACCTCTACGTACATTGACAACTATTAGCTAAAATTTGAGAAATTAATTGATTCCATTTTTTTTCTCGCAACTTTAAATATAGATACCAAAAGTTTTCCTAAATTTCAAACTTTGAAAAACAAAAATTCAAAATTAATGTATTGCACTGAGTTTGTCTCCAGTTGAAATGGATGAACATGTTATCAAATTGTAATCCATCCTAATATTCTATCTTAGATGCTACAACTCGTAAGTATTACTTTCGATATTTTTGTGTAAAACATATGATATGAACATGTGATACAAACATGCCCTCTTTTTTTTCATGAATGTTAAAACATAACAATTTCAAGATTTTAGAATTTGTTTCATACTGGAGGTTGTCGGGAATTCACACGAGATAATATTTCACTCACAATTTGAATTTGTCATTTATAAATTGGAATTTTTTAACTATACCCCAGGATAATTTGATACTAATTTTTATTGGATAATATATGTCTCGATAAAATGTAATAACATATCAATTATCGTATAATAATCTAGACATTTTAGCATACAAGATGAACGATACTTATCTTTACAACTTTTGACACGCAATAAAACCTCAAAGAAATAAGATAGTTAAGTGTGGTTAGCCCCATACGATAAAATGTTTAGTAAAGCCATCGATCCAAATGTGGAAAAATGTTGTAAACCTTCATGACGTCAAATACGGCTGGAGAGAGATATTTACAAATAAAATGTGAAAAAAAAAAGTTAAAAAAGGGTGAATTTTCTTAGAGAAAGATGCAGAATTGTTAAAAATCTTGTTTAAAGAATTGGTGTTCCTTAATACAAAATTTAAAGACTCTTTAAATTTGTCAAATGTATGGCATACGATGTTGTGAATCTCCAGAAATTAAAGTCGTTTTTTAAAAAAGGTACGGTTCCTTTCAAAGGGTGCTTTTAAAAAAAGTGGAATGTAGTGAAAGCGTGCGTAGCGAAAACTTGAGCTGTGAAACACCCTTAATGCGGTTGCATTTGAAGAAACCAGGGGTAAAACCACTTTAGTCACAAAAGTTAGGTTGAGTAAAACTAAATTTAAAGAAGTTTAAGAATGTTTTCCCCCAGCAAACCGAAGTTTCATCGCTTTCTTTTTACAGCTTGAAATGGGGAACATGTCTTAAGTTTTTTTTCGACTCCAGACATCGCGCTGGACGTCCGTGACTCTAGATTCAGCCAATCCAGTGTCGGAATACTTCATAGACGTCGAGTGCGACGTCAGCGGGTAAAAAGCATAAGGCCATCTCAGCCTTTATAGCGATTCTACTCCAAAAACGAATGCACGTTGTGATGGTATTCTTTAAAAGATGGCACCGCTATCATATTTTCGAAAAAAATCGAGCAAAATCCCTGAACTCTTAATTTTTTTTTCACGCTCGTCTAACGTTCACAGACGTCGAAAGACATAAAAGAAAAGATAAGACATATAGAAAGACAACATAGAAAGCGTGAAGGGGCTTCCGGAATCCAAAACGGTAACCCCTTGAAAGCTTGCAGACGTCTCGATAGACGCGAAACAATCCCCCTCATAAAATACATTTCGTTTTCAGAGTAATGTTTATTGAGATGTAAAGTTGTTGTTGTTTTGTGTCCAGGTAAGCCGATGGCAGCTCCGGGCCGTCCACACAGCGCAACGAAAGCACACACAAGTAAGTGCGTGACTTTAATGTCTTTTAATCCGAGATACCTTTCAAATTATGGAGGAAATTTTACTAGAAAAAGTCATGTTTTGCTTAAAAAAATATATTCTAATGGTTTTAAATATATACCACAAATTTAAATATTCCTAAAAATTAAGTATTTTTTATGAATTAAAATTTTTTTTAAAAATTGTTGCTGAAAAAAACTATGGATACATGGTCGACGTTAGCGCTCATAAAGTTAAATATTCATAAGACAAACCAACTCAAAAATCTAAAAGGACAGAATTTTTGAAAACACCATTTTTTGGAAACTTGCGTATTTATACGGACCATACAGACAACTTCTAGTAGTTTAAAAATGTGTGCTGTATTCCTAGAGTCGAACCACACACCTCCACACGTGGACTCTTTAACTATTAAGAAAGTTGAGCTAATTTATAAATATAAGTAACTTTTTTTAAAGTTAGAACAACATATCGCTAAAAATAACAGAATATTTTTCATTTTAAGACATTTCTTCGATTGTGCAAAGTTATATTAAATATTCTTGGGTCATCGCGAAGAAAAATCTTAGATATTTTGAAGACAATAGTAGTAGATGGAATTTAAGTCAATGTATTTTTTTTTCAGTTTTCTGTAGCATAACATGTGGACAAATCTGTAATTGAAAAACAACATTATTTCAGATAGGGAGAATTCAATAAATTTGTGTTTCAAATTTTTTTTTTTAACGTAACTATGTGAACAGTATTTTATTCATCAAGAAACTCCAAAATTTTACGAGTACCCTTGTACTTTTAACTTTAAAATTAAAAAAAAAAAACGCAGCGAAAATTCAAGGCTGATTCTATACAACAAAATCTTAAAATAAAGTATCGTATCAAAATTCGGGAAAAGAAATTCAAACATAATCTAAAATATAAACCCTCCAGCGGCAAGAAAAAAAAACTAAAACAGTTTTAAAGAAAGTTTAATTTAAACGTAAAATACGCGTATTTTATTATTTAAAAAAATATTTCAATGTGGGACAGCTAGTAAAAATCTGAATAGAATGTTAGGATGTATTAAAATATTTGTATAATCTAAAGTTAAAGATGTAATTTTACCATTGTATAGGCATTTGGTTAGGCCTCATATTGAAGAATATGCAGTCTGGGCGTCTTATCTTATTATTCAGTATTATACAAATCACAGTTTTGTCGGCAGGTTAGAAAACATTATTTTTTTAATAAGATAATACACAAATGGAATAGTTTGTCTGAATATATTGGTAGTTCTTTGGAAGTAGATAGTTCTAAAAAGAAATTTAATCGGCATTGGGGAATCGTGATGATGTTTTATATAGACAGAATCAATCTTTCTGGGCCTAGAGCCTGCATTGAATTCTCACTTTTTGTATTTGTAATTAAATACAAAAAGCCATTGAAGTATACCATTTTTTTTTATTTCAAATTTATGTGCAATGTAGGAAAACCGGAGATTCTGGGACGACTCAAGACATCTAACATCACTTAAGCCGTGGAACCAAGTTAATTACATTGGATTAATATTGGACTCACGTGGTACCACGCGTTAAGCAACGATAAATCGCTAAAGCGTTAAGCAAATATATAAATAATAGATTATTTCGTATTTTACTGTATAGTTTATTTATTTACTTAATTTAAATTATTTACAGCATCAACACACAGTAAGTGACAAATTGATACTTTATTGTTTTGATAGAAAATAATTAATGTATAAATTGAAGATGTATAAATTTACATCTGACTTTCAGTGCAACTGATAGTTGGTAGAAATAAATTCAAATAGACGATTTTTATACTGTCCCTTTTCCTACCAATATATAATTTTATATTATTTTTTTAATTCGTTATGTAAAATTTCGGTAATTATCAAAACCATTGGCACTTAATGTAGGGAAAAAACGTTAATAAATTATTTGCTTTAAAAAAAAAAATCTACAACACATTGTTAAATAATAATTAAATATAACGCAGTATTTCAAAAAGGTTATAATAATTTAAAAATTTTCGATATGTACCCTACAGTTATAAAATAGTTCTTATAAATAACGTTCAGCTAACATGTAGTAAACTGAAGTAACAGAGTACTGAAGTTACTGCACTGCTATTAAAAATATAAGCCATATAGATAAAAAATCAGTGCATTTTAACTATTTTGTGACACCATGGACCCCCAAACATGCACCACAGAACCCACAGGCGTCTGCAAACGACCTTTTGGGAACCAGAGTTTTATACAACATTTATTTAAAGATTTCTTAAAAAAGTCACGAAAATTCAATAATTCACAAAAATAGTCATAAAATTAAATGCTTCTTCTTCTGGTAAGAAAAATTCTTTGATTACAAAAAATTCTAACAATTGTATACACTGTAAGTAAATAGATTGTTTATTAATTATCTTATTATATATTTATGTTTTGTTAAAAATATCGATTCAATTTTAAACTAATATACATTTTTAGGAGCAACTACATCAGCAGCATCTTCACATGGTAAGAAAATAATTTGATAACAAATAATTTTATTGTCTAAAATGTAATTTATTTGATTTTTTGTTTATTTATTTTGTTATTTTAGCTTTCTGTTTTGTTAAATATATCGATTCAATTAAAAACTAATATATATATTTAGGTGCAACTACGCCTGCAACATCTTCTTCTGGTAAGAAAATAATTTGAATGGGAATCATTTTATATCACGTCTAAATTGTAAATTATTAATTATAAAATTATCTCTCTTATCTTACTCTTATAAAATTATATATAATTAACATGCGCATTAAGCCCTGGTAATTCATAAATTATGAAATTCTGTTTTGTAAAAATAATAGTTATTATCTTTATGCTTTGTTAAGTATATCGATTCAATTATAAACAAATATACATTTATAGATGCAACAACACCAGCAGCATCTTCACCAGGTAAAAAAAATACTTTGATAACAAATAATTTTATTGTCTGAAATGTAACTTATTTGATTGTTCATTTTTTTTATTATATCTTTGTGTTTTGTTAAATACATATATCGATACAATTAAAAACTAATATGCATTTTTAGATGCAACAACACCAGCAGCATCTTCACCAGGTAAAAAAATACTTTGATTACAAATAATTTTATTAATTGTCTAAAAGTAACTTATTTGATTGTTTATTTATATTTTTTATTATACCTTTGTGTTTTGTTAAATATATCGATACAATTAAAAACTAATATGTATTTTTAGATGCAACAACACCAGCAGCATCTTCACCATGTAAGAAAAATACTTCGATTACTAATAAATTTATTGTCTAAAATGTAATTTATTTGATTTTTTGTTTATTTATTTTGTTATTTTAGCTTTCTGTTTTGTTAAACATATCGAATCAATTAAAAACTAATATACATTTTTAGGTGCGACTACGCCTGCAGCAACTTCTTCTGGTAATAAAATAATTGGAATAGGAATCATTTTATATCTCGTCTAAATTGTAAATTTTTAATCAATCTATTAAATATGTCTTATAAAAGTATATATAATCAACAGGCGCATTAAGCCCTTGTAATTCCTAAATTATGAAATTCTCTTTTGTAAAAATAATAGTTATTATCTTTATGCTTTGTTAATTATATCGATTCAATTATAAACAAATATACATTTATAGATGCAACAACACCAGCAGCATCTTCACCTGGTAAGAAAAATACTTTGATTACAAATAAGTTTATTAATTGTCTAAAAGTAACTTATTTGATTGTTTATTTATATTTTTTATTATACCTTTGTATTTTGTTAAATATATCGATAAAATTAAAAACTAATATGTATTTTCAGATGCAACAACACCAGCAGCATCTTCACCAGGTAAGAAAAATATTTTGATTAGAAATAAATTTATTATCCAAAATGTAATTTATTTGATTAATCGTTTATTTATTTTGTTATTTTCTGTTTTGTTAAATATATCGATTCAATTAAAAACAAATATACATTTTTAGGTGCAACTACGACTGTAGCAACTTCTTCTGGTAAGAAAATAATTTGAATAGGAATCATTTTATATCTCGTCTAAATTGTAAATTATTAATCAATCTATTTAATATGTCTTATACAATTATATATATTCAACAGGCGCATTAAGCCCTTGTAATTCCTAAATTATGAAATTCTGTTTTGTAAAAATAATAGTTATTATCTTAATGCTTTGTTAATTATATCGATTGAATTATAAACTCTTATGCACTTTTAGATGCAACAACACCAGCAGCATCTTCACCTGGTAAGAAAAATACTTTGATTACAAATAATTTTATTAATTGTCTAAAAGTAACTTATTTGATTGTTTATTTATATTTTTTATTATACCTTTGTGTTTTGTTAAATATATCGATACAATTAAAAACTAATATGTATTTTTAGATGCAACAACACCAGCAGCATCTTCACCAGGTAAGAAAAATACTTTGATTACAAATAAATTTATTGTCTAAAATGTAATTTATTTGATTTTTTGTTTATTTATTTTGTTATTTTACCTTTCTGTTTTGTTAAACATATCGAATCAATTAAAAACTAATATACATTTTTAGGTGCAACTACGCCTGTAGCAACTTCTTCTGGTAAGAAAATAATTGGGATAGGAATCATTTTATATCTCGTTTAAATTGTAAATTACTAATCAATCTATTAAATATGCCTTATAAAAGTATATATAATCAACAGGCGCATTAAGCCCTTGTAATTCCTAAATTATGAAATTCTGTTTTGTAAAAATAATAGTTATTATCTTTATGCTTTGTTAATTATATCGATTCAATTATAAACAAATATACATTTATAGATGCAACAACACCAGCATCATCTTCACCTGGTAAGAAAAATACTTTGATTACAAATAATTTTATTAATTGTCTAAAAGTAACTTATTTGATTGTTTATTTATATTTTTTATTATATCTTTGTATTTTGTTAAATATATCGATAAAATTAAAAACTAATATGTATTTTCAGATGCAACAACACCAGCAGCATCTTCACCAGGTAAGAAAAATATTTTGATTAGAAATAAAAATTTATTATCTAAAATGTAATTTATTTGATTAATCGTTTATTTATTTTGTTATTTTCTGTTTTGTTAAATATATCGATTCAATTAAAAACTAATATACATTTTTAGGTGCAACTACGCCTGTAGCAACTTCTTCTGGTAAGAAAATAATTGGGATAGGAATCATTTTATATCTCGTTTAAATTGTAAATTACTAATTAATCTATTAAATATGCCTTATAAAAGTATATATAATCAACAGGCGCATTAAGCCCTTGTAATTCCTAAATTATGAAATTCTGTTTTGTAAAAATAATAGTTATTATCTTTATGCTTTGTTAATTATATGGATTCAATTATAAACAAATATACATTTATAGATGCAACAACACCAGCATCATCTTCACCTGGTAAGAAAAATACTTTGATTACAAATAATTTTATTAATTGTATATACTGTAAGTAAATAGATTGTTTATTAATTATCTTATTATATTTTTATGTTTTGTTAAAAATATCGATTCAATTTTAAACTAGTATACATTTTTAGGAGCAACTACATCAGCAGCATCTTCACATGGTAAGAAAATAATTTGATAACAAATAATTTTATTGTCTAAAATGTAATTTATTTGATTTTTTGTTTATTTATTTTGTTATTTTAGCTTTCTGTTTTGTTAAATATATCGATTCAATTAAAAACTAATATATATATTTAGGTGCAACTACGCCTGCAGCATCTTCTTCTGGTAAGAAAATAATTTGAATGGGAATCATTTTATATCACGTCTAAATTGTAAATTATTAATTATAAAATTATCTCTCTTATCTTACTCTTATAAAATTATATATAATTAACATGCGCATTAAACCCTGGTAATTCATAAATTATGAAATTATGTTTTGTAAAAATAATAGTTATTATCTTTATGCTTTGTTAATTATATCGATTCAATTATAAACAAATATACATTTATAGATGCAACAACACCAGCAGCATCTTCACCAGGTAAGAAAAATATTTTGATTAGAAATAAAAATTTATTATCTAAAATGTAATTTATTTGATTAATCGTTTATTTATTTTGTTATTTTCTGTTTTGTTAAATATATCGATTCAATTAAAAACTAATATACATTTTTAGGTGCAACTACGCCTGTAGCAACTTCTTCTGGTAAGAAAATAA
Source organism: Troglohyphantes excavatus (assembly GCA_963932185.1). Taxonomy (NCBI): domain Eukaryota; kingdom Metazoa; phylum Arthropoda; class Arachnida; order Araneae; family Linyphiidae; genus Troglohyphantes; species Troglohyphantes excavatus. The sequence goes on from OZ010678.1 coordinate 61,689,760, forward strand.
TTGGGATAGGAATCATTTTGTATCTCGTTTAAATTGTAAATTACTAATCAATCTATTAAATATGCCTTATAAAAGTATATATAATCAACAGGCGCATTAAGCCCTTGTAATTCCTAAATTATGAAATTCTGTTTTGTAAAAATAATAGTTATTATCTTTATGCTTTGTTAATTATATGGATTCAATTATAAACAAATATACATTTATAGATGCAACAACACCAGCAGCATCTTCACCTGGTAAGAAATATACTTTGATTACAAATAATTTTATTGTCTAAAATGTAACTTATTTGATTGTTTATTTATATTTTTTATTATACCTTTGTGTTTTGTTAAATATAGCGATACAATTAAAAACTAATATGTATTTTTAGATGCAACAACACCAGCAGCATCTTCACCAGGTAAGAAAAATATTTTGATTAGAAATAAATTTATTATCTAAAATGTAATTTATTTGATTAATCGTTTATTTATTTTGTTATTTTCTGTTTTGTTAAATATATCGATTCAATTAAAAACTAATATACATTTTTAGGTGCAACTACGCCTGTAGCAACTTCTTCTGGTAAGAAAATAATTGGAATAGGAATCATTTTATATCTCGTTTAAATTGTAAATTACTAATCAATCTATTAAATATGTCTTATAAAAGTATATATAATCAACATGCGCATTAAGCCCTTGTAATTCCTAAATTATGAAATTCTGTTTTGTAAAAATAACAGTTATTATCTTTATGCTTTGTTAATTATATCGATTCAATTATAAACAAATATACATTTATAAATGCAACAACACCAGCAGCATCTTCACCTGGTAAGAAAAATACTTTGATTACAAATAATTTTATTAATTGTCTAAAAGTAACTTATTTGATGGTTTTTTTTTATATCTTTGTGTTTTGTTAAATATATCGATACAATTAAAAACAAATATACATTTGTAGGTGCAACTACGCCTGCAGCATCTTCTTCTGGTAAGAAAATAATTTGAAAATTGAATAATTTAAATCTCGTCTAATTTGTAAATTATTAATCAATCTATTAAATATGTCTTATAAAATTATATATAATCAACAGGCGCATTAAGCCCTTGTAATACCTAAATTATGAAATTCTGTTTTGTAAAAATAATAGTTATTATCTTTATACTTTGTTAATTATATCGATTCAATTTTAAACAAATATACATTTATAGATGCAACAACACCAGCAGCATCTTCACCTGGTAAGAAAAATACTTTGATTACAAATAAGTTTATTAATTGTCTAAAAGTAACTTATTTGATTGTTTATTTATATTTTTTATTATACCTTTGTATTTTGTTAAATATATCGATAAAATTAAAAACTAATATGTATTTTCAGATGCAACAACACCAGCAGCATCTTCACCAGGTAAGAAAAATATTTTGATTAGAAATAAATTTATTATCCAAAATGTAATTTATTTGATTAATCGTTTATTTATTTTGTTATTTTCTGTTTTGTTAAATATATCGATTCAATTAAAAACAAATATACATTTTTAGGTGCAACTACGCCTGTAGCAACTTCTTCTGGTAAGAAAATAATTTGAATAGGAATCATTTTATATCTCGTCTAAATTGTAAATTATTAATCAATCTATTTAATATGTCTTATACAATTATATATATTCAACAGGCGCATTAAGCCCTTGTAATTCCTAAATTATGAAATTCTGTTTTGTAAAAATAATAGTTATTATCTTAATGCTTTGTTAATTATATCGATTGAATTATAAACTCTTATGCACTTTTAGATGCAACAACACCAGCAGCATCTTCACCTGGTAAGAAAAATACTTTGATTACAAATAATTTTATTAATTGTCTAAAAGTAACTTATTTGATTGTTTATTTATATTTTTTATTATACCTTTGTGTTTTGTTAAATATATCGATACAAATAAAAACTAATATGTATTTTTAGATGCAACAACACCAGCAGCATCTTCACCAGGTAAGAAAAATACTTTGATTACAAATAAATTTATTGTCTAAAATGTAATTTATTTGATTTTTTGTTTATTTATTTTGTTATTTTACCTTTCTGTTTTGTTAAACATATCGAATCAATTAAAAACTAATATACATTTTTAGGTGCAACTACGCCTGCAGCAACTTCTTCTGGTAAGAAAATAATTGGGATAGGAATCATTTTATATCTCGTTTAAATTGTAAATTACTAATCAATCTATTAAATATGCCTTATAAAAGTATATATAATCAACAGGCGCATTAAGCCCTTGTAATTCCTAAATTATGAAATTCTGTTTTGTAAAAATAATAGTTATTATCTTTATGCTTTGTTAATTATATCGATTCAATTATAAACAAATATACATTTATAGATGCAACAACACCAGCATCATCTTCACCTGGTAAGAAAAATACTTTGATTACAAATAATTTTATTAATTGTCTAAAAGTAACTTATTTGATTGTTTATTTATATTTTTTATTATATCTTTGTATTTTGTTAAATATATCGATAAAATTAAAAACTAATATGTATTTTCAGATGCAACAACACCAGCAGCATCTTCACCAGGTAAGAAAAATATTTTGATTAGAAATAAAAATTTATTATCTAAAATGTAATTTATTTGATTAATCGTTTATTTATTTTGTTATTTTCTGTTTTGTTAAATATATCGATTCAATTAAAAACTAATATACATTTTTAGGTGCAACTACGCCTGTAGCAACTTCTTCTGGTAAGAAAATAATTGGGATAGGAATCATTTTATATCTCGTTTAAATTGTAAATTACTAATTAATCTATTAAATATGCCTTATAAAAGTATATATAATCAACAGGCGCATTAAGCCCTTGTAATTCCTAAATTATGAAATTCTGTTTTGTAAAAATAATAGTTATTATCTTTATGCTTTGTTAATTATATGGATTCAATTATAAACAAATATACATTTATAGATGCAACAACACCAGCATCATCTTCACCTGGTAAGAAAAATACTTTGATTACAAATAATTTTATTAATTGTATATACTGTAAGTAAATAGATTGTTTATTAATTATCTTATTATATTTTTATGTTTTGTTAAAAATATCGATTCAATTTTAAACTAATATACATTTTTAGGAGCAACTACATCAGCAGCATCTTCACATGGTAAGAAAATAATTTGATAACAAATAATTTTATTGTCTAAAATGTAATTTATTTGATTTTTTGTTTATTTATTTTGTTATTTTAGCTTTCTGTTTTGTTAAATATATCGATTCAATTAAAAACTAATATATATATTTAGGTGCAACTACGCCTGCAGCATCTTCTTCTGGTAAGAAAATAATTTGAATGGGAATCATTTTATATCACGTCTAAATTGTAAATTATTAATTATAAAATTATCTCTCTTATCTTACTCTTATAAAATTATATATAATTAACATGCGCATTAAACCCTGGTAATTCATAAATTATGAAATTATGTTTTGTAAAAATAATAGTTATTATCTTTATGCTTTGTTAATTATATCGATTCAATTATAAACAAATATACATTTATAGATGCAACAACACCAGCAGCATCTTCACCTGGTAAGAAAAATACTTTGATTACAAATAATTTTATTAATTGTCTAAAAGTAACTTATTTGATTGTTTTTTTTTATACCTTTGTGTTTTGTTAAATATATCGATACAATTAAAAACAAATATACATTTGTAGGTGCAACTACGCCTGCAGCATCTTCTTCTGGTAAGAAAATAATTTGAAAATTGAATAATTTAAATCTCGTCTAATTTGTAAATTATTAATCAATCTATTAAATATGTCTTATAAAATTATATATAATCGACAGGCGCAATAAGCCCTTGTAATTCCTAAATTATGAAATTCTGTTTTGTAAAAATAATAGTTATTATCTTTATGCTTTGTTAATTATATCGATTGAATTATAAACTCTTATGCACTTTTAGATGCAACAACACCAGCAGCATCTTCACCTGGTAAGAAAAATACTTTGATTACAAATAATTTTATTGTCTAAAATGTAACTTATTTGATTGTTTATTTATATTTTTTATACCTTTGTATTTTGTTAAATATATCGATAAAATTAAAAAATAATATGTATTTTCAGATGCAACAACACCAGCAGCATCTTCACCAGGTAAGAAAAATATTTAGATTAGAAATAAATTTATTATCTAAAATGTAGTTTATTTGATTAATCGTTTATTTATTTTGTTATTTTCTGTTTTGTTAAATATATCGATTCAATTAAAAACTAATATACATTTTTAGGTGCAACTACGCCTGTAGCAACTTCTTCTGGTAAGAAAATAATTGGAATAGGAATCATTTTATATCTCGTTTAAATTGTAAATTACTAATCAATCTATTAAATATGTCTTATAAAAGTATATATAATCAACATGCGCATTAAGCCCTTGTAATTCCTAAATTATGAAATTCTGTTTGCTAAAAATAATAGTTATTATCTTTATGCTTTGTTAATTATATCGATTCAATTATAAACTAATAAGCATTTTTAGATGAAACAACACCAGCAGCATCTTCACCATGTAAAAAAATACTTTGATTACAAATAAATTTATTTTCTAAAATGTAATTTATTTGATTTTTGTTTATTTATTTTGTTATTTTAGCTTTCTGTTTTGTTATATATATCGATGCAATTATAAACTAATATGTATTTTTAGATGCAACAACACCAGCAGCATCTTCACGTGGTAAGAAAAATACTTTGATTACAAATAATTTTATTGTCTAAAATGTAATTTATTTGATTTTTTGTTTATTTATTTTGTTATTTTCTGTTTTGTTAAATATATCGATTCAATTAAAAACTCATATGCATTTTTAGATGAAACAACACCAGCAGCATCTTCACCAGGTAAAAAAATACTTTGATTACAAATAATTTTATTAATTGTCTAAAAGTAACTTATTTGCTTGTTTATTTATTTTTTTATTATATCTTTGTGTTTTGCTAAATATATCGATACAATTAAAAACTAATATGTATTTTTAGATGCAACAACACCAGCAGCATCTTCACCAGGTAAGAAAAATACTTTGATTAGAAATAAATTTATTGTCTAAAATGTAATTTATTTGATTTTTTGTTTATTTATTTTGTTATTTTCTGTTTTGTTAAATATATCGATTCAATTAAAAACTCATATGCATTTTTAGATGAAACAACACCAGCAGCATCTTCACCAGGTAAAAATATACTTTGATTACAAATAATTTTATTAATTGTCTAAAAGTAACTTATTTGATTGTTTATTTATTTTTTTATTATATCTTTGTAATTTGCTAAATATATCGATACAATTAAAAACTAATATGCATTTTTAGATGCAACAACACCAGCAGCATCTTCACCTGGTAAGAAAAATACTTTGATTACAAATAAATTTATTGTCTAAAATGTAATTTATTTGATTTTTTGTTTATTTATTTTGTTATTTTCTATTTTTGTTTTGTTAAATATATCGATTCAATTAAAAACTAATATGCATTTTTAGATGAAACAACACCAGCAGCATCTTCACCAGGTAAAAATATACTTTGATTACAAATAATTTTATTAATTGTCTAAAAGTAACTTATTTGATTGTTTATTTATTTTTTATTAAATCTTTGTGTTTTGTTAAATATATCAATACAATTAAAAACTAATATGCATTTTTAGATGCAACAACACCAGCAGCATCTTCACAAGGTAAAAAAATACTTTGATTACAAATAATTTTATTAATTGTCTAAAAGTAACTTATTTGATTGTTTATTTATTTTTTTATTATATCTTTGTAATTTGCTAAATATATCGATACAATTAAAAACTAATATGCATTTTTAGATGCAACAACACCAGCAGCATCTTCACCTGGTAAGAAAAATACTTTGTTTACAAATAATTTTATTGTCTAAAATGTAACTTATTTGATTGTGTATTTTTATCTTTTCATACCTTTGTATTTTGTTAATTATATCGATTGAATTATAAACTAATATGCATTTTTAGATGCAACAACAACAGCAGCATCTTCACCAGGTAAGAAAAATACTTTGTTTACAAATAATTTTATTGTCTAAAATGTAACTTATTTGATTGTGTATTTTTATCTTTTCATACCTTTGTATTTTGTTAAATATATCGATACAATTAAAAACTAATATGTATTTTTAGATGCAACAACACCAGCAGCATCTTCACCAGGTTAGAAAAATACTTTGATTAGAAATAAAATTATTGTCTAAAATGTAATTTATTTGATTTTTTGTTTATTTATTTTGTTATTTTAGCTTTCTGTTTTGTTAAATATATCGATACAATTAAAAACTAATATGAATTTTTAGATGCAACAACACCAGCAGCATCTTCACCTGGTAAGAAAAATACTTTGATTACAAATAATTTTATTGTCCAAAATGTAATTTATTTGATTTTTTGTTTATTTATTTTGTTATTTTCTGTTTTAGTAAATATAACGATTCAATTAAAAACTAATATGCATTTTTAGATGAAACAACACCAGCAGCATCTTCACCAGGTAAAAAAATACTTTGATTACAAATAATTTTATTAATTGTCTAAAAGTAACTTATTTGATTGTTTATGTATTTTTTATTAAAACTTTGTGTTTTGTTAAATATATCGATACAATTAAAAACGAATATGCATTTTTAGATGCAACAACACCAGCAGTATCTTCACCAGGTAAGACAAATACTTTGATTACAAATAATTTTATTGTCTAAAATGTAACTTATTTGCTTGTTTTTTTTTATTATTATATGTTTGTGTTTTGTTAAATATATCGATACAATTAAAAACGAATATGCATTTTTAGATGCAACAACACCAGCAGCATCTTCACCAGGTAAGACAAATACTTTGATTACAAATAATTTTATTGTCTAAAATGTAACTTATTTGATTGTTTTTTTTTATTATTATATGTTTGTGTTTTGTTAAATATATCCATACAATTATAAACTAATATGTATTTTTAGATGCAACAACACCAGCAGCATCTTCACCTGGTAAGAAAAATACTTTGATTACAAATAATTTTGTCTAAAATGTAATGTATTTGATTTTTTGTTTATTTTTTTTGTTATTTTAGCTTTCTGTTTTGTTAAATATATCGATTCAATTAAAAATTAATATGTATTTTTAGATGCAACAACACCAGCAGCATCTTCACCAGGTAAAAAAATACTTTGATTACAAATAATTTTATTAATTGTCTAAAAGTAACTTATTTGATTGTTTATTTATTTTTTATTAAATCTTTGTGTTTTGTATAATATATCAATACAATTAAAAACTAATATACATTTGTAGGTGCAACTACGCCTGCAGCATCTTCTTCTGGTAAGAAAATAATTTGAAAATTGAATAATTTAAATCTCGTCTAATTTGTAAATTATTAATCAATTTATTAAATATGTCTTATAAAATTATATATAATCAACAGGCGCAATAAGCCCTTGTAATTCCTTAATTATGAAATTCTGTTTTGTAAAAATAATAGTTATTATCTTTATGCTTTGTTAATTATATCGATTGAATTATAAACTCTTATGCACTTTTAGATGCAACAACACCAGCAGCATCTTCACCTGGTAAGAAAAATACTTTGATTACAAATAATTTTATTGTCTAAAATGTAACTTATTTGATTGTTTATTTATATTTTTTATACCTTTGTATTTTGTTAAATATATCGATAAAATTAAAAAATAATATGTATTTTCAGATGCAACAACACCAGCAGCATCTTCACCAGGTAAGAAAAATATTTAGATTAGAAATAAATTTATTATCTAAAATGTAATTTATTTGATTAATCGTTTATTTATTTTGTTATTTTCTGTTTTGTTAAATATATCGATTCAATTAAAAACTAATATACATTTTTAGGTGCAACTACGCCTGTAGCAACTTCTTCTGGTAAGAAAATAATTGGAATAGGAATCATTTTATATCTCGTTTAAATTGTAAATTACTAATCAATCTATTAAATATGTCTTATAAAAGTATATATAATCAACATGCGCATTAAGCCCTTGTAATTCCTAAATTATGATATTCTGTTTGGTAAAAATAATAGTTATTATCTTTATGCTTTGTTAATTATATCGATTCAATTATAAACTAATAAGCATTTTTAGATGAAACAACACCAGCAGCATCTTCACCATGTAAAAAAATACTTTGATTACAAATAAATTTATTTTCTAAAATGTAATTTATTTGATTTTTGTTTATTTATTTTGTTATTTTAGCTTTCTGTTTTGTTATATATATCGATGCAATTATAAACTAATATGTATTTTTAGATGCAACAACACCAGCAGCATCTTCACCAGGTAAGAAAAATTCTTTGATTACAAATAAATTTATTGTCTAAAATGTAATTTATTTGATTTTTTGTTTATTTATTTTGTTAATTTAGCGTTCTGTTTTGTTAAATATATCGATTCAGTTAAAAACTAATATATATTTTTAGATGCAACAACACCAGCAGCATCTTCACCAGGTAAGAAAAATACTTTGATTACAAATAAATTTATTGTCAAAAATGTAATTTATTTGATTTTTTGTTTATTTATTTTGTTATTTTCGGTTTTGTTAAATATATCGATTCAATTAAAAACTCATATGCATTTTTAGATGAAACAACACCAGCAGCATCTTCACCAGGTAAAAAAATACTTTCATTACAAATAATTTTATTAATTGTCTAAAAGTAACTTATTTGCTTGTTTATTTATTTTTTTATTATATCTTTGTGTTTTGCTAAATATATCGATACAATTAAAAACTAATATGTATTTTTAGATGCAACAACACCAGCAGCATCTTCACCAGGTAAGAAAAATACTTTGATTAGAAATAAATTTATTGTCTAAAATGTAATTTATTTGATTTTTTGTTTATTTATTTTGTTATTTTCTGTTTTGTTAAATATATCGATTCAATTAAAAACTCATATACATTTTTAGATGAAACAACACCAGCAGCATCTTCACCAGGTAAAAAAATACTTTGATTACAAATAAATTTATTGTCTAAAATGTAATTTATTTGATTTTTTGTTTTTTATTTTGTTATTTTAGCTTTTTGTTTTGTTAAATATATCGATTCAATTAAAAACTAATATGCATTTTTAGATGAAACAACACTAGCAGCATCTTCACCAGGTAAAAAAATACTTTGATTACAAATAATTTTATTAATTGTCTAAAAGTAACTTATTTGATTGTTTATTTATTTTTTATTAAATCTTTGTGTTTTGTTAAATATATCGATACAATTAAAAACGAATATGCATTTTTAGATGCAACAACACCAGCAGCATCTTCACCAGGTAAGACAAATACTTTGATTACAAATAATTTTATTGTCTAAAATGTAACTTATTTGATTGTTTTTTTTTATTATTATATGTTTGTGTTTTGTTAAATATATCCATACAATTATAAACTAATATGTATTTTTAGATGCAACAACACCAGCAGCATCTTCACCTGGTAAGAAAAATACTTTGATTACAAATAATTTTGTCTAAAATGTAATGTATTTGATTTTTTGTTTATTTCTTTTGTTATTTTAGCTTTCTGTTTTGTTAAATATATCGATTCAATTAAAAACTAATATGTATTTTTAGATGCAACAACACCAGCAGCATCTTCACCAGGTAAAAAAATACTTTGATTACAAATAATTTTATTAATTGTCTAAAAGTAACTTATTTGATTGTTTATTTATTTTTTATTAAATCTTTGTGTTTTGTTAAATATATCAATACAATTAAAAACTAATATGCATTTTTAGATGCAACAACACCAGCAGCATCTTCACAAGGTAAAAAAATACTTTGATTACAAATAATTTTATTAATTGTCTAAAAGTAACTTATTTGATTGTTTATTTATTTTTTTATTATATCTTTGTAATTTGCTAAATATATCGATACAATTAAAAACTAATATGCATTTTTAGATGCAACAACACCAGCAGCATCTTCACCTGGTAAGAAAAATACTTTGATTACAAATAATTTATTGTCTAAAATGTAATTTATTTGATTTTTTGTTTATTTATTTTGTTATTTTCTATTTTTGTTAAATATATCGATTCAATTAAAAACTAATATACATTTTTAGATGAAACAACACCAGCAGCATCTTCACCAGGTAAGAAAAATACTTTGATTACAAATAAATTTATTGTCTAAAATGTAATTTATTTGATTTTTTGTTTTTTATTTTGTTATTTTAGCTTTTTGTTTTGTTAAATATATCGATTCAATTAAAAACTAATATGCATTTTTAGATGAAACAACACCAGCAGCATCTTCACCAGGTAAAAATATACTTTGATTACAAATAATTTTATTAATTGTCTAAAAGTAACTTATTTGATTGTTTATTTATTTTTTATTAAATCGTTGTGTTTTGTTAAATATATCGATACAATTAAAAACTAATATGCATTTTTAGATGCAACAACACCAACAGCATCTTCACCAGGTAAGAAATATACTTTGATTATAAATAAATTTATTGTCTAAAATGTAATTTATTTGATTTTTTGTTTATTTATTTTGTTATTTCTGTTTTGTTAAATATATCGATTCAATTAAAATTTAATATGCATTTTTAGATGAAACAACACCAGCAGCATCTTCACCAGGTAAAAAAATACTTTGATTACAAATAATTTTATTAATTGTCTAAAAGTAACTTATTTGATTGTTTATTTATTTTTTTATTATATCTTTGTGTTTTGCTAAATATATCGATACAATTAAAAACTAATATGTATTGTTAGATGCAACAACACCAGCAGCATCTACACCTGGTAAGAAAAATACTTTGATAACCCTTACTGAACTGAAAGAAAAAGGAGTTGACGTTTTCTTGCCTTTTGTTTGTGGTCACGTATCTTCGCAAACGAAAGAGATGATGTGCTTAGAAAGAAGGCCACCAAGCTAGAGATCGTTGTCTTTGTAAACATTCCAAAATTGAATTTCATAAAATTATATAAAAATCGAGTTGTCGAGCTATGGAACAATACCTATATTCAATATTTTAATGCAAACTATATTTTTTCTTCAATGTATCATAGAATTAACTGTTTTCACTTTTCTACAATTTATAAAATCACTCACTATTTAACAGATCATGGTAACTTTAAATTATATTTATATAAATTTCATTTGTTTCAAATATCAAATATATGTAAATCTAACACATTAAAAATTCAAAAGGATAAACATATTCTGTTCGAATGTCCAATGCTTAAAAAAGAAATAGATGTTCCGAAAATTAAACTTAAATTAAAAAACATCGATTGCCGTTCTAATTGTTATCAGTTTGTTAACTAAAAGTGTATTTTCAATGTTTTATAATTTTATTGACCACTACTTTGTAATATAGTTCTACTTTTTTTGTAGATGTATACAATTTATTTTTTATTAATGTTTGTTCTATTTACTATATGTCTATGATTACTTCTGTAAGCCCCGTTTGATACTTTGTGGTTCACGGGGATATCTTGCATGTCTTCAATAAAAAAATAAAAATTATTAGATGCATCTACAACAGAAGCATCATCACCTGGTAAATTATCATCTATAATTTAACACTAATAAGTTCAACAATTTAAATATAACAAAAGCTAAACACATTAAAAAAAGGCCAGATATAGAAACACATTATATAGATTCTAAAATATTTTTTTTTTCATTTTAGGCGCATCTTTCCCTGGTAAAAAACAAACCATAATTAAAATATCATTTACTAAAGTGTGTTTTAGGAAATCTGTATTTAGCATTTTTCTTCCGAAATCACCCAAATGTTAATAATTAAGAAAACCTTTTTAATACAGGCGCTTCTTCTCTAAAAAAAATAATTTTAATAAAATGTATTTTCTCTTGTCTACATTGTAAAATTATTGATAGTATGTTAATTATGACTAATTATAACATATTTAATTAATTAAATGTGTTGTAATTAATCCCACACACAAGCCCTAATAAGTGATAAATTCCATTTTAATAAAAGCATCTACCATGTTTTACCGTTTTGTTAAAAATAACGATTCAATTAAAAACTAATATCCATTCTTAGGTGCAACTACACCAGGAGCATCTTCACCTGGTGAGTTATTCATAATTTATTGCTTCTGAATTTTTTTTCAATGGCTAACTTTAAAATTTAATCGGAAAAGGATTGTCATTAATTTTGTTTAGAATAAGCCAATTCTCATCACAAAATAAATCTCCTACTCACATAAATTTTATAACGAAATGCTGTTTTCTTCCGAAATTGACATCTGTAATAACCAAATAACACAAAAAACACGAAAAAATTATATTTTTACACTTAAAATATATTTGCAAAGGGTATTAGCAATTTGTAAAGTCTATAAAATGAAATACCTCTGAGCAAAGTAGAGCCAAGAGTTCTCCACAATTGTCAACAAAGGGGGGGGGGGGGGGAGGGTGAAGGGGATAGAGAGTAGGGGAGGAAAGAAAAGCAGGAACTGTTGTAATAATGGACTGTTCTCAGGTGACAGGTCACAAAGATTACATCGCAGGGCCAGAGAGTAGAAATATTGACAGAGAGCGTGCTCAATACTATACACTCGTAAGACCGTGGAGTCAACATAGAAATCATCGCTTGGTTTTAGCACTGCTACATTTGGCGTTATTTGTATTATGTTGAATAAAGAATAATTTATCTTTGAAAGTAAATTATTCTAGCAATTCAAACAACTGCAGCAATCAAAAGATTTGAAGGGCTCAACCCTCCGATAATAAATTCCGCTTAAAGAGTTATATTCCGAAAGTATCGTTAAATGAGCTGGGGAACATGTCCTTGAGCTTTCTTCTCCGCAGCGGCCGCGCGTCCCCTCCGAGACACCGGACTGTCCGCTTGGTTGATTTATTGAATTGACCACTCAATCCAGGGTCTACATTAAAAAAGGCAAACATCACAAAAGGAAAACGCGAGGGCATGTTCCGAACCATTTGGAAAGTGTCAGACAAAACAAGATTTAAACTTTTTTTAAACCACTGTTTGTTTTAAACCTGTCATTAGTTTTTTGCCATCAATGGAAGTTCCAGAAATAATCACACGCGTTGAAATAAAAATTAGGTTTAAATGAACACGTTCGTTGCCAAATACGAGATATCTCGTAGTAGTATCATGTAGTTCCAATACACAGTGTCAGTCAACGTGTTAAGAACAAATATAAATATTGAAAAAAATATCTACTTGTCCGGCATTTAACTATCCGGATTTCTCAATTAACCGGACCGTTAAAAAAAAATATTGTCCAATTTCGAAAATTCATTTTTTTTTTTGTTGGATAGAAAAAAAAATCCACTTCGGCTAAAACTGCAAAAAATAATCGGTTATTCGGCTGTTATATATCCGGAAATATCGATTAACCATTAAAAAAAAACAGTTTCTCCTGTTTGATACATGTTTTCATTGTTTGAACATGTTTTCATTGTTTGATAGAAGTTGTAAAGCAATGACATTTCGTTTACCCAGCGCATTTATTGGTATGGATGTAGATTGTTTTACGATTTACATTGTTGAGACAAAATGTGAGCACAAGTTGTTGCTTGAATTTCTTGATGAATAAAACTATTTTTTTTTTGTCTTTAGGTACATATAAAAATATATTTTTAAACTTAAGGCCCACTTCGTTCACGGATTTTAATATTAAATTTGCTCATTTTAGGTATATCTGCCAAATTTAAGATGCAAAACCGTACTTGAAATATAATTGTTTAAAGTGTGTTTTAGACAATAGTAGGCATTTAGCATTTATCTTTAAAATTCATGAAAAATGTCAGCCCTTAGCACCGCAAAATTGATACAGAATGTAATACTGATATAATTTCTTTGTGTTAATTGCCACAGTTTAATTTTAATAAAAATTATTTTACCTTTGAATAAAATTATCTTTATCACTCTATTTTATTTTTACATGTATATTGATGCAAAAAATCTAGTTCGAAGTAAATTTGCAAAAAAATCAAAACCTTAAAATCAGATTTTTCTTGTTGCTATTGTAATATGTTTCTATTATAAATGTATATTTAAAATAAATGTATTTATTTTTAGGATATTTAACTTTACATATAAGTGCTAGTATTTTATTTGGAAGTTACCAACTCTTACTGATTTGAGTAGATTGTATAAAGAATAGCTTCATAAATAAACCGCTTAGTGATACAATGCCATGTGTGATGATATGTTACTATACAATGAGTGGAAAGCTATTTCGAAATGCCCAACTTTTTATAAAGCATGTTTCTTGTGTATTTTAGATTCGAGGCCCAAATAACCGAAGAAATCGCCGTCATTCTTGTGTGTTTCACAATGGACTGTGTTCAAGCAAATACACCGAACTGTATTTTCCGACAAAGATTTAACGTGCATCACTGTGTGTGGTTTCGGGTCTCTATTTACTTTGTAAAGCGAAAGCACAGGACTCAATAAAAAATATATAAGCAAAACCGTGTATGTTGTATGCGTAGAACATTTTAACACTTTAATAATAGAACGTACAAGACATAGCTGTGCCGAAAGACTGTTGGATCCGATTACTATCCGGAAGCAATGTTGCTCATGGTATCCCCCCAAAAAAGCTTTTGTTTTTGTTAGGCAGCAATATTAGATTTTCTTATAAGTTATTCAAACGATTTAAACTGTTGACACTTTTATGCTTTTCTTTTAGACTTCGAAAACGGGTTCTTTAGCGAGGGGGTTTCACTACGAAGGTTTTCTTTGTATTTAAGGAAAAATAATATTGCTTTGGAGTTTTAGTGTATCTACAGTAACAAATTAAATAGCATACAAGTTACACACAAACACACACACATATTTGGATACAAAACATCCCTTTTAGGCGCTTCCTATTCCTGAATTAGAAACAAACCATACTTAAAATATTAAATACTGAACTGTGTTTTGGTAATATGTATAAACATTTTTTTCCAAAGTCATCAAAATAAAATAATTAACAAAAACGATTTTTATTTTAGGTGCTCCGTCTAATGGTAAAAGAAATAATTTGATTACAAATGCTATTGTCTTACGAATAAATTATAAATATCTAGATCGATTATAAATTATGTTTAATTAAAGAATATACAAAATTAACAGGCACATCAAGCCCTGGTAAATGATAAATTAAAATATTCCGTTTTAATAAAATAATAGAAATCATATATTACACCCGTTAAAAATAACGAGTTCATTAAAAACTAAAAGGTGTTCATTTTTAGGTGCAACTACACAAGGAGCACCTTCACCTGGTGAGTTATCATTCATAATTTAATACTTTTAATAAAAAAATTCATCTAGACTGGATTATCAGCTGGACTGTCTTCTAGCACACATTTTTACTGCGTTCTTTTTATTCTGACCACTTTCGTTTCGTGTAAAATACCGGATTCGGCTTTAATTATACGCGCTTGATCAGCTGACATTATAGCTCGACAAATGTAAAACGCAGGAGAAATGCACAGCATTGTAAGTACCTTACACTTATCAATGTGTCCTTGATTATATGAAGATGTTGCTTCATAAAATACCAGTTTTTAAAATTTCTAATTATACAAAAACCATATTTGGAATAATTCCCCACAAAACGCCATTGAAACTTTTGTTGCACTTTTTAGTTTTTCCATACAGGCATTCCGAAAGTAAATCGGGATTTGCTAAATCTCTATAAATACCTTTGATAACGTTTAATACTTCAGAAGGCAAGTTATTCTTATATTTGTACGTTTCAGCTTTCAAAAGCGCTGTGTTATATACACACCATGTTTATCATTTGGACATAGGCCGTGTTATGGATTTGTATTATCTGTCGATGCCTAGTGAAAATAAGTCACCCATACAGCCTTCAACATCGACTCTAAAGGTTTATTATTGTTTCGAATAGATAAGTCATAATATAATTATCAATGACTGCGTCTGTTAGTCAACCCCTTCCTCCCAATCGTTTATTTTTGAGTAGTTTAGAGCCTTTTATTTTTTGTTTAAGATTAAGGAATGTCCCCCATCCACTTGGCGAGCTTATGAATCTCTTCGCCATGGGGGTTCTTTTTGACGATTGTTTTGTGGTCCCTTGAATCACCGTCGACTAATAACTTTGTATAATGCAAACCATGGAGAGATTCTGATGGTTTGCTTTGCATTTTGCCTCATGGACATTTTTGTTTAGACATCTACAATGCTTGGTTAAACTTTATGTGCTTAAAAATTTTACCCGTGTCAACACATGTTACTACAGTCACACCGTTCAAAGAACAACGGCCGTGTCTTTGCCACGTTCCATCAGAGCTGTAGGAATATTCTTTAACTTGTCATTCAGTAGCTTTGCTTCTTCTGCAGACACTGGTCCTTTGTATAGCGATATCTTTCGTGGCCTTGTTTAGTCCGGTCCATGTTTCATTGTACCTGGACGAAGGAGCAGGCAAATTCATGACACCGTAAAAGATTTTTTCAAAAGTTTTCCATTTCCCAATTTGTCGTAAAGTTGGTCACGACTTCATCTGTCGTTACGTTAAAGTTAGTACATTTTATTTTGCGTTGTGTTATTTTTTTGTTTAGTTGCATTATGAATAATGTTGGTGTGGAAGAAATATATATCATACGCATAACTTTTAAGCGGTGCTTTATTAACAAATTAAGTTCATTATGGCAGCAGAAACTTAGGGTTGGGAGTTACGTGTAATATTAGGCTAAACTGACTCTTACGTGAACTGGTGAGGAGAGCTCCCGTTTGCAGTGATTCATTGGTCTCCAATAGCTCGTAGAGGTCCGGTTTTCAGGGGCGTTGTCATTCGTTGTTCAGGAATCATGGATCTTCCGTCTTGGGTCATGGCATCGGGACTTTTCCTTCGTTGCGCATGGAATCGAAACTTTTCGGTCTCCAGCGGCTCGTAGAGGTCCGGCTTTCAGGGGCGTTGTCATGAAGTATGGACTCTGCCGTCTTAACATGGCATCGGGACTTTTCCTTCTTTGCGCATGAGGACGGGAGTCGTTGGAGTAAAATTTACTCGTCTTTCATGGTCATAGGCAAAGTCGTAAGTGGGGTGGAAAATCTTGAATTTCCCACGGTGGTCTCTTGGGATGGGGGCTGAAATTCTGCATGAATTAGCATACCCACCAATTGAGATTAGCTCCGCCCTTCTGGATAACCCCTCCTAACCAATCCTGGTGTAGTCATAAAATAGCTCAGTGACGTAACTCTCCCCATATTGTAACACAGTAATAAAACCGACGACAGTCAGTCTAGGCAACTGACCAAATTGTACAAAGTACAGTATAGGTCAGATCCCTATATAAAAATTGCAACGTGTGACAGCACACTGTCACACAATTGATCTCATGTTGAGGCGAATGTTTACATCATAATTGTTTGTATATTTTCCAATTACAAGTTTCCGTGTGCATTTTGTGTTCAAGAATTGAATCAAAGAATCACACGATTCGCAGAAAGTTGAAAGTTCTGTAGCCTATGCCATAATTGTCTATAAAAAAAATGATAGATATGCCTTCACTTAAGTATTTCTTACAAACTACAGGCTGAGATAACAAATTCACATCTATAATTTCATTGAAAGCAAGCACGTAGGTATAGATTTTCATGGGGGTTTTAGTGACTGAGTAACGGATTTTTTTAGACACTTTAACCCCCCCCCCCCATAAAAAAAAAGCAATAAACATCTACTACCAAATTTTTTTTCTCAAAAAATTCTCAAATTCATTTGTGTCATTAACTGTTTTTAACAGCTGCTAACTATTTTTATAATTAGAAAATCATTTCCTAATTATGAAATAAATTTAGAGAAATTTAAAGTTTGAGAATCCTTAGAATATATGTATGGTAACGATTAGTTCGAGAATTTATAGTAATGGTAATTTAAAGATATAATAAGCGTTTTAGTTGAAACAAGAAATTTCCTAACTTAACGATTCAAAATTTCCGACTTAACGCCACCGGGTGCCAGCACATGTGTTTCCCTCGTTATCTGACCATGGAGCAAAAATACGAGGCAATGTTCACGAGTCTTTCTTTTGAGATGTTAAATGCACCTGAGCCGACGCCAATATCTCAATATGCAGCTCTAGTGCGTCGTCAATTTACCTAACCAAACTTAACGATCGAAATTCACCTCAAAAGTAATGATTTGTTGCACTCATGTTCCAAAGCAGTATCCGTTCAGAAGTCTAATTTAAGTTTAATCTCACAAGTTGGCAATTTCTAATCTTTTCTCGCTATCATATGTTAATGATATTAATTTTCTTCGGGCATTTCTTCGTCCCTATGCGACGGAACAAAACCGCAATTCACAGAGTGTAATAAAATATATTTATTATCAATATATAGAAAATACTTCAATACAATCACATGATACAGACTTCATTTTGCTTTTCAAAGGCAAAACAAAACACCCTAACCTTCAGAAATACTAAACAGAAAGACCTCAAAAATTAAAATCTAATTTTCAGAAGTATAAAAAGTAGAAACTGTTCAAAATACCTTTTCATTTGATCTTTATATCACCTAGCAAATATAGTTCATCCTCTATTTCTATACAATAAGACTTAAAGACGTTTAAAAACAGTCTAATTGATACCTACGAGAATTTTTTTGAAAAAGAACATTCGAAACCAAAAAACAATGCTGTATTTGATTTACTATTGAAAAACAAAATATATCAGCTTGGCTTTTTAAAAATTGAACGTTGACATATATCGGCGCCAAAATTTTTCCCGCTCTCTAAAATCGTGAACTATTTATTTTTGATTATTTTAATTTTTCTTTATTTTCAGTTAAACGACGAATATTTTGTAATGACGGTAACAAGAGCAAAGACGCTGTGGTGCCTAAATTTCTGTTAGCTGTCAACGTGGTTTCAAAAGATAATACGAAAAATAAATTCACATCGATTGTAAATCTAATATAAGTAATAGAAAGAATTAGGAGAGGGTTGGGTTACAATTTTTTTCTTTTGTTCATTCAGTGAAAAAATTTACTATAAATTCCTTTAAGTGCAAATTTACTAAGGGGGCAACATGAAAAAACGTGGGGGGATAAGCGCCCCAATAATCGCCGCCACTGGTCTTGGCTTGAAACGTTAAACAATAATACGGTTTCAATGAATTTAGTTTTCCGGTTTTCATACTAAACCTAACATGACGTCCTAGAGTTTTTGTCACAAACCTCCCTCCCCCCTCACCGTTCAAGGTTATTCTTCTTCCTCCCCCACAAAAAACAAATATGTTAATTATGACACATTAAATTAATTGTATAATAAACACGCACATCCAGTCCTAGAAAGTCATAAATTTTGACATTCTGTTTTAATAAAAAAGTAGTTATCATAGCTTACTAATTTTCTGAATATATTCCGATTCAAAAATAAACTAATATCTCTTCCTAGGTTTAACTACACCAGGAGACTCTTTACCTGGTAAGTTATTATTGTTATCGAACACTTGTCACGTTTAAAACTTTACAAATATCAAAAATAGATTGTGTTTTAAAAGTCAGACTTTGTATTCATATTCTAAAATAAAGTATTTTTTACTTCAGGTGCATCCACACCCGGTAAGAAAACAAACGAGACTTAATAAAATACACAATAAAGATTGTTATAAAAATAATTTGAGTTTAGGGTTAAATTTAATAAATAACAAGAACATTTTTTAAATTAGATGACTCTACTACTGGTAAGAAAAATTCTGTGATTAAAAATAATTTTATCAATCGCCAGCATTATCAAATGTTAAATTTTATGTTAATTGTGACTAACTAAATTGATTATATAATAAACTGGTGCATTCAGTCCTAGAAAGTCATTTATTTTTAACATTCTGTTTTAATAAAATAGTAGTTATCACAGATTAGTAATTTGGTGAATATATCGATTCAAAAAGAAACTAATATCTGTTCCTAGGTTTAACTACACCAGGAGACTCTTCACCTGGTAAGTTATTATTGTTATCGAACACTTGTCACGTTTAAAACTTTACAAATATCAAAAATAGATTGTGTTTTAAAAGTCAGACTTTGTATTCATATTCTAAAATAAAGTATTTTATACTTCAGGTGCAACCACACCCGGTTAGAAAACAAACTAGACTTAATAAAATACTCAATAAAGATAGTTATAAAAATAATTTGAGTTTAGGGTTAAATTTACTAAATAACAAAAACATTTTTTAAATTAGATGACTCTACTACAGGTAAGAAAAATTCTGTGATTACAAAAAATTTGATCAATCGCCTGCATTATCAAATGTTAAATTTTATGTTAATTGTGACTAAATAAATTGATTATATAATAAAGACGCGTATCTAGTCCTAGAAATTCCTAAATTTTGACATTCTGTTTTAATAAAAAAGTAGTTATCATAGTTTACTAATTTTCTAAATATATAGATTCAAAAAGAAACTAATATCTGTTCCTAGGTTTAACTACACCAGGAGACTCTTCACCTGGTAAGTTATTATTGTTATCGAACACTTGTCACGTTTAAAACTTTACAAATATCAAAAATAGATTGTGTTTTAAAAGTCAGACTTTGTATTCATATTCGAAAATAAAGTATTTTTTACTTCAGGTGCATCCACACCCGGTAAGAAAACAGACGAGAATTAAAAAAATACACAATAAAGATTGTTATAAAAATAATTTGAGTTTAGGGTTAAATTTAATAAATAACAAGAACATTTTTTAAATTAGATGACACTACTACTGTTAAGAAAAATTCTGTGATTAAAAATAATTTTATAAATCGCCTGCATTATCAAATGTTAAATTTAATGTTTTTTGTGACTAACTAAATTGATTATATAATAATCAGGCGCATCGAGTCCGGGAATATCATTTATTTTTAACATTCTGTTTTAATAAAATAGTAGTTATCACAGATTACTAATTTGATGAATATATCGATTCAAAAAGAAACTAATATATGTTCCTAGGTTTAACTACACCAGGAGACTCTTCACCTGGTAAGTTATTATTGTTATCGAACACTTGTCACGTTTAAAACTTTACAAATATCAAAAATAGATTGTGTTTTAAAAGTCAGACTTTGTATTCATATTCTAAAATAAAGTATTTTTTACTTCAGGTGCAACCACACCCGGTTAGAAAACAAACTAGACTTAATAAAATACTCAATAAAGATAGTTATAAAAATAATTTGAGTTTAGGGTTAAATTTAATAAATAACAAATACATTTTTTAAATTAGATGACTCTACTACTGGTAAGGAAAATTCTGTGATTACAAATAATTTTATCAATCGCCTGCATTATCAAATATTAAATTTTATGTTAATTGTGACTAAATAAATTGATTATATAATAAAGAGGCGCATCGAGTCCTAGAAATTCCTAAATTTTGACATTCTGTTTTAATAAAAAAGTAGTTATCATAGCTTATTAATTTTCTAAATATATCGATTCAAAAATAAACTAATATCTGTTCCTAGGTTTAACTACACCAGGAGACTCTTCACCTGGTAAGTTATTATTGTTGTCGAACACTTGTCACGTTTAAAACTTTACAAATATCAAAAATAGATTGTGTTTTAAAAGTCAGACTTTGTATTCATATTCTAAAATAAAGTATTTATTACTTCAGGTGCAACCACACCCGGTAAGAAAATAAACTAGACTTAATAAAATACACAATAAAGATTGTTATAAAAATAATTTGAGTTTAGGGTTAAATTTAATAAATAACAAGAACATTTTTTAAATTAGATGACTCTACTACAGGTAAGAAAAATTCTGTGATTACAGATAATTTTATCAATCGCCTGCATTATCAAATGTTAAATTTTATATTAATTGTGACTAACTAAATTGATTATATAATAAACAGGCGCATCCAGTCCTAGAAAGTCATTTATTTTTAATATTCTGTTTTAATAAAATAGTAGTTATCACAGATTAGTAATTTGGTGAATATATCGATTCAAAAAGAAACTAATATCTGTTCCTAGGTTTAACTACACCAGGAGACTCTTCACCTGGTAAGTTATTATTGTTATCGAACACTTGTCACGTTTAAAATCTTACAAATAATAAAAACAGATTGTGTTTTAAAAGTCAGACTTTGTATTCATATTCTAAAATAAAGTATTTTTTATTTCAGGTGCATCCACACCCGGTAAGAAAACAGACGAGACTTAATAAAATACACAAAAAAGATTGTTATAAAAATAATTTGAGTTTAGGGTTAAATTTAATAAATAACAAGTACATTTTTTAAATTAGATGACTCTACTACAGGTAAGAAAAATTCTGTGATTACAAATAATTTTATAAATCGCCTGCATTATCAAATGTTAAATGTTATGTTAATTGTGACTAAATAAATTTATTATATAATAAAGACGCGCATCTAGTCCTAGAAATTCATAAATTTTGACATTCTGTTTTAATAAAAAAGTAGTTATCATAGCTTACTAATTTTCTAAATATATCGATTCAAAAATAAACTAATATCTGTTCCTAGGTTTAACTACACCAGGAGACTCTTCACCTGGTAAGTTATTATTGTTATCGAACACTTGTCACGTTTAAAACTTTACAAATATGAAAAATAGATTGTGTTTTAAAAGTCAGACTTTGTATTCATATTCTAAAATAAAGTATTTTTTACTTCAGGTGCAACCACACCCGGTAAGAAAACAAACTAGACTTAATAAAATACTCAATAAAGATGGTTATAAAAATAATTTGAGTTTAGGGTTAAATTTAATAAATAACAAATACATTTTTTAAATTAGATGACTCTACTACAGGTAAGAAAAATTCTGTGATTACAAATAATTTTATCAATCGCCTGCATTATCAAATGTTAAATTTTATGTTAATTGTGACTAACTAAATTGATTATATAATAAACAGGTGCATCCAGTTCTAGAAAGTCATTTATTTTTAACATTCTGTTTTAATAAAATAGTAGTTATCACAGATTACTAATTTGGTGAATATATCGATTCAAAAAGAAACTAATATCTGTTCCTAGGTTTAACTACACCAGGAGACTCTTCACCTGGTAAGTTATTATTGTTATCGAACACTTGTCACGTTTAAAACTTTACAAATATCAAAAATAGATTGTGTTTTAAAAGTCAGACTTTGTATTCATATTCTAAAATAAAGTATTTTTTACTTCAGGTGCAACCACACCCGGTTAGAAAACAAACTAGACTTAATAAAATACTCAATAAAGATAGTTATAAAAATAATTTGAGTTTAGGGTTAAATTTACTAAATAACAAAAACATTTTTTAAATTAGATGACTCTACTACAGGTAAGAAAAATTCTGTGATTACAAAAAATTTGATCAATCGCCTGCATTATCAAATGTTAAATTTTATGTTAATTGTGACTAAATAAATTGATTATATAATAAAGACGCGTATCTAGTCCTAGAAATTCCTAAATTTTGACATTCTGTTTTAATAAAAAAGTAGTTATCATAGTTTACTAATTTTCTAAATATATAGATTCAAAAAGAAACTAATATCTGTTCCTAGGTTTAACTACACCAGGAGACTCTTCACCTGGTAAGTTATTATTGTTATCGAACACTTGTCACGTTTAAAACTTTACAAATATCAAAAATAGATTGTGTTTTAAAAGTCAGACTTTGTATTCATATTCGAAAATAAAGTATTTTTTACTTCAGGTGCATCCACACCCGGTAAGAAAACAGACGAGAATTAAAAAAATACACAATAAAGATTGTTATAAAAATAATTTGAGTTTAGGGTTAAATTTAATAAATAACAAGAACATTTTTTAAATTAGATGACACTACTACTGTTAAGAAAAATTCTGTGATTAAAAATAATTTTATAAATCGCCTGCATTATCAAATGTTAAATTTAATGTTTTTTGTGACTAACTAAATTGATTACATAATAATCAGGCGCATCGAGTCCGGGAATATCATTTATTTTTAACATTCTGTTTTAATAAAATAGTAGTTATCACAGATTACTAATTTGATGAATATATCGATTCAAAAAGAAACTAATATCTCTTCCTAGGTTTAACTACACCAGGAGACTCTTCACCTGGTAAGTTATTATTGTTATCGAACACTTGTCACGTTTAAAATCTTACAAATAATAAAAACAGATTGTGTTTTAAAAGTCAGACTTTGTATTCATATTCTAAAATAAAGTATTTTTTATTTCAGGTGCATCCACACCCGGTAAGAAAACAGACGAGACTTAATAAAATACACAAAAAAGATTGTTATAAAAATAATTTGAGTTTAGGGTTAAATTTAATAAATAACAAGTACATTTTTTAAATTAGATGACTCTACTACAGGTAAGAAAAATTCTGTGATTACAAATAATTTTATCAATCGCCTGCATTATCAAATGTTAAATTTTATGTTAATTGTGACTAAATAAATTGATTATATAATAAAGACGCGCATCTAGTCCTAGAAATTCCTAAATTTTGACATTCTGTTTTAATAAAAAAGTAGTTATCATAGCTTACTAATTTTCTAAATATATCGATTCAAAAATAAACTAATATCTGTTCCTAGGTTTAACTACACCAGGAGACTCTTCACCTGGTAAGTTATTATTGTTATCGAACACTTGTCACGTTTAAAACTTTACAAATATGAAAAATAGATTGTGTTTTAAAAGTCAGACTTTGTATTCATATTCTAAAATAAAGTATTTTTTACTTCAGGTGCATCCACACCCGGTAAGAAAACAAACGAGACTTAATAAAATACACAATAAAGATTGTTATAAAAATAATTTGAGTTTAGGGTTAAATTTAATAAATAACAAGAACATTTTTTAAATTAGATGACTCTACTACTGGTAAGAAAAATTCTGTGATTAAAAATAATTTTATCAATCGCCAGCATTATCAAATGTTAAATTTTATGTTAATTGTGACTAACTAAATTGATTATATAATAAACTGGTGCATTCAGTCCTAGAAAGTCATTTATTTTTAACATTCTGTTTTAATAAAATAGTAGTTATCACAGATTAGTAATTTGGTGAATATATCGATTCAAAAAGAAACTAATATCTGTTCCTAGGTTTAACTACACCAGGAGACTCTTCACCTGGTAAGTTATTATTGTTATCGAACGCTTGTCACGTTTAAAACTTTACAAATATCAAAAATAGATTGTGTTTTAAAAGTCAGACTTTGTATTCATATTCTAAAATAAAGTATTTTTTACTTCAGGTGCATCCACACCCGGTAAGAAAACAGACGAGACTTAATAAAATACACAATAAAGATGGTTATAAAAATAATTTGAGTTTAGGGTTAAATTTAATAAATAACAAAAACATTTTTTAAATTAGATGATTCTACTACTGATAAGAAAAATTCTGTGATTACAAATAATTTTATCAATCGCCTGCGTTATCAAATATTAAATTTAATGTTAATTGTGACTAAATAAATTGATTATATAATAAAGAGGCGAATCAAATCCTAGAAAGTCATTTATTTTTAACATTCTGTTTTAATAAAATAGTAGTTATTACAGATTACTAATTTTGTTAATATATCGATTCAAAAAGAAACTAATATCTGTTCCTAGGTTTAACTACACCAGGAGACTCTTCACCTGGTAAGTTATTATTGTTATCGAACACTTGTCACGTTTAAAATCTTACAAATAATAAAAACAGATTGTGTTTTAAAAGTCAGACTTTGTATTCATATTCTAAAATAAAGTATTTTTTATTTCAGGTGCATCCACACCCGGTAAGAAAACAGACGAGACTTAATAAAATACACAAAAAAGATTGTTATAAAAATAATTTGAGTTTAGGGTTAAATTTAATAAATAACAAGTACATTTTTTAAATTAGATGACTCTACTACAGGTAAGAAAAATTCTGTGATTACAAATAATTTTATCAATCGCCTGCATTATCAAATGTTAAATTTTATGTTAATTGTGACTAAATAAATTGATTATATAATAAAGACGCGCATCTAGTCCTAGAAATTCCTAAATTTTGACATTCTGTTTTAATAAAAAAGTAGTTATCATAGCTTACTAATTTTCTAAATATATCGATTCAAAAATAAACTAATATCTGTTCCTAGGTTTAACTACACCAGGAGACTCTTCACCTGGTAAGTTATTATTGTTATCGAACACTTGTCACGTTTAAAACTTTACAAATATGAAAAATAGATTGTGTTTTAAAAGTCAGACTTTGTATTCATATTCTAAAATAAAGTATTTTTTACTTCAGGTGCAACCACACCCGGTAAGAAAACAAACTAGACTTAATAAAATACTCAATAAAGATGGTTATAAAAATAATTTGAGTTTAGGGTTAAATTTAATAAATAACAAATACATTTTTTAAATTAGATGACTCTACTACAGGTAAGAAAAATTCTGTGATTACAAATAATTTTATCAATCGCCTGCATTATCAAATGTTAAATTTTATGTTAATTGTGACTAACTAAATTGATTATATAATAAACAGGTGCATCCAGTTCTAGAAAGTCATTTATTTTTAACATTCTGTTTTAATAAAATAGTAGTTATCACAGATTACTAATTTGGTGAATATATCGATTCAAAAAGAAACTAATATCTGTTCCTAGGTTTAACTACACCAGGAGACTCTTCACCTGGTAAGTTATTATTGTTATCGAACACTTGTCACGTTTAAAACTTTACAAATATCAAAAATAGATTGTGTTTTAAAAGTCAGACTTTGTATTCATATTCTAAAATAAAGTATTTTTTACTTCAGGTGCAACCACACCCGGTTAGAAAACAAACTAGACTTAATAAAATACTCAATAAAGATAGTTATAAAAATAATTTGAGTTTAGGGTTAAATTAACTAAATAACAAAAACATTTTTTAAATTAGATGACTCTACTACAGGTAAGAAAAATTCTGTGATTACAAAAAATTTGATCAATCGCCTGCATTATCAAATGTTAAATTTTATGTTAATTGTGACTAAATAAATTGATTATATAATAAAGACGCGTATCTAGTCCTAGAAATTCCTAAATTTTGACATTCTGTTTTAATAAAAAAGTAGTTATCATAGTTTACTAATTTTCTAAATATATAGATTCAAAAAGAAACTAATATCTGTTCCTAGGTTTAACTACACCAGGAGACTCTTCACCTGGTAAGTTATTATTGTTATCGAACACTTGTCACGTTTAAAACTTTACAAATATCAAAAATAGATTGTGTTTTAAAAGTCAGACTTTGTATTCATATTCGAAAATAAAGTATTTTTTACTTCAGGTGCATCCACACCCGGTAAGAAAACAGACGAGAATTAAAAAAATACACAATAAAGATTGTTATAAAAATAATTTGAGTTTAGGGTTAAATTTAATAAATAACAAGAACATTTTTTAAATTAGATGACACTACTACTGTTAAGAAAAATTCTGTGATTAAAAATAATTTTATAAATCGCCTGCATTATCAAATGTTAAATTTAATGTTTTTTGTGACTAACTAAATTGATTACATAATAATCAGGCGCATCGAGTCCGGGAATATCATTTATTTTTAACATTCTGTTTTAATAAAATAGTAGTTATCACAGATTACTAATTTGATGAATATATCGATTCAAAAAGAAACTAATATCTCTTCCTAGGTTTAACTACACCAGGAGACTCTTCACCTGGTAAGTTATTATTGTTATCGAACACTTGTCACGTTTAAAATCTTACAAATAATAAAAACAGATTGTGTTTTAAAAGTCAGACTTTGTATTCATATTCTAAAATAAAGTATTTTTTATTTCAGGTGCATCCACACCCGGTAAGAAAACAGACGAGACTTAATAAAATACACAAAAAAGATTGTTATAAAAATAATTTGAGTTTAGGGTTAAATTTAATAAATAACAAGTACATTTTTTAAATTAGATGACTCTACTACAGGTAAGAAAAATTCTGTGATTACAAATAATTTTATCAATCGCCTGCATTATCAAATGTTAAATTTTATGTTAATTGTGACTAAATAAATTGATTATATAATAAAGACGCGCATCTAGTCCTAGAAATTCCTAAATTTTGACATTCTGTTTTAATAAAAAAGTAGTTATCATAGCTTACTAATTTTCTAAATATATCGATTAAAAAATAAACTAATATCTGTTCCTAGGTTTAACTACACCAGGAGACTCTTCACCTGGTAAGTTATTATTGTTATCGAACACTTGTCACGTTTAAAACTTTACAAATATGAAAAATAGATTGTGTTTTAAAAGTCAGACTTTGTATTCATATTCTAAAATAAAGTATTTTTTACTTCAGGTGCAACCACACCCGGTAAGAAAACAAACTAGACTTAATAAAATACTCAATAAAGATGGTTATAAAAATAATTTGAGTTTAGGGTTAAATTTAATAAATAACAAGAACATTTTTTAAATTATATGACTCTACTACAGGTAAGAAAAATTCTGTGATTACAAATAATTTTATCAATCGCCTGCATTATCAAATGTTAAATTTTATGTTAATTGTGACTAACTAAATTGATTATATAATAAACAGGTGCGTCCAGTCCTAGAAAGTCATTTATTTTTAACATTCTGTTTTAATAAAATAGTAGTTATCACAGATTACTAATTTGGTGAATATATCGGTTCAAAAAGAAACTAATATATGTTCCTAGGTTTAACTACACCAGGAGACTCTTCACCTGGTAAGTTATTATTGTTATCGAACACTTGTCACGTTTAAAACTTTACAAATATCGAAAATAGAGTGTGTTTTAAAAGTCAGACTTTGTATTCATATTCTAAAATAAAGTATTTTTTACTTCAGGTGCAACCACACCCTTTAAGAAAACAAACTAGACTTAATAAAATACTCAATAAAGATGGTTATAAAAATAATTTGAGTTTAGGGTTAAATTTAATAAATAACAAGAACATTTTTTAAATTAGATGACTCTACTACAGGTAAGAAAAATTCAGTGATTACAAATAATTTTATCAATCGCCTGCATTATCAAATGTTAAATTTTATGTTAATTGTGACTAACTAAATTGATTATATAATAATCAGGCGCATCGAGTCCGGGAATATCATTTATTTTTAACATTCTGTTTTAATAAAATAGTAGTTATCACAGATTACTAATTTGGTGAATATATCGATTCAAAAAGAAACTAATATCTGTTCCTAGGTTTAACTACACCAGGAGACTCTTCACCTGGTAAGTTATTATTGTTGTCGAACGCTTGTCACGTTTAAAACTTTACAAATATCAAAAATAGATTGTGTTTTAAAAGTCAGACTTTGTATTTATATTCTAAAATAAAGTATTTTTTACTTCAGGTGCATCCACACCCGGTAAGAAAACAGACGAGACTTAATAAAATACACAATAAAGATTGTTATAAAAATAATTTGAGTTTAGGGTTAAATTTAATAAATAACAAAAACATTTTTTAAATTAGATGATTCTACTACTGATAAGAAAAATTCTGTGATTACAAATAATTTTATCAATCGCCTGCGTTATCAAATATTAAATTTAATGTTAATTGTGACTAAATAAATTGATTTAATAATAAAGAGGCGAATCAAATCCTAGAAAGTCATTTATTTTTAACATTCTGTTTTAATAAAATAGTAGTTATTACAGATTACTAATTTTGTGAATATATCGATTCAAAAAGAAACTAATATCTGTTCCTAGGTTTAACTACACCAGGAGACTCTTCACCTGGTAAGTTATTATTGTTGTCGAACACTTGTCACGTTTAAAACTTTACAAATATCAAAAATAGATTGTGTTTTAAAAGTCAGACTTTGTATTCATATTCTAAAATAAAGTATTTTTTACTTCAGGTGCAACCACACCCGGTAAGAAAATAAACTAGACTTAATAAAATACTCAATAAAGATTATTATAAAAAAAATTTGAGTTTAGGGTTAAATTTAATAAATAACAAGAACATTTTTTTAATTAGATGACTCTACTACAGGTAAGAAAAATTCTGTGATTACAAATAATTTTATCAATCGCCTGCATTAACAAATGTTAAATTTTATGTTAATTGTGACTAACTAAATTGATTATATAATAAACAGGTGCATCCAGTCCTAGAAAGTCATTTATTTTTAACATTCTGTTTTAATAAAATAGTAGTTATCACAGATTAGTAATTTGGTGAATATATCGATTAAAAAATAAACTAACATCTGTTCCTAGGTTTAACTACACCAGGAGACTCTTCACCTGGTAAGTTATTATTGTTATC
The DNA here is from genome assembly GCA_963932185.1 of Troglohyphantes excavatus. Lineage (NCBI taxonomy): Eukaryota > Metazoa > Arthropoda > Arachnida > Araneae > Linyphiidae > Troglohyphantes > Troglohyphantes excavatus. Next base: position 61,720,164 of record OZ010678.1, read on the forward strand.
GAACACTTGTCACGTTTAAAACTTTACAAATATCAAAAATAGTTGTGTTTTTAAAGTCAGAATTTGTATTCATATTCTAAAATAAAGTATTTTTTACTTCAGGTGCAACCACACCCGGTAAGAAAACAAACTAGACTTAATAAAATACTCAATAAAGATGGTTATAAAAATAATTTGAGTTTAGGGTTAAATTTAATAAATAACAAATACATTTTATAAATTAGATGACTCTACTACTGGTAAGGAAAATTCTGTGATTACAAATAATTTTATCAATCGCCTGCATTATCAAATGTTAAATTTTATATTAATTGTGACTAACTAAATTGATTATATAATAAACAGGCGCGTCCAGTCCTAGAAAGTCATTTATTTTTAACATTCTGTTTTAATAAAATAGTAGTTATCACAGATTAGTAATTTGGTGAATATATCGATTAAAAAATAAACTAACATCTGTTCCTAGGTTTAACTACACCAGGAGACTCTTCACCTGGTAAGTTATTATTGTTATCGAACACTTGTCACGTTTAAAACTTTACAAATATCAAAAATAGTTGTGTTTTTAAAGTCAGAATTTGTATTCATATTCTAAAATAAAGTATTTTTTACTTCAGGTGCAACCACACCCGGTAAGAAAACAAACTAGACTTAATAAAATACTCAATAAAGATGGTTATAAAAATAATTTGAGTTTAGGGTTAAATTTAATAAATAACAAATACATTTTTTAAATTAGATGACTCTACTACAGGTAAGAAAAATTCTGTGATTACAAATAATTGTATCAATCGCCTGCATTATCAAATGTTAAATTTTATGTTAATTGTGACTAACTAAATTGATTATATAATAAACAGGTGCATCCAGTCCTAGAAAGTCATTTATTTTTAACATTCTGTTTTAATAAAATAGTAGTTATCACAGATTAGTAATTTGGTGAATATATCGATTAAAAAATAAACTAATATCTGTTCCTAGGTTTAACTACACCAGGAGACTCTTCACCTGGTAAGTTATTATTGTTATCGAACACTTGTCACGTTTAAAACTTTACAAATATCAAAAATAGTTGTGTTTTTAAAGTCAGAATTTGTATTCATATTCTAAAATAAAGTATTTTTTACTTCAGGTGAAACCACACCCGGTAAGAAAACAAACTAGACTTAATAAAATACTCAAAAAGGTGGTTATAAAAATAATTTGAGTTTAGGGTTAAATTTAATAAATAACAAATACATTTTTTAAATTAGATGACTCTACTACTGGTAAGGAAAATTCTGTGATTACAAATAATTTTATCAATCGCCTGCATTATCAAATGTTAAATTTTATATTAATTGTGACTAACTAAATTGATTATATAATAAACAGGCGCGTCCAGTCCTAGAAAGTCATTTATTTTTAATATTCTGTTTTAATAAAATAGTAGTTATCACAGATTACTAATTTGATGAATATATCGATTCAAAAAGAAACTAATATATGTTCCTAGGTTTAACTACACCAGGAGACTCTTCACCTGGTAAGTTATTATTGTTATCGAACACTTGTCACGTTTAAAACTTTACAAATATCAAAAATAGATTGTGTTTTAAAAGTCAGACTTTGTATTCATATTCTAAAATAAAGTATTTTTTACTTCAGGTGCAACCACACCCGGTAAGAAAACAAACTAGACTTAATAAAATACTCAATAAAGATAGTTATAAAAATAATTTGAGTTTAGGGTTAAATTTAATAAATAACAAAAACATTTTTTAAATTAGATGACTCTACTACAGGTAAGAAAAATTCTGTGATTACAAAAAATTTGATCAATCGCCTGCATTATCAAATGTTAAATTTTATGTTAATTGTGACTAAATAAATTGATTATATAATAAACAAGCGCATCCAGTCCTAGAAATTCATAAATTTTGACATTCTGTTTTAATAAAAAAGTAGTTAAGATAGCTTACTAATTTTCTGAATATATCGATTCAAAAATAAACTAATATCTCTTCCTAGGTTTAACTACACCAGGAGACTCTTCACCTGGTAAGTTATTATTGTTATCGAACACTTGTCACGTTTAAAACTTTACAAATATCAAAAATAGTTTGTGTTTTAAAAGTCAGACTTTGTATTCATATTCTAAAATAAAGTATTTTTTACTTCAGGTGCAACCACACCCGGTAAGAAAACAAACTAGACTTAATAAAATACTCAATAAAGATGGTTATAAAAATAATTTGAGTTTAGGGTTAAATTTAATAAATAACAAGAACATTTTTTAAATTAGATGACTCTACTACAGGTAATAAAAATTCAGTGATTACAAATAATTTTATCAATCGCCTGCATTATCAAATGTTAAATTTTATGTTAATTGTGACTAACTAAATTGATTATATAATAAACAGGTGCGTCCAGTCCTAGAAAGTCATTTATTTTTAACATTCTGTTTTAATAAAATAGTAGTTATCACAGATTACTAATTTGGTGAATATATCGATTCAAAAAGAAACTAATATCTGTTCCTAGGTTTAACTACACCAAGAGACTCTTCACCTGGTAAGTTATTATTGTTATCGAACACTTGTCACGTTTAAAACTTTACAAATATCAAAAATAGATTGTGTTTTAAAAGTCAGACTTTGTATTCATATTCTAAAATAAAGTATTTTTTACTTCAGGTGCAACCACACCCGGTAAGAAAATAAACTAGACTTAATAAAATACTCAATAAAGATTATTATAAAAATAATTTTAGTTTAGGGTTAAATTTAATAAATAACAAGAACATTTTTTTAATTAGATGACTCTACTAAGGAAAATTCTGTGATTACAAATAATTTTATCAATCGCCTGCATTATCAAATATTAAATTTTATGTTAATTGTGACTAAATAAATTGATTATATAATAAAGAGGCGCATCGAGTCTTAGAAATTCCTAAATTTTGACATTCTGTTTTAATAAAAAAGTAGTTATCATAGCTTATTAATTTTCTAAATATATCGATTCAAAAATAAACTAATATTTGTTCCTAGGTTTAACTACACCAGGAGACTCTTCACCTGGTAAGTTATTATTGTTGTCGAACACTTGTCACGTTTAAAACTTTACAAATATCAAAAATAGATTGTGTTTTAAAAGTCAGACTTTGTATTCATATTCTAAAATAAAGTATTTTTTACTTCATGTGCAACCACACCCGGTAAGAAAATAAACTAGACTTAATAAAATACTCAATAAAGATGGTTATAAAAATAATTTGAGTTTAGGGTTAAATTTAATAAATAACAAAAACATTTTTTAAATTAGATGACTCTACTACTGTTAAGGAAAATTCTGTGATTACAAATAATTTTATAAATCGCCTACATTATCAAATGTTAAATTTTATGTTAATTGTGACTAAATAAATTGATTATATAATAAAGAGGCGCATCGAGTCCTAGAAATTCATAAATTTTGACATTCTGTTTTAATAAAAAAGTAGTTATCATAGCTTACTAATTTTCTAAATATATCGATTCAAAAATAAACTAATATATGTTCCTAGGTTTAACTACACCAGGAGACTCTTCACCTGGTAAGTTATTATTGTTATCGAACACTTGTCACGTTTAAAACTTTACAAATATCAAAAATAGATTGTGTTTTAAAAGTCAGACTTTGTATTCATATTCTAAAATAAAGTATTTTTTACCTCAGGTGCAACCACACCCTTTAAGAAAACAAACTAGACTTAATAAAATACTCAATAAAGATGGTTATAAAAATAATTTGAGTTTAGGGTTAAATTTAATAAATAACAAGAACATTTTTTAAATTAGATGACTCTGCTACAGGTAAGAAAAATTCTGTGATTACAAACAATTTTATCAATCGCCTGCATTATCAAATGTTAAATTTTATGTTAATTGTGACTAACTAAATTGATTATATAATAAACAGGTGCATTCAGTCCTAGAAAGTCATTTATTTTTAACATTCTGTTTTAATAAAATAGTAGTTATCACAGATTAGTAATTTGGTGAATATATCGATTCAAAAAGAAACTAATATCTGTTCCTAGGTTTAACTACACCAGGAGACTCTTCACCTGGTAAGTTATTATTGTTAACGAACACTTGTCACGTTTAAAACTTTACAAATATCAAAAATATATTGTGTTTTAAAAGTCAGACTTTGTATTCATATTCTAAAATAAAGTATTTTTTACTTCAGGTGCAACCACACTCGGTAAGAAAACAAACTAGACTTAATAAAATACTCAATAAAGATGGTTATAAAAATAATTTGAGTTTAGGGTTAAATTTAATAAATAACAAGTACATTTTTTAAATTAGATGACTCTACTACAGGTAAGAAAAATTCAGTGATTACAAATAATTTTATCAATCGCCTGCATTATCAAATGTTAAATTTTATGTTAATTGTGACTAACTAAATTGATTATATAATAATCAGGCGCATCGAGTCCGGGAATATCATTTATTTTTAACATTCTGTTTTAATAAAATAGTAGTTATCACAGATTACTAATTTGATGAATATATCGATTCAAAAAGAAACTAATATATGTTCCTAGGTTTAACTACACCAGGAGACTCTTCACCTGGTAAGTTATTATTGTTATCGAACACTTGTCACGTTTAAAACTTTACAAATATCAAAAATAGATTGTGTTTTAAAAGTCAGACTTTGTATTCATATTCTAAAATAAAGTATTTTTTACTTCAGGTGCAACCACACTCGGTAAGAAAATAAACTAGACTTAATAAAATACACAATAAAGATTGTTATAAAAATAATTTGAGTTTAGGGTTAAATTTAATAAATAACAAAAACATTTTTTAAATTAGATGATTCAACTACTGATAAGAAAAATTCTGTGATTACAAATAATTTTATCAATCGCCTGCGTTATCAAATATTAAATTTAATGTTAATTGTGACTAAATAAATTGATTATATAATAAAGAGGCGAATCAAATCCTAGAAAGTCATTTATTTTTAACATTCTGTTTTAATAAAATAGTAGTTATGACAGATTACTAATTTGGTGAATATATCGATTCAAAAAGAAACTAATATCTGTTCCTAGGTTTAACTACTCCAGGAGACTCTTCACCTGGTAAGTTATTATTGTTATCGAACACTTGTCACGTTTAAAACTTTACAAATATCAAAAATAGTTGTGTTTTTAAAGTCAGACTTTGTATTCATATTCTAAAATAAAGTATTTTTTACTTCAGGTGCAACCACACCCGGTAAGAAAACAAACTAGACTTAATAAAATACTCAATAAAGATGGTTATAAAAATAATTTGAGTTTAGGGTTAAATTTAATAAATAACAAGTACATTTTTTAAATTAGATGACTCTACTACAGGTAAGAAAAATTCAGTGATTACAAATAATTTTATAAATCGCCTACATTATCAAATGTTAAATTTTATGTTAATTGTGACTAAATAAATTGATTATATAATAAAGAGGCGCATCGAGTCCTAGAAATTCATAAATTTTGACATTCTGTTTTAATAAAAAAGTAGTTAAGATAGCTTACTAATTTTCTGAATATATCGATTCAAAAATAAACTAATATCTCTTCCTAGGTTTAACTACACCAGGAGACTCTTCACCTGGTAAGTTATTATTGTTATCGAACACTTGTCACGTTTAAAACTTCACAAATATCAAAAATAGATTGTGTTTTAAAAGTCAGACTTTGTATTCATATTCTAAAATAAAGTATTTTTTACTTCAGGTGCAACCACACCCGGTAAGAAAATAAACTAGACTTAATAAAATACTCAATAAAGATGGTTATAAAAATAATTTGAGTTTAGGGTTAAATTTAATAAATAACAAGAACATTTTTTAAATTAGATGACTCTACTACAGGTAAGAAAAATTCTGTGATTACAAATAATTTTATCAATCGCCTGCATTATCAAATGTTAAATTTTATGTTAATTGTGACTAACTAAATTGATTATATAATAAAGAGGCGCATCGAGTCCTAGAAATTCATAAATTTTGACATTCTGTTTTAATAAAAAAGTAGTTATCATAGCTTACTAATTTTCTAAATATATCGATTCAAAAATAAACTAATATCTGTTCCTAGGTTTAACTACACCAGGAGACTCTTCACCTGGTAAGTTATTATTGTTATCGAACACTTGTCACGTTTAAAACTTTACAAATATCAAAAATAGATTGTGTTTTTAAAGTCAGACTTTGTATTCATATTCTAAAATAAAGTATTTTTTACTTCAGGTGCAACCACACCCGGTAAGAAACCAAACTAGACTTAATAAAATACTCAAGAAAGATGGTTATAAAAATAATTTGAGTTTAGGGTTAAATTTAATAAATAACAAGAACATTTTTTAAATTAGATGACTCTACTACAGGTAAGAAAAATTCTGTGATTACAAATAATTTTATCAATCGCCTGCATTATCAAATGTTAAATTTTATGTTAATTGTGACTAACTAAATTGATTATATAATAAACAGGTGCATTCAGTCCTAGAAAGTCATTTATTTTTAACATTCTGTTTTAATAAAATAGTAGTTATCACAGATTAGTAATTTGGTGAATATATCTATTCAAAAAGAAACTAATATCTGTTGCTAGGTTTAACTACACCAGGAGACTCTTCACCTGGTAAGTTATTATTGTTAACGAACACTTGTCACGTTTAAAACTTTACAAATATCAAAAATATATTGTGTTTTAAAAGTCAGACTTTGTATTCATATTCTAAAATAAAGTATTTTTTACTTCAGGTGCAACCACACTCGGTAAGAAAACAAACTAGACTTAATAAAATACTCAATAAAGATGGTTATAAAAATAATTTGAGTTTAGGGTTAAATTTAATAAATAACAAGTACATTTTTTAAATTAGATGACTCTACTACAGGTAAGAAAAATTCAGTGATTACAAATAATTTTATCAATCGCCTGCATTATCAAATGTTAAATTTTATGTTAATTGTGACTAACTAAATTGATTATATAATAATCAGGCGCATCGAGTCCGGGAATATCATTTATTTTTAACATTCTGTTTTAATAAAATAGTAGTTATCACAGATTACTAATTTGATGAATATATCGATTCAAAAAGAAACTAATATATGTTCCTAGGTTTAACTACACCAGGAGACTCTTCACCTGGTAAGTTATTATTGTTATCGAACACTTGTCACGTTTAAAACTTTACAAATATCAAAAATAGATTGTGTTTTAAAAGTCAGACTTTGTATTCATATTCTAAAATAAAGTATTTTTTACTTCAGGTGCAACCACACCCGGTAAGAAAATAAACTAGACTTAATAAAATACACAATAAAGATTGTTATAAAAAATAATTTGAGTTTAGGGTTAAATTTAATAAATAACAAAAACATTTTTTAAATTAGATGATTCTACTACTGATAAGAAAAATTCTGTGATTACAAATAATTTTATCAATCGCCTGCGTTATCAAATATTAAATTTAAGGTTAATTGTGACTAAATAAATTGATTATATAATAAAGAGGCGAATCAAATCCTAGAAAGTCATTTATTTTTAACATTCTGTTTTAATAAAATAGTAGTTATGACAGATTACTAATTTGGTGAATATATCGATTCAAAAAGAAACTAATATCTCTTCCTAGGTTTAACTACACCAGGAGACTCTTCACCTGGTAAGTTATTATTGTTATCGAACACTTGTCACGTTTAAAACTTTACAAATATCAAAAATAGATTGTGTTTTAAAAGTCAGACTTTGTATTCATATTCTAAAATAAAGTATTTTTTACTGCAGGTGCAACCACACCCTTTAAGAAAACAAACTAGACTTAATAAAATACTCAATAAAGATGGTTATAAAAATAATTTGAGTTTAGGGTTAAATTTAATAAATAACAAGAACATTTTTTTAAATTAGATGACTCTACTACAGGTAAGAAAAATTCTGTGATTACAAATAATTTTATCAATCGCCTGCATTATCAAATGTTAAATTTTATGTTAATTGTTACTAACTAAATTGATTATATAATAAAGACGCGCATCTAGTCCTAGAAATTCATAAATTTTGACATTCTGTTTTAATAAAAAAGTAGTTATCATAGCTTACTAATTTTCTAAATATATCGATTCAAAAATAAACTAATATCTGTTCCTAGGTTTAACTACACCAGGAGACTCTTCACCTGGTAAGTTATTATTGTTGTCGAACACTTGTCACGTTTAAAACTTTACAAATATCAAAAATAGATTGTGTTTTAAAAGTCAGACTTTGTATTCATATTCTAAAATAAAGTATTTTTTACTTCAGGTGCAACCACACCCTTTAAGAAAACAAACTAGACTTAATAAAATACTCAATAAAGATGGTTATAAAAATAATTTGAGTTTAGGGTTAAATTTAATAAATAACAAGAACATTTTTTAAATTAGATGACTCTACTACAGGTAAGAAAAATTTTGTGATTACAAACAATTTTATCAATCGCCTGCATTATCAAATGTTAAATTTTATGTTAATTGTGACTAACTAAATTGATTATATAATAAACAGGTGCATCCAGTCCTAGAAAGTCATTTATTTTTAACATTATGTTTTAATAAAATAGTAGTTATCACAGATTACTAATTTGGTGAATATATCGATACAAAAAGAAACTAATATCTGTTCCTAGGTTTAACTACACCAGGAGACTCTTCACCTGGTAAGTTATTATTGTTATCGAACACTTGTCACGTTTAAAACTTTACAAATATCAAAAATAGATTGTGTTTTTAAAGTCAGACTTTGTATTCATATTCTAAAATAAAGTATTTTTTACTTCAGGTGCAACCACACCCGGTAAGAAACCAAACTAGACTTAATAAAATACTCAATAAAGATGGTTATAAAAATAATTTGAGTTTAGGGTTAAATTTAATAAATAACAAGTACATTTTTTAAATTAGATGACTCTACTACAGGTAAGAAAAATTCAGTGATTACAAATAATTTTATCAAATGTTAAATTTTATGTTAATTGTGACTAACTAAAATGATTATATAATAAACAGGCGCGTCCAGTCCTAGAAAGTCATTTATTTTTAATATTCTGTTTTAATAAAATAGTAGTTATCACAGATTACTAATTTGATGAATATATCGATTCAAAAAGAAACTAATATATGTTCCTAGGTTTAACTACACCAGGAGACTCTTCACCTGGTAAGTTATTATTGTTATCGAACACTTACCACGTTTAAAACTTTACAAATATCAAAAATAGATTGTGTTTTAAAAGTCAGACTTTGTATTCATATTCTAAAATAAAGTATTTTTTACTTCAGGTGCAACCACACCCGGTAAGAAAATAAACTAGACTTAATAAAATACTCAATAAAGATGGTTATAAAAATAATTTGAGTTTAGGGTTAAATTTAATAAATAACAAGAACATTTTTTTAATTAGATGACTCTACTAAGGAAAATTCTGTGATTACAAATAATTTTATCAATCGCCTGCATTATCAAATATTAAATTTTATGTTAATTGTGACTAAATAAATTGATTATATAATAAAGAGGCGCATCGAGTCTTAGAAATTCCTAAATTTTGACATTCTGTTTTAATAAAAAAGTAGTTATCATAGCTTATTAATTTTCTAAATATATCGATTCAAAAATAAACTAATATCTGTTCCTAGGTTTAACTACACCAGGAGACTCTTCACCTGGTAAGTTATTATTGTTATCGAACACTTGTCACGTTTAAAACTTTACAAATATCAAAAATAGATTGTGTTTTAAAAGTCAGACTTTGTATTCATATTCTAAAATAAAGTATTTTTTACTTCAGGTGCAACCACACCCTTTAAGAAAACAAACTAGACTTAATAAAATACTCAATAAAGATGGTTATAAAAATAATTTGAGTTTAGGGTTAAATTTAATAAATAACAAGAACATTTTTTAAATTAGATGACTCTACTACAGGTAAGAAAAATTCTGTGATTACAAACAATTTTATCAATCGCCTGCATTATCAAATGTTAAATTTTATGTTAATTGTGACTAACTAAATTGATTATATAATAAACAGGTGCATTCAGTCCTAGAAAGTCATTTATTTTTAACATTCTAATTTAATAAAATAGTAGTTATCACAGATTACTAATTTGGTGAATATATCGATTCAAAAAGAAACTAATATCTGTTCCTAGGTTTAACTACACCAGGAGACTCTTCACCTGGTAAGTTATTATTGTTAACGAACACTTGTCACGTTTAAAACTTTACAAATATCAAAAATAGATTGTGTTTTAAAAGTCAGACTTTGTATTCATATTCTAAAATAAAGTATTTTTTACTTCAGGTGCAACCACACTCGGTAAGAAAATAAACTAGACTTAATAAAATACACAATAAAGATTGTTATAAAAATAATTTGAGTTTAGGGTTAAATTTAATAAATAACAAAAACATTTTTTAAATTAGATGATTCTACTACTGATAAGAAAAATTCTGTGATTACAAATAATTTTATCAATCGCCTGCGTTATCAAATATTAAATTTAATGTTAATTGTGACTAAATAAATTGATTATATAATAAAGAGGCGAATCAAATCCTAGAAAGTCATTTATTTTTAACATTCTGTTTTAATAAAATAGTAGTTATGACAGATTACTAATTTGGTGAATATATCGATTCAAAAAGAAACTAATATCTGTTCCTAGGTTTAACTACTCCAGGAGACTCTTCACCTGGTAAGTTATTATTATTGTTATCAAACACTTGTCACGTTTAAAACTTTACAAATATCAAAAATAGTTGTGTTTTTAAAGTCAGACTTTGTATTCATATTCTAAAATAAAGTATTTTTTACTTCAGGTGCAACCACACCCGGTAAGAAAACAAACTAGACTTAATAAAATACTCAATAAAGATGGTTATAAAAATAATTTGAGTTTAGGGTTAAATTTAATAAATAACAAGTACATTTTTTAAATTAGATGACTCTACTACAGGTAAGAAAAATTCAGTGATTACAAATAATTTTATAAATCGCCTACATTATCAAATGTTAAATTTTATGTTAATTGTGACTAAATAAATTGATTATATAATAAACAGGTGCATCCAGTCCTAGAAAGTCATTTATTTTTAACATTCTGTTTTAATAAAATAGTAGTTATCATAGTTTACTAATTTTCTAAATATTTAAATTCAAAAAGAAACTAATATCTGTTCCTAGGTTTAACTACACCAGGAGACTCTTCACCTGGTAAGTTATTATTGTTAACGAACACTTGTCACGTTTAAAACTTTACAAATATCAAAAATAGATTGTGTTTTAAAAGTCAGACTTTGTATTCATATTCTAAAATAAAGTATTTTTTACTTCAGGTGCAACCACACTCGGTAAGAAAACAAACTAGACTTAATAAAATACTCAATAAAGATGGTTATAAAAATAATTTGAGTTTTGGGTTAAATTTAATAAATAACAAGTACATTTTTTAAATTAGATGACTCTACTACAGGTAAGAAAAATTCAGTGATTACAAATAATTTTATCAATCGCCTGCATTATCAAATGTTAAATTTTATGTTAATTGTGACTAACTAAATTGATTATATAATAAACAGGCGCGTCCAGTCCTAGAAAGTCATTTATTTTTAATATTCTGTTTTAATAAAATAGTAGTTATCACAGATTACTAATTTGATGAATATATCGATTCAAAAAGAAACTAATATATGTTCCTAGGTTTAACTACACCAGGAGACTCTTCACCTGGTAAGTTATTATTGTTATCGAACACTTACCACGTTTAAAACTTTACAATTATCAAAAATAGATTGTGTTTTAAAAGTCAGACTTTGTATTCATATTCTAAAATAAAGTATTTTTTACTTCAGGTGCAACCACACTCGGTAAGAAAACAAACTAGACTTAATAAAATACTCAATAAAGATGGTTATAAAAATAATTTGAGTTTAGGGTTAAATTTAATAAATAACAAGTACATTTTTTAAATTAGATGACTCTACTACAGGTAAGAAAAATTCAGTGATTACAAATAATTTTATCAATCGCCTGCATTATCAAATGTTAAATTTTATGTTAATTGTGACTAACTAAATTGATTATATAATAAACAGGCGCGTCCAGTCCTAGAAAGTCATTTATTTTTAATATTCTGTTTTAATAAAATAGTAGTTATCACAGATTACTAATTTGATGAATATATCGATTCAAAAAGAAACTAATATATGTTCCTAGGTTTAACTACACCAGGAGACTCTTCACCTGGTAAGTTATTATTGTTATCGAACACTTACCACGTTTAAAACTTTACAAATATCAAAAATAGATTGTGTTTTAAAAGTCAGACTTTGTATTCATATTCTAAAATAAAATATTTTTTACTTCAGGTGCAACCACACCCGGTAAGAAAACAAACTAGACTTAATAAAATACTCAATAAAGAAAGTTATAAAAATAATTTGAGTTTAGGGTTAAATTTAATAAATAACAAAAACATTTTTTAAATTAGATGACTCTACTACAGGTAAGAAAAATTCTGCGATTACAAAAAATTTGATCAATCGCCTGCATTATCAAATGTTAAATTTTATGTTAATTGTGACTAAATAAATTGATTATATAATAAAGAGGTGAATCAAATCCTAGAAAGTCATTTATTTTTAACATTCTGTTTTAATAAAATAGTAGTTATGACAGATTACTAATTTGGTGAATATATCGATTCAAAAAGAAACTAATATCTCTTCCTAGGTTTAACTACACCAGGAGACTCTTCACCTGGTAAGTTATTATTGTTATCGAACACTTGTCACGTTTAAAACTTTACAAATATCAAAAATAGATTGTGTTTTAAAAGTCAGACTTTGTATTCATATTCTAAAATCAAGTATTTTTTACTTCAGGTGCAACCACACCCTTTAAGAAAACAAACTAGACTTAATAAAATACTCAATAAAGATGGTTATAAAAATAATTTGAGTTTAGGGTTAAATTTAATAAATAACAAGAACATTTTTTAAATTAGATGACTCTACTACAGGTAAGAAAAATTCTGTGATTACAAATAATTTTATCAATCGCCTGCATTATCAAATGTTAAATTTTATGTTAATTGTGACTAACTAAATTGATTATATAATAAACATGTGCATCCAGTCCTAGAAAGTCATTTATTTTTAACATTCTGTTTTAATAAAATAGTAGTTATCACAGATTAGTAATTTGGTGAATATATCGATTAAAAAATAAACTAATATCTGTTCCTAGGTTTAACTACACCAGGAGACTCTTCACCTGGGAAGTTATTATTGTTATCGAACACTTGTCACGTTTAAAACTTTACAAATATCAAAAATAGATTGTGTTTTAAAAGTCAGACTTTGTATTCATATTCTAAAATAAAGTATTTTTTACTTCAGGTGCAACCACACCCGGTAAGAAAATAAACTAGACTTAATAAAATACTCAATAAAGATGGTTATAAAAATAATTTGAGTTTAGGGTTAAATTTAATAAATAACAAGAACATTTTTTAAATTAGATGACTCTACTACAGGTAAGAAAAATTCTGTGATTACAAATAATTTTATCAATCGCCTGCATTATCAAATGTTAAATTTTATGTTAATTGTGACTAACTAAATTGATTATATAATAAACAGGTGCATCCAGTCCTAGAAAGTCATTTATTTTTAACATTATGTTTTAATAAAATAGTAGTTATCACAGATTACTAATTTGGTGAATATATCGATACAAAAAGAAACTAATATCTGTTCCTAAGTTTAACTACACCAGGAGACTCTTCACCTGGTAAGTTATTATTGTTATCGAACACTTGTCACGTTTAAAACTTTACAAATATCAAAAATAGATTGTGTTTTAAAAGTCAGACTTTGTATTCATATTCTAAAATAAAGTATTTTTTACTTCAGGTGCAACCACACTCGGTAAGAAAACAAACTAGACTTAATAAAATACTCAATAAAGATGGTTATAAAAATAATTTGAGTTTAGGGTTAAATTTAATAAATAACAAGTACATTTTTTAAATTAGATGACTCTACTACAGGTAAGAAAAATTCAGTGATTACAAATAATTTTATCAATCGCCTGCATTATCAAATGTTAAATTTTATGTTAATTGTGACTAACTAAATTGATTATATAATAAACAGGCGCGTCCAGTCCTAGAAAGTCATTTATTTTTAATATTCTGTTTTAATAAAATAGTAGTTATCACAGATTACTAATTTGATGAATATATCGATTCAAAAAGAAACTAATATATGTTCCTAGGTTTAACTACACCAGGAGACTCTTCACCTGGTAAGTTATTATTGTTATCGAACACTTACCACGTTTAAAACTTTACAAATATCAAAAATAGATTGTGTTTTAAAAGTCAGACTTTGTATTCATATTCTAAAATAAAGTATTTTTTACTTCAGGTGCAACCACACCCGGTAAGAAAACAAACTAGACTTAATAAAAAACTCAAAAAAGATAGTTATAAAAATAATTTGAGTTTAGGGTTAAATTTAATAAATAACAAAAACATTTTTTAAATTAGATGACTCTACTACAGGTAAGAAAAATTCTGCGATTACAAAAAATTTGATCAATCGCCTGCATTATCAAATGTTAAATTTTATGTTAATTGTGACTAAATAAATTGATTATATAATAAAGAGGCGAATCAAATCCTAGAAAGTCATTTATTTTTAACATTCTGTTTTAATAAAATAGTAGTTATGACAGATTACTAATTTGGTGAATATATCGATTCAAAAAGAAACTAATATCTCTTCCTAGGTTTAACTACACCAGGAGACTCTTCACCTGGTAAGTTATTATTGTTATCGAACACTTGTCACGTTTAAAACTTTACAAATATCAAAAATAGATTGTGTTTTAAAAGTCAGACTTTGTATTCATATTCTAAAATAAAGTATTTTTTACTTCAGGTGCAACCACACCCGGTAAGAAAACAAACTAGACTTAATAAAATACTCAATAAAGATAGTTATAAAAATAATTTGAGTTTAGGGTTAAATTTAATAAATAACAAAAACATTTTTTAAATTAGATGACTCTACTACAGGTAAGAAAAGTTCTGTGATTACAAATAATTTTATCAATCGCCTGCATTATCAAATGTTAAATTTTATGTTAATTGTGACTAACTAAATTGATTATATAATAAACAGGTGCATCCAGTCCTAGAAAGTCATTTATTTTTAACATTATGTTTTAATAAAATAGTAGTTATCACAGATTACTAATTTGGTGAATATATCGATTCAAAAAGAAACTAATATCTCTTCCTAGGTTTAACTACACCAGGAGACTCTTCACCTGGTAAGTTATTATTGTTATCGAACACTTGTCACGTTTAAAACTTTACAAATATCAAAAATAGATTGTGTTTTAAAAGTCAGACTTTGTATTCATATTCTAAAATCAAGTATTTTTTACTTCAGGTGCAACCACACCCTTTAAGAAAACAAACTAGACTTAATAAAATACTCAATAAAGATGGTTATAAAAATAATTTGAGTTTAGGGTTAAATTTAATAAATAACAAGAACATTTTTTAAATTAGATGACTCTACTACAGGTAAGAAAAATTCTGTGATTACAAATAATTTTATCAATCGCCTGCATTATCAAATGTTAAATTTTATGTTAATTGTGACTAACTAAATTGATTATATAATAAACATGTGCATCCAGTCCTAGAAAGTCATTTATTTTTAATATTCTGTTTTAATAAAATAGTAGTTATCACAGATTACTAATTTGATGAATATATCGATTCAAAAAGAAACTAATATATGTTCCTAGGTTTAACTACACCAGGAGACTCTTCACCTGGTAAGTTATTATTGTTATCGAACACTTACCACGTTTAAAACTTTACAAATATCAAAAATAGATTGTGTTTTAAAAGTCAGACTTTGTATTCATATTCTAAAATAAAGTATTTTTTACTTCAGGTGCAACCACACCCGGTAAGAAAACAAACTAGACTTAATAAAAAACTCAAAAAAGATAGTTATAAAAATAATTTGAGTTTAGGGTTAAATTTAATAAATAACAAAAACATTTTTTAAATTAGATGACTCTACTACAGGTAAGAAAAATTCTGCGATTACAAAAAATTTGATCAATCGCCTGCATTATCAAATGTTAAATTTTATGTTAATTGTGACTAAATAAATTGATTATATAATAAAGAGGCGAATCAAATCCTAGAAAGTCATTTATTTTTAACATTCTGTTTTAATAAAATAGTAGTTATGACAGATTACTAATTTGGTGAATATATCGATTCAAAAAGAAACTAATATCTCTTCCTAGGTTTAACTACACCAGGAGACTCTTCACCTGGTAAGTTATTATTGTTATCGAACACTTGTCACGTTTAAAACTTTACAAATATCAAAAATAGATTGTGTTTTAAAAGTCAGACTTTGTATTCATATTCTAAAATAAAGTATTTTTTACTTCAGGTGCAACCACACCCGGTAAGAAAACAAACTAGACTTAATAAAATACTCAATAAAGATAGTTATAAAAATAATTTGAGTTTAGGGTTAAATTTAATAAATAACAAAAACATTTTTTAAATTAGATGACTCTACTACAGGTAAGAAAAGTTCTGTGATTACAAATAATTTTATCAATCGCCTGCATTATCAAATGTTAAATTTTATGTTAATTGTGACTAACTAAATTGATTATATAATAAACAGGTGCATCCAGTCCTAGAAAGTCATTTATTTTTAACATTATGTTTTAATAAAATAGTAGTTATCACAGATTACTAATTTGGTGAATATATCGATTCAAAAAGAAACTAATATCTCTTCCTAGGTTTAACTACACCAGGAGACTCTTCACCTGGTAAGTTATTATTGTTATCGAACACTTGTCACGTTTAAAACTTTACAAATATCAAAAATAGATTGTGTTTTAAAAGTCAGACTTTGTATTCATATTCTAAAATCAAGTATTTTTTACTTCAGGTGCAACCACACCCTTTAAGAAAACAAACTAGACTTAATAAAATACTCAATAAAGATGGTTATAAAAATAATTTGAGTTTAGGGTTAAATTTAATAAATAACAAGAACATTTTTTAAATTAGATGACTCTACTACAGGTAAGAAAAATTCTGTGATTACAAATAATTTTATCAATCGCCTGCATTATCAAATGTTAAATTTTATGTTAATTGTGACTAACTAAATTGATTATATAATAAACATGTGCATCCAGTCCTAGAAAGTCATTTATTTTTAACATTCTGTTTTAATAAAATAGTAGTTATCACAGATTAGTAATTTGGTGAATATATCGATTAAAAAATAAACTAATATCTGTTCCTAGGTTTAACTACACCAGGAGACTCTTCACCTGGGAAGTTATTATTGTTATCGAACACTTGTCACGTTTAAAACTTTACAAATATCAAAAATAGATTGTGTTTTAAAAGTCAGACTTTGTATTCATATTCTAAAATAAAGTATTTTTTACTTCAGGTGCAACCACACTCGGTAAGAAAACAAACTAGACTTAATAAAATACTCAATAAAGATGGTTATAAAAATAATTTGAGTTTAGGGTTAAATTTAATAAATAACAAGTACATTTTTTAAATTAGATGACTCTACTACAGGTAAGAAAAATTCAGTGATTACAAATAATTTTATCAATCGCCTGCATTATCAAATGTTAAATTTTATGTTAATTGTGACTAACTAAATTGATTATATAATAAACAGGCGCGTCCAGTCCTAGAAAGTCATTTATTTTTAATATTCTGTTTTAATAAAATAGTAGTTATCACAGATTACTAATTTGATGAATATATCGATTCAAAAAGAAACTAATATATGTTCCTAGGTTTAACTACACCAGGAGACTCTTCACCTGGTAAGTTATTATTGTTATCGAACACTTACCACGTTTAAAACTTTACAAATATCAAAAATAGATTGTGTTTTAAAAGTCAGACTTTGTATTCATATTCTAAAATAAAGTATTTTTTACTTCAGGTGCAACCACACCCGGTAAGAAAACAAACTAGACTTAATAAAAAACTCAAAAAAGATAGTTATAAAAAAAATTTGAGTTTAGGGTTAAATTTAATAAATAACAAAAACATTTTTTAAATTAGATGACTCTACTACAGGTAAGAAAAATTCTGCGATTACAAAAAATTTGATCAATCGCCTGCATTATCAAATGTTAAATTTTATGTTAATTGTGACTAAATAAATTGATTATATAATAAACAGGCGCATCCAGTCCTAGAAATTCCTAAATTTGGACATTCTGTTTTAATAAAAAAGTAGTTATCATAGCTTACTAATTTTCTAAATATATCGATTCAAAAATAAACTAATATCTCTTCCTAGGTTTAACTACACCAGGAGACTCTTCACCTGGTAAGTTATTATTGTTATCGAACACTTGTCACGTTTAAAACTTTACAAATATCAAAAATAGATTGTGTTTTAAAAGTCAGACTTTGTATTCATATTCTAAAATAAAGTATTTTTTACTTCAGGTGCAACCACACCCGGTAAGAAAACAAACTAGACTTAATAAAATACTCAATAAAGATAGTTATAAAAATAATTTGAGTTTAGGGTTAAATTTAATAAATAACAAAAACATTTTTTAAATTAGATGACTCTACTACAGGTAAGAAAAATTCTGTGATTACAAAAAATTTGATCAATCGCCTGCATTATCAAATGTTAAATTTTATGTTAATTGTGACTAAATAAATTGATTATATAATAAACAAGCGCATCCAGTCCTAGAAATTCATAAATTTTGACATTATGTTTTAATAAAAAAGTAGTTAAGATAGCTTACTAATTTTCTGAATATATCGATTCAAAAATAAACTAATATCTTTTCCTAGGTTTAACTACACCAGGAGACTCTTCACCTGGTAAGTTATTATTGTTATCGAACACTTGTCACGTTTAAAATCTTACAAATAATAAAAACAGATTGTGTTTTAAAAGTCAGACTTTGTATTCATATTCTAAAATAAAGTATTTTTTACTTCAGGTGCATCCACACCCGGTAAGAAAACAAACTAGACTTAATAAAATACTCAATAAAGATAGTTATAAAAATAATTTGAGTTTAGGGTTAAATTTAATAAATAACAAAAACATTTTTTAAATTAGATGACTCTACTACAGGTAAGAAAAGTTCTGTGATTACAAATAATTTTATCAATCGCCTGCATTATCAAATGTTAAATTTTATGTTAATTGTGACTAACTAAATTGATTATATAATAAACAGGTGCATCCAGTCCTAGAAAGTCATTTATTTTTAACATTATGTTTTAATAAAATAGTAGTTATCACAGATTACTAATTTGGTGAATATATCGATACAAAAAGAAACTAATATCTGTTCCTAGGTTTAACTACACCAGGAGACTCTTCACCTGGTAAGTTATTATTGTTATCGAACACTTGTCACGTTTAAAACTTTACAAATATCAAAAATAGATTGTGTTTTAAAAGTCAGACTTTATATTCATATTCTAAAATAAAGTATTTTTACTTCAGGTGCAACCACACCCGGTAAGAAAACAAACTAGACTTAATAAAATACTCAATAAAGATGGTTATAAAAATAATTTGAGTTTAGGGTTAAATTTAATAAATAACAAGAACATTTTTTATATTAGATGACTCTACTACAGGTAAGAAAAATTCTGTGATTACAAATAATTTTATCAATCGCCTGCATTATCAAATGTTAAATTTTATGTTAATTGTGACTAAATAAATTGATTATATAATAAAGAGGCGAATCAAATCCTAGAAAGTCATTTATTTTTAACATTCTGTTTTAATAAAATAGTAGTTATGACAGATTACTAATTTGGTGAATATATCGATTCAAAAAGAAACTAATATCTCTTCCTAGGTTTAACTACACCAGGAGACTCTTCACCTGGTAAGTTATTATTGTTATCGAACACTTGTCACGTTTAAAACTTTACAAATATCAAAAATAGATTGTGTTTTAAAAGTCAGACTTTGTATTCATATTCTAAAATAAAGTATTTTTTACTTCAGGTGCAACCACACCCGGTAAGAAAACAAACTAGACTTAATAAAATACTCATTAAAGATAGTTATAAAAATAATTTGAGTTTAGGGTTAAATTTAATAAATAACAAGTACATTTTTTAAATTAGATGACTCTACTACAGGTAAGAAAAATTCAGTGATTACAAATAATTTTATCAATCGCCTGCATTATCAAATGTTAAATTTTATGTTAATTGTGACTAACTAAATTGATTATATAATAAACAGGCGCGTCCAGTCCTAGAAAGTCATTTATTTTTAATATTCTGTTTTAATAAAATAGTAGTTATCACAGATTACTAATTTGATGAATATATCGATTCAAAAAGAAACTAATATATGTTCCTAGGTTTAACTACACCAGGAGACTCTTCACCTGGTAAGTTATTATTGTTATCGAACACTTGTCACGTTTAAAACTTTACAAATATCAAAAATAGATTGTGTTTTAAAAGTCAGACTTTGTATTCATATTCTAAAATAAAGTATTTTTTACTTCAGGTGCAACCACACTCGGTAAGAAAACAAACTAGACTTAATAAAATACTCAATAAAGATGGTTATAAAAATAATTTGAGTTTAGGGTTAAATTTAATAAATAACAAGAACATTTTTTAAATTAGATGACTCTACTACAGGTAAGAAAAATTCTGTGATTACAAATAATTTTATCAATCGCCTGCATTAACAAATGTTAAATTTTATGTTAATTGTGACTAAATAAATTGATTATATAATAAACAGGCGCATCCAGTCCTAGAAATTCCTAAATTTGGACATTCTGTTTTAATAAAAAAGTAGTTATCATAGCTTACTAATTTTCTAAATATATCGATTCAAAAATAAACTAATATCTCTTCCTAGGTTTAACTACACCAGGAGACTCTTCACCTGGTAAGTTATTATTGTTATCGAACACTTGTCACGTTTAAAACTTTACAAATATCAAAAATAGATTGTGTTTTAAAAGTCAGACTTTGTATTCATATTCTAAAATTAAGTATTTTTTACTTCAGGTGCAACCACACCCGGTAAGAAAATAAACTAGACTTAATAAAATACACAATAAAGATTGTTATAAAAAATAATTTGAGTTTAGGGTTAAATTTAATAAATAACAAAAACATTTTTTAAATTAGATGATTCTACTACTGATAAGAAAAATTCTGTGATTACAAATAATTTTATCAATCGCCTGCGTTATCAAATATTAAATTTAATGTTAATTGTGACTAAATAAATTTATTATATAATAAAGAGGCGAATCAAATCCTAGAAAGTCATTTATTTTTAACATTCTGTTTTAATAAAATAGTAGTTATGACAGATTACTAATTTGGTGAATATATCGATTCAAAAAGAAACTAATATCTGTTCCTAGGTTTAACTACTCCAGGAGACTCTTCACCTGGTAAGTTATTATTGTTATCGAACACTTGTCACGTTTAAAACTTTACAAATATCAAAAATAGATTGTGTTTTAAAAGTCAGACTTTATATTCATATTCTAAAATAAAGTATTTTTTACTTCAGGTGCAACCACACCCGGTAAGAAAACAAACTAGACTTAATAAAATACTCAATAAAGATAGTTATAAAAATAATTTGAGTTTAGGGTTAAATTTAATAAATAACAAGTACATTTTTTAAATTAGATGACTCTACTACAGGTAAGAAAAATTCAGTGATTACAAATAATTTTATCAATCGCCTGCATTATCAAATGTTAAATTTTATGTTAATTGTGACTAACTAAATTGATTATATAATAAACAGGCGCGTCCAGTCCTAGAAAGTCATTTATTTTTAATATTCTGTTTTAATAAAATAGTAGTTATCACAGATTACTAATTTGATGAATATATCGATTCAAAAAGAAACTAATATATGTTCCTAGGTTTAACTACACCAGGAGACTCTTCACCTGGTAAGTTATTATTGTTATCGAACACTTGTCACGTTTAAAACTTTACAAATATCAAAAATAGATTGTGTTTTAAAAGTCAGACTTTGTATTCATATTCTAAAATAAAGTATTTTTTACTTCAGGTGCAACCACACTCGGTAAGAAAACAAACTAGACTTAATAAAATACTCAATAAAGATGGTTATAAAAATAATTTGAGTTTAGGGTTAAATTTAATAAATAACAAGAACATTTTTTAAATTAGATGACTCTACTACAGGTAAGAAAAATTCTGTGATTACAAATAATTTTATCAATCGCCTGCATTAACAAATGTTAAATTTTATGTTAATTGTGACTAAATAAATTGATTATATAATAAACAGGCGCATCCAGTCCTAGAAATTCCTAAATTTGGACATTCTGTTTTAATAAAAAAGTAGTTATCATAGCTTACTAATTTTCTAAATATATCGATTCAAAAATAAACTAATATCTCTTCCTAGGTTTAACTACACCAGGAGACTCTTCACCTGGTAAGTTATTATTGTTATCGAACACTTGTCACGTTTAAAACTTTACAAATATCAAAAATAGATTGTGTTTTAAAAGTCAGACTTTGTATTCATATTCTAAAATAAAGTATTTTTTACTTCAGGTGCAACCACACCCGGTAAGAAAATAAACTAGACTTAATAAAATACACAATAAAGATTGTTATAAAAAATAATTTGAGTTTAGGGTTAAATTTAATAAATAACAAAAACATTTTTTAAATTAGATGATTCTACTACTGATAAGAAAAATTCTGTGATTACAAATAATTTTATCAATCGCCTGCGTTATCAAATATTAAATTTAATGTTAATTGTGACTAAATAAATTTATTATATAATAAAGAGGCGAATCAAATCCTAGAAAGTCATTTATTTTTAACATTCTGTTTTAATAAAATAGTAGTTATGACAGATTACTAATTTGGTGAATATATCGATTCAAAAAGAAACTAATATCTGTTCCTAGGTTTAACTACTCCAGGAGACTCTTCACCTGGTAAGTTATTATTGTTATCGAACACTTGTCACGTTTAAAACTTTACAAATATCAAAAATAGATTGTGTTTTAAAAGTCAGACTTTATATTCATATTCTAAAATAAAGTATTTTTACTTCAGGTGCAACCACACCCGGTAAGAAAACAAACTAGACTTAATAAAATACTCAATAAAGATGGTTATAAAAATAATTTGAGTTTAGGGTTAAATTTAATAAATAACAAGAACATTTTTTATATTAGATGACTCTACTACAGGTAAGAAAAATTCTGTGATTACAAATAATTTTATCAATCGCCTGCATTATCAAATGTTAAATTTTATGTTAATTGTGACTAAATAAATTGATTATATAATAAAGAGGCGAATCAAATCCTAGAAAGTCATTTATTTTTAACATTCTGTTTTAATAAAATAGTAGTTATGACAGATTACTAATTTGGTGAATATATCGATTCAAAAAGAAACTAATATCTCTTCCTAGGTTTAACTACACCAGGAGACTCTTCACCTGGTAAGTTATTATTGTTATCGAACACTTGTCACGTTTAAAACTTTACAAATATCAAAAATAGATTGTGTTTTAAAAGTCAGACTTTGTATTCATATTCTAAAATAAAGTATTTTTTACTTCAGGTGCAACCACACCCGGTAAGAAAACAAACTAGACTTAATAAAATACTCAATAAAGATAGTTATAAAAATAATTTGAGTTTAGGGTTAAATTTAATAAATAACAAGTACATTTTTTAAATTAGATGACTCTACTACAGGTAAGAAAAATTCAGTGATTACAAATAATTTTATCAATCGCCTGCATTATCAAATGTTAAATTTTATGTTAATTGTGACTAACTAAATTGATTATATAATAAACAGGCGCGTCCAGTCCTAGAAAGTCATTTATTTTTAATATTCTGTTTTAATAAAATAGTAGTTATCACAGATTACTAATTTGATGAATATATCGATTCAAAAAGAAACTAATATATGTTCCTAGGTTTAACTACACCAGGAGACTCTTCACCTGGTAAGTTATTATTGTTATCGAACACTTGTCACGTTTAAAACTTTACAAATATCAAAAATAGATTGTGTTTTAAAAGTCAGACTTTGTATTCATATTCTAAAATAAAGTATTTTTTACTTCAGGTGCAACCACACTCGGTAAGAAAACAAACTAGACTTAATAAAATACTCAATAAAGATGGTTATAAAAATAATTTGAGTTTAGGGTTAAATTTAATAAATAACAAGAACATTTTTTAAATTAGATGACTCTACTACAGGTAAGAAAAATTCTGTGATTACAAATAATTTTATCAATCGCCTGCATTAACAAATGTTAAATTTTATGTTAATTGTGACTAAATAAATTGATTATATAATAAACAGGCGCATCCAGTCCTAGAAATTCCTAAATTTGGACATTCTGTTTTAATAAAAAAGTAGTTATCATAGCTTACTAATTTTCTAAATATATCGATTCAAAAATAAACTAATATCTCTTCCTAGGTTTAACTACACCAGGAGACTCTTCACCTGGTAAGTTATTATTGTTATCGAACACTTGTCACGTTTAAAACTTTACAAATATCAAAAATAGATTGTGTTTTAAAAGTCAGACTTTGTATTCATATTCTAAAATAAAGTATTTTTTACTTCAGGTGCAACCACACCCGGTAAGAAAATAAACTAGACTTAATAAAATACACAATAAAGATTGTTATAAAAAATAATTTGAGTTTAGGGTTAAATTTAATAAATAACAAAAACATTTTTTAAATTAGATGATTCTACTACTGATAAGAAAAATTCTGTGATTACAAATAATTTTATCAATCGCCTGCGTTATCAAATATTAAATTTAATGTTAATTGTGACTAAATAAATTTATTATATAATAAAGAGGCGAATCAAATCCTAGAAAGTCATTTATTTTTAACATTCTGTTTTAATAAAATAGTAGTTATGACAGATTACTAATTTGGTGAATATATCGATTCAAAAAGAAACTAATATCTGTTCCTAGGTTTAACTACTCCAGGAGACTCTTCACCTGGTAAGTTATTATTGTTATCGAACACTTGTCACGTTTAAAACTTTACAAATATCAAAAATAGATTGTGTTTTAAAAGTCAGACTTTATATTCATATTCTAAAATAAAGTATTTTTACTTCAGGTGCAACCACACCCGGTAAGAAAACAAACTAGACTTAATAAAATACTCAATAAAGATGGTTATAAAAATAATTTGAGTTTAGGGTTAAATTTAATAAATAACAAGAACATTTTTTATATTAGATGACTCTACTACAGGTAAGAAAAATTCTGTGATTACAAATAATTTTATCAATCGCCTGCATTATCAAATGTTAAATTTTATGTTAATTGTGACTAAATAAATTGATTATATAATAAAGAGGCGAATCAAATCCTAGAAAGTCATTTATTTTTAACATTCTGTTTTAATAAAATAGTAGTTATGACAGATTACTAATTTGGTGAATATATCGATTCAAAAAGAAACTAATATATCTTCCTAGGTTTAACTACACCAGGAGACTCTTCACCTGGTAAGTTATTATTGTTATCGAACACTTGTCACGTTTAAAACTTTACAAATATCAAAAATAGATTGTGTTTTAAAAGTCAGACTTTGTATTCATATTCTAAAATAAAGTATTTTTTACTTCAGGTGCAACCACACCCGGTAAGAAAACAAACTAGACTTAATAAAATACTCAATAAAGATAGTTATAAAAATAATTTGAGTTTAGGGTTAAATTTAATAAATAACAAAAACATTTTTTAAATTAGATGACTCTACTACAGGTAAGAAAAATTCTGTGATTACAAAAAATTTGATCAATCGCCTGCATTATCAAATGTTAAATTTTATGTTAATTGTGACTAAATAAATTGATTATATAATAAACAAGCGCATCCAGTCCTAGAAATTCATAAATTTTGACATTATGTTTTAATAAAAAAGTAGTTAAGATAGCTTACTAATTTTCTGAATATATCGATTCAAAAATAAACTAATATCTCTTCCTAGGTTTAACTACACCAGGAGACTCTTCACCTGGTAAGTTATTATTGTTATCGAACACTTGTCACGTTTAAAATCTTACAAATAATAAAAACAGATTGTGTTTTAAAAGTCAGACTTTGTATTCATATTCTAAAATAAAGTATTTTTTACTTCAGGTGCATCCACACCCGGTAAGAAAACAGACGAGACTTAATAAAATACACAAAAAAGATTGTTATAAAAATAATTTGAGTTTAGGGTTAAATTTAATAAATAACAAGTACATTTTTTAAATTAGATGACTCTACTACAGGTAAGAAAAGTTCTGTGATTACAAATAATTTTATCAATCGCCTGCATTATCAAATGTTAAATTTTATGTTAATTGTGACTAACTAAATTGATTATATAATAAACAGGCGCGTCCAGTCTTAGAAAGTCATTTATTTTTAACATTCTGTTTTAATAAAATAGTAGTTATCACAGATTACTAATTTTGTGAATATATCGATTCAAAAAGAAACTAATATCTGTTCCTAGGTTTAACTACACCAGGAGACTCTTCACCTGGTAAGTTATTATTGTTATCGAACACTTGTCACGTTTAAAACTTTACAAATATCAAAAATAGATTGTGTTTTAAAAGTCAGACTTTGTATTCATATTCTAAAATAAAGTATTTTTTACTTCAGGTGCAACCACACCCGGTAAGAAAACAAACTAGACTTAATAAAATACTCAATAAAGATGGTTATAAAAATAATTTGAGTTTAGGGTTAAATTTTGTTGGATATCAATGCCCATTTTCCCATCACCCCTGCTTATTTGTAATGGAACAGCCCAAGCATATAACTTGTAACCTAGTGGTGGCAACACCCTATTCATTCATGTTTACAATCTTCATGTGATCGGTCCTGTATTCGTCTCAGTGGGTCAATATCGTAGGCATCCACTTAAATGTTCCGTTTTAAATATTAGTTTAGCTTGAACCTAAAGTTTAAATATATTTCGATAATGTCCTGTCTACCCTCGTGTGTTTATTTCTTTGCTAAAACACCTACATTGGTAATGGAGCCCAGATCGCATTTCCACTGCGCCAAGAACAGCGAGCAGTAGCGTTAGCCCTAACGGGGCAGCCATTTTGAAATTTTTTCGTTCTCGCATCAAGAAATCGTGATTCCTCCTCAAAAAGATGTCTTCGAACGCCATGAGCAACATCGAAAGACTGGGCAAGGAAAACTATGATACTTGGAAGCTTCAAATTGAAGCAATTTTGGTCAAAAATGATCATTGGAACTTTGTCAACGGAACACAACCGAAACCGAAACCTACGGATGACGAAGTGCAAATTACGAAATGGACAACAGAAGATCAAAAGGCCCGTGCGGATATCATTTTATCTATGTGCCCAAGTGAACTTTGCAACATAAAACACTGCAAAACTTCAAATGAAGTATGGGATAAATTAAAATCAATATACGAGTCTAAAGGTCCGGCTAAAAAAGCCACGTTATTGAAACAGCTTCTATTTCGTAAAATGACTACTGAAAGTATGTCCATTCATCTAAACTCCTTTTTCGACACAGTGGATAAATTACTTCAAATGGAAATAGCAATCGCAGATGACCTCCTCTCAATTTTAATACTATATAGCATCCCGGACAACTTCGAAAATTTCCGGTGCGCAATAGAATCGAGAGACGAACTCCCCAGGCCAGAAGCTCTGAAAATAAAACTTTTGGAAGAGTACGAGTCGAGACAAGGAAAAGAAAATCAAGAAATCCACGTCCAAAACGCGTATTTCACTTCTCGAAGAAATCAGCAAAAACCGAACTGGCATGGTGATAATCAAAACAAGAAATCGCAAAACAAGCAATTACAAAATATAATCTGCGGATTTTGCAAGAAAAGGGGACATAAAACTGAATCGTGTTTCAAGAAAATAGCGGAAAACAAATCTACAAGACCTGAAAGAAAATGCGTGACACAGCGTAACGAAAGCGCGACAACAGCCATTTGCATGAATGCTTGCGAAGAAAACAAAGTTTCATTCTTGTTCGATAGTGGCGCGTCGTCCCATATGGTAAATAATGCAGATCTCTTCTTCGAATTTCACAAACGAACGAACTCCTACATCAAACTGGCAGTCGACAAAACTGCTAACATCACTGGAAAAGGATCCGTCCGAATTACAGTGCCCGACGTACAAGGTACGAAAACAGTTCGTCTTGAAAATGTGTTATGTGTTCCCGAACTGCAAACGAATTTAATTTCAACTGCAAAATGCACACGAAACAACCGTACTGTTGTTTTCGATGCTCGAGAAGCAAAAATAATAGAAGAAGATGGATCTGTCATGTTGCGCGCAAAACGCATTGGAGATTTATATTATGTCGAACCAAGCATAGAAACCGCTGCTGTCGTAACAGAATTTCAAATGTGGCATCAAAAATTTGGCCACTTGAATGAAAATGACTTAAAGAAATTGAAAACAGAAGAAATGGTACGAGGGTTCAACAACAGTGACTCTTTGAAGGACTGTCAAGTTTGTATTCAAGGTAAAACCGTTACTCCTTATCCGAAGAAGTCAAAATTTGTGAGTACAGATTTACTCGACCTGGTACATTCTGATTTATGCGGACCAATGAAAATTCCATCGCTTGGCGGATCACGTTATTTTGTGACTTTTATCGACAACAAATCTCGCTATATCGAAATATTCTTTCTAAAATCTAAAGACGAAGCAAAAGACGCATTCGTGAAATACAAGGCCTGCGTAGAAAATCGTACAGGAAAGAAAATAAAAGTTCTTCGTAGAGATAATGGCCTTGAGTACACTGGAAAAGAATTCGAAAAATTGTTACAAGAACAGGGAATACGTCGAGAAAAATCGGCCCCTTATCCACCAGAACAAAATGGCGTCGCAGAACGCGCAAATAGAACACTCGTCGAAATGGCGCGTTGTTTACTAATTCAAGCAAATCTGGATGTGAAGTTCTGGGCTGAAGCGATTCGAACCAGTGCTTATCTACGAAATCGATGCCCTTCACGAAGCGTCATACAGAAAAGAACCCCATTTGAAATATTTTTTGGAAGAAAACCAACTGCATCATACTTCAAAGTTTTCGGACAGAAAGCATTCGTCTTGAACAAGCACTATAAAGCCAAATTCGACTCACGATCTGAAATGTGCATCTTCATAGGTTATTCTGAAGTTTCAAAGGCATATAGGTTCTGGCACGAACCGACGAGATCAGTCATTGTCTCGCGCGACGCGAGATTCGTACAAGAGTTCAATTCAAACGTTGAATCTAACGAAAAAGAGCTGGAATACTTTTTCCCCATTAGTGGCGATTCGACTGATGCATCTACCGGAGAAAATCCAGAGAGGGTTTTCATTCCTGAAGTCTCACAGCGAAATGGGGAATCGACACCAGATGGAGCTCTCTCCCCGCGACCTTCAATGCCTGATGCGTCACAAGATGAGGATTCCGATTTTCCCTCGGCAGATTCTCCTGATGTTTTGGAAAATGATGAATATCTCTCAGATGCGGAGATTTATGAGCCTATCCTTCGAAAGAGACTCGCTGGGCGCCCAAGAATGATTCATACTGGAAGGCGCGGCCGTCCTAGCAAGGAATTTCATTACGCTAAATCAGCTGAGCCAAACAGCTGTTTTATTTCTTCTCCGACTGTTAAGCAAGCACTAAATAGTGACCAAAGAGATAAATGGGTCAAGGCCATGGAGGAAGAATTCTTTTCGCTCGAAGAAGAATGCGCTTGGGTTCTTGTTGATAGACCTAAAAATAAAAAGGTCATCCCCTCTAAATTTGTTTTGAAGACAAAGTTTAATTCAGATGGAAGTGTAGAAAAAATAAAGGCGCGATTGGTAGCTCTAGGTTGTACACAGAAACCCGGCATTGACTTTGAGGAAAATTTTTCTCCCGTCGCCAGATTGAGTTCAATTCGAACTGTTTTGTCATATGCAGTTGAAAATGATTTAATTGCTCATCAACTGGATTTTGTGATGGCATACATCAATGGAGATTTAAAAGAGACTGTGTACATGGAATTACCTGAAAACTTCAAAGAATTGTATGAAGAGGATAAAGTTTGTTTACTCAAGAGATCGCTCTATGGATTGAAACAATCTGGAAGACAGTGGTACAACAAATTAGATGAGAAGCTAAACGCTTTACATTTCAAACCGCTCATCTCCGATAAATGTGTTTATCGTCTAAAAACCGCCACTGAGGAAGTGATCATCATTGTGTACGTAGATGACTTGATTGTCTTATCTTCAGGCAAATCTTCCTATGAGAAAGTCAGAGATGACCTGTCTGCAGCATTCAAAATGAAGGACTTAGGTCCATTGCATTATTGCTTAGGAATCGAATTTAAGCAATGCAAAGATAGCATCATAATGTCTCAACGAAAATATATTGAAGACACATTGCATAAATTCAAAATGCAAGATGCTAAACCAGTTGCGTGCCCAATGGATTGCAGCAAGAAACTCACGAAGGATATGTGCCCTCAAAATGATGATGAAATTGCGGAAATGAGAGATATACCATATCGATCTCTCATTGGCTCATTAATGTACCTGTCGGTAGCCACGAGGCCCGACATCACTCACGCAGTGAACTTTTTGAGCCAATTTAATAACAACCCAGGAAAAGAGCACTGGATAGCTGCAAAAAGAATCTTAAGGTACTTAAAAGGCACTCAACATCAATCGATAATTTTCAAGAAAAAAGGTGAACATCTCAAGGCGTTCGTCGATGCAGACTGGGCATCAGATGTCAATGACCGAAAATCCTACACCGGTTTTGTCCTACAATTTTCCGGAGGACCAATCAGTTGGGAATCCCGAAAACAGCGCTCTGTGGCATTGTCAACGACGGAATCGGAATACATCGCACTGTCAGAGATCTCGAAGGAAATCGTTCATCTTAGAAAATTTCTGGGTGAACTGTCACCGAAATATGTGTCTGCACCCACGATTGTGATGTCTGATAATCAGTCAGCTCAAAAGTTAGTCAAAAATCCTGTCTTTCATAACAAGACTAAACACATCGACATAAGGTATCATTTTGTTCGAGAAATTTATGAGCGTGGAGATATTGATGTAAAATATTTGTGTTCAGAAAATATGCCAGCTGATGTGTTGACAAAAGGATTAAGTGTTCCTAAACACAAGAATTGCTGTAAATTGATTGGATTGTCAGATTTCAATTTTTAATTATTACATAATTGTGTAATATTCTATTGTTTATATGTATTTGTTTCTGTAAAAATAACCATTGTAAAGGGGAATTGTTGGATATCAATGCCCATTTTCCCATCACCCCTGCTTATTTGTAATGGAACAGCCCAAGCATATAACTTGTAACCTAGTGGTGGCAACACCCTATTCATTCATGTTTACAATCTTCATGTGATCGGTCCTGTATTCGTCTCAGTGGGTCAATATCGTAGGCATCCACTTAAATGTTCCGTTTTAAATATTAGTTTAGCTTGAACCTAAAGTTTAAATATATTTCGATAATGTCCTGTCTACCCTCGTGTGTTTATTTCTTTGCTAAAACACCTACAAATTTAATAAATAACAAGAACATTTTTTAAATTAGATGACTCTAATACAGGTAAGAAAAATTCTGTGATTACAAATAATTTTATCAATCGCCTGCATTATCAAATATTAAATTTTATGTTAATTGTGACTAAATAAATTGATTATATAATAAAGAGGCGCATCGAGTCCTAGAAATTCCTAAATTTTGACATTCTGTTTTAATAAAAAAGTAGTTATCATAGCTTATTAATTTTCTAAATATATCGATTCAAAAAGAAACTAATATCTGTTCCTAGGTTTAACTACACCAGGAGACTCTTCACCTGGTAAGTTATTATTGTTGTCGAACACTTGTCACGTTTAAAACTTTACAAATATCAAAAATAGATTGTGTTTTAAAAGTCAGACTTTGTATTCATATTCTAAAATAAAGTATTTTTTACTTCAGGTGCAACCACACCCGGTAAGAAAATAAACTAGACTTAATAAAATACTCAATAAAGCTGGTTATAAAAATAATTTGAGTTTAGGGTTAAATTTAATAAACAACAAGAACATTTTTTAAATTAGATGACTCTACTACAGGTAAGAAAAATTCCGTGATTACAAATAATTTTATCAATCGCCTGCATTATCAAATGTTAAATTTTATGTTAATTGTGACTAACTAAATTGATTATATAATAAACAGGCGCGTCCAGTCCTAGAAAGTCATTTATTTTTAACATTCTGTTTTAATAAAATAGTAGTTATTACAGATTACTAATTTGGTGAATATATCGATTCAAAAAGAAACTAATATCTGTTCTTAGGTTTAACTACACCAGGAGACTCTTCACCTGGTAAGTTATTATTGTTATCGAACACTTGTCACGTTTAAAACTTTACAAATATCAAAAATAGATTGTGTTTTAAAAGTCAGACTTTGTATTCATATTCTAAAATAAAGTATTTTTTACTTCAGGTGCAACCACACCCGGTAAGAAAATAAACTAGACTTAATAAAATACTCAATAAAGATGGTTATAAAAATAATTTGAGTTTAGGGTTAAATTTAATAAATAACAAGAACATTTTTTAAATTAGATGACTCTACTACAGGTAAGAAAAATTCTGTGATTACAAATAATTTTATCAATCGCCTGCATTATCAAATATTAAATTTTATGTTAATTGTGACTAAATAAATTGATTACATAATAAAGAGGCGCATCGAGTCCTAGAAATTCCTAAATTTTGACATTCTGTTTTAATAAAAAAGTAGTTATCATAGCTTATTAATTTTCTAAATATATCGATTCAAAAATAAACTAATATCTGCTCCTAGGTTTAACTACACCAGGAGACTCTTCACCTGGTAAGTTATTATTGTTGTCGAACACTTGTCACGTTTAAAACTTTACAAATATCAAAAATAGATTGTGTTTTAAAAGTCAGACTTTGTATTCATATTCTAAAATAAAGTATTTTTTACTTCAGGTGCAACCACACCCGGTAAGAAAATAAACTAGACTTAATAAAATACTCAATAAAGCTGGTTATAAAAATAATTTGAGTTTAGGGTTAAATTTAATAAATAACAAGAACATTTTTTAAATTAGATGACTCTACTACAGGTAAGAAAAATTCTGTGATTACAAATAATTTTATCAATCGCCTGCATTATCAAATGTTAAATTTTATGTTAATTGTGACTAACTAAATTGATTATATAATAAACAGGCGCGTCCAGTCCTAGAAAGTTATTTATTTTTAACATTCTGTTTTAATAAAATAGTAGTTATCACAGATTACTAATTTGGTGAATATATCGATTCAAAAAGAAACTAATATATATTCCTAGGTTTAACTACACCAGGAGACTCTTCACCTGGTAAGTTATTATTGTTGTCGAACACTTGTCACGTTTAAAACTTTACAAATATCAAAAATAGATTGTGTTTTAAAAGTCAGACTTTGTATTCATATTCTAAAATAAAGTATTTTTTACTTCAGGTGCAACCACACCCGGTAAGAAAACAAACAAGACTTAATAAAATACTCAATAAAGATGGTTATAAAAATAATTTGAGTTTAGGGTTAAATTTAATAAATAACAAGAACATTTTTTAAATTAGATGACTCTACTACAGGTAAGAAAAATTCTGTGATTACAAATAATTTTATCAATCGCCTGCATTATCAAATGTTAAATTTTATGTTAATTGTGACTAACTAAATTGATTATATAATAAACAGGCGCATCGAGTCCTAGAAATTCCTAAATTTTGACATTCTGTTTTAAAAAAAAGTAGTTATCATAGCTTACTAATTTTCTAAATATATCGATTCAAAAATAAACTAATATCTCTTCCTAGGTTTAACTACACCAGGAGACTCTTCATCTGGTAAGTTATTATTGTTATCGAACACTTGTCACGTTTAAAACTTTACAAATATCGAAAAAAGATTGTGTTTTAAAAGTCAGACTTTGTATTCATATTCTAAAATAAGGTATTTTTTACTTCAGGTGCAACCACACCCGGTAAGAAAACAAACAAGACTTAATAAAATACTCAATAAAGATGGTTATAAAAATAATTTGAGTTTAGGGTTAAATTTAATAAATAACAAAAACATTTTTTAAATTAGATGACTCTACTACTAGTAAGGAAAATTCTGTGATTACAAATAATTTTATCAATCGCCTGTATTATCAAATGTTAAATTTTATGTTAATTGTGACTAACTAAATTGATTATATAATAATCAGGCGCATCGAGTCCGGGAATATCATTTATTTTTAACATTCTATTTTAATAAAATAGTAGTTATCACAGATTACTAATTTGGTGAATATATCGATTCAAAAAGAAACTAATATATATTCCTAGGTTTAACTACACCAGGAGACTCTTCACCTGGTAAGTTATTATTGTTATCGCACACTTGTCACGTTTAAAACTTTACAAATATCAAAAATAGATTCTGTTTTAAAAGTCAGACATTGTATTCATATTCTAAAATAAAGTATTTTTTACTTCAGGTGCATCCACACCCGGTAAGAAAACAAACGAGACTTAATAAAATACACAATAAAGATGGTTATAAAAATAATTGGAGTTTAGGGTAAAATTTAATAAATAACAAAAACATTTTTTAAATTAGATGACTCTACAGCTGGTAAGAAAAATTCTGTGATTACAAATAATTTTATCAATCGCCTGCATTATCAAATGTTAAATTTTATGTTAATTGTGACTAAATAAATTGATTATATAATAAACAGGCACATCCAGTCCTAGAAATTCCTAAATTTTGACATTCTGTTTTAATAAAAAAGTAGTTATCATAGCTTACTAATTTTCTGAATATATCGATTCAAAAATAAACTAATATCTCTTCCTAGGTTTAACTACACCAGGAGACTCTTCACCTGGTAAGTTATTATTGTTATCGAACACTGGTCACGTTTAAAATCTTACAAATAATAAAAACAGATTGTGTTTTAAAAGTCAGACTTTGTATTCATATTCTAAAATAAAGTATTTTTTACTTCAGGTGCAACCACACCCGGTAAGAAAACAAACTAGACTTAATAAAATACTCAATAAAGATGGTTATAAAATAATTTGAGTTTAGGGTTAAATTTAATAAATAACAAAAATATTTTTTAAATTAGATGACTCTACTACTGGTAAGGAAAATTCTGTGATTACAAATAATTTTATCAATCGCCTGCATTATCAAATATTAAATTTTATGTTAATTGTGACTAAATAAATTGATTATATAATAAAGAGGCGCATCTAGTCCTAGAAATTCCTAAATTTTGACATTCTGTTTTAATAAAAAAGTAGTTATCATAGCTTACTAATTTTCTAAATATATCGATTTAAAAAATAAACTTATATCTGTTCCTAGGTTTAACTACACCAGGAGACTCTTCACCTGGTAAGTTATTATTGTTATCGAACACTTGTCACGTTTAAAACTTTACAAATATCAAAAATAGATTGTGTTTTAAAAGTCAGACTTTGTATTCATATTCTAAAATAAAGTATTTTTTACTTCAGGTGCATCCACACCCGGTAAGAAAACAAAGAGACTTAATAAAATACACAATAAAGATGGTTATAAAAAAAAATTGGAGTTTAGGGTAAAATTTAATAAATAACAAGAACTTTTTTTAAATTAGATGACTCTACTACTGGTAAGAAAAATTCTGTGATTACAAATAACTTTATCAATCGCCTGCATTATCAAATGTTAAATTTTATGTTAATTGTGACTAAATAAATTTATTATATAATAAACAGGCACATCCAGTCCTAGAAATTCCTAAATTTTGACATTCTGTTTTAATAAAAAAGTAGTTATCATAGCTTACTAATTTTCTGAATATATCGATTCAAAAATAAACTAATATCTCTTCCTAGGTTTAACTACACCAGGAGACTCTTCATCTGGTAAGTTATTATAGTTATCGAACACATGTCACGTTTAAAATCTTACAAATAATAAAAATAGATTGTGTTTTAAAAGTCAGACTTTGTATTCATATTCTAAAATAAAGTATTTTTTACTTCAGGTGCAACCACACCCGGTAAGAAAACAAAGAGACTTAATAAAATACACAATAAAGATGGTTATAAAAAAAAATTGGAGTTTAGGGTAAAATTTAATAAATAACAAGAACTTTTTTTAAATTAGATGACTCTACTACTGGTAAGAAAAATTCTGTGATTACAAATAACTTTATCAATCGCCTGCATTATCAAATGTTAAATTTTATGTTAATTGTGACTAAATAAATTGATTATATAATAAACAGGTGCATCCAGTCCTAGAAAGTCATTTATTTTTAACATTCTGTTTTAATAAAATAGTAGTTATCACAGATTAGTAATTTGGTGAATATATCGATTCAAAAAGAAACTAATATCTGTTCCTAGGTTTAACTACACCAGGAGACTCTTCACCTGGTAAGTTATTATTGTTATCGAACACTTGTCACGTTTAAAACTTTACAAATATCAAAAATAGATTGTGTTTTAAAAGTCAGACTTTGTATTCATATTCTAAAATAAAGTATTTTTTACTTCAGGTGCAACCACACCCGGTAAGAAAACTAACTAGACTTAATAAAATACTCAATAAAGATGGTTATAAAAATAATTTGAGTTTAGGGTTAAATTTAATAAATAACAAGAACATTTTTTAAATTAGATGACTCTACTACAGGTAAGAAAAATTCTGTGATTACAAATAATTTTATCAATCGCCTGCATTATCAAATGTTAAATTTTATGTTAATTGTGACTAAATAAATTGATTATATAATAAACAGGTGCATCCAGTCCTAGAAAGTCATACATTTTGACATTCTGTTTAATAAAAAAGTAGTTATCACAGATTACTAATTTGGTGAATATAACGATTCAAAAATAAACTAATATCTCTTCCTAGGTTTAACTACACCAGGAGACTCTTCATCTGGTAAGTTATTATTGTTATCGAACACTTGTCACGTTTAAAACTTTACAAATATCAAAAAAGATTGTGTTTTAAAAGTCAGACTTTGTATTCATATTCTAAAATAAAGTATTTTTTACTTCAGGTGCAACCACACCCGGTAAGAAAACAAACAAGACTTAATAAAATACTCAATAAAGATGGTTATAAAAATAATTTGAGTTTAGGGTTAAATTTAATAAATAACAAAAACATTTTTTAAATTAGATGACTCTACTACTGGTAAGGAAAATTCTGTGATTACAAATAATTTTATCAATCGCCTGCATTATCAAATGTTAAATTTTATGTTAATTGTGACTAACTAAATTGATTATATAATAATCAGGCGCATCGAGTCCGGGAATATCATTGTTTTTTAACATTCTATTTTAATAAAATAGTAGTTATCACAGATTACTAATTTGGTGAATATATCGATTCAAAAAGAAACTAATATATATTCCTAGGTTTAACTACACCAGGAGACTCTTCACCTGGTAAGTTATTATTGTTATCGAACACTTGTCACGTTTAAAACTTTACAAATATCAAAAATAGATTCTGTTTTAAAAGTCAGACTTTGTATTCATATTCTAAAATAAAGTATTTTTTACTTCAGGTGCATCCACACCCGGTAAGAAAACAAACGAGACTTAATAAAATACACAATAAAGATGGTTATAAAAATAATTGGAGTTTAGGGTAAAATTTAATATATAACAAAAACATTTTTTAAATTAGACGACTCTACAGCTGGTAAGAAAAATTCTGTGATTACAAATAATTTTATCAATCGCCTGCATTATCAAATGTTAAATTTTATGTTAATTGTGACTAAATAAATTTATTATATAATAAACAGGCACATCCAGTCCTAGAAATTCCTAAATTTTGACATTCTGTTTTAATAAAAAAGTAGTTATCATAGCTTACTAATTTTCTGAATATATCGATTCAAAAATAAACTAATATCTCTTCCTAGGTTTAACTACACCAGGAGACTCTTCATCTGGTAAGTTATTATAGTTATCGAACACATGTCACGTTTAAAATCTTACAAATAATAAAAATAGATTGTGTTTTAAAAGTCAGACTTTGTATTCATATTCTAAAATAAAGTATTTTTTACTTCAGGTGCAACCACACCCGGTAAGAAAACAAACTAGACTTAATAAAATACACAATAAAGATGGTTATAAAAATAATTTGAGTTTAGGGTTAAATTTAATAAAACACAAGAACATTTTTTAAATTAGATGACTCTACAACTGGTAAGAAAAATTCTGTGATTACAAATAATTTTATCAATCGCCTGCATTATCAAATGTTAAATTTTATGTTAATTGTGACTAAATAAATTGATTATATAATAAACAGGCGCGTCCAGTCCTAGAAAGTCATTTATTTTTAACATTCTGTTTTAATAAAATAGTAGTTATCACAGATTACTAATTTGGTGAATATATCGATTCAAAAAGAAACTAATATCTGTTCCTAGGTTTAACTACATCAGGAGACTCTTCACCTGGTAAGTTATTATTGTTATCGAACACTTGTCACGTTTAAAATCTTCCAAATGATAAAAACAGATTGTGTTTTAAAAGTCAGACTTTGTATTCATATTCTAAAATAAATTATTTTTTACTTCAGGTGCATCCACACCCGGTAAGAAAACAAACTAGACTTAATAAAATACACAATAAAGATTGTTATAAAAATAATTTGAGTTTAGGGTTAAATTTAATAAATAACAAGAACATTTTTTAAATTAGATGACTCTACTACAGGTAAGAAAAATTCTGTGATTACAAATAATTTTATCAATCGCCTGCATTATCAAATGTTAAATTTTATGTTAATTGTGACTAAATAAATTGATTATATAATAAACAGGTGCATCCAGTCCTAGAAAGTCATACATTTTGACATTCTGTTTAATAAAAAAGTAGTTATCACAGATTACTAATTTGGTGAATATAACGATTCAAAAATAAACTAATATCTCTTCCTAGGTTTAACTACACCAGGAGTCTCTTCATCTGGTAAGTTATTATTGTTATCGAACACTTGTCACGTTTAAAACTTTACAAATATCAAAAAAGATTGTGTTTTAAAAGTCAGACTTTGTATTCATATTCTAAAATAAATTATTTTTTACTTCAGGTGCATCCACACCTGGTAAGAAAACAAACTAGACTTAATAAAATACACAATAAAGATTGTTATAAAAATAATTTGAGTTTAGGGTTAAATTTAATAAATAACAAGAACATTTTTTAAATTAGATGACTCTACTACAGGTAAGAAAAATTCTGTGATTACACATAATTTTATCAATCGCCTGCATTATCAAATGTTAAATTTTATGTTAATTGTGACTAACTAAATTGATTATATAATAATCAGGCGCATCGAGTCCGGGAATATCATTTATTTTTAACATTCTATTTTAATAAAATAGTAGTTATCACAGATTACTAATTTGGTGAATATATCGATTCAAAAAGAAACTAATATATATTCCTAGGTTTAACTACACCAGGAGCCTCTTCACCTGGTAAGTTATTATTGTTATCGATCACTGGTCACGTTTAAAATCTTACAAATAATAAAAACTGATTGTGTTTTAAAAGTCAGAATTTGTATTCATATTCTAAAATAAATTATTTTTTACTTCAGGTGCATCCACACCCGGTAAGAAAACAAACTAGACTTAATAAAATACACAATAAAGATTGTTATAAAAATAATTTGAGTTTAGGGTTAAATTTAATAAATAACAAGAACATTTTTTAAATTAGATGACTCTACTACAGGTAAAAAAAATTCTGTGATTACAAATAATTTTATCAATCGCCTGCATTATCAAATGTTAAAATTTATGTTAATTGTGACTAACTAAATTGATTATATAATAAACAGGCGCGTCCAGTCCTAGAAAGTCATTTATTTTTAACATTCTGTTTTAATAAAATAGTAGTTATCACAGATTACTAATTTGGTGAATATATCGATTCAAAAAGAAACTAATATCTGTTCCTAGGTTTAACTACACCAGGAGACTCTTCATCTGGTAAGTTATTATTGTTATCGAACACTTGTCACGTTTAAAACTTTACAAATATCAAAAATAGATTCTGTTTTAAAAGTCAGACTTTGTATTCATATTCTAAAATAAAGTATTTTTTACTTCAGGTGCATCCACACCCGGTAAGAAAACAAACGAGACTTAATAAAATACACAATAAAGATGGTTATAAAAATAATTGGAGTTTAGGGTAAAATTTAATATATAACAAAAACATTTTTTAAATTAGACGACTCTACAGCTGGTAAGAAAAATTCTGTGATTACAAATAATTTTATCAATCGCCTGCATTATCAAATGTTAAATTTTATGTTAATTGTGACTAAATAAATTGATTATATAATAAACAGGCACATCCAGTCCTAGAAATTCCTAAATTTTGACATTCTGTTTTAATAAAAAAGTAGTTATCATAGCTTACTAATTTTCTGAATATATCGATTCAAAAATAAACTAATATCTCTTCCTAGGTTTAACTACACCAGGAGACTCTTCATCTGGTAAGTTATTATAGTTATCGAACACATGTCACGTTTAAAATCTTACAAATAATAAAAATAGATTGTGTTTTAAAAGTCAGACTTTGTATTCATATTCTAAAATAAAGTATTTTTTACTTCAGGTGCAACCACACCCGGTAAGAAAACAAACTAGACTTAATAAAATACACAATAAAGATGGTTATAAAAATAATTTGAGTTTAGGGTTAAATTTAATAAAACACAAGAACATTTTTTAAATTAGATGACTCTACAACTGGTAAGAAAAATTCTGTGATTACAAATAATTTTATCAATCGCCTGCATTATCAAATGTTAAATTTTATGTTAATTGTGACTAATTAAATTGATTATATAATAAACAGGCGCGTCCAGTCCTAGAAAGTCATTTATTTTTAACATTCTGTTTTAATAAAATAGTAGTTATCACAGATTACTAATTTGGTGAATATATTGATTCAAAAAGAAACTAATATCTGTTCCTAGGTTTAACTACATCAGGAGACTCTTCACCTGGTAAGTTATTATTGTTATCGAACACTTGTCACGTTTAAAATCTTCCAAATGATAAAAACAGATTGTGTTTTAAAAGTCAGACTTTGTATTCATATTCTAAAATAAATTATTTTTTACTTCAGGTGCATCCACACCCGGTAAGAAAACAAACTAGACTTAATAAAATACACAATAAAGATTGTTATAAAAATAATTTGAGTTTAGGGTTAAATTTAATAAATAACAAGAACATTTTTTAAATTAGATGACTCTACTACAGGTAAGAAAAATTCTGTGATTACAAATAATTTTATCAATCGCCTGCATTATCAAATGTTAAATTTTATGTTAATTGTGACTAACTAAATTGATTATATAATAAACAGGTGCATCCAGTCCTAGAAAGTCATTTATTTTTAACATTCTGATTTAATAAAATAGTAGTTATCACAGATTAGTAATTTGGTGAATATATCGATTCAAAAAGAAACTAATATCTGTTCCTAGGTTTAACTACACCAGGAGATTCTTCACCTGGTAAGTTTTTATTGTTATCGAACACTTGTCACGTTTAAAACTTTACAAATATCAAAAATAGATTGTGTTTTAAAAGTCAGACTTTGTATTCATATTCTAAAATAAAGTATTTTTTACTTCAGGTGCAACCACACCCGGTAAGAAAACAAACAAGACTTAATAAAATACTCAATAAAGATGGTTATAAAAGTAATTTGAGTTTAGGGTTAAATTTAATAAATAACAAAAACATTTTTTAAATTAGATGACTCTACTACTGGTAAGGAAAATTCTGTGATTACAAAAAATTTTATCAATCGCCTGCATTATCAAATGTTAAATTTTATGTTAATTGTGACTAACTAAATTGATTATATAATAATCAGGCGCATCGAGTCCGGGAATATCATTTATTTTTAACATTCTATTTTAATAAAATAGTAGTTATCACAGATTACTAATTTGGTGAATATATCGATTCAAAAAGAAACTAATATCTCTTCCTAGGTTTAACTACACCAGGAGCCTCTTCACCTGGTAAGTTATTATTGTTATCGATCACTGGTCACGTTTAAAATCTTACAAATAATAAAAACTGATTGTGTTTTAAAAGTCAGAATTTGTATTCATATTCTAAAATAAATTATTTTTTACTTCAGGTGCATCCACACTCGGTAAGAAAACAAACTAGACTTAATAAAATACACAATAAAGATTGTTATAAAAATAATTTGAGTTTAGGGTTAAATTTAATAAATAACAAGAACATTTTTTAAATTAGATGACTCTACTACAGGTAAAAAAAATTCTGTGATTACAAATAATTTTATCAATCGCCTGCATTATCAAATGTTAAAATTTATGTTAATTGTGACTAACTAAATTGATTATATAATAAACAGGCGCGTCCAGTCCTAGAAAGTCATTTATTTTTAACATTCTGTTTTAATAAAATAGTAGTTATCACAGATTACTAATTTGGTGAATATATCGATTCAAAAAGAAACTAATATCTGTTCCTAGGTTTAACTACACCAGGAGACTCTTCACCTGGTAAGTTATTATTGTTATCGAACACTTGTCACGTTTAAAATCTTACAAATAATAAAAACAGATTGTGTTTTAAAAGTCAGACTTTGTATTCATATTCTAAACAAAATTATTTTTTACTTCAGGTGCATCCACACCCGGTAAGAAAACAAACTAGACTTAATAAAATACACAATAAAGATTGTTATAAAAATAATTTGAGTTTAGGGTTAAATTTAATAAATAACAAAAACATTTTTTAAATTAGATGACTCTACTACTGGTAAGGAAAATTCTGTGATTACCAAATAATTTTATCAATCGCCTGCATTATCAAATGTTAAATTTTATGTTAATTGTGACTAATTAAATTGATTATATAATAAACAGGTGCATCCAGTCCTAGAAAGTCATACATTTTGACATTCTGTTTAATAAAAAAGTAGTTATCACAGATTACTAATTTGGTGAATATATCGATTCAAAAATAAACTAATATCTATTCCTAGGTTTAACTACACCAGGAGACTCTTCATCTGGTAAGTTATTATTGTTATCGAACACTTGTCACGTTTAAAACTTTACAAATATCAAAAAAAGATTGTGTTTTAAAAGTCAGACTTTGTATTCATATTCTAAAATAAAGTATTTTTTACTTCAGGTGCAACAACACCCGGTAAGAAAACAAACTAGACTTAATAAAATACTCAATAAAGCTGGTTATAAAAATAATTTGAGTTTAGGGTTAAATTTAATAAATAACAAAAAAAAATTTTAAATTAGATGACTCTACTACTGGTAAGGAAAATTCTGTGATTACAAATAATTTTATCAATCGCCTGCATTATCAAATGTTAAATTTTATGTTAATTGTGACTAACTAAATTGATTATATAATAATCAGGCGCATCGAGTCCGGGAATATCATTTATTTTTAACATTCTATTTTAATAAAATAGTAGTTATCACAGATTACTAATTTGGTGAATATATCGATTCAAAAAGAAACTAATATATATTCCTAGGTTTAACTACACCAGGAGCCTCTTCACCTGGTAAGTTATTATTGTTATCGAACACTGGTCACGTTTAAAATCTTACAAATAATAAAAACTGATTGTGTTTTGAAAGTCAGACTTTGTATTCATATTCTAAAATAAAGTATTTTTTACTTCAGGTGCAACCACACCCGGTAAGAAAACAAACTAGACTTAATAAAATACACAATAAAGATGGTTATAAAAATAATTTGAGTTTAGGGTTAAATTTAATAAATAACAAGAACAATTTTTAAATTAGATGACTCTACTACTGGTAAGAAAAATTCTGTGATTACAAATAATTTTATCAATCGCCTGCATTATCAAATGTTAAAATTTATGTTAATTGTGACTAACTAAATTGATTATATAATAAACAGGCGCGTCCAGTCCTAGAAAGTCATTTATTTTTAACATTCTGTTTTAATAAAATAGTAGTTATCACAGATTACTATTTTGGTGAATATATCGATTCAAAAAGAAACTAATATCTGTTCCTAGGTTTAACTACACCAGGAGACTCTTCATCTGGTAAGTTATTATTGTTATCGAACACTGGTCACGTTTAAAATCTTACAAATAATAAAAACAGAT
The DNA here is from genome assembly GCA_963932185.1 of Troglohyphantes excavatus. NCBI lineage: Eukaryota > Metazoa > Arthropoda > Arachnida > Araneae > Linyphiidae > Troglohyphantes > Troglohyphantes excavatus. The sequence goes on from OZ010678.1 coordinate 61,764,701, forward strand.
TGTGTTTTGAAAGTCAGACTTTGTATTCATATTCTAAAATAAATTATTTTTTACTTCAGGTGCATCCACACTCGGTAAGAAAACAAACTAGACTTAATAAAATACACAATAAAGATTGTTATAAAAATAATTTGAGTTTAGGGTTAAATTTAATAAATAACAAGAACATTTTTTAAATTAGATGACTCTACTACAGGTAAAAAAAATTCTGTGATTACAAATAATTTTATCAATCGCCTGCATTATCAAATGTTAAAATTTATGTTAATTGTGACTAACTAAATTGATTATATAATAAACAGGCGCGTCCAGTCCTAGAAAGTCATTTATTTTTAACATTCTGTTTTAATAAAATAGTAGTTATCACAGATTACTAATTTGGTGAATATATCGATTCAAAAAGAAACTAATATCTGTTCCTAGGTTTAACTACACCAGGAGACTCTTCACCTGGTAAGTTATTATTGTTATCGAACACTTGTCACGTTTAAAATCTTACAAATAATAAAAACAGATTGTGTTTTAAAAGTCAGACTTTGTATTCATATTCTAAACAAAATTATTTTTTACTTCAGGTGCATCCACACCCGGTAAGAAAACAAACTAGACTTAATAAAATACACAATAAAGATTGTTATAAAAATAATTTGAGTTTAGGGTTAAATTTAATAAATAACAAAAACATTTTTTAAATTAGATGACTCTACTACTGGTAAGGAAAATTCTGTGATTACCAAATAATTTTATCAATCGCCTGCATTATCAAATGTTAAATTTTATGTTAATTGTGACTAATTAAATTGATTATATAATAAACAGGTGCATCCAGTCCTAGAAAGTCATACATTTTGACATTCTGTTTAATAAAAAAGTAGTTATCACAGATTACTAATTTGGTGAATATATCGATTCAAAAATAAACTAATATCTATTCCTAGGTTTAACTACACCAGGAGACTCTTCATCTGGTAAGTTATTATTGTTATCGAACACTTGTCACGTTTAAAACTTTACAAATATCAAAAAAAGATTGTGTTTTAAAAGTCAGACTTTGTATTCATATTCTAAAATAAAGTATTTTTTACTTCAGGTGCAACAACACCCGGTAAGAAAACAAACTAGACTTAATAAAATACTCAATAAAGCTGGTTATAAAAATAATTTGAGTTTAGGGTTAAATTTAATAAATAACAAAAAAAAATTTTTAATTAGATGACTCTACTACTGGTAAGGAAAATTCTGTGATTACAAATAATTTTATCAATCGCCTGCATTATCAAATGTTAAATTTTATGTTAATTGTGACTAACTAAATTGATTATATAATAATCAGGCGCATCGAGTCCGGGAATATCATTTATTTTTAACATTCTATTTTAATAAAATAGTAGTTATCACAGATTACTAATTTGGTGAATATATCGATTCAAAAAGAAACTAATATATATTCCTAGGTTTAACTACACCAGGAGCCTCTTCACCTGGTAAGTTATTATTGTTATCGAACACTGGTCACGTTTAAAATCTTACAAATAATAAAAACTGATTGTGTTTTGAAAGTCAGACTTTGTATTCATATTCTAAAATAAAGTATTTTTTACTTCAGGTGCAACCACACCCGGTAAGAAAACAAACTAGACTTAATAAAATACACAATAAAGATGGTTATAAAAATAATTTGAGTTTAGGGTTAAATTTAATAAATAACAAGAACAATTTTTAAATTAGATGACTCTACTACTGGTAAGAAAAATTCTGTGATTACAAATAATTTTATCAATCGCCTGCATTATCAAATGTTAAAATTTATGTTAATTGTGACTAACTAAATTGATTATATAATAAACAGGCGCGTCCAGTCCTAGAAAGTCATTTATTTTTAACATTCTGTTTTAATAAAATAGTAGTTATCACAGATTACTATTTTGGTGAATATATCGATTCAAAAAGAAACTAATATCTGTTCCTAGGTTTAACTACACCAGGAGACTCTTCATCTGGTAAGTTATTATTGTTATCGAACACTGGTCACGTTTAAAATCTTACAAATAATAAAAACAGATTGTGTTTTGAAAGTCAGACTTTGTATTCATATTCTAAAATAAAGTATTTTTTACTTCAGGTGCAACCACACCCGGTAAGAAAACAAACTAGATATAAAATACTCAATAAAGATTGTTATCAAAATAATTTGAGTTTAGGGTTAAATTTAATAAATAACAAGAACATTTTTTAAATTAGATGACTCTACTACAGGTAAGAAAAATTCTGTGATTACAAATAATTTTATCAATCGCCTGATTTATCAAATGTTAAATTTTATGTTAATTGTGACTAAATAAATTGATTATATAATAAAGAGGCGCATCGAGTCCTAGAAAGTCATTTATTTTTAACATTTGTTTTAATAAAATAGTAGTTATCACAGATTACTAATTTGGTGAATATATCGATTCAAAAATAAACTAATATCTCTTCCTAGGTTTAACTACACCAGGAGACTCTTCATCTGGTAAGTTATTATTGTTATCGAACACTTGTCACGTTTAAAACTTTACAAATATCAAAAAAAGATTGTGTTTTAAAAGTCAGACTTTGTATTCATATTCTAAAATAAAGTATTTTTTACTTCAGGTGCAACCACACCCGGTAAGAAAACAAACTAGACTTAATAAAATACTCAATAAAGATGGTTATAAAAATAATTTGAGTTTAGGGTTAAATTTAATAAATAACAAAAACATTTTTTAAATTAGATGACTCTACTACTGGTAAGGAAAATTCTGTGATTACAAATAATTTTATCAATCGCCTGCATTATCAAATGTTAAATTTTATGTTAATTGTGACTAACTAAATTGATTATATAATAATCAGGCGCATCGAGTACGGGAATATCATTTATTTTTAACATTCTATTTTAATAAAATAGTAGTTATCACAGATTACTAATTTGGTGAATATATCGATTCAAAAAGAAACTAATATATATTCCTAGGTTTAACTACACCAGGAGCCTCTTCACCTGGTAAGTTATTATTGTTATCGAACACTGGTCACGTTTAAAATCTTACAAATAATAAAAACTGATTGTGTTTTGAAAGTCAGACTTTGTATTCATATTCTAAAATAAAGTATTTTTTACTTCAGGTGCAACCACACCCGGTAAGAAAACAAACTAGACTTAATAAAATACACAATAAAGATGGTTATAAAAATAATTTGAGTTTAGGGTTAAATTTAATAAATAACAAGAACAATTTTTAAATTAGATGACTCTACTACTGGTAAGAAAAATTCTGTGATTACAAATAATTTTATCAATCGCCTGCAGTATCAAATGTTAAATTTTATGTTAATTGTGACTAAATAAATTGATTATATAATAAAGAGGCGCATCGAGTCAAGAAATTCATAAATTTTGACATTCTGTTTTAATAAAAAAGTAGTTATCATAGCTTACTAATTTTCTGATTATATCGATTCAAAAATAAACTAATATTTGTTTCTAGGTTTAACTACACCAGGAGACTCTTCACCTGGTAAGTTATTATTGTTATCGAACACTTGTCACGTTTAAAATCTTCCAAATGATAAAAACAGATTGTGTTTTAAAAGTCAGACTTTGTATTCATATTCTAAAATAAATTATTTTTTACTTCAGGTGCATCCACACCCGGTAAGAAAACAAACTAGACTTAATAAAATACACAATAAAGATTGTTATAAAAATAATTTGAGTTTAGGGTTAATTTTAATAAATAACAAGAACATTTTTTAAATTAGATGACTCTACTACAGGTAAAAAAAATTCTGTGATTACAAATAATTTTATCAATCGCCTGCATTATCAAATGTTAAAATTTATGTTAATTGTGACTAACTAAATTGATTATATAATAAACAGGCGCGTCCAGTCCTAGAAAGTCATTTATTTTTAACATTCTGTTTTAATAAAATAGTAGTTATCACAGATTACTAATTTGGTGAATATATCGATTCAAAAAGAAACTAATATCTGTTCCTAGGTTTAACTACAACAGGAGACTCTTCACCTGGTAAGTTATGATTGTTATCGAACACTTGTCACGTTTAAAATCTTACAAATATTAAAAACAGATTGTGTTTTAAAAGTCAGACTTTGTATTCATATTTTAAAATAAAGTATTTTTTACTTCAGGTGCATCCACACCCGGTAAGAAAACAAACTAGATATAAAATACTCAATAAAGATTGTTATCAAAATAATTTGAGTTTAGGGTTAAATTTAATAAATAACAAGAACTTTTTTTAAATTAGATGACTCTACTACTGGTAAGAAAAATTCTGTGATTACCAAATAATTTTATCAATCGCCTGCATTATCAAATGTTAAATTTTATGTTAATTGTGACTAATTAAATTGATTATATAATAAACAGGTGCATCCAGTCCTAGAAAGTCATACATTTTGACATTCTGTTTAATAAAAAAGTAGTTATCACAGATTACTAATTTGGTGAATATATCGATTCAAAAAGAAACTAATATATATTCCTAGGTTTAACTACACCAGGAGCCTCTTCAACTGGTAAGTTATTATTGTTATTGAACACTGGTCACGTTTAAAATCTTACAAATAATAAAAACTGATTGTGTTTTGAAAGTCAGACTTTGTATTCATATTCTAAGAAAAATTCTGTGATTACAAATAATTTTATCAATCGCCTGATTTATCAAATGTTAAATTTTATGTTAATTGTGACTAAATAAATTGATTATATAATAAAGAGGCGCATCGAGTCTTAGAAAGTCATTTATTTTTAACATTTGTTTTAATAAAATAGTAGTTATCACAGATTACTAATTTGGTGAATATATCGATTCAAAAATAAACTAATATCTCTTCCTAGGTTTAACTACACCAGGAGACTCTTCATCTGGTAAGTTATTATTGTTATCGAACACTTGTCACGTTTAAAACTTTACAAATATCAAAAAAAGATTGTGTTTTAAAAGTCAGACTTTGTATTCATATTCTAAAATAAAGTATTTTTTACTTCAGGTGCAACCACACCCGGTAAGAAAACAAACTAGACTTAATAAAATACTCAATAAAGATGGTTATAAAAATAATTTGAGTTTAGGGTTAAATTTAATAAATAACAAAAACATTTTTTAAATTAGATGACTCTACTACTGGTAAGAAAAATTCTGTGATTACAAATAATTTTATCAATCGCCTGCATTATCAAATGTTAAATTTTATGTTAATTGTGACTAAATAAATTGATTATATAATAAAGAGGCGCATCGAGTCCAGAAATTCATAAATTTTGACATTCTGTTTTAATAAAAAAGTAGTTATCATAGCTTACTAATTTTCTGATTATATCGATTCAAAAAGAAACTAATACCTGTTCCTAGGTTTAACTACACCAGGAGACTCTTCACCTGGTAAGTTATTATTGTTATCGAACACTTGTCACGTTTAAAACTTTACAAATATCAAAAATAGATTGTGTTTTAAAAGTCAGAATTTGTATTCATATTCTAAAATAAAGTATTTTTTACTTCAGGTGCAACCACACCCCGTAAGAAAACAAACTAGACTTAATAAAATACTCAATAAATATGGTTATAAAAATAATTTGAGTTTAGGGTTAAATTTAATAAATAACAAAAACATTTTTGAAATTCGATGACTCTACTACTGGTAAGAAAAATTCTGTGATTACCAAATAATTTTATCAATCGCCAGCATTATCAAATGTTAATTTTATGTTAGTTGTGACTAAATAAATTGATTATAAAATTAAGAGGCGCATCGGGTCCTAGAAAGTCATTTATTTTTAACATTCTGTTTTAATAAAATAGTAGTTATCACAGATTACTAATTCGGTGAATATATCGATTCAAAAAGAAACTAATACCTGTTCCTAGGTTTAACTACACCAGGAGACTCTTCACCTGGTAAGTTATTATTGTTATCGAACACTTGTCACGTTTAAAACTTTACAAATATCAAAAATAGATTGTGTTTTAAAAGTCAGACTTTGTATTCATATTCTAAAATAAAGTATTTTTTACTTCAGGTGCAACCACACCTGGAAAGAAAACAAACTAGACTTAATAAAATACTTAATAAAGATGGTTATAAAAATATTTTGAGTTTAGGGTTTAATTTAATAAATAACAAAAACATTTTTGAAATTAAATGATTCTACTACCGGTAAGAAAAATTCTGTGATTACAAACAATTTTATCAATCGCCTGCATTATCAAATGTTAAATTTTATGTTAACTGTGACTAAATAAATTGATTATATTATAAAGTGGCGCATCGAGTCTTAGAAAGTCATAAATTTTGACATTCTGTTTTAGTAAAAAAGTAGTTATCATAGCTTATTAATTTTCTGAATATATCGATTCAAAAATAAACTAATATATGTTACTAGGTTTAACTACACCAGGAGACTCCTCACCTGGTAAGTTATTATTGTTATCGAACACTTGTCACGTTTAAAATCTTAAAAATAATAAAAACAGATTGTGTTTTAGAAGTCAGACTTTGTATTCATATTCTAAAATAAAGTATTTTTTACTTCAGGTGCAACCACACCCGGTAAGAAAATAAACTAGACTTAATAAAATACTCAATAAAGATGGTTATAAAAATAATTTGAGTTTAGGGTTAAATTTAATAAATAACAAGAACATTTTTAAAATTAGATGAGTCTACTACTGGTAAGAAAAATTCAGTGATTACAAATAATTTTATCAATCGCCTGCATTATCAAATGTTAAATTTTATGTTAATTGTGACTAAATAAATTGATTATATAATAAAGAGGCGCATCGAGTCCTAGAAAGTCATTTATTTTTAACATTCTGTTTTAATAAAATAGTAGTTATCACAGATTACTAATTTGGTGAATATATCGATTCAAAAATAAACTAATAACTGTTCCTAGGTTTAACTACACCAGGAGACTCTTCACCTGGTAAATTATTATTGTTATCGAACACTTGTCACGTTTAAAATCTGACAAATTATAAAAATAGATTGTGTTTTAAAAGTCAGACTTTGTATTCAGATTCTAAAATAAAGTATTTTTTACTTCAGGTGCAACCACACCCGGTAAGAAAACAAACTAGACTTAATAAAATACACAATAAAGATGGTTATAAAAATAATTTGAGTTTAGGGTTAAATTTAATAAATAACAAGAACATTTTTTAAATTAGATGACTCTACAACTGGTAAGAAAAATTCTGTGATTACAAATAATTTTATCAATCGCCTGCATTATCAAATGTTAAATTTTATGTTAATTGTGACTAAATAAATTGATTATATAATAAACAGGCGCATCCAGTCCTAGAAAGTCATAAATTTTGACATTCTGTTTTAATAAAATAGTAGTTATCACAGATTACTAATTTTCTGAATATATCGATTCAAAAATAAACTAATATATCTTCCTAGGTTTAACTACACCAGGAGACTCTTCACCTGGTAAGTTATTATTGTTATCGAACACTTGTCACGTTTAAAATCTTACAAATAATAAAAACAGATTGTGTTTTAAAAGTTAGACTTTGTATTCATATTTTAAAATAAAGTATTTTTTACTTCAGGTGCATCCACACCCGGTAAGAAAACAAACTAGATATAAAATACTCAATAAAGATTGTTATCAAAATAATTTGAGTTTAGGGTTAAATTTAATAAATAACAAGAACTTTTTTTTAAATTAGATGACTCTACTACTGGTTAGAAAAATTCTGTGATTACCAAATAATTTTATCAATCGCCTGCATTATCAAATGTTAAATTTTATCTTAGTTGTGACTAAATAAATTGATTATAAAATTAAGAGGCGCATCGAGTCCTAGAAAGTCATTTATTTTTAACATTCTGTTTTAATAAAATAGTGTAACCAGCGTTATTCATTTATGTTATTATCTTATATGTTTGTCCTATTATCATGTCCCCGTCACCTGTATATATTTTCATGTTCCCGTTACGTGTCTATATATTGTTCCCGTTATTACGATTGTAACGCCCTCTACATATTTATGTCTTTCCCGCTGCACGGGAAAGCTTCAGTCATGTAACTGCCGCTTACGGTGATGCGTATGTAAGGTTTGTCCCTCCCCGAGATATTGTATGTTAGGCATATGTGATTAAAAATGTTTATGTTCTATCCTTGAACAGTTATTTAGTCAATACGCCTCATAAATGGCTCCCCAACGCGGCGCAACACCGTAAGAACAGCAATTGCATGGCTCGCTTTTCAGATTTTTCGTTCCGATTGATGAAAATGGCTAGAGCCGCCATTTTGAAATTCGTTGCAAGAACGAAGGATATTGTGTTCTTCAAGCAAGAAGGAATATCATCGGATGTTTAAGATAAGTGTTATTTTGTTTTCTGTTCAGTGTTACAAGTTTTTTAATTTGTAGGCTAGGTTAAAGTTTTGAAACGCAAAGTTTCAGTTTCGAAACGCAAAGTTTCGTTTTTCAGTATACATCCTGTTTACTGTGAGGAGATAATTTGCATAACACGTATGCTGTGTCTCGTTTGGAGTGTTATCTCTATTGATTTAAATTTAACTAGTCTTTTAAAATTAAACCGCAATGGTTTGCTGTGTTTTTCACTGAATTTGAAATTAAAAAAAAACACCTTGGTTTTGTAAACACTGATTCTGACAATCGTATTCGCATTGCGAATTCAAATTCGTACGCTCGGAGAAAAGCAATTTTTCCCCCCTCCTCTCCACGTAACTGAGAGTGTTTTATTTCTGTTCTCTTTTATTTGAAATTATTGCTGGCCTTGAAAATTCTGATTGTGGGTTTTATCTATTTTATTTTGTTCTTATTCGGGAAAAATAAAAGAATGTGATTTTACATGCAAAAATAAGAAAATTTGTGTTCTTGTGTGTGATTTAGAATAGTAGATATTTTATTGGCAGGAAGTTTTATTTGTGATAGTGCTTATTTAATTTAATTAGTGGCATTAACTAATTATTAGTTATTTAATGTTGTTTTTAAAATTTATTTTGAAAGAACACTTGAATTCATTAAATGGAAATTGTTAATGCTATTGTTTTGATTTTATATTTAAGTAATTTAAACAAAAGTGATTTCTAAATAATTTAAACAAAAGTGATTCTTCTTATAAATTTGTTCAATCATGTTAAAATATATTTTGGTATTCTGGTAATCTAATATTGAAATGGTACCATAGAAATAGAGCATTTTAACTAGAGATCGGGTGTTATACATTGTCATCTACACTTGAAAAGATTTAATACTGCATAGTGTTATTTGCTTGAATAAATGAATAGTTGGAATGATTTTATAATGGTTTACAATAAATTTATAATAGTTTAAATGATTTAATATTATTTTAACTGATATTAATTGGTTTTCTGAAAAATAATTATAGACTATTTGAGTGCTAATATTTCATGGTAGGGTAATTGTAGTGAGTTTAAGTGCATTGAACTGTGAAATAGCTCTAGGACTTTGAGGTAATTATTTTGTGTGCCTGTTATCTACTGCCATAATATGAACTCACAAAGAACTAGACTGAAATCCCACGATGGCTTTTCTCGCACGAGGAAAGAAGATTGACCTGGTCCGGCTGGCAATTGACCTGGACTTGGATGGTATTGATAATCTCAAAGTTATTCAACTGAAGACGAGAATTCAAGAGAGTGAAGCATATAAGGACGATTTAGAGTTTGTCCAAGCAAGGTTTGAAGAGATAATCGCTGAAAGAATAGATAAGAAAAGGAAGGAAGACCTTGAAATTGAAGATAAGAAAAGGAAAGAAGACCGTGAAGCTGAAGAAAGAAAAAAAAGATTAGAACTGGAGTACGAAGAGCGGAAAAGAAAAGACGAATACGAATTCCAACTTCAGAAGCTGAAACTCCAGGATGAGGCAACACGATCCCAAGTTCCTCTTACTCAGAACGATGGTTTTCAAGCAGCCAAACCAAGATTGGACTTGCAGACGCTGATCCAGAGATTCGATCCAGTAACGAATGACATCAGCTTATACCTCGTTCTCTTCGAGCGACAAGCTCACAGAGCTGAGATTCCAAGGACTTTCTGGGCCTCTCATCTGATTGGTCTGCTGCCATATGATATTGCTCAGATCATTGCAAGAGAAGTCGAAGAAGTTGCACAAGATTATGAAAAAGTGAAACAGCTGCTTCTAAAGCGCTATAAACTCACTCCAGAAAAATTTCGTCAATTGTTCACAAAACATTCGAAATGTCAAGAAGGCACTTGGACAGATTTCGCCTACGAACTTAGGAATTACTTTCAAGGTTGGATTACAGGTCTCGAGATAACAACTTTTGAAGAATTGTCTGATCTGATGGTTACAGACCAGATTAAACGCCGTGTTCCACAAGAAGTCAAAGAGCACTTCATTGATGACTGGACACAAATAAAGACGACTACAGATCTAGTACAAAAGCTAGATGACTACGAGACGGTTCGTCCAAACAACAGAAATGACTCTACGTCGAATACCAAGAAGTGGTCCAGTCCAAGATTTAATACTGGAAACTTCAGAAAAGTGGCGCAGAATCCAAAGCCAAGGCAAAATGAAAGAAATTTTAATCCAGAGAACAAGCCTGCCATATACTGCTATGGATGTTCCAGACCTGGTTTCATAAAGGCAAAGTGTCCGACATGCTCTCCAACGGCGAGAAATGAGAATTTCCCTGCAAATTCACTTACCATGTACACTTGCCATTCCAAGATGTCCCCTATTGCACTGATTGATGTGTGCATATCCGGTGTACGAGCCAGAGTTTGTGCAGACACAGGTGCCAGCAGATCAGTCGCTGGTGAGATCCTCTACAACCTGCTGAAGAGAAAAGGAGTGGAGTTCCAGGAGACTTCAGTAACCATGACTTTGGCAAACGGTTACCAAACTACTGAAGAGGCTTGCACAGCCACGGTGTCCATTGAGGTTGAAAACAAAACAATCATTCTGGATCTCCTTGCCCTTCCAAATGCAAAAGGAAATCGAACTCTCTTAGGAACAGACTTCCTAGAAAAGTCGGAAATTGTTCTCGACATAAAAAACAAAAGGTGGAACTTTTGTGACAACCCTCGCCGAAAGGTTTATTTTGGGAATGACATCACATCGACGTCTCAGCAACCTGTCGAAACTCTTCCCATCAACAGCTGTAATCTCCGTGAAGAAGAAGGCGAGAGCTTGAACATCGAGCAAAGGCTCCAGGTCAATAATTTGCTTCAGGATTTCGAGGAAAGCTTCAAACCAGGGGGAGAAAGCACGACTTTCATAGAGCACCGCATTAATACGGGAACGCATGCTCCAGTCGCTTATCCACCCTACAGAGTTTCTCCTGCGAAGAAGGAAATATTGAAAAAGGAACTGGATGACCTCTTGCAAAAGAAAATAATCGAAGAATGCGAGTCACCCTTTGCTGCTCCGGTGGTGTTGGTACCCAAACCAAATGGAAAAACAAGACTGTGTGTTGACTATCGCGGCTTGAATGCAGTGACAGTTGCAGACCACTACCCTCTACCACAGATCGATGACCTTATCCATGACGCCCGACATGTAACTTACATGTCCACTATTGATTTGAGGTCAGGTTATCACCAGGTGAGCGTGCATCCGGAGGATAAAGACAAGACGGCTTTCACAACCCAGTTCGGAACGTTTAGATTCAACCGAATGCCTTTCGGGTTGAGAAATGCACCAGCTACATTTCAGAGGCTGATGGACAGATTTAAAAGTGGTCTGCCGGATGTAAAGATACTAGTCTACTTGGACGATATCATTGTCTTATCCGCTACCTTTGAAGATCACCTAAAAGACCTCAAGAAAGTTTTCCAACGACTTTCCCTGTTCAACTTGAGGGCAAATAGAGAGAAATGTCAATTCGCCTGCCCAAAGGTTAAGTATCTAGGTCACTGGATAACTACCAAAGGAATCGAAGTTGATCCAGAGAAGGTTGAGGCTATCCTGAAGATACCAACTCCGAAGAACGTCAAACAAGTACAATCCTTCCTACAGACCTGTTCTTGGTATCGAAGATATATTCCAAACTTTTCAGAAGCAGCAAGACCTCTTAGCAATCTTACTAAGAAAAATGTCATTTGGAATTGGAGAACAGAGGAAGAAACTTCTTTCAAGACTCTGAAAGAACTTTTGGTTAGTCCACCGATCCTTCGTCAAAGTGATCCAAGTCAAGCATACACTCTCCGAACTGATGCCAGCGGTTATGCCCTTGGTGCAGTTCTCTTACAAGGCACCGGATCTGATGAACATCCTATCGAGTATGCCAGTCGCTTACTCACTAGTGCCGAAAGAAACTATTCGACTACAGAGCGCGAGGCTTTAGCTGTAGTTTGGGCTTTAAAGAAGTATCGTGCCTACATTGAAGGACAAGAGATTACTGTTGCATCCGACCACCAACCTCTTAAGTGGTTAATGAGTTTGAAGTCTCCTACGGGACGATTAGCAAGATGGGCTCTAGAAGTTCAATCTTTCAATTTGAAGTTAGAGTACATCCCAGGAAAATGCAACGTGGTCGCTGATATGTTGTCAAGACCAGCTTGTCAGCATGCCGAACCTTCATGTGAACTGTGTAGCATACACATCGACGTTCCCTCACATACTTCAAAAGAGCTCCGAGAAGAACAACTTAAAGACCCAGAAGTTGAGAAGATAATTCGTTGTTTCGAAAGCAATGAGAAAAACGTAGACTTCGCCAACTGGACTGATCGTGGTTACCTGATGAATCAAGGTGTGCTTTACCGATATGCACCAGACTCGGACAGTGACGAAGCACAACTGGTCATACCGGCTCAAGAAGTAAACTCCATCCTTAAAGATCATCACGATGCTCCAACAGCAGGCCACTATGGGGCCGAAGGAACATTCGATCGTATAGCAAAGCGCTATTATTGGACAGGTATGCGGAAGTTTATCACGGACTATGTAAAAAACTGCATAGAGTGCAACAGATATAAAGCTTCAAACCAAAAGCCAGCTGGTTTGTTGCAAACTCCCGTTCCGGCCCAACGATTCGAGACTCTTGCAATCGATCTGTTTGGCCCATTACCAGAAAGCAGAGATGGTAAGAAATGGATATTCATCATCGAAGATGTCAACACTCGATGGGTTGAACTCTTCGCATTACCCACTGCAACTGCGAAAGAGTGTGCTACTACACTACTAGAAGAAGTATTATTGAGGTACGGAATCCCACGTAGAATTATAAGCGACAACGGCACGCAGTTTGTGTCTGCCGTAATGCAACAACTTTGCTGCATGCTAGACATCAACCAAACGTTGACACCGGTGTATCACCCTCAAGCAAATCCGGTAGAAAGAAAAAACCGTGATCTTAAACCTCGTCTTGCAATCCTGGTTCAAGACGAACACCGATCCTGGTCTGAGAAACTGCCAGCAATCCGTTTTGCGCTCAACACAGCAAAGTGCCAATCAACTGGGCAGACAGCAGCATTTCTCAGCTTTGGACGAGAATTGCGGACGACAGACGACGTGACTAACGACATCCGAGGAGTGATCGACAACGACAATTTCGTCCCTGAAATAACACCGTACCTTAAAAAATTCTCAAGATTCACAGCCCAGATCAAAGAAGTCATCGAAACCCAACAAGACAAAAGAAAAATCTACGCAGACAAAAGGCGTAATCCGGCTCCACCATATGCTCCAGGTGATAAAGTATATGTGACCCTGCATCCCGTCAGCAAGGCTGCCACTGGACAATCCAAAAAGTTTATGCCCAGACGAGATGGACCCTATGTCATCCTTACACAAAGATCACCATCCACATTCGAAATTGCCAGCCTGGACAATCCCCAAGTGCCCCTGGGCGTGTACCACACTTCTGCCCTGAAGGCCTACACCCAGGACCCCATCGAACGTCCTTGCAATCCGTTGCGAAAGCGAGGACGGCCACGAAACTTACCCAAAAGAACTGGTGCTGGCCCCTCGTCGGGACTACGTCGGAGCCAGAGGGGGAGGATGTAACCAGCGTTATTCATTTATGTTATTATCTTATATGTTTGTCCTATTATCATGTCCCCGTCACCTGTATATATTTTCATGTTCCCGTTATGTGTCTATATATTGTTCCCGTTATTACGATTGTAACGCCCTCTACATATTTATGTCTTTCCCGCTGCACGGGAAAGCTTCAGTCATGTAACTGCCTCTTACGGTGATGCGTATGTAAGGTTTGTCCCTCCCCGAGATATTGTATGTTAGGCATATGTGATTAAAAATGTTTATGTTCTATCCTTGAACAGTTATTTAGTCAATACGCCTTATAATAGTAGATATCACAGATTACTAATTTGGTGAATATATCGATTCAAAAAGAAACTAATATCTGTTCCTAGGTTTAACTACACCAGGAGACTCTTCACCTGGTAAGTTATTATTGTTATCGAACACGTGTCACGTTTAAAACTTTACATATATCAAAAATAGATTGTGTTTTAAAAGTCAGACTTTGTATTCATATTCTAAAATAAGTATTTTTTACTTCAGGTGCAACCACACCCCGTAAGAAAACAAACTAGACTTAATAAAATACTCAATAAATATGGTTATAAAAATAATTTGAGTTTAGGGTTAAATTTAATAAATAACAAAAACATTTTTGAAATTAGATGACTCTACTACTGGTAAGAAAAATTCTGTGATTACCAAATAATTTTATCAATCGCCTGCATTATCAAATGTTAAATTTTATGTTAGTTGTGACTAAATAAATTGATTATAAAATTAAGAGGCGCATCGAGTCCTAGAAAGTCATTTATTTTTAACATTCTATTTTAATAAAATAGTAGTTATCACAGATTACTAATTCGGTGAATATATCGATTCAAAAAGAAACTAATACCTGTTCCTAGGTTTAACTACACCAGGAGACTCTTCACCTGGTAAGTTATTATTGTTATCGAACACTTGTCACGTTTAAAACTTTACAAATATCAAAAATAGATTGTGTTTTAAAAGTCAGACTTTGTATTCATATTCTAAAATAAAGTATTTTTTACTTCAGGTGCAACCACACCTGGTAAGAAAACAAACTAGACTTAATAAAATACTTAATAAAGATTGTTATAAAAATAATTTGAGTTTAGGGTTAAATTTAATAAATAGCAAAAACATTTTTGAAATTAGATGACTCTACTACTGGTAAGAAAAATTATGTGATTACAAATAATTTTATCAATCGCCTGCATTATCAAATGTTAAATTTTATGTTAGTTGTGACTAAATAAATTGATTATATAATAAAGAGGCGCATCGAGTCCGGGAATATCATTTATTTTTAACATTCTGTTTTAATAAAATAGTAGTTATCATAGCTTACTAATTTGGTGAATATATCGATTCAAAAAGAAACTAATATCTGTTCCTAGGTTTAACTACACCAGGAGACTCTTCACCTGGTAAGTTATTATAGTTATCGAACACATGTCACGTTTAAAATCTTACAAATAATAAAAATAGATTGTCTTTTAAAAGTCAGACTTTGTATTCATATTCTAAAATAAAGTATTTTTTACTTCAGGTGCAACCACCCCCGGTAAGAAAACAAACGAGACTTAATAAAATACACAATAAAGATGGTTATAAAAATAATTTGAGTTTAGGGTTAAATTTAATAAATAACAAGAACAATTTTTATATTAGATGACTCTACTACTGGTAAGAAAAATTCTGTGATTACAAATAATTTTATGAATCCCCTGCATTATCAAATGTTAAATTTTATGTTAATTGTGACTAACTAAATTGATTATATAATAATCAGGCGCATCGAGTCCGGGAATATCATTTATTTTTAACATTCTATTTTAATAAAATAGTAGTTATCACAGATTACTAATTTGGTGAATATATCGATTCAAAAAGAAACTAATATCTCTTCCTAGGTTTAACTACACCAGGAGACTCTTCACCTGGTAAGTTATCATTGTTATCGAACACTTGTCACGTTTAAAACTTTACAAATATCAAAAATATATTGTGTTTTAAAAGTCAGACTTTGTATTCATATTCTAAAATAATGTATTTTTTACTTCAGGTGCAACCACACCCGGTAAGAAAACAAAATAGACTTAATAAAATACACAATAAAGATGGTTATAAAAATAATTTGAGTTTAGGGTTAAATTTAATAAATAACAAGAACATTTTTAAAATTAGATGAGTCTACTACTGGTAAGAAAAATTCAGTGATTACAAATAATTTTATCAATCGCCTGCATTATCAAATGTTAAATTTTATGTTAATTGTGACTAAATAAATTGATTATATAATAAAGAGGCGCATCGAGTCCTAGAAAGTCATTTATTTTTAACATTCTGTTTTAATAAAATAGTAGTTATCACAGATTACTAATTTGGTGAATATATCGATTCAAAAATAAACTAATAACTGTTCCTAGGTTTAACTACACCAGGAGACTCTTCACCTGGTAAATTATTATTGTTATCGAACACTTGTCACGTTTAAAATCTGACAAATTATAAAAATAGATTGTGTTTTAAAAGTCAGACTTTGTATTCAGATTCTAAAATAAAGTATTTTTTACTTCAGGTGCAACCACACCCGGTAAGAAAACAAACTAGACTTAATAAAATACACAATAAAGATGGTTATAAAAATAATTTGAGTTTAGGGTTAAATTTAATAAATAACAAGAACATTTTTTAAATTAGATGACTCTACAACTGGTAAGAAAAATTCTGTGATTACAAATAATTTTATCAATCGCCTGCATTATCAAATGTTAAATTTTATGTTAATTGTGACTAAATAAATTGATTATATAATAAACAGGCGCATCCAGTCCTAGAAAGTCATAAATTTTGACATTCTGTTTTAATAAAATAGTAGTTATCACAGATTACTAATTTTCTGAATATATCGATTCAAAAATAAACTAATATATCTTCCTAGGTTTAACTACACCAGGAGACTCTTCACCTGGTAAGTTATTATTGTTATCGAACACTTGTCACGTTTAAAATCTTACAAATAATAAAAACAGATTGTGTTTTAAAAGTTAGACTTTGTATTCATATTTTAAAATAAAGTATTTTTTACTTCAGGTGCATCCACACCCGGTAAGAAAACAAACTAGATATAAAATACTCAATAAAGATTGTTATCAAAATAATTTGAGTTTAGGGTTAAATTTAATAAATAACAAGAACTTTTTTTTAAATTAGATGACTCTACTACTGGTTAGAAAAATTCTGTGATTACCAAATAATTTTATCAATCGCCTGCATTATCAAATGTTAAATTTTATCTTAGTTGTGACTAAATAAATTGATTATAAAATTAAGAGGCGCATCGAGTCCTAGAAAGTCATTTATTTTTAACATTCTGTTTTAATAAAATAGTGTAACCAGCGTTATTCATTTATGTTATTATCTTATATGTTTGTCCTATTATCATGTCCCCGTCACCTGTATATATTTTCATGTTCCCGTTACGTGTCTATATATTGTTCCCGTTATTACGATTGTAACGCCCTCTACATATTTATGTCTTTCCCGCTGCACGGGAAAGCTTCAGTCATGTAACTGCCGCTTACGGTGATGCGTATGTAAGGTTTGTCCCTCCCCGAGATATTGTATGTTAGGCATATGTGATTAAAAATGTTTATGTTCTATCCTTGAACAGTTATTTAGTCAATACGCCTCATAAATGGCTCCCCAACGCGGCGCAACACCGTAAGAACAGCAATTGCATGGCTCGCTTTTCAGATTTTTCGTTCCGATTGATGAAAATGGCTAGAGCCGCCATTTTGAAATTCGTTGCAAGAACGAAGGATATTGTGTTCTTCAAGCAAGAAGGAATATCATCGGATGTTTAAGATAAGTGTTATTTTGTTTTCTGTTCAGTGTTACAAGTTTTTTAATTTGTAGGCTAGGTTAAAGTTTTGAAACGCAAAGTTTCAGTTTCGAAACGCAAAGTTTCGTTTTTCAGTATACATCCTGTTTACTGTGAGGAGATAATTTGCATAACACGTATGCTGTGTCTCGTTTGGAGTGTTATCTCTATTGATTTAAATTTAACTAGTCTTTTAAAATTAAACCGCAATGGTTTGCTGTGTTTTTCACTGAATTTGAAATTAAAAAAAAACACCTTGGTTTTGTAAACACTGATTCTGACAATCGTATTCGCATTGCGAATTCAAATTCGTACGCTCGGAGAAAAGCAATTTTTCCCCCCTCCTCTCCACGTAACTGAGAGTGTTTTATTTCTGTTCTCTTTTATTTGAAATTATTGCTGGCCTTGAAAATTCTGATTGTGGGTTTTATCTATTTTATTTTGTTCTTATTCGGGAAAAATAAAAGAATGTGATTTTACATGCAAAAATAAGAAAATTTGTGTTCTTGTGTGTGATTTAGAATAGTAGATATTTTATTGGCAGGAAGTTTTATTTGTGATAGTGCTTATTTAATTTAATTAGTGGCATTAACTAATTATTAGTTATTTAATGTTGTTTTTAAAATTTATTTTGAAAGAACACTTGAATTCATTAAATGGAAATTGTTAATGCTATTGTTTTGATTTTATATTTAAGTAATTTAAACAAAAGTGATTTCTAAATAATTTAAACAAAAGTGATTCTTCTTATAAATTTGTTCAATCATGTTAAAATATATTTTGGTATTCTGGTAATCTAATATTGAAATGGTACCATAGAAATAGAGCATTTTAACTAGAGATCGGGTGTTATACATTGTCATCTACACTTGAAAAGATTTAATACTGCATAGTGTTATTTGCTTGAATAAATGAATAGTTGGAATGATTTTATAATGGTTTACAATAAATTTATAATAGTTTAAATGATTTAATATTATTTTAACTGATATTAATTGGTTTTCTGAAAAATAATTATAGACTATTTGAGTGCTAATATTTCATGGTAGGGTAATTGTAGTGAGTTTAAGTGCATTGAACTGTGAAATAGCTCTAGGACTTTGAGGTAATTATTTTGTGTGCCTGTTATCTACTGCCATAATATGAACTCACAAAGAACTAGACTGAAATCCCACGATGGCTTTTCTCGCACGAGGAAAGAAGATTGACCTGGTCCGGCTGGCAATTGACCTGGACTTGGATGGTATTGATAATCTCAAAGTTATTCAACTGAAGACGAGAATTCAAGAGAGTGAAGCATATAAGGACGATTTAGAGTTTGTCCAAGCAAGGTTTGAAGAGATAATCGCTGAAAGAATAGATAAGAAAAGGAAGGAAGACCTTGAAATTGAAGATAAGAAAAGGAAAGAAGACCGTGAAGCTGAAGAAAGAAAAAAAAGATTAGAACTGGAGTACGAAGAGCGGAAAAGAAAAGACGAATACGAATTCCAACTTCAGAAGCTGAAACTCCAGGATGAGGCAACACGATCCCAAGTTCCTCTTACTCAGAACGATGGTTTTCAAGCAGCCAAACCAAGATTGGACTTGCAGACGCTGATCCAGAGATTCGATCCAGTAACGAATGACATCAGCTTATACCTCGTTCTCTTCGAGCGACAAGCTCACAGAGCTGAGATTCCAAGGACTTTCTGGGCCTCTCATCTGATTGGTCTGCTGCCATATGATATTGCTCAGATCATTGCAAGAGAAGTCGAAGAAGTTGCACAAGATTATGAAAAAGTGAAACAGCTGCTTCTAAAGCGCTATAAACTCACTCCAGAAAAATTTCGTCAATTGTTCACAAAACATTCGAAATGTCAAGAAGGCACTTGGACAGATTTCGCCTACGAACTTAGGAATTACTTTCAAGGTTGGATTACAGGTCTCGAGATAACAACTTTTGAAGAATTGTCTGATCTGATGGTTACAGACCAGATTAAACGCCGTGTTCCACAAGAAGTCAAAGAGCACTTCATTGATGACTGGACACAAATAAAGACGACTACAGATCTAGTACAAAAGCTAGATGACTACGAGACGGTTCGTCCAAACAACAGAAATGACTCTACGTCGAATACCAAGAAGTGGTCCAGTCCAAGATTTAATACTGGAAACTTCAGAAAAGTGGCGCAGAATCCAAAGCCAAGGCAAAATGAAAGAAATTTTAATCCAGAGAACAAGCCTGCCATATACTGCTATGGATGTTCCAGACCTGGTTTCATAAAGGCAAAGTGTCCGACATGCTCTCCAACGGCGAGAAATGAGAATTTCCCTGCAAATTCACTTACCATGTACACTTGCCATTCCAAGATGTCCCCTATTGCACTGATTGATGTGTGCATATCCGGTGTACGAGCCAGAGTTTGTGCAGACACAGGTGCCAGCAGATCAGTCGCGGGTGAGATCCTCTACAACCTGCTGAAGAGAAAAGGAGTGGAGTTCCAGGAGACTTCAGTAACCATGACTTTGGCAAACGGTTACCAAACTACTGAAGAGGCTTGCACAGCCACGGTGTCCATTGAGGTTGAAAACAAAACAATCATTCTGGATCTCCTTGCCCTTCCAAATGCAAAAGGAAATCGAACTCTCTTAGGAACAGACTTCCTAGAAAAGTCGGAAATTGTTCTCGACATAAGAAACAAAAGGTGGAACTTTTGTGACAACCCTCGCCGAAAGGTTTATTTTGGGAATGACATCACATCGACGTCTCAGCAACCTGTCGAAACTCTTCCCATCAACAGCTGTAATCTCCGTGAAGAAGAAGGCGAGAGCTTGAACATCGAGCAAAGGCTCCAGGTCAATAATTTGCTTCAGGATTTCGAGGAAAGCTTCAAACCAGGGGGAGAAAGCACGACTTTCATAGAGCACCGCATTAATACGGGAACGCATGCTCCAGTCGCTTATCCACCCTACAGAGTTTCTCCTGCGAAGAAGGAAATATTGAAAAAGGAACTGGATGACCTCTTGCAAAAGAAAATAATCGAAGAATGCGAGTCACCCTTTGCTGCTCCGGTGGTGTTGGTACCCAAACCAAATGGAAAAACAAGACTGTGTGTTGACTATCGCGGCTTGAATGCAGTGACAGTTGCAGACCACTACCCTCTACCACAGAT
Source organism: Troglohyphantes excavatus (assembly GCA_963932185.1). Lineage (NCBI taxonomy): Eukaryota > Metazoa > Arthropoda > Arachnida > Araneae > Linyphiidae > Troglohyphantes > Troglohyphantes excavatus. Next base: position 61,785,783 of record OZ010678.1, read on the forward strand.
CGATGACCTTATCCATGACGCCCGACATGTAACTTACATGTCCACTATTGATTTGAGGTCAGGTTATCACCAGGTGAGCGTGCATCCGGAGGATAAAGACAAGACGGCTTTCACAACCCAGTTCGGAACGTTTAGATTCAACCGAATGCCTTTCGGGTTGAGAAATGCACCAGCTACATTTCAGAGGCTGATGGACAGATTTAAAAGTGGTCTGCCGGATGTAAAGATACTAGTCTACTTGGACGATATCATTGTCTTATCCGCTACCTTTGAAGATCACCTAAAAGACCTCAAGAAAGTTTTCCAACGACTTTCCCTGTTCAACTTGAGGGCAAATAGAGAGAAATGTCAATTCGCCTGCCCAAAGGTTAAGTATCTAGGTCACTGGATAACTACCAAAGGAATCGAAGTTGATCCAGAGAAGGTTGAGGCTATCCTGAAGATACCAACTCCGAAGAACGTCAAACAAGTACAATCCTTCCTACAGACCTGTTCTTGGTATCGAAGATATATTCCAAACTTTTCAGAAGCAGCAAGACCTCTTAGCAATCTTACTAAGAAAAATGTCATTTGGAATTGGGGAACAGAGGAAGAAACTTCTTTCAAGACTCTGAAAGAACTTTTGGTTAGTCCACCGATCCTTCGTCAAAGTGATCCAAGTCAAGCATACACTCTCCGAACTGATGCCAGCGGTTATGCCCTTGGTGCAGTTCTCTTACAAGGCACCGGATCTGATGAACATCCTATCGAGTATGCCAGTCGCTTACTCACTAGTGCCGAAAGAAACTATTCGACTACAGAGCGCGAGGCTTTAGCTGTAGTTTGGGCTTTAAAGAAGTATCGTGCCTACATTGAAGGACAAGAGATTACTGTTGCATCCGACCACCAACCTCTTAAGTGGTTAATGAGTTTGAAGTCTCCTACGGGACGATTAGCAAGATGGGCTCTAGAAGTTCAATCTTTCAATTTGAAGTTAGAGTACATCCCAGGAAAATGCAACGTGGTCGCTGATATGTTGTCAAGACCAGCTTGTCAGCATGCCGAACCTTCATGTGAACTGTGTAGCATACACATCGACGTTCCCTCACATACTTCAAAAGAGCTCCGAGAAGAACAACTTAAAGACCCAGAAGTTGAGAAGATAATTCGTTGTTTCGAAAGCAATGAGAAAAACGTAGACTTCGCCAACTGGACTGATCGTGGTTACCTGATGAATCAAGGTGTGCTTTACCGATATGCACCAGACTCGGACAGTGACGAAGCACAACTGGTCATACCGGCTCAAGAAGTAAACTCCATCCTTAAAGATCATCACGATGCTCCAACAGCAGGCCACTATGGGGCCGAAGGAACATTCGATCGTATAGCAAAGCGCTATTATTGGACAGGTATGCGGAAGTTTATCACGGACTATGTAAAAAACTGCATAGAGTGCAACAGATATAAAGCTTCAAACCAAACGCCAGCTGGTTTGTTGCAAACTCCCGTTCCGGCCCAACGATTCGAGACTCTTGCAATCGATCTGTTTGGCCCATTACCAGAAAGCAGAGATGGTAAGAAATGGATATTCATCATCGAAGATGTCAACACTCGATGGGTTGAACTCTTCGCATTACCCACTGCAACTGCGAAAGAGTGTGCTACTACACTACTAGAAGAAGTATTATTGAGGTACGGAATCCCACGTAGAATTATAAGCGACAACGGCACGCAGTTTGTGTCTGCCGTAATGCAACAACTTTGCTGCATGCTAGACATCAACCAAACGTTGACACCGGTGTATCACCCTCAAGCAAATCCGGTAGAAAGAAAAAACCGTGATCTTAAACCTCGTCTTGCAATCCTGGTTCAAGACGAACACCGATCCTGGTCTGAGAAACTGCCAGCAATCCGTTTTGCGCTCAACACAGCAAAGTGCCAATCAACTGGGCAGACAGCAGCATTTCTCAGCTTTGGACGAGAATTGCGGACGACAGACGACGTGACTAACGACATCCGAGGAGTGATCGACAACGACAATTTCGTCCCTGAAATAACACCGTACCTTAAAAAATTCTCAAGATTCACAGCCCAGATCAAAGAAGTCATCGAAACCCAACAAGACAAAAGAAAAATCTACGCAGACAAAAGGCGTAATCCGGCTCCACCATATGCTCCAGGTGATAAAGTATATGTGACCCTGCATCCCGTCAGCAAGGCTGCCACTGGACAATCCAAAAAGTTTATGCCCAGACGAGATGGACCCTATGTCATCCTTACACAAAGATCACCATCCACATTCGAAATTGCCAGCCTGGACAATCCCCAAGTGCCCCTGGGCGTGTACCACACTTCTGCCCTGAAGGCCTACACCCAGGACCCCATCGAACGTCCTTGCAATCCGTTGCGAAAGCGAGGACGGCCACGAAACTTACCCAAAAGAACTGGTGCTGGCCCCTCGTCGGGACTACGTCGGAGCCAGAGGGGGAGGATGTAACCAGCGTTATTCATTTATGTTATTATCTTATATGTTTGTCCTATTATCATGTCCCCGTCACCTGTATATATTTTCATGTTCCCGTTATGTGTCTATATATTGTTCCCGTTATTACGATTGTAACGCCCTCTACATATTTATGTCTTTCCCGCTGCACGGGAAAGCTTCAGTCATGTAACTGCCTCTTACGGTGATGCGTATGTAAGGTTTGTCCCTCCCCGAGATATTGTATGTTAGGCATATGTGATTAAAAATGTTTATGTTCTATCCTTGAACAGTTATTTAGTCAATACGCCTTATAATAGTAGTTATCACAGATTACTAATTTGGTGAATATATCGATTCAAAAAGAAACTAATATCTGTTCCTAGGTTTAACTACACCAGGAGACTCTTCACCTGGTAAGTTATTATTGTTATCGAACACGTGTCACGTTTAAAACTTTACATATATCAAAAATAGATTGTGTTTTAAAAGTCAGACTTTGTATTCATATTCTAAAATAAGTATTTTTTACTTCAGGTGCAACCACACCCCGTAAGAAAACAAACTAGACTTAATAAAATACTCAATAAATATGGTTATAAAAATAATTTGAGTTTAGGGTTAAATTTAATAAATAGCAAAAACATTTTTGAAATTAGATGACTCTACTACTGGTAAGAAAAATTATGTGATTACAAATAATTTTATCAATCGCCTGCATTATCAAATGTTAAATTTTATGTTAGTTGTGACTAAATAAATTGATTATATAATAAAGAGGCGCATCGAGTCCGGGAATATCATTTATTTTTAACATTCTGTTTTAATAAAATAGTAGTTATCATAGCTTACTAATTTGGTGAATATATCGATTCAAAAAGAAACTAATATCTGTTCCTAGGTTTAACTACACCAGGAGACTCTTCACCTGGTAAGTTATTATAGTTATCGAACACATGTCACGTTTAAAATCTTACAAATAATAAAAATAGATTGTCTTTTAAAAGTCAGACTTTGTATTCATATTCTAAAATAAAGTATTTTTTACTTCAGGTGCAACCACCCCCGGTAAGAAAACAAACGAGACTTAATAAAATACACAATAAAGATGGTTATAAAAATAATTTGAGTTTAGGGTTAAATTTAATAAATAACAAGAACAATTTTTATATTAGATGACTCTACTACTGGTAAGAAAAATTCTGTGATTACAAATAATTTTATGAATCCCCTGCATTATCAAATGTTAAATTTTATGTTAATTGTGACTAACTAAATTGATTATATAATAATCAGGCGCATCGAGTCCGGGAATATCATTTATTTTTAACATTCTATTTTAATAAAATAGTAGTTATCACAGATTACTAATTTGGTGAATATATCGATTCAAAAAGAAACTAATATCTCTTCCTAGGTTTAACTACACCAGGAGACTCTTCACCTGGTAAGTTATTATTGTTATCGAACACTTGTCACGTTTAAAACTTTACAAATATCAAAAATATATTGTGTTTTAAAAGTCAGACTTTGTATTCATATTCTAAAATAATGTATTTTTTACTTCAGGTGCAACCACACCCGGTAAGAAAACAAAATAGACTTAATAAAATACACAATAAAGATGGTTATAAAAATAATTTGAGTTTAGGGTTAAATTTAATAAATAACAAGAACATTTTTAAAATTAGATGAGTCTACTACTGGTAAGAAAAATTCAGTGATTACAAATAATTTTATCAATCGCCTGCATTATCAAATGTTAAATTTTATGTTAATTGTGACTAAATAAATTGATTATATAATAAAGAGGCGCATCGAGTCCTAGAAAGTCATTTATTTTTAACATTCTGTTTTAATAAAATAGTAGTTATCACAGATTACTAATTTGGTGAATATATCGATTCAAAAATAAACTAATAACTGTTCCTAGGTTTAACTACACCAGGAGACTCTTCACCTGGTAAATTATTATTGTTATCGAACACTTGTCACGTTTAAAATCTGACAAATTATAAAAATAGATTGTGTTTTAAAAGTCAGACTTTGTATTCAGATTCTAAAATAAAGTATTTTTTACTTCAGGTGCAACCACACCCGGTAAGAAAACAAACTAGACTTAATAAAATACACAATAAAGATGGTTATAAAAATAATTTGAGTTTAGGGTTAAATTTAATAAATAACAAGAACATTTTTTAAATTAGATGACTCTACAACTGGTAAGAAAAATTCTGTGATTACAAATAATTTTATCAATCGCCTGCATTATCAAATGTTAAATTTTATGTTAATTGTGACTAAATAAATTGATTATATAATAAACAGGCGCATCCAGTCCTAGAAAGTCATAAATTTTGACATTCTGTTTTAATAAAATAGTAGTTATCACAGATTACTAATTTTCTGAATATATCGATTCAAAAATAAACTAATATATCTTCCTAGGTTTAACTACACCAGGAGACTCTTCACCTGGTAAGTTATTATTGTTATCGAACACTTGTCACGTTTAAAATCTTACAAATAATAAAAACAGATTGTGTTTTAAAAGTTAGACTTTGTATTCATATTTTAAAATAAAGTATTTTTTACTTCAGGTGCATCCACACCCGGTAAGAAAACAAACTAGATATAAAATACTCAATAAAGATTGTTATCAAAATAATTTGAGTTTAGGGTTAAATTTAATAAATAACAAGAACTTTTTTTAAATTAGATGACTCTACTACTGGTTAGAAAAATTCTGTGATTACCAAATAATTTTATCAATCGCCTGCATTATCAAATGTTAAATTTTATCTTAGTTGTGACTAAATAAATTGATTATAAAATTAAGAGGCGCATCGAGTCCTAGAAAGTCATTTATTTTTAACATTCTGTTTTAATAAAATAGTGTAACCAGCGTTATTCATTTATGTTATTATCTTATATGTTTGTCCTATTATCATGTCCCCGTCACCTGTATATATTTTCATGTTCCCGTTACGTGTCTATATATTGTTCCCGTTATTACGATTGTAACGCCCTCTACATATTTATGTCTTTCCCGCTGCACGGGAAAGCTTCAGTCATGTAACTGCCGCTTACGGTGATGCGTATGTAAGGTTTGTCCCTCCCCGAGATATTGTATGTTAGGCATATGTGATTAAAAATGTTTATGTTCTATCCTTGAACAGTTATTTAGTCAATACGCCTCATAAATGGCTCCCCAACGCGGCGCAACACCGTAAGAACAGCAATTGCATGGCTCGCTTTTCAGATTTTTCGTTCCGATTGATGAAAATGGCTAGAGCCGCCATTTTGAAATTCGTTGCAAGAACGAAGGATATTGTGTTCTTCAAGCAAGAAGGAATATCATCGGATGTTTAAGATAAGTGTTATTTTGTTTTCTGTTCAGTGTTACAAGTTTTTTAATTTGTAGGCTAGGTTAAAGTTTTGAAACGCAAAGTTTCAGTTTCGAAACGCAAAGTTTCGTTTTTCAGTATACATCCTGTTTACTGTGAGGAGATAATTTGCATAACACGTATGCTGTGTCTCGTTTGGAGTGTTATCTCTATTGATTTAAATTTAACTAGTCTTTTAAAATTAAACCGCAATGGTTTGCTGTGTTTTTCACTGAATTTGAAATTAAAAAAAAACACCTTGGTTTTGTAAACACTGATTCTGACAATCGTATTCGCATTGCGAATTCAAATTCGTACGCTCGGAGAAAAGCAATTTTTCCCCCCTCCTCTCCACGTAACTGAGAGTGTTTTATTTCTGTTCTCTTTTATTTGAAATTATTGCTGGCCTTGAAAATTCTGATTGTGGGTTTTATCTATTTTATTTTGTTCTTATTCGGGAAAAATAAAAGAATGTGATTTTACATGCAAAAATAAGAAAATTTGTGTTCTTGTGTGTGATTTAGAATAGTAGATATTTTATTGGCAGGAAGTTTTATTTGTGATAGTGCTTATTTAATTTAATTAGTGGCATTAACTAATTATTAGTTATTTAATGTTGTTTTTAAAATTTATTTTGAAAGAACACTTGAATTCATTAAATGGAAATTGTTAATGCTATTGTTTTGATTTTATATTTAAGTAATTTAAACAAAAGTGATTTCTAAATAATTTAAACAAAAGTGATTCTTCTTATAAATTTGTTCAATCATGTTAAAATATATTTTGGTATTCTGGTAATCTAATATTGAAATGGTACCATAGAAATAGAGCATTTTAACTAGAGATCGGGTGTTATACATTGTCATCTACACTTGAAAAGATTTAATACTGCATAGTGTTATTTGCTTGAATAAATGAATAGTTGGAATGATTTTATAATGGTTTACAATAAATTTATAATAGTTTAAATGATTTAATATTATTTTAACTGATATTAATTGGTTTTCTGAAAAATAATTATAGACTATTTGAGTGCTAATATTTCATGGTAGGGTAATTGTAGTGAGTTTAAGTGCATTGAACTGTGAAATAGCTCTAGGACTTTGAGGTAATTATTTTGTGTGCCTGTTATCTACTGCCATAATATGAACTCACAAAGAACTAGACTGAAATCCCACGATGGCTTTTCTCGCACGAGGAAAGAAGATTGACCTGGTCCGGCTGGCAATTGACCTGGACTTGGATGGTATTGATAATCTCAAAGTTATTCAACTGAAGACGAGAATTCAAGAGAGTGAAGCATATAAGGACGATTTAGAGTTTGTCCAAGCAAGGTTTGAAGAGATAATCGCTGAAAGAATAGATAAGAAAAGGAAGGAAGACCTTGAAATTGAAGATAAGAAAAGGAAAGAAGACCGTGAAGCTGAAGAAAGAAAAAAAAGATTAGAACTGGAGTACGAAGAGCGGAAAAGAAAAGACGAATACGAATTCCAACTTCAGAAGCTGAAACTCCAGGATGAGGCAACACGATCCCAAGTTCCTCTTACTCAGAACGATGGTTTTCAAGCAGCCAAACCAAGATTGGACTTGCAGACGCTGATCCAGAGATTCGATCCAGTAACGAATGACATCAGCTTATACCTCGTTCTCTTCGAGCGACAAGCTCACAGAACTGAGATTCCAAGGACTTTCTGGGCCTCTCATCTGATTGGTCTGCTGCCATATGATATTGCTCAGATCATTGCAAGAGAAGTCGAAGAAGTTGCACAAGATTATGAAAAAGTGAAACAGCTGCTTCTAAAGCGCTATAAACTCACTCCAGAAAAATTTCGTCAATTGTTCACAAAACATTCGAAATGTCAAGAAGGCACTTGGACAGATTTCGCCTACGAACTTAGGAATTACTTTCAAGGTTGGATTACAGGTCTCGAGATAACAACTTTTGAAGAATTGTCTGATCTGATGGTTACAGACCAGATTAAACGCCGTGTTCCACAAGAAGTCAAAGAGCACTTCATTGATGACTGGACACAAATAAAGACGACTACAGATCTAGTACAAAAGCTAGATGACTACGAGACGGTTCGTCCAAACAACAGAAATGACTCTACGTCGAATACCAAGAAGTGGTCCAGTCCAAGATTTAATACTGGAAACTTCAGAAAAGTGGCGCAGAATCCAAAGCCAAGGCAAAATGAAAGAAATTTTAATCCAGAGAACAAGCCTGCCATATACTGCTATGGATGTTCCAGACCTGGTTTCATAAAGGCAAAGTGTCCGACATGCTCTCCAACGGCGAGAAATGAGAATTTCCCTGCAAATTCACTTACCATGTACACTTGCCATTCCAAGATGTCCCCTATTGCACTGATTGATGTGTGCATATCCGGTGTACGAGCCAGAGTTTGTGCAGACACAGGTGCCAGCAGATCAGTCGCTGGTGAGATCCTCTACAACCTGCTGAAGAGAAAAGGAGTGGAGTTCCAGGAGACTTCAGTAACCATGACTTTGGCAAACGGTTACCAAACTACTGAAGAGGCTTGCACAGCCACGGTGTCCATTGAGGTTGAAAACAAAACAATCATTCTGGATCTCCTTGCCCTTCCAAATGCAAAAGGAAATCGAACTCTCTTAGGAACAGACTTCCTAGAAAAGTCGGAAATTGTTCTCGACATAAGAAACAAAAGGTGGAACTTTTGTGACAACCCTCGCCGAAAGGTTTATTTTGGGAATGACATCACATCGACGTCTCAGCAACCTGTCGAAACTCTTCCCATCAACAGCTGTAATCTCCGTGAAGAAGAAGGCGAGAGCTTGAACATCGAGCAAAGGCTCCAGGTCAATAATTTGCTTCAGGATTTCGAGGAAAGCTTCAAACCAGGGGGAGAGAGCACGACTTTCATAGAGCACCGCATTAATACGGGAACGCATGCTCCAGTCGCTTATCCACCCTACAGAGTTTCTCCTGCGAAGAAGGAAATATTGAAAAAGGAACTGGATGACCTCTTGCAAAAGAAAATAATCGAAGAATGCGAGTCACCCTTTGCTGCTCCGGTGGTGTTGGTACCCAAACCAAATGGAAAAACAAGACTGTGTGTTGACTATCGCGGCTTGAATGCAGTGACAGTTGCAGACCACTACCCTCTACCACAGATCGATGACCTTATCCATGACGCCCGACATGTAACTTACATGCCCACTATTGATTTGAGGTCAGGTTATCACCAGGTGAGCGTGCATCCGGAGGATAAAGACAAGACGGCTTTCACAACCCAGTTCGGAACGTTTAGATTCAACCGAATGCCTTTCGGGTTGAGAAATGCACCAGCTACATTTCAGAGGCTGATGGACAGATTTAAAAGTGGTCTGCCGGATGTAAAGATACTAGTCTACTTGGACGATATCATTGTCTTATCCGCTACCTTTGAAGATCACCTAAAAGACCTCAAGAAAGTTTTCCAACGACTTTCCCTGTTCAACTTGAGGGCAAATAGAGAGAAATGTCAATTCGCCTGCCCAAAGGTTAAGTATCTAGGTCACTGGATAACTACCAAAGGAATCGAAGTTGATCCAGAGAAGGTTGAGGCTATCCTGAAGATACCAACTCCGAAGAACGTCAAACAAGTACAATCCTTCCTACAGACCTGTTCTTGGTATCGAAGATATATTCCAAACTTTTCAGAAGCAGCAAGACCTCTTAGAAATCTTACTAAGAAAAATGTCATTTGGAATTGGGGAACAGAGGAAGAAACTTCTTTCAAGACTCTGAAAGAACTTTTGGTTAGTCCACCGATCCTTCGTCAAAGTGATCCAAGTCAAGCATACACTCTCCGAACTGATGCCAGCGGTTATGCCCTTGGTGCAGTTCTCTTACAAGGCACCGGATCTGATGAACATCCTATCGAGTATGCCAGTCGCTTACTCACTAGTGCCGAAAGAAACTATTCGACTACAGAGCGCGAGGCTTTAGCTGTAGTTTGGGCTTTAAAGAAGTATCGTGCCTACATTGAAGGACAAGAGATTACTGTTGCATCCGACCACCAACCTCTTAAGTGGTTAATGAGTTTGAAGTCTCCTACGGGACGATTAGCAAGATGGGCTCTAGAAGTTCAATCTTTCAATTTGAAGTTAGAGTACATCCCAGGAAAATGCAACGTGGTCGCTGATATGTTGTCAAGACCAGCTTGTCAGCATGCCGAACCTTCATGTGAACTGTGTAGCATACACATCGACGTTCCCTCACATACTTCAAAAGAGCTCCGAGAAGAACAACTTAAAGACCCAGAAGTTGAGAAGATAATTCGTTGTTTCGAAAGCAATGAGAAAAACGTAGACTTCGCCAACTGGACTGATCGTGGTTACCTGATGAATCAAGGTGTGCTTTACCGATATGCACCAGACTCGGACAGTGACGAAGCACAACTGGTCATACCGGCTCAAGAAGTAAACTCCATCCTTAAAGATCATCACGATGCTCCAACAGCAGGCCACTATGGGGCCGAAGGAACATTCGATCGTATAGCAAAGCGCTATTATTGGACAGGTATGCGGAAGTTTATCACGGACTATGTAAAAAACTGCATAGAGTGCAACAGATATAAAGCTTCAAACCAAAAGCCAGCTGGTTTGTTGCAAACTCCCGTTCCGGCCCAACGATTCGAGACTCTTGCAATCGATCTGTTTGGCCCATTACCAGAAAGCAGAGATGGTAAGAAATGGATATTCATCATCGAAGATGTCAACACTCGATGGGTTGAACTCTTCGCATTACCCACTGCAACTGCGAAAGAGTGTGCTACTACACTACTAGAAGAAGTATTATTGAGGTACGGAATCCCACGTAGAATTATAAGCGACAACGGCACGCAGTTTGTGTCTGCCGTAATGCAACAACTTTGCTGCATGCTAGACATCAACCAAACGTTGACACCGGTGTATCACCCTCAAGCAAATCCGGTAGAAAGAAAAAACCGTGATCTTAAACCTCGTCTTGCAATCCTGGTTCAAGACGAACACCGATCCTGGTCTGAGAAACTGCCAGCAATCCGTTTTGCGCTCAACACAGCAAAGTGCCAATCAACTGGGCAGACAGCAGCATTTCTCAGCTTTGGACGAGAATTGCGGACGACAGACGACGTGACTAACGACATCCGAGGAGTGATCGACAACGACAATTTCGTCCCTGAAATAACACCGTACCTTAAAAAATTCTCAAGATTCACAGCCCAGATCAAAGAAGTCATCGAAACCCAACAAGACAAAAGAAAAATCTACGCAGACAAAAGGCGTAATCCGGCTCCACCATATGCTCCAGGTGATAAAGTATATGTGACCCTGCATCCCGTCAGCAAGGCTGCCACTGGACAATCCAAAAAGTTTATGCCCAGACGAGATGGACCCTATGTCATCCTTACACAAAGATCACCATCCACATTCGAAATTGCCAGCCTGGACAATCCCCAAGTGCCCCTGGGCGTGTACCACACTTCTGCCCTGAAGGCCTACACCCAGGACCCCATCGAACGTCCTTGCAATCCGTTGCGAAAGCGAGGACGGCCACGAAACTTACCCAAAAGAACTGGTGCTGGCCCCTCGTCGGGACTACGTCGGAGCCAGAGGGGGAGGATGTAACCAGCGTTATTCATTTATGTTATTATCTTATATGTTTGTCCTATTATCATGTCCCCGTCACCTGTATATATTTTCATGTTCCCGTTATGTGTCTATATATTGTTCCCGTTATTACGATTGTAACGCCCTCTACATATTTATGTCTTTCCCGCTGCACGGGAAAGCTTCAGTCATGTAACTGCCTCTTACGGTGATGCGTATGTAAGGTTTGTCCCTCCCCGAGATATTGTATGTTAGGCATATGTGATTAAAAATGTTTATGTTCTATCCTTGAACAGTTATTTAGTCAATACGCCTTATAATAGTAGATATCACAGATTACTAATTTGGTGAATATATCGATTCAAAAAGAAACTAATATCTGTTCCTAGGTTTAACTACACCAGGAGACTCTTCACCTGGTAAGTTATTATTGTTATCGAACACGTGTCACGTTTAAAACTTTACATATATCAAAAATAGATTGTGTTTTAAAAGTCAGACTTTGTATTCATATTCTAAAATAAGTATTTTTTACTTCAGGTGCAACCACACCCCGTAAGAAAACAAACTAGACTTAATAAAATACTCAATAAATATGGTTATAAAAATAATTTGAGTTTAGGGTTAAATTTAATAAATAACAAAAATATTTTTGAAATTAGATGACTCTACTACTGGTAAGAAAAATTCTGTGATTACCAAATAATTTTATCAATCGCCTGCATTATCAAATGTTAAATTTTATGTTAGTTGTGACTAAATAAATTGATTATAAAATTAAGAGGCGCATCGAGTCCTAGAAAGTCATTTATTTTTAACATTCTATTTTAATAAAATAGTAGTTATCACAGATTACTAATTCGGTGAATATATCGATTCAAAAAGAAACTAATACCTGTTCCTAGGTTTAACTACACCAGGAGACTCTTCACCTGGTAAGTTATTATTGTTATCGAACACTTGTCACGTTTAAAACTTTACAAATATCAAAAATAGATTGTGTTTTAAAAGTCAGACTTTGTATTCATATTCTAAAATAAAGTATTTTTTACTTCAGGTGCAACCACACCTGGTAAGAAAACAAACTAGACTTAATAAAATACTTAATAAAGATTGTTATAAAAATAATTTGAGTTTAGGGTTAAATTTAATAAATAGCAAAAACATTTTTGAAATTAGATGACTCTACTACTGGTAAGAAAAATTATGTGATTACAAATAATTTTATCAATCGCCTGCATTATCAAATGTTAAATTTTATGTTAGTTGTGACTAAATAAATTGATTATATAATAAAGAGGCGCATCGAGTCCGGGAATATCATTTATTTTTAACATTCTGTTTTAATAAAATAGTAGTTATCATAGCTTACTAATTTGGTGAATATATCGATTCAAAAAGAAACTAATATCTGTTCCTAGGTTTAACTACACCAGGAGACTCTTCACCTGGTAAGTTATTATAGTTATCGAACACATGTCACGTTTAAAATCTTACAAATAATAAAAATAGATTGTCTTTTAAAAGTCAGACTTTGTATTCATATTCTAAAATAAAGTATTTTTTACTTCAGGTGCAACCACCCCCGGTAAGAAAACAAACGAGACTTAATAAAATACACAATAAAGATGGTTATAAAAATAATTTGAGTTTAGGGTTAAATTTAATAAATAACAAGAACAATTTTTATATTAGATGACTCTACTACTGGTAAGAAAAATTCTGTGATTACAAATAATTTTATGAATCCCCTGCATTATCAAATGTTAAATTTTATGTTAATTGTGACTAACTAAATTGATTATATAATAATCAGGCGCATCGAGTCCGGGAATATCATTTATTTTTAACATTCTATTTTAATAAAATAGTAGTTATCACAGATTACTAATTTGGTGAATATATCGATTCAAAAAGAAACTAATATCTCTTCCTAGGTTTAACTACACCAGGAGACTCTTCACCTGGTAAGTTATCATTGTTATCGAACACTTGTCACGTTTAAAACTTTACAAATATCAAAAATATATTGTGTTTTAAAAGTCAGACTTTGTATTCATATTCTAAAATAATGTATTTTTTACTTCAGGTGCAACCACACCCGGTAAGAAAACAAAATAGACTTAATAAAATACACAATAAAGATGGTTATAAAAATAATTTGAGTTTAGGGTTAAATTTAATAAATAACAAGAACATTTTTAAAATTAGATGAGTCTACTACTGGTAAGAAAAATTCAGTGATTACAAATAATTTTATCAATCGCCTGCATTATCAAATGTTAAATTTTATGTTAATTGTGACTAAATAAATTGATTATATAATAAAGAGGCGCATCGAGTCCTAGAAAGTCATTTATTTTTAACATTCTGTTTTAATAAAATAGTAGTTATCACAGATTACTAATTTGGTGAATATATCGATTCAAAAATAAACTAATAACTGTTCCTAGGTTTAACTACACCAGGAGACTCTTCACCTGGTAAATTATTATTGTTATCGAACACTTGTCACGTTTAAAATCTGACAAATTATAAAAATAGATTGTGTTTTAAAAGTCAGACTTTGTATTCAGATTCTAAAATAAAGTATTTTTTACTTCAGGTGCAACCACACCCGGTAAGAAAACAAACTAGACTTAATAAAATACACAATAAAGATGGTTATAAAAATAATTTGAGTTTAGGGTTAAATTTAATAAATAACAAGAACATTTTTTAAATTAGATGACTCTACAACTGGTAAGAAAAATTCTGTGATTACAAATAATTTTATCAATCGCCTGCATTATCAAATGTTAAATTTTATGTTAATTGTGACTAAATAAATTGATTATATAATAAACAGGCGCATCCAGTCCTAGAAAGTCATAAATTTTGACATTCTGTTTTAATAAAATAGTAGTTATCACAGATTACTAATTTTCTGAATATATCGATTCAAAAATAAACTAATATATCTTCCTAGGTTTAACTACACCAGGAGACTCTTCACCTGGTAAGTTATTATTGTTATCGAACACTTGTCACGTTTAAAATCTTACAAATAATAAAAACAGATTGTGTTTTAAAAGTTAGACTTTGTATTCATATTTTAAAATAAAGTATTTTTTACTTCAGGTGCATCCACACCCGGTAAGAAAACAAACTAGATATAAAATACTCAATAAAGATTGTTATCAAAATAATTTGAGTTTAGGGTTAAATTTAATAAATAACAAGAACTTTTTTTTAAATTAGATGACTCTACTACTGGTTAGAAAAATTCTGTGATTACCAAATAATTTTATCAATCGCCTGCATTATCAAATGTTAAATTTTATCTTAGTTGTGACTAAATAAATTGATTATAAAATTAAGAGGCGCATCGAGTCCTAGAAAGTCATTTATTTTTAACATTCTGTTTTAATAAAATAGTGTAACCAGCGTTATTCATTTATGTTATTATCTTATATGTTTGTCCTATTATCATGTCCCCGTCACCTGTATATATTTTCATGTTCCCGTTACGTGTCTATATATTGTTCCCGTTATTACGATTGTAACGCCCTCTACATATTTATGTCTTTCCCGCTGCACGGGAAAGCTTCAGTCATGTAACTGCCGCTTACGGTGATGCGTATGTAAGGTTTGTCCCTCCCCGAGATATTGTATGTTAGGCATATGTGATTAAAAATGTTTATGTTCTATCCTTGAACAGTTATTTAGTCAATACGCCTCATAAATGGCTCCCCAACGCGGCGCAACACCGTAAGAACAGCAATTGCATGGCTCGCTTTTCAGATTTTTCGTTCCGATTGATGAAAATGGCTAGAGCCGCCATTTTGAAATTCGTTGCAAGAACGAAGGATATTGTGTTCTTCAAGCAAGAAGGAATATCATCGGATGTTTAAGATAAGTGTTATTTTGTTTTCTGTTCAGTGTTACAAGTTTTTTAATTTGTAGGCTAGGTTAAAGTTTTGAAACGCAAAGTTTCAGTTTCGAAACGCAAAGTTTCGTTTTTCAGTATACATCCTGTTTACTGTGAGGAGATAATTTGCATAACACGTATGCTGTGTCTCGTTTGGAGTGTTATCTCTATTGATTTAAATTTAACTAGTCTTTTAAAATTAAACCGCAATGGTTTGCTGTGTTTTTCACTGAATTTGAAATTAAAAAAAAACACCTTGGTTTTGTAAACACTGATTCTGACAATCGTATTCGCATTGCGAATTCAAATTCGTACGCTCGGAGAAAAGCAATTTTTCCCCCCTCCTCTCCACGTAACTGAGAGTGTTTTATTTCTGTTCTCTTTTATTTGAAATTATTGCTGGCCTTGAAAATTCTGATTGTGGGTTTTATCTATTTTATTTTGTTCTTATTCGGGAAAAATAAAAGAATGTGATTTTACATGCAAAAATAAGAAAATTTGTGTTCTTGTGTGTGATTTAGAATAGTAGATATTTTATTGGCAGGAAGTTTTATTTGTGATAGTGCTTATTTAATTTAATTAGTGGCATTAACTAATTATTAGTTATTTAATGTTGTTTTTAAAATTTATTTTGAAAGAACACTTGAATTCATTAAATGGAAATTGTTAATGCTATTGTTTTGATTTTATATTTAAGTAATTTAAACAAAAGTGATTTCTAAATAATTTAAACAAAAGTGATTCTTCTTATAAATTTGTTCAATCATGTTAAAATATATTTTGGTATTCTGGTAATCTAATATTGAAATGGTACCATAGAAATAGAGCATTTTAACTAGAGATCGGGTGTTATACATTGTCATCTACACTTGAAAAGATTTAATACTGCATAGTGTTATTTGCTTGAATAAATGAATAGTTGGAATGATTTTATAATGGTTTACAATAAATTTATAATAGTTTAAATGATTTAATATTATTTTAACTGATATTAATTGGTTTTCTGAAAAATAATTATAGACTATTTGAGTGCTAATATTTCATGGTAGGGTAATTGTAGTGAGTTTAAGTGCATTGAACTGTGAAATAGCTCTAGGACTTTGAGGTAATTATTTTGTGTGCCTGTTATCTACTGCCATAATATGAACTCACAAAGAACTAGACTGAAATCCCACGATGGCTTTTCTCGCACGAGGAAAGAAGATTGACCTGGTCCGGCTGGCAATTGACCTGGACTTGGATGGTATTGATAATCTCAAAGTTATTCAACTGAAGACGAGAATTCAAGAGAGTGAAGCATATAAGGACGATTTAGAGTTTGTCCAAGCAAGGTTTGAAGAGATAATCGCTGAAAGAATAGATAAGAAAAGGAAGGAAGACCTTGAAATTGAAGATAAGAAAAGGAAAGAAGACCGTGAAGCTGAAGAAAGAAAAAAAAGATTAGAACTGGAGTACGAAGAGCGGAAAAGAAAAGACGAATACGAATTCCAACTTCAGAAGCTGAAACTCCAGGATGAGGCAACACGATCCCAAGTTCCTCTTACTCAGAACGATGGTTTTCAAGCAGCCAAACCAAGATTGGACTTGCAGACGCTGATCCAGAGATTCGATCCAGTAACGAATGACATCAGCTTATACCTCGTTCTCTTCGAGCGACAAGCTCACAGAGCTGAGATTCCAAGGACTTTCTGGGCCTCTCATCTGATTGGTCTGCTGCCATATGATATTGCTCAGATCATTGCAAGAGAAGTCGAAGAAGTTGCACAAGATTATGAAAAAGTGAAACAGCTGCTTCTAAAGCGCTATAAACTCACTCCAGAAAAATTTCGTCAATTGTTCACAAAACATTCGAAATGTCAAGAAGGCACTTGGACAGATTTCGCCTACGAACTTAGGAATTACTTTCAAGGTTGGATTACAGGTCTCGAGATAACAACTTTTGAAGAATTGTCTGATCTGATGGTTACAGACCAGATTAAACGCCGTGTTCCACAAGAAGTCAAAGAGCACTTCATTGATGACTGGACACAAATAAAGACGACTACAGATCTAGTACAAAAGCTAGATGACTACGAGACGGTTCGTCCAAACAACAGAAATGACTCTACGTCGAATACCAAGAAGTGGTCCAGTCCAAGATTTAATACTGGAAACTTCAGAAAAGTGGCGCAGAATCCAAAGCCAAGGCAAAATGAAAGAAATTTTAATCCAGAGAACAAGCCTGCCATATACTGCTATGGATGTTCCAGACCTGGTTTCATAAAGGCAAAGTGTCCGACATGCTCTCCAACGGCGAGAAATGAGAATTTCCCTGCAAATTCACTTACCATGTACACTTGCCATTCCAAGATGTCCCCTATTGCACTGATTGATGTGTGCATATCCGGTGTACGAGCCAGAGTTTGTGCAGACACAGGTGCCAGCAGATCAGTCGCTGGTGAGATCCTCTACAACCTGCTGAAGAGAAAAGGAGTGGAGTTCCAGGAGACTTCAGTAACCATGACTTTGGCAAACGGTTACCAAACTACTGAAGAGGCTTGCACAGCCACGGTGTCCATTGAGGTTGAAAACAAAACAATCATTCTGGATCTCCTTGCCCTTCCAAATGCAAAAGGAAATCGAACTCTCTTAGGAACAGACTTCCTAGAAAAGTCGGAAATTGTTCTCGACATAAGAAACAAAAGGTGGAACTTTTGTGACAACCCTCGCCGAAAGGTTTATTTTGGGAATGACATCACATCGACGTCTCAGCAACCTGTCGAAACTCTTCCCATCAACAGCTGTAATCTCCGTGAAGAAGAAGGCGAGAGCTTGAACATCGAGCAAAGGCTCCAGGTCAATAATTTGCTTCAGGATTTCGAGGAAAGCTTCAAACCAGGGGGAGAGAGCACGACTTTCATAGAGCACCGCATTAATACGGGAACGCATGCTCCAGTCGCTTATCCACCCTACAGAGTTTCTCCTGCGAAGAAGGAAATATTGAAAAAGGAACTGGATGACCTCTTGCAAAAGAAAATAATCGAAGAATGCGAGTCACCCTTTGCTGCTCCGGTGGTGTTGGTACCCAAACCAAATGGAAAAACAAGACTGTGTGTTGACTATCGCGGCTTGAATGCAGTGACAGTTGCAGACCACTACCCTCTACCACAGATCGATGACCTTATCCATGACGCCCGACATGTAACTTACATGCCCACTATTGATTTGAGGTCAGGTTATCACCAGGTGAGCGTGCATCCGGAGGATAAAGACAAGACGGCTTTCACAACCCAGTTCGGAACGTTTAGATTCAACCGAATGCCTTTCGGGTTGAGAAATGCACCAGCTACATTTCAGAGGCTGATGGACAGATTTAAAAGTGGTCTGCCGGATGTAAAGATACTAGTCTACTTGGACGATATCATTGTCTTATCCGCTACCTTTGAAGATCACCTAAAAGACCTCAAGAAAGTTTTCCAACGACTTTCCCTGTTCAACTTGAGGGCAAATAGAGAGAAATGTCAATTCGCCTGCCCAAAGGTTAAGTATCTAGGTCACTGGATAACTACCAAAGGAATCGAAGTTGATCCAGAGAAGGTTGAGGCTATCCTGAAGATACCAACTCCGAAGAACGTCAAACAAGTACAATCCTTCCTACAGACCTGTTCTTGGTATCGAAGATATATTCCAAACTTTTCAGAAGCAGCAAGACCTCTTAGAAATCTTACTAAGAAAAATGTCATTTGGAATTGGGGAACAGAGGAAGAAACTTCTTTCAAGACTCTGAAAGAACTTTTGGTTAGTCCACCGATCCTTCGTCAAAGTGATCCAAGTCAAGCATACACTCTCCGAACTGATGCCAGCGGTTATGCCCTTGGTGCAGTTCTCTTACAAGGCACCGGATCTGATGAACATCCTATCGAGTATGCCAGTCGCTTACTCACTAGTGCCGAAAGAAACTATTCGACTACAGAGCGCGAGGCTTTAGCTGTAGTTTGGGCTTTAAAGAAGTATCGTGCCTACATTGAAGGACAAGAGATTACTGTTGCATCCGACCACCAACCTCTTAAGTGGTTAATGAGTTTGAAGTCTCCTACGGGACGATTAGCAAGATGGGCTCTAGAAGTTCAATCTTTCAATTTGAAGTTAGAGTACATCCCAGGAAAATGCAACGTGGTCGCTGATATGTTGTCAAGACCAGCTTGTCAGCATGCCGAACCTTCATGTGAACTGTGTAGCATACACATCGACGTTCCCTCACATACTTCAAAAGAGCTCCGAGAAGAACAACTTAAAGACCCAGAAGTTGAGAAGATAATTCGTTGTTTCGAAAGCAATGAGAAAAACGTAGACTTCGCCAACTGGACTGATCGTGGTTACCTGATGAATCAAGGTGTGCTTTACCGATATGCACCAGACTCGGACAGTGACGAAGCACAACTGGTCATACCGGCTCAAGAAGTAAACTCCATCCTTAAAGATCATCACGATGCTCCAACAGCAGGCCACTATGGGGCCGAAGGAACATTCGATCGTATAGCAAAGCGCTATTATTGGACAGGTATGCGGAAGTTTATCACGGACTATGTAAAAAACTGCATAGAGTGCAACAGATATAAAGCTTCAAACCAAAAGCCAGCTGGTTTGTTGCAAACTCCCGTTCCGGCCCAACGATTCGAGACTCTTGCAATCGATCTGTTTGGCCCATTACCAGAAAGCAGAGATGGTAAGAAATGGATATTCATCATCGAAGATGTCAACACTCGATGGGTTGAACTCTTCGCATTACCCACTGCAACTGCGAAAGAGTGTGCTACTACACTACTAGAAGAAGTATTATTGAGGTACGGAATCCCACGTAGAATTATAAGCGACAACGGCACGCAGTTTGTGTCTGCCGTAATGCAACAACTTTGCTGCATGCTAGACATCAACCAAACGTTGACACCGGTGTATCACCCTCAAGCAAATCCGGTAGAAAGAAAAAACCGTGATCTTAAACCTCGTCTTGCAATCCTGGTTCAAGACGAACACCGATCCTGGTCTGAGAAACTGCCAGCAATCCGTTTTGCGCTCAACACAGCAAAGTGCCAATCAACTGGGCAGACAGCAGCATTTCTCAGCTTTGGACGAGAATTGCGGACGACAGACGACGTGACTAACGACATCCGAGGAGTGATCGACAACGACAATTTCGTCCCTGAAATAACACCGTACCTTAAAAAATTCTCAAGATTCACAGCCCAGATCAAAGAAGTCATCGAAACCCAACAAGACAAAAGAAAAATCTACGCAGACAAAAGGCGTAATCCGGCTCCACCATATGCTCCAGGTGATAAAGTATATGTGACCCTGCATCCCGTCAGCAAGGCTGCCACTGGACAATCCAAAAAGTTTATGCCCAGACGAGATGGACCCTATGTCATCCTTACACAAAGATCACCATCCACATTCGAAATTGCCAGCCTGGACAATCCCCAAGTGCCCCTGGGCGTGTACCACACTTCTGCCCTGAAGGCCTACACCCAGGACCCCATCGAACGTCCTTGCAATCCGTTGCGAAAGCGAGGACGGCCACGAAACTTACCCAAAAGAACTGGTGCTGGCCCCTCGTCGGGACTACGTCGGAGCCAGAGGGGGAGGATGTAACCAGCGTTATTCATTTATGTTATTATCTTATATGTTTGTCCTATTATCATGTCCCCGTCACCTGTATATATTTTCATGTTCCCGTTATGTGTCTATATATTGTTCCCGTTATTACGATTGTAACGCCCTCTACATATTTATGTCTTTCCCGCTGCACGGGAAAGCTTCAGTCATGTAACTGCCTCTTACGGTGATGCGTATGTAAGGTTTGTCCCTCCCCGAGATATTGTATGTTAGGCATATGTGATTAAAAATGTTTATGTTCTATCCTTGAACAGTTATTTAGTCAATACGCCTTATAATAGTAGTTATCACAGATTACTAATTTGGTGAATATATCGATTCAAAAAGAAACTAATATCTGTTCCTAGGTTTAACTACACCAGGAGACTCTTCACCTGGTAAGTTATTATTGTTATCGAACACGTGTCACGTTTAAAACTTTACATATATCAAAAATAGATTGTGTTTTAAAAGTCAGACTTTGTATTCATATTCTAAAATAAGTATTTTTTACTTCAGGTGCAACCACACCCCGTAAGAAAACAAACTAGACTTAATAAAATACTCAATAAATATGGTTATAAAAATAATTTGAGTTTAGGGTTAAATTTAATAAATAACAAAAACATTTTTGAAATTAGATGACTCTACTACTGGTAAGAAAAATTCTGTGATTACCAAATAATTTTATCAATCGCCTGCATTATCAAATGTTAAATTTTATGTTAGTTGTGACTAAATAAATTGATTATAAAATTAAGAGGCGCATCGAGTCCTAGAAAGTCATTTATTTTTAACATTCTATTTTAATAAAATAGTAGTTATCACAGATTACTAATTCGGTGAATATATCGATTCAAAAAGAAACTAATACCTGTTCCTAGGTTTAACTACACCAGGAGACTCTTCACCTGGTAAGTTATTATTGTTATCGAACACTTGTCACGTTTAAAACTTTACAAATATCAAAAATAGATTGTGTTTTAAAAGTCAGACTTTGTATTCATATTCTAAAATAAAGTATTTTTTACTTCAGGTGCAACCACACCTGGTAAGAAAACAAACTAGACTTAATAAAATACTTAATAAAGATTGTTATAAAAATAATTTGAGTTTAGGGTTAAATTTAATAAATAGCAAAAACATTTTTGAAATTAGATGACTCTACTACTGGTAAGAAAAATTATGTGATTACAAATAATTTTATCAATCGCCTGCATTATCAAATGTTAAATTTTATGTTAGTTGTGACTAAATAAATTGATTATATAATAAAGAGGCGCATCGAGTCCGGGAATATCATTTATTTTTAACATTCTGTTTTAATAAAATAGTAGTTATCATAGCTTACTAATTTGGTGAATATATCGATTCAAAAAGAACTAATATCTGTTCCTAGGTTTAACTACACCAGGAGACTCTTCACCTGGTAAGTTATTATAGTTATCGAACACATGTCACGTTTAAAATCTTACAAATATCAAAAATATATTGTGTTTTAAAAGTCAGACTTTGTATTCATATTCTAAAATAATGTATTTTTTACTTCAGGTGCAACCACACCCGGTAAGAAAACAAAATAGACTTAATAAAATACACAATAAAGATGGTTATAAAAATAATTTGAGTTTAGGGTTAAATTTAATAAATAACAAGAACATTTTTAAAATTAGATGAGTCTACTACTGGTAAGAAAAATTCAGTGATTACAAATAATTTTATCAATCGCCTGCATTATCAAATGTTAAATTTTATGTTAATTGTGACTAAATAAATTGATTATATAATAAAGAGGCGCATCGAGTCCTAGAAAGTCATTTATTTTTAACATTCTGTTTTAATAAAATAGTAGTTATCACAGATTACTAATTTGGTGAATATATCGATTCAAAAATAAACTAATAACTGTTCCTAGGTTTAACTACACCAGGAGACTCTTCACCTGGTAAATTATTATTGTTATCGAACACTTGTCACGTTTAAAATCTGACAAATTATAAAAATAGATTGTGTTTTAAAAGTCAGACTTTGTATTCAGATTCTAAAATAAAGTATTTTTTACTTCAGGTGCAACCACACCCGGTAAGAAAACAAACTAGACTTAATAAAATACACAATAAAGATGGTTATAAAAATAATTTGAGTTTAGGGTTAAATTTAATAAATAACAAGAACATTTTTTAAATTAGATGACTCTACAACTGGTAAGAAAAATTCTGTGATTACAAATAATTTTATCAATCGCCTGCATTATCAAATGTTAAATTTTATGTTAATTGTGACTAAATAAATTGATTATATAATAAACAGGCGCATCCAGTCCTAGAAAGTCATAAATTTTGACATTCTGTTTTAATAAAATAGTAGTTATCACAGATTACTAATTTTCTGAATATATCGATTCAAAAATAAACTAATATATCTTCCTAGGTTTAACTACACCAGGAGACTCTTCACCTGGTAAGTTATTATTGTTATCGAACACTTGTCACGTTTAAAATCTTACAAATAATAAAAACAGATTGTGTTTTAAAAGTTAGACTTTGTATTCATATTTTAAAATAAAGTATTTTTTACTTCAGGTGCATCCACACCCGGTAAGAAAACAAACTAGATATAAAATACTCAATAAAGATTGTTATCAAAATAATTTGAGTTTAGGGTTAAATTTAATAAATAACAAGAACTTTTTTTTAAATTAGATGACTCTACTACTGGTTAGAAAAATTCTGTGATTACCAAATAATTTTATCAATCGCCTGCATTATCAAATGTTAAATTTTATCTTAGTTGTGACTAAATAAATTGATTATAAAATTAAGAGGCGCATCGAGTCCTAGAAAGTCATTTATTTTTAACATTCTGTTTTAATAAAATAGTGTAACCAGCGTTATTCATTTATGTTATTATCTTATATGTTTGTCCTATTATCATGTCCCCGTCACCTGTATATATTTTCATGTTCCCGTTACGTGTCTATATATTGTTCCCGTTATTACGATTGTAACGCCCTCTACATATTTATGTCTTTCCCGCTGCACGGGAAAGCTTCAGTCATGTAACTGCCGCTTACGGTGATGCGTATGTAAGGTTTGTCCCTCCCCGAGATATTGTATGTTAGGCATATGTGATTAAAAATGTTTATGTTCTATCCTTGAACAGTTATTTAGTCAATACGCCTCATAAATGGCTCCCCAACGCGGCGCAACACCGTAAGAACAGCAATTGCATGGCTCGCTTTTCAGATTTTTCGTTCCGATTGATGAAAATGGCTAGAGCCGCCATTTTGAAATTCGTTGCAAGAACGAAGGATATTGTGTTCTTCAAGCAAGAAGGAATATCATCGGATGTTTAAGATAAGTGTTATTTTGTTTTCTGTTCAGTGTTACAAGTTTTTTAATTTGTAGGCTAGGTTAAAGTTTTGAAACGCAAAGTTTCAGTTTCGAAACGCAAAGTTTCGTTTTTCAGTATACATCCTGTTTACTGTGAGGAGATAATTTGCATAACACGTATGCTGTGTCTCGTTTGGAGTGTTATCTCTATTGATTTAAATTTAACTAGTCTTTTAAAATTAAACCGCAATGGTTTGCTGTGTTTTTCACTGAATTTGAAATTAAAAAAAAACACCTTGGTTTTGTAAACACTGATTCTGACAATCGTATTCGCATTGCGAATTCAAATTCGTACGCTCGGAGAAAAGCAATTTTTCCCCCCTCCTCTCCACGTAACTGAGAGTGTTTTATTTCTGTTCTCTTTTATTTGAAATTATTGCTGGCCTTGAAAATTCTGATTGTGGGTTTTATCTATTTTATTTTGTTCTTATTCGGGAAAAATAAAAGAATGTGATTTTACATGCAAAAATAAGAAAATTTGTGTTCTTGTGTGTGATTTAGAATAGTAGATATTTTATTGGCAGGAAGTTTTATTTGTGATAGTGCTTATTTAATTTAATTAGTGGCATTAACTAATTATTAGTTATTTAATGTTGTTTTTAAAATTTATTTTGAAAGAACACTTGAATTCATTAAATGGAAATTGTTAATGCTATTGTTTTGATTTTATATTTAAGTAATTTAAACAAAAGTGATTTCTAAATAATTTAAACAAAAGTGATTCTTCTTATAAATTTGTTCAATCATGTTAAAATATATTTTGGTATTCTGGTAATCTAATATTGAAATGGTACCATAGAAATAGAGCATTTTAACTAGAGATCGGGTGTTATACATTGTCATCTACACTTGAAAAGATTTAATACTGCATAGTGTTATTTGCTTGAATAAATGAATAGTTGGAATGATTTTATAATGGTTTACAATAAATTTATAATAGTTTAAATGATTTAATATTATTTTAACTGATATTAATTGGTTTTCTGAAAAATAATTATAGACTATTTGAGTGCTAATATTTCATGGTAGGGTAATTGTAGTGAGTTTAAGTGCATTGAACTGTGAAATAGCTCTAGGACTTTGAGGTAATTATTTTGTGTGCCTGTTATCTACTGCCATAATATGAACTCACAAAGAACTAGACTGAAATCCCACGATGGCTTTTCTCGCACGAGGAAAGAAGATTGACCTGGTCCGGCTGGCAATTGACCTGGACTTGGATGGTATTGATAATCTCAAAGTTATTCAACTGAAGACGAGAATTCAAGAGAGTGAAGCATATAAGGACGATTTAGAGTTTGTCCAAGCAAGGTTTGAAGAGATAATCGCTGAAAGAATAGATAAGAAAAGGAAGGAAGACCTTGAAATTGAAGATAAGAAAAGGAAAGAAGACCGTGAAGCTGAAGAAAGAAAAAAAAGATTAGAACTGGAGTACGAAGAGCGGAAAAGAAAAGACGAATACGAATTCCAACTTCAGAAGCTGAAACTCCAGGATGAGGCAACACGATCCCAAGTTCCTCTTACTCAGAACGATGGTTTTCAAGCAGCCAAACCAAGATTGGACTTGCAGACGCTGATCCAGAGATTCGATCCAGTAACGAATGACATCAGCTTATACCTCGTTCTCTTCGAGCGACAAGCTCACAGAGCTGAGATTCCAAGGACTTTCTGGGCCTCTCATCTGATTGGTCTGCTGCCATATGATATTGCTCAGATCATTGCAAGAGAAGTCGAAGAAGTTGCACAAGATTATGAAAAAGTGAAACAGCTGCTTCTAAAGCGCTATAAACTCACTCCAGAAAAATTTCGTCAATTGTTCACAAAACATTCGAAATGTCAAGAAGGCACTTGGACAGATTTCGCCTACGAACTTAGGAATTACTTTCAAGGTTGGATTACAGGTCTCGAGATAACAACTTTTGAAGAATTGTCTGATCTGATGGTTACAGACCAGATTAAACGCCGTGTTCCACAAGAAGTCAAAGAGCACTTCATTGATGACTGGACACAAATAAAGACGACTACAGATCTAGTACAAAAGCTAGATGACTACGAGACGGTTCGTCCAAACAACAGAAATGACTCTACGTCGAATACCAAGAAGTGGTCCAGTCCAAGATTTAATACTGGAAACTTCAGAAAAGTGGCGCAGAATCCAAAGCCAAGGCAAAATGAAAGAAATTTTAATCCAGAGAACAAGCCTGCCATATACTGCTATGGATGTTCCAGACCTGGTTTCATAAAGGCAAAGTGTCCGACATGCTCTCCAACGGCGAGAAATGAGAATTTCCCTGCAAATTCACTTACCATGTACACTTGCCATTCCAAGATGTCCCCTATTGCACTGATTGATGTGTGCATATCCGGTGTACGAGCCAGAGTTTGTGCAGACACAGGTGCCAGCAGATCAGTCGCTGGTGAGATCCTCTACAACCTGCTGAAGAGAAAAGGAGTGGAGTTCCAGGAGACTTCAGTAACCATGACTTTGGCAAACGGTTACCAAACTACTGAAGAGGCTTGCACAGCCACGGTGTCCATTGAGGTTGAAAACAAAACAATCATTCTGGATCTCCTTGCCCTTCCAAATGCAAAAGGAAATCGAACTCTCTTAGGAACAGACTTCCTAGAAAAGTCGGAAATTGTTCTCGACATAAGAAACAAAAGGTGGAACTTTTGTGACAACCCTCGCCGAAAGGTTTATTTTGGGAATGACATCACATCGACGTCTCAGCAACCTGTCGAAACTCTTCCCATCAACAGCTGTAATCTCCGTGAAGAAGAAGGCGAGAGCTTGAACATCGAGCAAAGGCTCCAGGTCAATAATTTGCTTCAGGATTTCGAGGAAAGCTTCAAACCAGGGGGAGAGAGCACGACTTTCATAGAGCACCGCATTAATACGGGAACGCATGCTCCAGTCGCTTATCCACCCTACAGAGTTTCTCCTGCGAAGAAGGAAATATTGAAAAAGGAACTGGATGACCTCTTGCAAAAGAAAATAATCGAAGAATGCGAGTCACCCTTTGCTGCTCCGGTGGTGTTGGTACCCAAACCAAATGGAAAAACAAGACTGTGTGTTGACTATCGCGGCTTGAATGCAGTGACAGTTGCAGACCACTACCCTCTACCACAGATCGATGACCTTATCCATGACGCCCGACATGTAACTTACATGCCCACTATTGATTTGAGGTCAGGTTATCACCAGGTGAGCGTGCATCCGGAGGATAAAGACAAGACGGCTTTCACAACCCAGTTCGGAACGTTTAGATTCAACCGAATGCCTTTCGGGTTGAGAAATGCACCAGCTACATTTCAGAGGCTGATGGACAGATTTAAAAGTGGTCTGCCGGATGTAAAGATACTAGTCTACTTGGACGATATCATTGTCTTATCCGCTACCTTTGAAGATCACCTAAAAGACCTCAAGAAAGTTTTCCAACGACTTTCCCTGTTCAACTTGAGGGCAAATAGAGAGAAATGTCAATTCGCCTGCCCAAAGGTTAAGTATCTAGGTCACTGGATAACTACCAAAGGAATCGAAGTTGATCCAGAGAAGGTTGAGGCTATCCTGAAGATACCAACTCCGAAGAACGTCAAACAAGTACAATCCTTCCTACAGACCTGTTCTTGGTATCGAAGATATATTCCAAACTTTTCAGAAGCAGCAAGACCTCTTAGAAATCTTACTAAGAAAAATGTCATTTGGAATTGGGGAACAGAGGAAGAAACTTCTTTCAAGACTCTGAAAGAACTTTTGGTTAGTCCACCGATCCTTCGTCAAAGTGATCCAAGTCAAGCATACACTCTCCGAACTGATGCCAGCGGTTATGCCCTTGGTGCAGTTCTCTTACAAGGCACCGGATCTGATGAACATCCTATCGAGTATGCCAGTCGCTTACTCACTAGTGCCGAAAGAAACTATTCGACTACAGAGCGCGAGGCTTTAGCTGTAGTTTGGGCTTTAAAGAAGTATCGTGCCTACATTGAAGGACAAGAGATTACTGTTGCATCCGACCACCAACCTCTTAAGTGGTTAATGAGTTTGAAGTCTCCTACGGGACGATTAGCAAGATGGGCTCTAGAAGTTCAATCTTTCAATTTGAAGTTAGAGTACATCCCAGGAAAATGCAACGTGGTCGCTGATATGTTGTCAAGACCAGCTTGTCAGCATGCCGAACCTTCATGTGAACTGTGTAGCATACACATCGACGTTCCCTCACATACTTCAAAAGAGCTCCGAGAAGAACAACTTAAAGACCCAGAAGTTGAGAAGATAATTCGTTGTTTCGAAAGCAATGAGAAAAACGTAGACTTCGCCAACTGGACTGATCGTGGTTACCTGATGAATCAAGGTGTGCTTTACCGATATGCACCAGACTCGGACAGTGACGAAGCACAACTGGTCATACCGGCTCAAGAAGTAAACTCCATCCTTAAAGATCATCACGATGCTCCAACAGCAGGCCACTATGGGGCCGAAGGAACATTCGATCGTATAGCAAAGCGCTATTATTGGACAGGTATGCGGAAGTTTATCACGGACTATGTAAAAAACTGCATAGAGTGCAACAGATATAAAGCTTCAAACCAAAAGCCAGCTGGTTTGTTGCAAACTCCCGTTCCGGCCCAACGATTCGAGACTCTTGCAATCGATCTGTTTGGCCCATTACCAGAAAGCAGAGATGGTAAGAAATGGATATTCATCATCGAAGATGTCAACACTCGATGGGTTGAACTCTTCGCATTACCCACTGCAACTGCGAAAGAGTGTGCTACTACACTACTAGAAGAAGTATTATTGAGGTACGGAATCCCACGTAGAATTATAAGCGACAACGGCACGCAGTTTGTGTCTGCCGTAATGCAACAACTTTGCTGCATGCTAGACATCAACCAAACGTTGACACCGGTGTATCACCCTCAAGCAAATCCGGTAGAAAGAAAAAACCGTGATCTTAAACCTCGTCTTGCAATCCTGGTTCAAGACGAACACCGATCCTGGTCTGAGAAACTGCCAGCAATCCGTTTTGCGCTCAACACAGCAAAGTGCCAATCAACTGGGCAGACAGCAGCATTTCTCAGCTTTGGACGAGAATTGCGGACGACAGACGACGTGACTAACGACATCCGAGGAGTGATCGACAACGACAATTTCGTCCCTGAAATAACACCGTACCTTAAAAAATTCTCAAGATTCACAGCCCAGATCAAAGAAGTCATCGAAACCCAACAAGACAAAAGAAAAATCTACGCAGACAAAAGGCGTAATCCGGCTCCACCATATGCTCCAGGTGATAAAGTATATGTGACCCTGCATCCCGTCAGCAAGGCTGCCACTGGACAATCCAAAAAGTTTATGCCCAGACGAGATGGACCCTATGTCATCCTTACACAAAGATCACCATCCACATTCGAAATTGCCAGCCTGGACAATCCCCAAGTGCCCCTGGGCGTGTACCACACTTCTGCCCTGAAGGCCTACACCCAGGACCCCATCGAACGTCCTTGCAATCCGTTGCGAAAGCGAGGACGGCCACGAAACTTACCCAAAAGAACTGGTGCTGGCCCCTCGTCGGGACTACGTCGGAGCCAGAGGGGGAGGATGTAACCAGCGTTATTCATTTATGTTATTATCTTATATGTTTGTCCTATTATCATGTCCCCGTCACCTGTATATATTTTCATGTTCCCGTTATGTGTCTATATATTGTTCCCGTTATTACGATTGTAACGCCCTCTACATATTTATGTCTTTCCCGCTGCACGGGAAAGCTTCAGTCATGTAACTGCCTCTTACGGTGATGCGTATGTAAGGTTTGTCCCTCCCCGAGATATTGTATGTTAGGCATATGTGATTAAAAATGTTTATGTTCTATCCTTGAACAGTTATTTAGTCAATACGCCTTATAATAGTAGTTATCACAGATTACTAATTTGGTGAATATATCGATTCAAAAAGAAACTAATATCTGTTCCTAGGTTTAACTACACCAGGAGACTCTTCACCTGGTAAGTTATTATTGTTATCGAACACGTGTCACGTTTAAAACTTTACATATATCAAAAATAGATTGTGTTTTAAAAGTCAGACTTTGTATTCATATTCTAAAATAAGTATTTTTTACTTCAGGTGCAACCACACCCCGTAAGAAAACAAACTAGACTTAATAAAATACTCAATAAATATGGTTATAAAAATAATTTGAGTTTAGGGTTAAATTTAATAAATAACAAAAACATTTTTGAAATTAGATGACTCTACTACTGGTAAGAAAAATTATGTGATTACAAATAATTTTATCAATCGCCTGCATTATCAAATGTTAAATTTTATGTTAGTTGTGACTAAATAAATTGATTATATAATAAAGAGGCGCATCGAGTCCGGGAATATCATTTATTTTTAACATTCTGTTTTAATAAAATAGTAGTTATCATAGCTTACTAATTTGGTGAATATATCGATTCAAAAAGAACTAATATCTGTTCCTAGGTTTAACTACACCAGGAGACTCTTCACCTGGTAAGTTATTATAGTTATCGAACACATGTCACGTTTAAAATCTTACAAATAATAAAAATAGATTGTCTTTTAAAAGTCAGACTTTGTATTCATATTCTAAAATAAAGTATTTTTTACTTCAGGTGCAACCACCCCCGGTAAGAAAACAAACGAGACTTAATAAAATACACAATAAAGATGGTTATAAAAATAATTTGAGTTTAGGGTTAAATTTAATAAATAACAAGAACAATTTTTATATTAGATGACTCTACTACTGGTAAGAAAAATTCTGTGATTACAAATAATTTTATGAATCCCCTGCATTATCAAATGTTAAATTTTATGTTAATTGTGACTAACTAAATTGATTATATAATAATCAGGCGCATCGAGTCCGGGAATATCATTTATTTTTAACATTCTATTTTAATAAAATAGTAGTTATCACAGATTACTAATTTGGTGAATATATCGATTCAAAAAGAAACTAATATCTCTTCCTAGGTTTAACTACACCAGGAGACTCTTCACCTGGTAAGTTATCATTGTTATCGAACACTTGTCACGTTTAAAACTTTACAAATATCAAAAATATATTGTGTTTTAAAAGTCAGACTTTGTATTCATATTCTAAAATAATGTATTTTTTACTTCAGGTGCAACCACACCCGGTAAGAAAACAAAATAGACTTAATAAAATACACAATAAAGATGGTTATAAAAATAATTTGAGTTTAGGGTTAAATTTAATAAATAACAAGAACAATTTTTAAATTAGATGACTCTACTACTGGTAAGAAAAATTCTGTGATTACAAATAATTTTATCAATCGCCTGATTTATCAAATGTTAAATTTTATGTTAATTGTGACTAAATAAATTGATTATATAATAAAGAGGCGCATCGAGTCCTAGAAAGTCATTTATTTTTAACATTTGTTTTAATAAAATAGTAGTTATCACAGATTACTAATTTGGTGAATATATCGATTCAAAAATAAACTAATATCTCTTCCTAGGTTTAACTACAACAGGAGACTCTTCATCTGGTAAGTTATTATTGTTATCGAACACTTGTCACGTTTAAAACTTTACAAATATCAAAAAAAGATTGTGTTTTAAAAGTCAGACTTTGTATTCATATTCTAAAATAAAGTATTTTTTACTTCAGGTGCAACCACACCCGGTAAGAAAACAAACTAGACTTAATAAAATACTCAATAAAGATGGTTATAAAAATAATTTGAGTTTAGGGTTAAATTTAATAAATAACAAAAACATTTTTTAAATTAGATGACTCTACTACTGGTAAGAAAAATTCTGTGATTACAAATAATTTTATCAATCGCCTGCAGTATCAAATGTTAAATTTTATGTTAATTGTGACTAAATAAATTGATTATATAATAAAGAGGCGCATCGAGTCCAGAAATTCATAAATTTTGACATTCTGTTTTAATAAAAAAGTAGTTATCATAGCTTACTAATTTTCTGATTATATCGATTCAAAAATAAACTAATATTTGTTTCTAGGTTTAACTACACCAGGAGACTCTTCACCTGGTAAGTTATTATTGTTATCGAACACTTGTCACGTTTAAAATATTCCAAATGATAAAAACAGATTGTGTTTTAAAAGTCAGAGTTTGTATTCATATTCTAAAATAAATTATTTTTTACTTCAGGTGCATCCACTCCCGGTAAGAAAACAAACTAGACTTAATAAAATACACAATAAAGATTGTTATAAAAATAATTTGAGTTTAGGGTTAAATTTAATAAATAACAAGAACATTTTTTAAATTAGATGACTCTACTACAGGTAAGAAAAATTCAGTGATTACAAATAATTTTATCAATCGCCTGCATTATCAAATGTTAAATTTTATGTTAATTGTGACTAACTAAATTGATTATATAATAAACAGGCGCATCGAGTCCTAGAAAGTCATTTATTTTTAACATTCTGTTTTAATAAAATAGTAGTTATCACAGATTACTAATTTGGTGAAAATATCGATTCAAAAAGAAACTAATATCTGTTCCTAGGTTTAACTACACCAGGAGACTCTTCACCTGGTAAATTATTATTGTTATCGAACACTTGTCACGTTTAAAATCTGACAAATTATAAAAATAGATTGTGTTTTAAAAGTCAGACTTTGTATTCAGATTCTAAAATAAAGTATTTTTTACTTCAGGTGCAACCACACCCGGTAAGAAAACAAACAAGACTTAATAAAATACTCAATAAAGATGGTTATAAAAATAATTTGAGTTTAGGGTTAAATTTAATAATTAGCAAAAACATTTCTTAAATAAGGTGCTTCTTCTCCTCGTGAGGAAAATAATTGAACTACAAATATATTTGGTTATCATCTTTATTATATAATATAAAATTTGTTAATTATAACTTAATAATTTGTATATAATTAAAGGGGCATCAAGCCTAAGTAATTAATAAATTTTAACTTTCTAATAAAATAATTATATTTTACACTTTTGTTAAAAATAACATTTTATTTAAAACCTAATAATGTCAATTTTTAGGTACAACTACAACAGGAACATCTTCACCTGGTCAGTTATCAGTTATAATATAACACTTATAAGTACAAGAATTAAAATTGAACATAAGATAAAAATATTTTGTTATTTAACTGTCAAATTTCGAAAAGATTTTAATATAAAGTTTGTTCCATTTAGGTGTATCCTCCCTTATTAAGATACAAAATTACTAAACTTAAAATAACATTAACTAAAACGTGTTTTAGTCAATAATCTCCCAGTCACGAAAATTTAAGTATTAATAAACACATTTGAATGTTATGTGTTTCGTCTCTTGATGGCAAACATAATTTTATTTTAAATATTTTTTTATTTCTTGTCTACATTGTAAGTTATTAGGACGATCATTAAACCTCTGACGTTAAAAGTTGTATATATACTCCTGGGTTCTAAATTGTTTTTAGTCATGCACCCAATTTTTAATTCATAAAAATACTTCATTTTACAACATTTTTCTTAATTCAAAAGATTTGAGAAACAACTTATGAACTCTTTACAATAATTAAAATATTTTAAATTGTATATAATAGGAAAACTTATTTGACAAGAACTAAAAACAACTTTACAATTTAAAAAATTCATTAAAAGTTATTGGTCAATTGTGTCCTATTTATATTATATTTTGTTTTCAGGTGCATCCAGCCCGAGTAAGTAATCAAACTATCTTATTATCCCGTTTTAATAAAAAATTAGTTTTTATATATTACAGTTTCGTAAAAAATAAAGATTCATTTATAAATTAATGTCCATTTTTATGTGCAGCAACACTAGTTTCGTATTCATTTGGCGAGTTATCATTCATAATTTAGTATAAATATAACAGTTAAAATTTTGCAAATGGTAAATATGCATTGTGTTTTAAGAGTTAGGCATCTTAAACGGATTCTAATACACATATTTGTTCGTTTGAGGCGCATATTTTCCTTTTAAAATTCAAAACCGCATTTAATAAATCATTGTGTAAATGGGGTTTAGACAATGACAATACAGCATTTTTCTTTAAATGTCACAAAACATTTCAGCCCTTTGCAGCTCAAAATTGATACAGAATGAAATACTTTTATATTTCGTACGAGTTAATTTTGTATTCCACCGTTCAATTTCAATAACATGCATTTAAAGCTCCATTAAAGTATTTTATTAGTGCATGTATGTTGACAAAAAAAATGTACTTAAAAATGCAATTAGCAAGAAAAAAAAAGAAAACATGACTTTAAAAGTAATTGATATTTTGTTGTTGTCCGTGTATAAATATTACTAGGAATCCATGCAATATACTTCTTTCATAAATCTAATGGTAATAATATTTATTTTCATGATATTAATATTCATACATATTTACTGGTTTTTATTTGAAAATTTACCTACTGTGCTGGTGGAAATATTGAAAAACTAATACGTATGATTGAATTATCTAATTTGTGTAGATAATATTGTGAAACCCACCTATTATTAAACCACAAATTTAGTGTCCGATTCTTTGAGACTGGTTTTCGACCAAATCTGAATTCCAATTATTTTCGTCAACTACCTGACCTTGGATTTCGTCGCCAAAGAGTGTCACTAAATTCAATACTAAATCTGTTGTTTCATTATAGTTCGTTTTCATTCTAAGACGACACTATCATGCATATCTTCATTAATGTACCGCTTAGATAATTTTACATTGCCATGTTTGGTGAAATATTGTTATTTGATGAGTGAAATTTATTTAAATACGCCTAATTATTTATAAAATATATTTCTTGTGTATTTTAGATTCGGGAACCAAATAGCCGAAGGAATCGCTGTTCTAGTGTATTTCACAAGGACTGTGTGGCAAGCTAATACACTAGATATAATAAGAACTGTATTCAAAGACAAAGAATTAAGGTGCAGCACTGTATGTGGTTTGGGGTTTCTGTTCTCTTTGTAAAGCGAAATCGCAGTTCTCAATTAAAATTTGTCAGAAAACCGTGTGTGTTGTATGCGTAGAACATTTTAACACTTTAATAATAGAACGTACAGGTCAAAGATGTGCCGAAGGACT
Organism: Troglohyphantes excavatus; assembly: GCA_963932185.1. NCBI lineage: Eukaryota > Metazoa > Arthropoda > Arachnida > Araneae > Linyphiidae > Troglohyphantes > Troglohyphantes excavatus. The sequence continues at coordinate 61,821,278 of OZ010678.1, forward strand.
ATTGGATCCGATTAAAATATCCGGAAGCAATATTGTGTCCGTGGTATCCCAACAAAAAGCGTTCTGCTGGTGCAGTAGGCTTGGGCGATGATGACAGTTTGCCATTTATCGCCAGCCATTAATCTATATTTTTCGATTAATCGAAATTACCGATTAATTGATATTTATAAGATATATATTGATCGAGTATTTTTGATGCATCGATATATCGATATTTCATGAGTAAAAGAAGCACAGTATCAATGAATAAACACAATTAAGTTTTCCTAAAACTTACGTCATAGGAACTGGACTTTTCTTAAAAAAGAGAAAGAACATTAGGTATTATCCGAAATCAAAGCATTTTAAACATATAAAAGGGATGATTTTTTTTATCTTTCTAAGCTGATTGATTATAACAGTTTATTTAAATTATTTTCAAAATTACGGACCAAATTAATGTTTGACAATTAATATTCTAGCATTACAGAATTGTTATTTCCAAGAGCTTCAATTTTAAGTTTCATATATCGATATATCTAAAATTTTTATCTCATAATCGAAATACGATATTTCTTTAAAACCATTATATTTTAATGTAACAATTTTAAGAATATTTGTCAAACCGTCACCATTTGAAGAAAATTCTATAATTTAATATAAATTATACAATTTGTTAATTATTTCTAAGCACTATGACAAAACAGTAAAATATAGGAAGCATGAATAAATAACAAATATATTTTCATAAGTCAAAATGAAAAAAAAAAACTAAATTAATGGCTTTGTTTGAAGTTATATATATTTGTCCATTTCATATATTTGATTATTTAATATGGCTAGCAAATAATTAGAAATTTGCAAAGTTTAACAAACGTTAATGACATTAAACTTTAACTTAAAAACATTGGTACTTACCAGCGGAGTTTTGTAATGAAAAAAAATATAAAAAGTATTTCTTGTAACAAAATTAAGCAAAGAGATTGAATAACAGAATCGCCCTTTACCCCGGTGAAAAAATAGAAAAATCTGCCGACCTTAAATCATACATACAATATAAATACTAAATAACGTCTTTAAATTGAGCACGTGAGGCTATCGTAATTTAAGGATACAAGCCACGGAGTAAAGAAAAAGGTGGAGATGATTTGGCGAGGTTTCATGAGACGTAAGTTAGCAACCCCAAACTAGGCACAAACAAACCTAGTTTGCAGTAGTTTTCCTAGAGGGAAAAATAAATTTTCGCCAAGTACTGGTACAAAGTAGTGCTTTGGAATAGCGCCAAACACTTCGCCAGTTCCTACTTTTTAAGCGATTGCTTACTTCACATTGCAAACCGGTTTTAGACATGTTCGCAGTTCCACCTTCTTCTTTACTCCGTGGATACAAGCACACGAATGATGACTGCGGTTACAGCATAATTGCGTTCGTCCTATTGTTTTTTTTAAACAGGTTTCAACGGAAAGGATTTCGATTTTGCTGATGAAGTTTTGAAATAAGAGTCATCGCTGAAGTGTAAAATAAATGTTTGAAGTTTGATATTATTGGAAGATAATAAGCAACCATTTTATTCTCATCTCATTCGAATGGAATGTTATTTACAACGAATTTTTGAAAACCGTCTATTTCTCACGAAAATTGATGGTTTAAAATAATCGCAATTACGTGTTCCAAATAAGTTTTTTTTTTAAACACGATTTCTTAATGACACCCTTCGACCTCCCTTTTCGACACTGGTCTAATCCCGAAACCAAAACTATGCTCTCTGCCCGCTGCCCGGCCACACCCAAATGTCAGACAAGCTTAACTTTAATGAGTAGCTTATAAATACAAAAAAATATATTCATTAGTTAGGGATTTCTTGTATAGTTCTGTTGCATCGGTTTAACAGTTTTCAAGGTTAGGGATTCATTTGTTAGGGATTTCTGTTTTCTTGTATAGTTCTGTTTAATCGGTCTAACAGTTTTCAAGGTTAGGGATTTCCGTGTTCTTGTATAGTTCTGTTGCATCGGTTTAACAGTTTTCAACGTTAGGGATTCATTTGTTAGGGATTTCTGTTTTCTTGTATAGTTCTGTTGCATCGATTTAACAGTTTTCAAGGTTAGGAATTCATCTGTTAGGGATTCATCTGTTAAGGATTTCTGTTTTCTTGTATAGTTCTGTTGCATCGGTTTAACAGTTTTCAACGTTAGGAATTTCTGTTTTCTTGTATAGTTCTGTTGCATCCGTTTAACAGTTTTCAACGCTAGGAATTCATCTGTTAAGGATTTCTGTTTTCTTGTACAGTTCTGTTGCATCGGTTTAACAGTTTTCAACGTTAGGAATTTCTGTTTTCTTGTATAGTTCTGTTGCATCCGTTTAACAGTTTTCAACGCTAGGAATTCATCTGTTAAGGATTTCTGTTTTCTTGTACAGTTCTGTTGCATCGGTTTAACAGTTTTCAACGTTAGGAATTTCTGTTTTCTTGTATAGTTCTGTTGCATCGGTTTAACAGTTTTCAAGGTTAGGGATTTCTGCTTTCTTGTATAGTTCTGTTGCATCGGTTCAATGGCATTGTGCTGTACATCAAAGGTTGAGATTCCGGTTTTACGCATGCTCGCCACTATTTCTTAGCATCCCGAGTGCTCTTTCGTATGACTTGTGTTCTTCCGTACTTCCGAGTGTATTTTCGGTTAATCACAAAATCGATTATTCGTCAAATTGATTAGTACTCATCAAATCGAAAACTACGTAATCAAAATCGCGAAGATTTTTTTTTTTTTTTTTTAAATTCCGGATTTTTGATTAAATTCGATTTATGGCCGAAGCCTAGCTGGCAGGACGTCCATTTGAGATTAAAGTCGAAAATTAAAAAGCGAAGTTGTCTAATACACACCACTGCTGACGCACACAAACATCTAGATTAATTAGACTATTACTAAAGGTCTAAAGACTATTACCAAAAGTCTAAAGACTATTATTAAAAGTCTAAAGACTATTACTAAAAGTCTAAAGACTATTACTAAAAGTCTAAAGACTATTACTAAAAGTCTAAAGACTATTACTAAAAGTCTAAAGACTATTACTAAAAGTCTAAAAACTATTACTAATTACTAAAAGAGAGCCCGATCGGAAGAGTATCGGTGTAGCATACACACGACATCTCGAGTTCGATTCCGTGTGACATGCCGAAAGCACTGCGGCACAAAATTAAAAAAAAAAAAAACTTTTTTTATTTTCAATTGTAGTGGGGACCACTGTATAAAAAACGTGCTAATTGAACAATGGCACCACCGCGGATCACATAGCAGTATTTCAAGGACCGCCATATGGTCCACGAACAACGGGTTGGGAACCATTAATCACAACAAATATATATTTTTATATATATCTTTGAAATAAGTAGAAAAGAACGACCTTTCATCGGAAAGGTCCACACCTTGAAATAAGGCATTGAATTGTTTCAGAAAGCTCAACGCAGGGTTACTAAAATGACCCAAGAAAGTTCAGGCATGGATTATGGAGATAGATTAAGGTATTTGAATAGGTATTGTTTGGAAGGGACAAGGGCTAAAGGAGATTGGATTTCACTGTTCCAATTTTGTAATCAGAAGGATGTCGAGGTTTTGAATTTTAATATGAGGGATAAAGCGACAAGCCACGGGTTTAAATGAAACAAATATTTTTTTTAATTAAGGAGGGAGAAACCACAATGTTTATAACAGGGTGATCGACAAAAACTTTCTAGTGGATATTGTTAATTCTACAGGAGTAATTAAATTTAAGAAGATTTTACATATTCATTGCGATATTAGAATGAATCAACCTTGTTGGGTCCTGCTCTCGTAGTGGGTCGTCAATTTTTATATTGGTATAATTCAAAAATCTCTGTCATTTATATAAATGTATGCATTTTACATCTTGTGATAAATCTTTCCATAGGGATAAACATTAAAAACAGCAACAATTGCATTTCAAATTTGGCGCATTAGGTATGGCAGACATTTTGTCAAAAAATTTTGAAGGACAAAAAGCACTTCGTATGAGGGTCAAAATGCGACCATACATTTAACCCTTGTCACTCGAGGAACGTGTTTGATAATGTAGTCTTCTTATCGTGTTGTTTTTGCGTTTAGGATGAATAATTATAATTTTTTTTAAAAAAATTATGCGTGAAGTTAAATATTATTTTCAGTATGCCAAACATACATTGAGTGGTTCTTGGCATTTGTCAAATCCTAAAAAAAAAAAACAAAAAAAAACAGGGGTCGTGAGAGATTTTATATCACTCACATACTTGATGCTTCTAGGTAACAAACATGATTTTGATTAAATTTGTCAGAGAATAACTTTTTAAACTCAAGAATACGATGTTCTCTTTCACTTTGAAGAACATAGAAGAAAATAACGCATCGTTATTTTGGTGACTTAAATGCAACAATCGAGTGCAAAGGGTTCATAAAATTTGTTGATAGACAAGTGAAGTCAAACTTTTAAATGGAGTAATGGATAAGAAAATGGATAACAAAAAAAAGCGTAGTTTATATTCGAGCAGTTCTTGTTCAATTTGAAGAACAGGGAACAAAAGAACAGGTTGTTATTTTTGTAAATGAAAGTCTTATCGAGTGTGAAGGGTTAAATGTTATTTTAATAGAGAAATATGCTTCCCACATCATTTGATTGAGATTTCAGTAAAGAGTTCGCCTTCCCCTCAACAGGGGGCAACAGAAGAAAGCGCTTTTGTTGCTGCCGCTGTTCGGACGAAAGTGCGATTTTGTGTTTCCTTCGGGGGAAAGGGGGAGGGGGGGGGGGTATAGAATTCCGAAAGATAGGAATGTATGGCGTTCTTGCGACCGACATAAGATTCGTTCATTGGCTCGCGGGAATCAATTGGGAAAATATCTGATGTTTCCCCCAGCAAAGACAATGTTTAAACAGGATTTTATTTTCAGAACACAAAAATTCGATTTCGACAGTGCATACACATCTTTGGTATTGATTGGGTTCCAATTGAGCGTTTCGATGCTTTACATGTTTTACAACTTGAGTTGCGGATATGTTAATGTGCATAAATATATTGAAAGTGGAAGTACTTTGTATTCGTCTTGCGATCATTATCGCCAACAAATGGAGCGCCTGACGCTCATTCCGTTTTATTTGATTACTGATAATGTTGTACTGCTGGGGACGAGCAGATGGTCCATCGAAGGCATCAAAGACGAAAATTAAAGTGTTTTTTTTGCAATTAGTTGTCAATAAACAAGGGCTTCGTTAACCGGCTTTGAGTTATTCGAAAGAAAAAATTACCAATACAATTAATACTTCCCGTTTAACAAGTTAACTACGTTTGTCGACGACGTGTTGACAGTTTTTCTTTTTGCCTGGTGGGGCGCACAGTGAAATTGTCAGAAAGATTTTCAGAACTAAAAATGGATAATAATAAATTTTAAAAAATGCGAAAATCGATTTAAAGTAAGAATGTTTTGAAAAGTAAATCGAAATTTTTAATTTTTAAAAATGATTGTTCAATTTGGTTCAAATTGTAAACATTTAATATGAGTTTTATACTTATTACAACTTTCTGAATTTGTGGACAATTTACACAAATGGTTCTAAATTTTGGCACGGATTTAGAAAAGTATAAAATTAAAATTTAAAATTTCATTAGAATAAGATTAATATTATGATTAAATTTTTACCGCTTGCTGAAAATAATAAAAAAAATATTTTAATTTGAGAGCATTCTCTATTTAATTTTCCTTTTTTGAAAAAAGTTTATTTTACTTGTAATTCACATTTTTCCCTATCCCATCCTATAAAAAGTAAAATCCTCATTTTTGCAACTGATTCAAGCAGCTCTTTGGTTATTAAATAGGACCATTAAAATGCCAACATCGGCACAAAAAATGTGTGTCATACATTAAAAAAAATCATAATATTTCCAAGCAATAAAAATATTTATAGTAATTTTCAGGACTTTAAGTTTCCCAAACCCCTTAATTTTAAACTAATATTTAATCTCCTAACCCATAAGCAAAATAAATGGCGTAAAATTATTTTACGCAAAGAATAAATGGAAGCCCCGCAGTTTTTAGCATAATGACACTTATTTTATCCGAGTTGAGCAACCATTTATTATTCCGTAGTTGATAACCCTTGTTCCTCCGATCACGTTATTTAATTTTGGAAAAAGTGTCCCGCCTTCTGAAAACGGGCGATAAGCGAGAGAAAGTTTATTTCAAATAAAAAATGTTTAAAATATGATGGTGCAGAGTTGTTTTTTTTTTCACTTGCTTGCTTGTTGTCGTTGGCATAATTGTTTTTACACTGAACGACCGGGAATTCTTTTTTCGAACGCGTCGCTTTAAAGCTTGGGGATATTTTTCACCTAATACACCCTTTGTACTGCGACTCTCAGTCACCGAAATAACTGGTTCGTGTGTTCTCTGTTCTCAAAATTGAATCAGAAGTGCGTGTTCTTTAACATAAACAACACTTTTCTTTCGTTAGCTGAGGCCTCCGTGGCCGAGTGGATTAAGGCGTCAGCTGGGAATCAGAGGATTCCCGGTTCGAACCTTACGACGGACTAGACTAAGAATAGTAAAAAAGTAGCGATATTGCGATCGGAGGGTTGCCAACTTCGCTACCAAAATACTAGAAAAGTCGTCAAGAACATCCACACAAATTAACGGCGTGTAAACGGGACTGGTGCATGATCAATCTGTTCGGGGTCCAAAGTCCCGACGTCTATTGAAGGCGTTGGGTGCCAGCTCAGGTGTTGTCCTCGTCATCTGACCATGGTTCAAAAATACGAGGCATCGTTCTCGGATCTTTCCTTCGAGATAGGCTCCAAACCGTCGCCAATAGCCCACTGTGCAGCTCTAGTGCGACGTTAATTAACCTAACCAACTAACTTTCGCTAGCTCGTTCTTTATCTGACTCCATTTAAAAGTGTGACGTCATTTGCATATCAACATATTTGACTCACCCTTCGCAATCGAGTATCGGTTATAAGTCGCCAAAATAACGACGTGTTATTTTTTCCTTCCATGTTCTTCAAAATGAAGGGGAGCATCCCATGTGTGGGTTTAGATAGTTATTCTCTCACAAACTTTAACCCTTTGCACTCCGATGTCCCCTCTCAGGCGCCAACATAACGACTTGTTCTTTTGGTTCCCTGTTCTTTAAAATAAAGAGAACGTCGTGATCTTGTGTTTAAAAAACATCGATTTTTTTTTCAAATTGTTCTCTTGCAGATCCGAAATATATTACGATTTTCTCCCCTTTATGAGCATAAAAAATTGTGGGTAAAAGAACAGAAAGAGGAATAACTGTTCTGTGGAAAGAACTCAACGTCAAAGATGTTCGCGGAGTGCGAAGGGTTAATAGGCATTATTTTTGTCATCTAGAATTATAGGTGCGTCATGTATACGTTGGTTATCTAAAACTTTCTTCAGATTGAAATTCCTCACAACATTTGTTAAAAAAACAATTGACAAATATGATGAACCACTAAATATGTTTGGTATACATACTGCGACATTTTTATTTTTAGAATATCCACTTTAAATGTAGTAAGAACATGCTAAAAAACATGCTGTATTAGTTTTAACACTGTTATAAAAGCATTGAATTCCTTCTACCCACAAATGTTAGAGAAACATGTTTGATATTTATGTTCTTTTTGTGGAACAGTTCTATCCCCCCCCCCTCTTTTTTTCTTTTTAAAGAGATGATTTTATTTTTAGAATATCCACTTTAAATGTAGTAAGAACATGCTAAAAAAACATGCTGTATTAGTTTTAACACTGTTATAAAAGCATTGAATTCCTTCTACCCACAAGTGTTAGAGAAACATGTTTGATATTTATGTTCTTTTTGTGGAACAGTTCTATCCCCCCCCCCCTTTTTTTTCTTTTTAAAGAGATGTTTTTATTTTTAGAATTTCCACTTTAAATGTAGGAAGAACACGCTGAAAAACATCTCCTTAAAATGAACAAAGGAAAGGGATGGAACTGTTCCACAAAAAGAACATAAATATCAAACATGTTATTCTAATGAAAATGGTTAACACTTGTGGGTAGAAGGAATTCAGTGCGTTTATAACAGTGTTAAAACTAATACCGAGGGGGAAGGGAAAGGTACATTTTAATCAACATGGACAATAGTTCCGTTTCCCGGATTTTCAGGAACGTCTCTTTTCAAATATTACGTTTTCTGGTATTTAAAATTATATCGTAATTCAGAAGTTGGGGTTAAAACTTTAGCTTCTAGCAAACCATCGAGCAATAAATTGAACAAGGTTTAAAAATTGGTATTTTTTTATTACTGGAACTAACGATATAATTTATATTCTTGGGAAACACAGAATTCCGTGACACATCCTCTAGATACGTTTACCGATTAAACGATTTTTAAAAAAAAAAATTATGCAAGATATATTTTGTAAATCAAAATAATTTCCTAGTATATTTTTTATTAAAGAATCGTGTGGAATTATTTAGGAAACATATGATGAACTCTAAATTACTTAAGTATTTTTTATTTATTTTTAATCAAACACCCTGTAAATTTAGAATAAAAAAAATCCTTAAATTAATTTTTAAAGTGTGCCCTATTGAGTGTGTTCCTATTTTCTCTCTCGGGCTCAAGTAATTAATTTAGCTCGACGATTAAAGCATCGGCGTAGCTCACACAAGGTCCCGGGTTCGTACCGTTGTTATCACATAAAAAAAAACTGCCAAATAAATATCGAGAAACACGGGGGGGGGGGGGGGGGCACAGCAGCGACCTATTTCCGACGACTCATGGGGGAACCAACTTTTATCTAAGACTTTAATAAAAAAGAACCGATACTTTCATGCGGCAGATCTTTTAATATAAAAGTAGAAATGTTTCCAGCTCAGTGTCTCTCCTCGGGCGGATTTATTTTCAATTGAAGAAAGTTTAAATTCTTTTCCTCTTTTGCTTACACGGGAATCATCCTCTAATCCCGAGGAATTCCCGGGATTTAAAAGGAAATCCCAAATAGGTATAAAAGGATCTCCCCTTTTGGCGGCTGCAGCAAGTCTCCAATGAAAGTCGTCGGATCTTTCGGGATGGTGACGTACAACGGATTTACATTGATGCCATCTCGTAATAAAAGTCAACCGATATTTCTTACGGTACGGACATTGTAAAATGTATCATTTTACAAAAACCACATTGTAAATATCAGCCTGTTTTATGGACCAAGTTCGAAATGAAAATGAAAAGTAATTTTCGTTTATTCAATTTCGAATGCTACACTACTTAATAAAATCTGAAATTATTTATGTCGACAACAAAATTTTTTTCGGCATTATTTTTCATCGATTCATTTTAATTATCGGCAAAAACCTTTACACTTTGATGACAATGACTGATCATTTTAACGAATCTGGAACTTGGAAATAGGATACGAAATATGTACATTTGATGTCTGGCTATCAAATATTTTTTTTTTTTGCATTATGTGTTGTAATGAAATTTAATTATGCGAGACACACCGAGAAATTTTTATATTCTAGTTATTTGTAAATAACTTTTGCATTAAGCGAATAGAAGCTCTGTTTTAAAAGTGAAGTTTGTATTTCTGGTATTGGAGTATCTACTGTATTTTGTGAAATATAAAAAACTAGTTTCATTGAAATTGACTTTTGGATAGCGATATCGTTTTAGTAACTAAATACAGTTTTAAGATTGTTGAAAAGTAAAGATCGTTGAACACAATACACAAGGTATAAATAAAAGAGTAGACTTCGGTGTAGAAAATGTTTAGGATGGTAAAATTAGTCTATTTGTAGGAATATTAATATCGTAATTATGTTTATATTTTTATATTATTGTAGTTAATTTTGTAATAAAAATGTAACTGGTAGTTTTGGAAACAGTAGACCTCGCGACCAAAGTTAATATTTAAAAAAAAAAAATGAAACACTAAACATTGAATTCAATGACTTCAATTAACATTCATGCCGAATTTGAAGAAAATCGAACAAACCGTTTAGTAACGACTGAGTAACAAACCCATTTACAAACAGACGAAATGCCGTAAGGTCTAGATAACAGAGACCTCCCTGTCACCAAGTCAAAACATAAAAACAGTCCAATGAAATGGCTTTTAATTAAAAAAAAACATATCAGACCTAGGGATTGGACTGAAATGAAATGTTATGAATTCATTCAATAAAACCCCTTCATTTTATGAATCCCCTCAGACCTCACAGAAACAAAATTTTGAAAATTCTGCGATTGTCAAGAGGCGATTTTCGCTAGTTTTTATAATAGTTTCGTCATTGAATCACTTGATTTCTAACGAAACAAGAATCTTCAATTTTAATTGAAACTCATTTACTCCTATTCCTTTCCGGTGGAATAAGCTCATTTTGGGTTCTTATACGTATATCTCCACAATTTAAACGAGCTTTTCAGGCCAAGTGGATATGGTCGCTAACTTTGGACCAAGAGGTCGCTGGTTCGAGTCGACCGCCCAGACACTCACCCACGATAGTCCCCTCCCCAAACAATGTTACACATAAAATATCTCCATGTCGGCAGGTTTAATAAAGAAATGGACTTTCGCTGTAAGTCCACTTCCATTTGAACCCCATCTTCACACAGTACTTGGAGACACGAGGAGTCATCGTTTAAGGGGCGCGATAACACCTAAACTTTATTATTTTTGATTTTTTTTCAATCAAAATTTTAATATATATTATTTAAATTTATATAAAACAACATTATTTCACTCACGAAAATTCAATAATTGTTTGTATTTTTTTTTTAATTTAAATTTCATTTTTTAAAGTTTTTTTTTTTAAAACTCTAAAGCTTTTTTTAAATATTTATATTTTTCTCCAAAAATATTTTTTTTATTTTTTACTGATCATTTGAACAGATCCATTTGTTTCCAGGTACTTTGCTTAAAATTTTTTATGCCACGTGTATTTGATTTTTATATAGTTATTCACAATAGCACAAAATAATTCATTAAAACCAAAATATTTTGACTTTGGTAATTTAAAAAAAAAATACTACTCGGAGCTCATTCGCATTCCAATTTATAATATGCACATATTTTATAAAATGTTCATGAAATTATACGATTTGTTATAAATAATAAAAAGAGCTTGAGCGTTTAGAAAAACTTAATATTAAGGGAAGCCAACACTGAGATAAAACGATTTATTTGTTCTTTGAAAAACATGCCTGCCATTCCTTACACAATCTCAAAATCTCAAATAACTCTTTAAAAACGTTGATACAGTTTTAGAATTTCACAATCAAATTTTGAAAATCCCATACTCTTTTTTTAGCAAATAAAAAAAATCGTGCATTTTACAATTTTTCGGGTAGTGTGTCGTCCGTCCTCTTAAAACACGCCCTCTGATGACATCCGCGTCACGATCAACAATGGCCACCCCCTCACAATGGCTCTTCGACAGCCGCATCCGTATCTCCGAGGGGCCAGACGGCAGTTTCCATTACTTCCCCATTGTTTAGTCTTCTTTTTTTCTACACCTCTCCGTCGAACTTTCGAAAGAAAACGAAGCAAAAAGCAACATACATAAAAATAAATCCCTCTCTTCTCTCTGCATCAATACATTTAAAAGTTTCTCTTTCGTCTTTTGGCAATGAAAAGGTCCAACTCCCCCGTCCTCTCTTTTTTAGCGGGAAGAGATTGCCCAATGGGGATTCGGTGCGGGTTTCTTTTGAGCAATCACTGCACGATCCCGTGAGCTCTTCCTTCTTTTTTCGTTATTATTTTTCCTCAGCTGCAACATGAAGCATTTCATTTTTTTTCCATCCTTTTTGTTCCTCTTCCTTATTTTTTGATGAGTTGGTCTTCTTTGTAAATTCTTTATTGTTGCGCCGATTTACACCATCGGACTTTTGTTCTTTTGTGCGATATAGTGCGAACGTGTTTATTTTTTAGGGAGCAGAACAAGCTAATGTGTGGGCCTAAAAGGGTACATAATCTGTAAATGCCTTGACTATAACATTGAATCAATAAGACTATCACTTAAGTGAATAGCCCAGTGGTGAAATTTTCCGACTCATAATCATAGAATTTTGGATTGCCATATTAACTAACAATACAACGATCTCGTGGTCGGGGGGTAGCCAGCTTCGTTCCTCGTCAAATGCAAAAAAAAAAAAAAATCATTTCCCTCCATCTATAGGGGACAGGTGAACGTTAAACATGCCATAGCTCAATGTATTCACACTTATGTCAGTAGCGTGGGGTGCCTTATCAGGTGTTGCCACCGTCATTAGATCTTTGTTCAGTTGGTTTGGTTTTGTTAATGAACGTCGCACTAGAGCTGCACAGTGGGCTATTGGCGACGGTTCGGGGCCTATCTCGAACGAAAGACCCGGGAACGATGACTGGTATTTTTGAACCATGGTCAGATGACGAGGACAACACCTGAGCTGGCACCCGACGCAATCTCAATAGACGTCGGGATTTGGACCCCGATCAGATGTATCGTGCACCAATCCCGTATACACGCCTTTAATTTTTGTGGATGTTCTGGACGACATTCTAGTATGTTTGGTAGCGAAGTTGTCAACCCTCCGATCGCAATATCACTACTTTTTTACTATTCTTTAGTCTATTCCGCGCAAAGGCTCGAACCGGGGACCCTTGGATTCCCAGCTGACGCCCCAATCCACTCGGCCACGGAGGCCTGACCTTTGTTCAGACCCCGTTGTCGCCGGCGCCTCCGTTACCCCAGGTTCCGTCCCACACCACTTCAGTCAGTCTGGGTAACACAGTTCAAAGAGTGTGGCGAAGGTGAACGAAGTTTTAGAAATTAAAATTAATCAAAACTTATTTGAGTTCGATTATGTGCCAGGAAAAGTTCCGATTATTATAATTATATCCATGAAAAACGATATGGCACAAAATATAACCTAAAAAATAATATAATTATAAACAAAATAAAAATTATTACGACCTAATACAGAAATATACCAGTGCCAAATCGGGAATTTTATGTAATTGGGATTTGCTGTTTCATAAAAATCTACTTGTCGAATAAAAGGTTGCTTTTCCAAAACCCTTATATAATTATGTCTACTAATAAACAAAATGTAGCCCATACGTTGTTTCATTAATTGGTTAATCGACTGCATAGAAGGTACTCTGAAATGTATGATGCGGGAGCGCAATTAAGCGACCTCGCACCCGTAGAAAATGTTTTAGGGCTGTCACTGACGAGGCCCAGAGGCGGTTTAAAGATTAAGTGGCATAAAGAGGTCTATTGAGAGCGCCCAATTAGAGTAATAGGAAAAAAATCGAATATCGAAAGAAGAATGAAAATATAATAAAACTTTTAAATTTTTATTTACTATTATATCAAATTCTATCGATGAGGTAACGTTGGAACATATAGTCTTTTTAATGTCTCAATTCAATTGTTATACCTAAATTTAAGCTTGCTAAGTATCTGATAAAAATCTCTTGAAATTTAAGTAGAATTGTTTAAGAAGAAAATTGTATTTAGGGGATTTTTTTAGGGGTTCAAAAGTTTTGAGCATTTCGTGATTAAGATCAGTAGTATATATGCTATTCAATCTTTTTTGAATATTCTTTTTTCATTTTAATTTAAACAATGTACGTCAAAAATAATGCGAATAACTTATGAATATTTGAAATACATAAAATAATCTTTCTAAAAAAAAGGGAAACCGACTTTAAGAAAAATGCGCTAAAAAGTAAAAAATAATTTTTAATTTTACGAATGAGTTGAAAAAATTGAATTATTGAATATCAATTTTATATGTAGTACAACTTTTTAAAATCGGCGCCAAAATTTAGGTATGATTTTTGTAAATTGGCACCAACTTCCAAAAGTTGTACTACATATAAAATTGATATTCAATAATTCAATTTTTTCAACTCATTCGTAAAATTAAAAATTATTTTTTACTTTTTAGCGCATTTTTCTTAAAGTCGGTTTCCCTTTTTTTTAGAAAGATTATTTTATTTTTCCCTTTTTAGATTTTAATTTAGCAGGGGGCTTCGCCCCCTATTCACCAAAAAATTCTAGTAGCAACTTGTGCTGAACAATGTATATTTTAAAACAGTTCCTAACAAAGCCAATAAATGCATGTTAAACGAAATGTCATTGTTGTACAACTTCCGTTAAACAATGAAAATATTTTGAAATCATATAAATTGTTTAAAAAAATCCGGTTAATCGACATTTCCGGATATATAACAGCCGGATAACCTATTATTATTTTAAAGATTTTGCCTAAGTGGATTTTTCTCTATCCAACAAAAAAAGAATTTTCGAAATCGGACGAAATTTTTTTTTAAACGGTCCGGTTAATTGAGAAATCCGGATAGTTAAATACCGGATAACCGGATATTTTTTTCAAATTGCTCCCCTTTGAAACATCCCCTATCCAACAAAAAAAAATTGTCCAAATATCTGAAGTAGAATCGAAATCCCGCGCGCACATACATAAAAAAAAAAAAATACATATAGGTCGAATCTATAACCTCTCGACTTGGCGCGCGATTTGGCGGTTTAAATTACTGGCGGTTTTATTTTGGAGTTTTGGTGGGCGCGCTGGGCAGTCGGTTAAAAAGAACAAAAGGCAAAAAAAAACCATTCCCTATATTTTAACTAACATAATTCTTGATACATTTGAGATAGGGGCGCCAAAATCATGCTTGCTCGTGTCTAAAACGTTTCCTGCGCCGCCCCTGACAAAGCCGCATCGTTTTGAATGAGACCCTTGATTTGCAGATGGCTCCATAACAAAGGAAGGACGCCACTGATGTACGCCGGTTCTTCATCACGATTCTCTTGCGACAGTCGTAATTCGGAATTGCGGGAGTGTCAAACGGGAATTGTGTTTATGTCCGCCGTAAAAACACGCAGCGGATTGCGGTCCCCAGTGTGGAAGCAGATGGATCGAGAAGTTTTTACTCAAAAGAAATGTTTTGATTGCGAGCATAAAAATGAAGGATCGAGGAGGAATGGATGCTGGAGTGTAGATGCAGAAGAGTTTTCAGTAGATAAGCGTCGACATGTTTATTGATCTCAACTATAATATATTTCACTCAATGACTTTTACCCTCCATTGAATATTACAAACAAGCGATTGCTTTTATTTGCAATTTTGAAATGTGTTCAAATAAGTGGCAAATATTTCAAGAAGGGATTTTTTGAATTAGCCTTTTCTGCAGCAAACACAAAATATAGGGTAAAGTTGTGTTCACAGTAAAAGATTTTAATTAAAAATTTAATATATTTAATAGAAAATTATATAAAAAGTTTTATTTGTCATCTACATTTAAAATATATTTTTTTAAATATAATTTTTTTTAATGAATTTAGAAGTTGTGTATATTGTTGAACAAATTGCGGATCCGTTATGAGAAAATTTCAAGTCATAAACTTCCAAAATTCTTTCAAAATCGATAACTGATTATTCAAACTAAGTTATTTTTCAATTTATAAAAAAAACTTTGCTAAAAAAAAGATACTCTTGAAAAAAAAAATCCAAACTGTGAACAGTGTTTTCTAAAAATATTAGTGTCAAACGCTCTGTTTAGATGTTTTCTTTCAAATGGCTTGTATTTGCAGAGATTTTAATTCAACCATTATCCTTCTTTTTTAAAACTTTTATTAACGGGATTCTTAATTTTAATGGAAAAAGTTATTAAAAAATGTTTGCCACAGTTTTGGTCACCATAACTTAAAAAAAGACGTTGAATTGTTAGAGAAAATTCAACACAAGGCTACTAAAATGGCCCAAGGTAATTTAGACATGGATTATGAAAATAAATTAAGAAATTTGAATTTGTGGATGAGAGGAGTTGGATGCGATTTGTTTCAACTGTTCTGATTTATTAAACAGGGGGATGTCGATTGTTTGAATTTCAATATGAGTGATAGCACAAGTGGTCATGAGTTTAATGAAATAAATCACATTTTAACCGGGGAGAGAGAAAATACTAGTTCCATAATAGGGTAATAGACAAATGGAACAATTTAAGAGTAAATAGTGTTACTTGCACAGAAATAAAGGATTTTAAGAAGAGGTTAGATATTTATTGGGGAATAGTTAGGATATATTGGCTAAACCAAGTGTTTTGGACCTTGAGCCTGTTGGTGGTCGTCAATGTTTGTATTTGTTTGATTAGAAGCTAAATTCTTGTATAGAAATTTTGTCTATGGATTACAATTTTACCAATTATGACATCCCTCTTCCCGTCTCATCTCCATGTGTAGAATTTAATTGTATGCGTGTTAGTTTATTTTATAAAAATATGATAGAGAAATTGTGCTTTTCATTATATCTGTAGCAAACGGAATCAGTGAATTTTTGTCGTATACCGTTTTCAAAACTGGTCTTAAGTGGTGGCATGTCGCTTGGATGACAATGTAACGGAAGTACACGGCAGGCCTGTGTGTGAGGGTCCATTCTCGCTCTCGTGTTACACGGCGAATGTCGGAACTCGAATTCTTTCTATTACGATGTATTTCATCTCTATACTCAAGACGAGGATCGAACCCCCAATCTTCGGTCCCAGCGTCACTGTCTGATGGGAACTCGGATTACGATTTTGATACTCTTCTGACTGTACCACAGAGGGCTCGACCTCAAATTGGATATATTAATACAACAGAAAAAAAGTACTAATATTTCTAATAAAAAAATGTGAGTAAGCACACTCCTCGCTGTACGATAAGGTTTGGTTTATAAATACTTTGTATACTCGTCTGCTGAGCCTGCTCTTTCTTGTGTTTTTATTAAGCTTTAGATATTTCCGCTATTGTTCTAAAGTTAGACATTTTGGTATAATTTTTTCCGACTTGAAGTGTTGTTTTAAGCAGTTTAATGATCTTATACCGCAACTGAACTTTAGAGAGATACTAGTTTTAATTCATAGTGAATTCGGCAAATCGTCCCTTCCCACTCCATTGTATTTAAACACAAACAATTTAAACTGTCAGGTAGTCAAATGCAATTACAGAAGTTGTTTCGTTCTCTTCAATTTAAGCACGCACTTGCCACAATCAGTGGATAAGTGCTGAAATGACAGCAGTTAAACCGGTCAGAGTATGCAAGTAATTTGACTCACTTTCCCTATTAAGCGATAGAAATGTCGGACAGAGGAATGTGACATTAGCAGCCTGTTTGAGGAGGTCAATTATCTTCTACACGATGTTAAGTTATTTTTTCACAAAGT
The DNA here is from genome assembly GCA_963932185.1 of Troglohyphantes excavatus. Classification (NCBI taxonomy): domain Eukaryota; kingdom Metazoa; phylum Arthropoda; class Arachnida; order Araneae; family Linyphiidae; genus Troglohyphantes; species Troglohyphantes excavatus. The sequence goes on from OZ010678.1 coordinate 61,838,472, forward strand.
TTGATTTGTGAAGCATCACCATTTTATTTTGCTTAAGTTTCTGCTGATGTACCCTTATCGATTTCAAAACGTATTTCTGCATATATATATATACTAGCTGAAATACCCGTTCTACGCACGGGAAGGAAATAAGTTACAAACTAGGTACAAATACAATATTTATAAGCGAAATAAATAATATTAATTTGTCACCCATCGGAGGGAACCACAGTATTAAAAGTTACAATTTGTACCGAAATTTTATTAGCAAGGTCTCGCAAGATTGATGTATAATATTGTTGATATACATACGATACTCCCGTTGATTTATTTTAATAGATTTAATTAAATAGATTCCCAAACGAACGTTGCTACCGTAGCACTAAAACTATTTGGCTACACTCAGTATCGAAGCAGGGAACTTCTGCTTGCTACGCCGATACTCTGCCAGTCGGGCTAAAGTGATCACACCAGCCTAAGTGGGAGTATCGGGTATATGAAGTGAACCCCAGGCTTACTAACATCGAAAAAGGGGTTTCACACCCCCTTAAATACGTTCGATCGGAACAAAAATAGCTTACTTTTCCTATTTAAGGTATAAGTAACAAATTTTCCAAATTTCTTCTTCATAGGTATACGGGAAGTTGGAGGAATTAGTGATGAGTGAATGAGTGGGGTTTTTCGCATTTATATATATATAGATAGATAGATATACACTAAAATTGACGATAAGAGACGATTTTGAAAGTGAGGTCTGTGCATTGCCGGATCTCTGCTTCATCTAAACCCCCCAATCCAATGAGTCGCGATAAGAGCCCCGCCGGATCTCTCGTGATGTTCCCCAGTCACTCGCATTACAAGGGGGTCCGTAGAATGCGGCCATCCGACCGAGCCCCCCGTGATTATTCTTGGGATTTAACACAATGGCAGCATCGATTACTGGCCCGATTGCAGTCCGCATCCGATTATTAATCGAGTTTAACGCCGGCGATGCATCGATTGCCCCCGATCCACTCGACGAATGCATTTCCTGCTGCGGAATGGATAATTTCGGGTCGTGTATGATTGGCCGATGATTTTGATTAGCATTCCGCGTAATACACGCTTTTAGAGAGAGAAAGGAAACTGGTATTCCCACGAATGTTCACTGTAGCAAGATAGTGTGAAATGTTTGAGGATGATATGGTCATTAGAAAATGGGATATTGACATGCATAAGTATTTCCTTTCGGTACGCGAACAGTCAGCACAGAGTCGTAATGTAAAAAGTGAGATTATGCAAATCCTTATAATTCCACGTGTGAACAGCCTACGTGAATTGCATACGATTGTGTAGAAAAAAGTTGGAAGCGTCGATCAGGCTGTTTGTGAATCCATTCCCTCCTCTGGTCTTTGTACCACGTGGATGGGAATATCGCTCTGAGATTCATTATGTGCTTCATCCCCCATAACTCCACGAGCAATAAGCTTATGGGGATAAATAACGTATAATCGTATAGAGGAAGGTGGGTCGCGTCAACTAGCTTGGCCATTTATACACTCCCTCTCTCGGTCCAAAAGTATTCACGAATCATACGGTCCTTATCCGGTCCTTATCAAACCAATCCGATTTTATCAAGGGTTTTTAAAATGCAGCGTCTATTCCTGATGAATTTTGTTGTCATCAATAATTTTAAAAGTACTCATACTGTTCAAATAACATGTTATTACTGTCGTAATTTCGAAATGAAGATAAAATATTTCAACAAAATCCTAAGTACAAAAATTTCATGAACCATACTTTTATAAAATATGCATGGTTTCTGAAGTTTTTAATTTGACTACATAAAACCTTTAAAAACCTGCCCTTTTCCTTCAAATTTTCAATGCTGAATTTTTTAACATTAAATCTGCATAAAATATTTAATTCTACAACTTTTAGGAACTGATTTCTTTAGCTGGAACATCCATTGCAATAAATTAAAATTCTCTTTACAAATGATAAGAAAATGACTGGTGGAAACATCAAACACATTTCTCTCCGTACAAAATGTCTCCCTCCCGTTGTGTATTCTTCGAAAAGAGAAAAATCTTCCTTTTTAGCTGTAACCTTCACCTCTTTTTATTTTTCAAATATCATATTTTATACCATAGCTCCGGGCGAAACTCCTGACACATTTTTATGTCACCGTTTGTGCTTTTCGAAACTGCGCAACACATGACGGAAAATAAATAAATGGTATGCGCAAAATGGATACGAAACCATTTAAGAAATAATGTGCAATAAGCTGTATGACAGGGATCTTGTATAACCAAGGATGGATTGGAACGAATCAATGTTTCTTGAAAATGAAGCATAGTTAAGAACTCGTGATCGGAAGTTCCCGAGATCGATTTTAATTGATTACTGCAAGTTATTTTTTGGTACACGTCTAAAAATTGTAATTATCTTATCTTCCCAATCATATATACATATATAAGCGATATTTTTCAAGGTCGATGTCTAAAAGCACAATAGTTTTTTTTTTGGTGTATATGCCCATTTTTCACAAAAATTATATCTTTATATCGACATAAAGATGGAATATGTCTCTTTCTTCTTGCACAAGTATTGTATGTGAATTCTCAACAACAATTTGTTGGTGCTGGTTAAAAAAAAGTAGTAATATTCTTTTTCAGATTTCCGAATGTTTACAATAGTGGACATCCAACCATTACCTCGCTTACATTTTAAACAATTCACATAGAAGAAGTGTTTATTATGTTAGTTACTGTCTGACCGCCAGAAGAAAACCCCGATTAAAAATTTTGTTGCCTGTCGGCTGTCATAGAAACGGACGATTTTACAAAATTATGGGGTGGGAAGTAAAAGGAATGGTTTAGTAATTAGTATTTTTAAGGATTTACTTTATCCTCACAATTAAGTAAAATTGCCCGTTTCTATGGCAGCTGTCCGACTGGCTCAGGGTTTTCTGTTGGAGGTTGAAACATCTAACAGGCAAGCAACGACCGACGACCCATAATGTGTGGCCACCCTATAGTATTAGTATAATCATTTGGCATAGGCAGTTCGCATTGTAAAACGTACGGATTGCTGGATGTCAATTGTGAAATTAATGGATCCTGTTTTTTTCAATTACATTTCTCTCGACATGTTTTAGTTATTTTACGTTAATTATGAAAATGTTTTAAAGCTATTTTTATGGTTGTGCTCCAATATAGTCACACACGAAAATTTATTTCGTTGTAAATGTTGAATATATGTAATATATAGAATACTTTCAAGAGGTTAAAAGATGGTTATTATAATTAATCATTAAAAATGTTAATATTTTTATTTTTTTTACTTTCGACGGACCATCCCTTTTTTTAAACGTAATAGCTATACAAACCATTTTTTAAAGCAAGATGAAATGCATTTCATGTTTCCTACTATTTTTCTGCTATTATGATCTTTTGAAAAAAATAATAATTAAAAAAAAAACGGTAATGGCTTTCTTTATACCTGTGGAATTTTCATTTTTCCATTTTGAAAACATTTTTCATCGTACAAATATATAGCTCGGAGGAATATTTTTTTTATACATGGGTATATTTTTTGTACTAACGTTTAACGATCTACTGAAACGACGGTGATTGGTCGTCTAGCTCTTCACTGCAAGAATAAAAAGTGAAACTATTTGAAAGAAATTTGTATACTCTTTTGTGATTGCGCAAAACATCGATTTAGAGAAACCCATAGTAATGATAGAGGAACTATTGGAATATTTCTACGTAGGTATAAAATTGTATAGTTAGGATTATTTTGTATATTTGACGTTGATTAATAACTATGTTGACTAATATTTGCTGGAAAGTTTCTATTCTTTAACTTGTATTCTAATTTTATTGTAGCCACATGTCTCAATTATTGAATAAAATCTGCAGTTTTAAAACCTTCACCTTAATAACTTTAAATCACGCTGTTAAAAATGCACTTTTTTAAAGAGCATTTCGTCATTTTTGACGAAACAGATGCTTGTTCCGAATAAATATTTTGTCAAACTGACAAAAACTATTTGTTTTTTTTGTTAAAAAATTTATTTTGTCAAAAATAAGGACGATTTAAAAAAAAATATCGATGGCTCCACTCAAACAACGGGTCTCTTGATCTAAAGCCATGCAAACTATTGACCGTGCCAAGAAAGTTATGTTTAAATGTAGCAATATACGTATATAAGAACCATACACGAGCTGATACCAACAAAAATGAATCTGAGTAAATTAGTTACGTTAATTTTTTTTTAATTGTTTTGTCAGAAGTAAAGGGATTCAATGACAAAACGATTGTTAAAGTAGACGTAAATGGCATTGCCGATAGCAAAATTTTCAAAAATGATTGTGTTATTTTTGAGAGTGCAAAGTTTGCGATGCAGATTATCATTAAAAATGATAGTTTTTAATTTATAAAAACTCTAACACTCAAACAATTAGGGTAAGATGTTGTACCTTGCGCATACAATGATTGTATCACTATCTGTTGGGCGAGTTTAAAACAAGTCACTGTAGTTTATCTATTTACGCCTCCAAAAAGTTGTTCAAGTTGATGAGAATTGCAAAGTTTTACTGTGGGAAAATATAAAACTACTTTTCCCCTATTGAATGAAAGTATTATGCTTTTTACTACTTTTCTTCTCTAACTACTACATTTTGTATTCATGATTTAATAGTGCAGTCTTTAAAAACATTTTTTTTAGCTGCAAATTCATGAATTTAAAACGAAGTTTAGCCTAACCGAGAAATGGCTGACTGCTTGGTTTTGAAATGTGACCGAGTGTTGTACCTTGGACCGTTCCAAGGAACAACACCTCTAATATAACCAAATCAGTTTTCACTATATCCAATTATTAAATGATATTTCTTCAAGTTATGTAAACAATTTTAATATCTTCTAGCTTGTTTTTGGATTAGGCCTATACTGGAATATACCATGAAGTGAAATTGTAATGAAAATATATCGTAATAGAAAATATTGAGGAGGCAGTAGAATTATAGATAAAAAATGTATTGTCTATGGATCTGCTCAACAAATGGACATTTCAAGAACGCCACTGTTGAGACGCCATAAATCACAAAAGGAAACACGATCGGAAAGGTTTTGTTATAACAAGGACAATTGCTATTAAAAAAGGAGGGATAGACCAAAAAGAAAATCCTGGGTTTGACTGATACATCAATATATAAATAACAGACAATAAAATAATTTAAAAATCTGAAAGAGCCAAGTTAGTTTTTGCAATTATTGAACTTACATTGTACTTCTTGTTAACATACTTAATAAATATAAAGTTACATTTATATAAAGTTTATCACGATGTAAAATTGCGGTTCAAAGTACAATATGGATGGTGTACCTTTTTTTAATTACATAATAAAAGTTCTACACATTCCCAAAATATATATAACCTAGATTTCTATAAAACGCCATTCAAAATATTTAAAAATCAATAATACGCAAGTGACAAATTAAAATGTCAAAATATGTCGTAGGTAAAACATTTTTCTTTACTATAAACCCACTTTCTGTGCGTCAGTACTATTCTTTTTGTTTGAAAACTTCGCTTTATATTCCAGGATTTTAAATTCAAACTGAATGCAAAACGAACGTCCTGCCGGCAGGATGCAGTGATTGTTGGAAAATCATGTACACAATTGCTTTTGGGAGGTCTTTCTGACAGGACTTTAACCTGTACTTTCCATCATTAACCCTCTGAAGGAGCTGAGCGACTTAAGTCGTCCAATGATATCTAGTTTTTCCAACGATATACAAAAAAAAAATCTTAAAAGTATTCAACGTCGATTTTTTTACACAGACGAAGCGTTGGAGTGGTTTTTGGAATATATGTATACATGTCTTGGAAATATAAAGTAAAGTATTTGCAAATAAATCAAACTTTACAATTTTGCCCTTTTTCTAACAGTCAGTTTTCTAACAGACTTCGTTGTGGCTTAACGAACTTTGCAGTTTAGGTATCAGCACGACTCATCTAGGGTCAACCAATTGTCAATTGATGCAAAACTTTTTTTTTTTTAAACTAAATTAAAGCACATTTAAGTTTTAGTGTTTTCCTGCAATAGGCTGAAATGAACGCGAATTACGACAATTAAATAAATTGAAAGCAAAATAAGACTTCAAAAGTTCATTGCGGGGTAAACATCCATTTTGATCAAGGATAGTGAAGACCATATATATATATATATATATATATATATATATATATATATATATATATATATATATATAAGGTGTGCTCGTGTTTCGCTTTTTGAAAGGGGGCAAGGAAAGTATTCTTTTGACGTCATTTTAGCTCCGCCTTACTATGGGTTTTTGATCATTCTCATTGGCTGTGTGTTTCAAGCATTGCTACTTAGGTTCGATCCCCAGTTGGGTAACAACTGGTGATTTAATTTTTAATTAGCAAAATAATGTAAATATCTGTAAATAATTGTCTTCAAGTAGCTTCACTATTAATCCGTCCTTGTTTTGTTATTTCCCCGTATTTTACTTGATTAAAATTGTAACTAATTTAATATGTCCAATAAAAATGCATTGACATGATAGTTCCGATTCCCATTTTACTCTTTCAAAATTCATGGACAAGCTCTCGTGGTAGCTAATATTATTTTAATACGCTTAATTTATTAAGCAACTCTTTTGCAATTTTTACATACTAAATACAATACTTAAAATATAATTTAAACTCTTAAAATTTAACATATTTTAAATGAAATTAACGATATCACTTTTAAATAGTTCACAAAAAAACGAATAGATGGCAGCACGTCAAGAACCATTGGTTCAAATCGATTCGAAATATTTTATTTACGAAACAACTCTGCAAATCGATTCAAATTGTTTTTTGAAGCAAATTTTAACTGTTTTCTTTTAAATAAATTCATGACTTGTTAAATTAAGTACTCCTTGTCAATAGCTTACTGTTAAAACGGCTATACAAATGAGAGCATTAGACACGCCCACAGAAGTCGGAGGCATTATTATGACGTCAAAAGAATACTTTTCCCCGCCCTCCGTCTGGAAGCGCGAGAACCAGCACACCTTTTATATATAGTCTCTACTATCCTTGCATTTTGATAGCTTCACAACCGAACTAAAACAACTTCGACTGTTTCAGTCTAAAAATAAACGACTCAAAAGAAATAAGAATTCCGACTCCCCCCAAAAAAAGTTTGAACCATTTCAATTCCTTCGGCTGAGTGAAGGCGACTTTCACGATTTAATCTCAATTAGGCTCGTTTCCGTTAATCAAGAGAATTAGAGGAATTTTCTTCTCTTTTTTTTGTTTTGTTTTGTTTTTTCTCGAGGAATTCTTTTGACTCGGCTGGAAATGGGGATTTGTTGGTTGCAACGAGCCTTTCGGGAAATGCTTTTGTTGTTCGAATGAATGCTGCGCTTTTTTCCTTGAGGAATCGGATGTGGTTCTTCGAGTGTTTGTTTAATTGTAAATAAACGCCCGATTTGTAACAATAAAACTAGCGGAAGATTGGTTGAGGAAACATAAACAGCGTTAAATGTAATTTTAAGTTTTAAGTCAGGATGTAATGATTAAAAATGCAAACTAAAAAAATCAGCTTTTGCATACAAAATATATCTAAAATATTTTTTTTAATGTACTTTTTATTAAGAGGATAAAATATGGCGCCTAAATATTTATTTCTGTAATGTTTATCTGATCGTAAATATATTTATACATCGGATCACGCTTAAAACTTAAGGAATTTTTTTAAATCGTATTGCTACTCCGACAACTCCAGATGTTTTGAATAATTTAATTTTCAAGACTGAAGTAGCACATTTTACTTTAAAAACTATGCAAGCTTTTTTTAATAGAAATTTTCTTCTTGAAGACTATGCTGTATCAGTTAGCTTTGGCATTTTTCTTGAATTCAGGATCAATAAAACCCTTTTTACCCCACTGTTTTGCTATTCGCCATGCGCATGTAAAAAGAAAAGTATAAATAATGTTACATCAAGTTCCATCCGTGGTATAGACCAGTGGTCGGCAAACCGCGGCTCGCGAGCCACATGCGGCTCTTTGGCCTTTTGAATGTGGCTCTTCCACAAATTACCACGTGAGGGGGGCGGGTGCGTTGAAACTTCGTGGCAAAAATTAAAACATACAAACTTGACAATAAACTTACCAAGGAGATGCAATACCATTGTTCACATTAGTGTTTGTCAGTTATTGTTATGATTGAGAAAGGTATTTTAAGATGGTTTGGACACATAGAGAGGATGAACGAAAGGAGATAGACGAAATACAAGACGAGTGTGGATGGAAGAGTTGGAAGGGGTTGATCTCGGCGAACGCACCTCAATCAGATTGAAGACGATTTTAGCAAAGGTCAGTTTTTGAGTACCCTAATTAAGTTAATAACAATGTATCTACCTATATAGTATAAGTTTAAAAAATGTGGCTCTCAAAAGAAATTTCAATCGTTGTTCTGTTGATATTTGGCTCTGTTGACTAACAAATTTGCCGACCATTTGTGTAGACGATATGTGATCCAAGGTACAAGAGGATGCCGCTTGAAATAAAAGAGATCAGGCTTTCCTTAGGTTGTGAATGAGTCACTTGAATAACATACAATTATATTCACTACTTAATAATGTTTAAAAAAAAATTCAGTAAAGATTCTTTTTGTATCACTGAACACCGAGAAATCATAAACTAGAAACTTAAGTTGTTGGAAATACACATGACATTTTCAAAAAAATCGTAAATGAGACACACTCCATGCAGCGACAAATAAGAGGGTGGCAACTGCTCTCCAGTGTGTATTGCTCGAAATGGTTTGTGTTTTGGTTGCCAGAATACAGTATAAATTGGTTGGTTGGTTGGTTGGTTGGTTATTTGGAGTTTATTGGCACAATAGCCAAAGATGGCCAAGCTGCGCCAAACGCAAGGTCAGTATAAATTGGATCCGAGGTACATTGCGATCAAGGAATAACAGCCCTTCCTTCTCCACTGCATAACCTTGCCACCTACAACTACTAAGTGTTGAAGCTAATGTATATAAAGAACGAAATATGTCATTTATATATTGCTTCTAAAAATTACCTACTTATGAAATACAAAAATGTAGATAAGAAAGAAAATAAAGGAACTAAAATCATTTTCATATGCTAGAATATTATAATTACAATATATAAATATATTGTGAACATGAAGAAAATTTTATAAGGTAATGATTTTGTTTTCAAGGAACTATTTTTATTATTTTTAAAACTAGCTATAAATATTTTAATGTAGAACCTGCAAAAAAAAAAGCTATAAAATTTTATATTGTCTTGTGCGATAACAGAAAAAAAACCTGATGTCATCTAATAAAGCGTCAATTAAAATATACACCTTAAGTGATCATTCCTATATTATAGGTTATAATGTGGTGTACTATGGTCTAGCTCAGTGGATGTCGACCCATGGACCACTTATGCTGCGTGAGAAGATCTAAAGTGGTCCGTGAAACTTTTATACAATTATAAAGATGGTTTAGTTATGTATTTATAAATAAATGGTTTTGCATGCATTATTTATTAATTTTTTAAAAAATTATTTTCCAATAAATAACAATATATTTTAAACTGAAACCACCTTTTTTCTTCAATAAATTAGCTGTAGTTTTCATAGCGATTAAATTAAAACGAATTGTTATTATTTTTAAAGGAGACTATGATGGATCTTCTGCTGTATTTTTGGGATCAAAAGTGTGGTTTTAGCAGGTAAAAGAGTACACATTTTGGCACTGATGTAGTAGCGTGATTAAAACAGGATCGAGTGGTTTTTAATAGTTTTAATGAACACGATCCGACGAAAATACACATATATACAGTCAATAATCACCAAGAATTTCAGCAAACAACATACCAAGTAATATGTTTTTACGAATTTAAAAAAAAACACAGAACGCAGACTGCATTTTTTCGAAGCGTGAGTTCTGTTTTTCCTCGATTTGACTGTTGATCGCGGTTGATATCTAAATATATGTTAAATCTGATATATGCAATATCAGATTTAGTCGAGATGAGAAGTACATCCAGTCAAGTATTTACAAACTGCATTGACGGCGTTCTTAAATTCAGTGGAACCCAATTGCGCCGATGTTTTTGTGAAAAATGCAAGCTGTCATATGTCTGATTTTCAGTACAGAAGGTCCCATTTTGGTTTAGGTTCCTATAGACTCTTCTTATTTCAACACTTGAGACATGATCTTACTTGAAATTTGTTGTACAAGGTGTTCAAGCATTACTTTTACAACTTTTATCTTTACGACACACAATAAAACCTAAAATAAAAAAGATAGCTATGTTATGTTGCTTTTACATTTAACAGCAATGCATAAAATGTTTTTGTGCACAGTTTTTTACAAAACTATTAACGCACCATTCCAAAATCTTTTACGCACTAATACAACGTGCAGCTTTTCGAGTTTGGATGTATGAAAAGTATCTTTACAACGTTGACAAACCATACAACCTAAAAGAAATAATAACGTAAGCAACATATGTTGCTTGCAACGTCTCAACATTTTATTTATAAACTTATTTTTTTAACTGCGCACAAATAAAACTTCGTTACTATTTTACATTTACAAGTAAAATAACTTAGCCAACTTATTTCATATGGTTTTTATTGCGTGTCAAAGTTGTAAAGATAATTCTTAAACAACCTGTACATACAATCACTCATTTCCAAAATGCAGAAAAATTCTAAAATTCAGAATCCCTACTCAAAGGAAAACCAAATCACTCTTCCCTTCCCCCGACTCGTATCATCCCCCCCCCCCCCAAAGAAGAAGAGACAGCGACAACTCAACTCTGCTCGTGACACATTCCGCCCATCGTGGAAAATGAATCGGAGAGGGGGGGGGGGGGGGAGGGGTTACAACACAAAAGTGTCAAGAGAAGGATTTCACAACCTCCGATCTGTTCATTTACGTGGCAAACAATTTCCAAAAGATTTCCTTCGTATTTTTTTCATTATTATTATTATCTTCCATTTAATATAAAAGGCATGAAATTGAATATTCTATTAATTTTGAAGAGGCTTGCTCGGTCCCTGAGGGGGTCGTCTCTTCCCTGTGACCGTTTAATAAGCACTCGGTTGGGAGGGCGTTTCTTTCGAGTGTTAATTATAAATCGTCTGCATTTGACATTCTCCCTCCCCCCCCTCTAGAGTGTTGAAGGATCTTCGCTCGGTTTTCGGATAATTGCGTGGGAAAGAAATCTTTCCGAGTTCCTCCAACGAGTTCTGTTTAACTCTTTAATCACTGACGTTTTGATGATACTTTGTTTTTACTTGTTCAACTTTCGGGACCCGCGAATCTCTTACTTTTGACAGAACGTCTCGCACAGCCTGTGGATGCAACAATAAGGGATGACGCAACAGCTATGCTTTCATGGCATTTAAACGAAATTGCGTGGTTGGTTAAATTACGTTGCACTAGAGCTACGCAATGGGTTATCGGTAGCAATTCGGTTAGTTGATTGGTTGGTTGAATGAACGCTTTACTAGAGCTGCAAAGTAAGCTATAAGGTTCGGGAGCTAACTGGAAGGAAAGAACACCGTTTCGTAGTTTTGAATCATGGTTAGATGATGAGGACGACACCCGAGTTTACTTCTTCACGCACATGAATGCTTCCCTCATAACCATAACTCCAGATTTTTTTTGTCATATATTTTTTTATAGCTTCTTCCTTAAAAAGTACACCTTTTTGTAACGTTAATATATGCAATTATAAAAATGTGTACAATTCAATAAAATCTGGGAGAAGTTACAAAAATGAATGAAAAAGTATTGGATTTAGGGGGAGTGGGAGGGTGTCTGTCTGAAATTTTAAAGTACGAATAGACGAGAAGACGTTTGCACCACAACAGACTTCACGAACACCCCTCTTCTCGACAGACGATATTAAGTGAATACTGAGGAGAAATGGATTCCCTCCTATCGCAAGTTCGCTGAACTGTCAAAATCGAGATTCGATCTGCGACTCTGTATGTGGACACGAGTCTTCTTTGCTTCAATTTAAAATTTCACTCCGATTAACACCTAAACTGCTGTTTAACAAGACCCTATTTGTGTTGATTGAACTATTTATTACGGAGTACCATCAACCTAAAAAAGTATTTCTATCCTGATGACCCAAACAGCTGATTTTTAAGACGCTTCACATCAAAAGAAAACAAAAAAAAGTAAAGGGTAAATTTTTGACTCACGGCTGCTTCAATTCATGCAATTTTAAAGAGGCGTCCTTGCTTTATTATCTTAATAAAAGTTCTGAAGCGTATGAACTCTCGTTATGAGAATAACCGTAAAAAAAACACCTTAATTCTAGGAGAAAATTTCTTTTAGCCGACTCCAAATCATGATTATGAATAAATAAAAACTTCTGATTTGTAATAAACGTTCACATGATTCTTTAATATTTCATTCTTTAATATTTAATTCTTTAATATCTCATTCTTTAATATCTCATTTCTTAATATCCCCACAGAGTCTTAAAAGTAAATGGCAGTTGTCTAATATAATTTAATTCTTCTACGTGATATCGTCTTTTTCACAATCAGCTGCATTGTGGCATAATAAAATATTATATTTCCATAAACTATATACGCTTATATTCTAAACTTGTCACTGAGATTTTGTAGCAACAAACCAAGTAGTTGAAGTACAATAAAACACATTGTTTATTAGGTGTGACCATCGGCAAAACTATCGGTCAATTATGACCATCGGCCATTGTGACCACACTGTATTACTTTAATGTGAACTATATTTGGATTTTTTAGAAATTCTTAAACCCTGGTAAGGTAAGAAAGGGATTTCAAAAATTTATAATATCCGAGTCATTTTCTTTTTCCGAAAAGAATAGTGATCTATAAGTGTTGGTTGTTATACACTGAGGAGCTAGAAAAATTTGTATACCTGTCAAATGTCGTGTAGGAGTATCTGTATGATATTGATATTAAAACAAAATCTCATAGAAATAATGCATAAAGTAAATTACTTAAAACTTAACAATCCTCCAAAACAAAATGTGCTACAACATTTCTTCAGTGGTTTCCGGTGGCTCACTGGTACTAGCAATCAGATAGTTGCCAATTCGTACACGACGTGGACTTCAAAACGTTAAATTGTAGCGATCTTGTGCTCAGAGGCTTGCCAGATTGATTCTAAATTATAAAAATCGTTTAAAAATTATGCACAGTTCCACATTTGTGTAAACGGGACCGGCGCACGTTAAATCTGATCGTGGCATAATGTCCTGACGCCTATTGAAGTTCGTCGGGTGCTCTCGTCATCTGACAATAATTTTAAAAAAATACGGGGCGTGTTCCCGGGTCTTTCCTTTGATATATACCCCGAACCGTTCGCAATAGCCCACTGTACAGCTCTAGTGCGACGTTATTTCATCCATTTTCCCCCTTTAGAAGTATTCATTTACGAAAAAGAAATAAACAAAAAAAACTTGACATATTTGTTAACAACATAGTTGAAGAGAAACAAAAATATGCGTTTCAAAAATTGTTTTTTTTAAGATATCTACATTATGCGACAGCACGACGCAACATTTCCTCTCGTCTCCGTAAATTTCACGTGAAAACAAACTTATTTTCCTCACGCAGCTTATATTTTTCGGATAGGAATAAATGTCTTCACATCTAAATGATGGGTTCAAACAAATCGTTTGCTCCCGAAAATCGGATTTGTTCTGTTCCATTTCTCCTGTGTTTGCGAATGAATATATATATTTATATCCAAAAACACGCTCCCGCAGATAAAATAAGAGTGGTCTGTCATCTTTATTATTATTTGTTTTCGTTTTTTGTCTCTGGTTTGTTTTGCGTGTGTCGAGAAGACCGCGTAAATATAAATCATGAATGTAGAACTCAATACAGAAATGTTCGGTTAAACTTCCATTTCCTTTGCGGAGTTTTTTTTTCTTCTCTTCTTGTGTTTTGAAATAGTCTGGCGGAATAGAAAATATTTCACTAGTTCAGAATATTTTTTATTTTGTTTGTTTATTTTGCGCGAATTCTCTATTTAAAAGTACTTCCGAGCGATAATCCCAAGTTATGATCAAAAACTTTTCTGATGAGTTCCAGACAGGGCCATATTAGTAAACCTTAGTAGAAACCTTAATGTTCTTTAAATTTACTAGTCAATCAAAAACAATTTAATTACCTGCATTATAAGCTGTTCGTTGTGTTAGACTATGCTTTGCCATAAAGGAAGAATTTGCATTAAAATGAGATTTTAAAATATATATATTCAGTTTCTATACATTTACGGGTCATGTATTTTTATTTACCCAACTAAAGTATACGAATAAAAATTGGACGGCCAAATCAATCCGAATTCGCTAATTGTTATATAAAAAACAGAACTTAAAAAAAAACACTTTAAGTGATTCCCAAAGATTTTTTTTTTTTTGGTATACTCGGGGACAACCTAAGTTGAGCCTAAAGTAATTGAATATTTATACCTATCATAGCTTTCGTTTCAGGTTCAACTTAGGTTGTCCCCGAGTCTAGTGGAAATTGAATTTTTTTGTCAGCAAAAAAAGGACATTTTGAATAGGGCTTAATAAGAACGAATTGGTTTTATTTATTCCACGAACGAATTGGTTTTGTTATTATCTAAAAAAGTAAATTTTCGACATTGGAGAAAATTATCTTATTCCCGCTTCCTACTTTGCTCCACAGTGAAAACAAAATAGTAAACCTACATAAAAATAATATATTATCGGAATCTTCAGTTATAACAATATATTGACACACATAGCATAATTTTAGCTGAACAATTTAGCAAACAAATTGACAAAAGCAATATCCGTTGCAGTAGATAAACAAAAAAAAATCTTCGGAGCCTCAATGGACAAAATGCTGTTATATCCGTTGTTCACCCGTTTCTTTGTTTTGTTCGTAAAGAACCACTTTTTTTCAATACAAACAGCTATTCATTTCTGCCGATTCCACAAAACTTCAGGCCCCAAAGTTGAATTTCCTTATAAAAAATAAAGCCAAAAAGATTCTGACGAAATGTGGAAATTCAATCCACTTTCCCTCTTTTTGATACGCTACTTGAATTAAGTCCCGAAATGGAGGAAGATATAATCTGTTACTACATCCATATAAATAGCTCCTTTACACACAAAAAAAACTTTATTTCGAGCTCCCTTTCTCTTGTGTACAGGATGATTGATATATATATATATATATATATATTAGTTATTTCTTTGACCATATATATATATATATTATTTGATAAAAGAAAAGAGTTTTGCTTTAATGTTATTTCTTTGACGGATTGGTCCTCAAACATAAGTAATAGGGTACATAGAAATATTATTATTTCTTATTTAAATCGAATTCATAAAATATGCAACTCCAAACAGGGTTTGATTTCAGAGATCGACATTCTTAAAAATAAACTAAAATTAAATGGTTTTCCTAGTGGTTTTGTAATTTCAATCCTTGATCCTTTTATGCTTTCGATCATTGATCCTTGTGTAGCGAAGGCAAAGGCCTTGGTGTGTTAAATTTTTGTTTTATGTCTTGTTAAAAAAATTTTGTTTTACGTCATGTTAATTTGTTTATTCTTATTACAATTTTATGTTTGCTGTCTTTTATTTTGCATTTTGGCAACGTGTGTCTTCTCTTGTTGGGTGTTTGCTTTTTGCTTGTTGTCTGATTTCGTAGTTCATTTTTCATTTCTGCTTCAGTAGGCGTCGGAGGTCTGGCTAAGTTTCGGATATTTTACGCTTAGCCATCAGAAACGCCTGCTAGCCTTAGTTGTTCTTCTCGGCCTCCTTGACGAAGAGAGGGGAACACTTTGGCATGTATTCTTTTTTGTATTTTATACTCTTGCTTATCTTTCAGTATATATATATATATATATATATATATATATATATATATATATATATATATATATATATATATATATATATATATATATATATATATATATATATATATATATATATATATATATATATATATATATATATATATATATATATATATATATATATATATATATATATATATATATATATATATATATATATATATATATATATATATATATATATATATATATATATATATATATATATATATATATATATATATATATATATATATATATATATATATATATATATATATATATATATATATATATATATATATATATATATATATATATATATATATATATATATATATATATATATATATATATATATATATATATATATATATATATATATATATATATATATATATATATATATATATATATATATATTGAATATATATATATATTGAATATATATATATATTGAATTGATATATATATTGAATATATATATATATTGAATTGATATATATATTGAATATATATATATATATATATATATATATATATATATATATATATATATATATATATATATATAGATAGAGGGGGGGGGGAGAGACAGGTTGGTTGCGAAGTGGCGCAAGTACAGAGCAAAATAGAGTCAGAAATAGGCAAGAGCATTTTAAGTTTTGCAATTCGCCTTGACTATAATGTTGAGTAAAACTACATTCAAATCATTTGTGAGAAACGTACCCAATTAAGGGCCAACTCTACTGAACCAAATGAAAGATCAATCTGCAAAGTCATTGGACAATGGTGTTCATTCATTTTCGGATATTTGTGACTTATACCACCACTTGTTAGACAACCCGCCCATAGCTATGTATTTTGGAGTTGGTCCATTCGCGTATGTATATTTATGAATATTTCACGTATGAATATTTATTTATATACAATTACTATTCATCATAAAGATGTACACCTGATGTTTTGAATTTTAAAGTTGGTATAAACTTGTGATACGTTTCCAACAATAAAATACTTTAAAACACATAAAAATAATGTTTATTGTTTTAAACAATTGAAACAAATCGTCCAGTTTGTGCTAGTATATATATTTTTGCTAATACATGATATAAAGTAACCATTTGCACTCGTAAGGCGCCTCTCAGGCACCAACAAAACAACCAGTTATTTTGTTTTCCTGTTCTTTGAAATAAACGAGAACAGCAGGATATTGTGTTTAGAACATCAATCTTTTTTGCAACTTGTTCTCTTGCAAATACAAAACAGATTAGGATTTTTTTCCCTTTATGATTATAAAAAAATTTGTGGAAAAGACGTAAAGAGGAATAACTGTTCCATAGAAAGAACACAAATCGTAAAGTGTTCGCGGAGTGCAAAGTGTTAATAGAGAATTTCAAATTAAAAAATCACATGTTAATGCAAATTCTTCTCTTACTGCAAAACATGGCTCAAAACAACGAAAATCTTATAAAGGCAGGTAACTTAATTTTTTTTGCTTGACTAGTAAAATAGAAGAATATGAAGGTTTTTACTATGTTTACTTTACTATAGTAAGGTTAAGTTCACTGTAACTGGTGTAGTAAAGTAACCCCAAATGACGGACTGGAATGAGATGGCTGAGCAGATTGATATGTAACCGAATTAGAAGCAAATTATCAGAAAGCTCATTAGTATACTTTTAAATACATTTTTCCATTACACAATTATGCAATTATCTCATTCAGGGTACGTACACGTTGTTAACGTAAAATATACAACTTTTTTCACTGGACGAAAACACGTGTTATACTTACGTGTTATACTTACGCAGCAACACTTTTAGCACTTTCCCTAACAGAAAGCGAAGGGGAAAAATAGGCATTTAGTTGGACAGCAGGGTTGCCAAACCTCATAGTAAAAAATATTATTTGTTTCTATCATTGAATGTCCCGCCTTTTTGTTAATCGTGACACTTTGTTCAACAGCTGGAGTAGAGTTACCCTAAAAGTAATAAAGTAACCCCTGTTAGCGGTACCACAAGTTGAGAACCGCTGCTCTACACCTTGTATATTATTTTACTCCATAGGTTGATTCCACGTAAAGTTAAAATAATTTTATAAATGTCGTATTTTACTGTACGACTAAGTGTAACTAAGTACCGGTACAGAAAGAAAAAACGTATGTATTAACTTCATAATCTGACTTAGTGAGTTTTTCCTCTAATCAAAAAAAAATTGTGCGACTCCCCCCCCCCCCCCCCCCCCCCCCTTTTTTTTTTAAGGAGATACGGGAAGAGGAGCCAGAAATGAATGGCTGGGCTGCGATCAAATGTCTTCCATCCTACAAGATTCGCTTCTTACAGCAAGATGTATTTTGATATAGATTGGTGAAATCTCCAAATAAGATAGAAGGGGAAAGTGGGGGGGGGGGGCAGTACAGGGAGTAAGGGATATCGGGATGGGGATTTTCCAGTTTCAGTTGGATCTTGGGTGGGGATTATCAGGGAAAAAGAACAAATTTACTTTGGAACGACTTAATTTCGAAGGATTAACTACTAAGTACTAAACTAAAATGAAAAACTTTATTAATAATTTGTTATCTAATAGAAGTTATTTTTAAAATGATTAAAATGATGTACCAAAGAATTCATTAGCTAAATGGTATAATTAAATTTAAAGAAAAAAAATACATTTTCATATTGTCTTTGAAAATCTTTGGATTTAAATGAAATGTCACCGAGATAGTCCTCTATTAATGAAAAAATATAAAAATTAGTAGGGAAATTAGTTACTCTATGTTAATACCCTAAATGCAAGTTATAATGTGGTTTGCGATTAATCGCAATGGAGCAAATTCACATGCAAATATGTTGGGGTCTCGATATTTATCAATGTCATTGGCCCAGTATTGCAAAGAGGTTTGTTTTTCAACAACCAAAATGTTAGCTAACCATAGATAGCGCTATACTTCAAAATAAAAATATAGTTCAAACTGTTGAAAGAAGTCTCAAGCGGAACAGGAAAGCTCTGGAAGCTGTATGTGGATATTTAAAACAAGATGAATTCATTAAATCTTTTCTGGAACCTGAAAATAAACACACACTAGTTTTAACATAGACTATCTTAAAATAAAAATAGACTATCTTAAAATAATTTTCTCCTTTTCCCAATATACGATTATAAATATTTTAAATGTTATATTTGGATAATGTATTATTATATTTATATTTTAAAATTTCTTGAATAAAATGTAAATGTTTTTCTCTATGTATAATATTTTTTTTGCATTGACAATTTTGAGATTTTTTTTCATATTTTTAAGGGCATAGTGGCAGTAAAAAGAAATAGAATTTAAAGATAATTTTTACTTATTTGTTATTGTATTGTCACATAACAACTTTCCCACACCAAACAAAAATGATTATGCTCAAAAATTGTTGTTGTACAGCTATTGTACAGCTATTGCCGCCTATTACATCCACCCCATTGTACAGCTATTGCGACGTTAATTCAACCAACCAATTTTAACTATAACACCACAAAACATAAACTTTTCAATCCCCTCCCGCACCACCAGGTATGCCACCTTCTCAAAGAGAAATGGGAGAAATCCCAAATTCCTTCCCCCCTCTGCTTTCCTTAAAAAGCGGTTTTCCCCACGCTAACGAAAATTCATTAACCATTTGAAATATTTAAAAGAAGGCGAGGGCGAAACTCCTCCGGTAACGACCTCTTTGTGAGTTATGCCCGGAGACAGACGATTCTCATAAAGCTTTATTAGGAGAAGGAAGCAACAGACGACTGCGGAAACCCAATGCCTCTAGGAAGGATGGCAGAGTTGAAACAGAATCGCCGTCTTGGCGACCTTATGTTTTTTACATAGTTATCGCATGGAAAAGGACACCTCATAATTACCATTAACAACTTTTACCTCGTGTTACCTAAAACAATAACTTAATGCATTGAATACAAGGCCGATCGGAAAATAATGCTAACATGTTGCTTGTGCTTGGGACTCCAACTGGACATACAGACACTTTATTAGATTATAGTGAAAGTTGGTACTTGATTCCAAGAATAAAGAAAAGTGTAAAGATTTTAGTTTCAAAATCGCAGTCTACATTTGTGGAGCTTATTTTCAAAGAGGGACATTTCCAAAGGGAATGTTGGGGAAATGTTCCCTATTGAATGCAAGTTCCTCCTTAGATCTTTAACTAACTTTTATATATTTAATTTAATTGTCTGATGGACATGTCTGATTTTATTCATGTTTCAGAACACATATTTTTATCCGTGTATTATTTTAAAAAGGATAGGTGGCTTGTATTTTATTTTAAACCACAAAATACAACGTTCGGCATATTAAAGCAATTGCCCCAAAATGTGGTGTCTTAGTGGAACCATTAAAGTTTTTAGTTGAAAAGTTAGAAATTTTTATTAAGTTCCTATTTTAAAATTTAAACCCAATCTGTGAAATCGCCAATAAAAAAGAACCATTTAATTTTGCGATTGAGACACCAACATAATTGTTGCCGGTGTCGCATAATCCTCTTTCCACTGGATGAAAGGGTTCGATCCTGTGAGGGGGGACCATTAAGGGTCCATTTTCAAGTGGGAAAGTGGCGTCTTCATGAAGGCTAAAACAAAAGTATTTTATTCTTCTGAGGGCAATTAAATTGTGTGTTAATGTGATTAACCTTCATTTATACACCGATTGACCAAAATAGTACGACCCTACCCAAGGATAGTAAAGACTATATATAGAAGGTGCGCTCGTTTTTCGCTTTTTGAAAGTGGGCAAGAAAAGGCAACTAAATGACGTCATTTTAGCTCCGCCTTACTTTTGACATCATTTTAGCTCCGCCTTACTATCTGTTTTTGATCATTCTCATTGGCTGTGTGTTTCAAGCATTGCTACTAAGTTTCGAACCCGGTTGGGTAACAACTAGTGATTTAATTTTTAATTACAAAATAATGTAAATATCTGTAAATAATTGTGTTCAGGTAACTTCACTACTAATCCGTCCTTGTTTTGTTATGTCCCCGTATTTTACTTGATTGAAATTGTAACTCATTTAATATGTCCAATACAAATGCATTGACCGGGTAGTTCCGACCACTATTTTACTCTTTCAAAATTCATGGACATGCTGTCGTGGCAGCTAATATTATTTTAATACGCTTAATTTATTAAGCAACTCTTTTGCAATTTTTCCATACTAAATGCAATCTTTAAAATATAATTTAAACTCATAAAATGCAGTAAAAGTAACTAAATAAAGTTAGCTTATCACTTTTTAATAGAGCATAAAAAAACGAATAGATGGCAGCACCATCAAACAACGCGCCCGCATCTAGTTCAGCCTTGCCATTGGTTCAAACGAGAGCATTAGACACGCCCACAGAAGGCGAAGTAGGCGTCACTATGACGTCAAATAGTTGCTCTCTCCGCCTTCCGTCAGGCAGCGCGAGTACGAGCACACCTTTATATAATATATATATATATATATATATATATATATATATATATATATATATATATATATATATATATATATATATATATATATATATATATATATATATATATATATATATATATATATATATATATATATATATATATATATATATATATATATATATATATATATATATATATATATATATATATATATATATATATATATATATATATATATATATATATATATATATATATGGTCTTCACTATCCTTGGACCCTACCCATCTCTCATGTGCTTTCATATCCCAAATGCTGAAATGTTCGGCGAATACTGCGTTCAAAGATCCTTTGAGAGGACCATTGATTGAAATGTTCTGTAATTTGCTACTCGGGTCCCCTTTGGTTGTGCTTTACTAACCTTAACCTTTCAGTAGCCGTTGACGATCTCACGAGACCCATCGAGGCCCAATTGTTTGGCTCACAGTTTAGTCTTTAAACACTTTCACTACAGCTACTCTTGAACATTTCGCAAATGCAGCGGTTTTGCAGATGATCATTCCAAGTCTCCTGGAACCCTCAATCACACGACGGTCCAAGTCCATCCAATCGCGTTATTTTTCCATACCTCTTCAAACAAAACGCTTCCGATAACGTCGTAAGAAATCCCCTTTTTTTTTTAACTCTCTCTCTCCAACTACCGGAAACGGTGTGACGCCATAACCCATTTACTTCAAAACGGCAGGTGTTCATAATATGTTGGACACTCAGTGCATAGCATAAAAGAAACGTGAAAAAATTACTTGCTTTAAATGTGAACTTTTAAAGTGTTCCTTTTCTAAATACTCCTCTAATATTCAAAATAATGCTTCGATTCCCATTACCAGTGCCATCATTCAAACAATTGTACTGTATTTTTTATAACAAATTGCTCACGGCGACGTGCACATATCAAATAGTAAAATATACTTGAAGAAAAATATTGTTTTCAGTTAGAAGAAGGTTTCAGTTTAAATAGAATAAATCCAAAGTATTCTTTATTCAAAGTAAATCGAAGTTTTTTTAACACTAGAGTGAAATTTACTAGATTATTGACGTAAATAATACGTCTTTATAATCGGTTCGGGTACTGCGGTCTTCGGCAAATACTTGAGACACCTAAACGTATTGTTATTTCAAAAACCCATAACTCCAGGGGTCCATGAATGAGCCGTCTACTTTCAAAATCAGATAGTTCCATCTTCTTCACAAATTCGTATTTTTTTCTCCACAACTTTTGAATGAACTTCATCACATTGTAAAGCGGTATTCACCGAAAGAGTCGGAATCCAGTTTAAAAATGCATTAAAAGTCACGGATATAGATTCAAAAGTACGTGGCTTTCAATCGTTTTTGGCGTCAACAGTAAAACTTATTATAATGGGTATATTAGGTTTTGAAACGAGACGTCTCAAATAATCTATCATCGTTTACACTCTCAGAAATAGCTCCATATTTTTTAGCATTCAGTGGGCGTCCATTTCGACAATTCCTCATTGAGTTCTTTGACTTTTTAAAGAAAGTTGTTTTTACTCTGAATCCTTTTAGGAGGTTTTGGTTCCTGTATGAATATCGTCAAAACATTTCACAATCTTTTCTGGCACAGTCGACAGCGCGTGTGAATTTAGTCTAATGGTTCAAGTCGAGTTATCAATATTTGAATTCGTTCTCATTTTTGATAAAATAAATTTCGTGGAAAAAACGACAAAATGATTTCATCAATTTTACAAAATATGTATTCGGAGCATTTAGCTGGTGTCTGTTTCGGCAATAATGACAAACATTTCTTCGAAAATGGCCATGCATTTTTAAGTCAGAGAGTTCGTTATGCCGAAGATCTACTGTAAAGCATTTGGAATACTGAAAATACAAACAGACCAGTGGCCACCTGGTCTCTTACAAGGAAGTTCGTTCAAAGTGTTGAGTCTCCCATACATCGACATGTTAAGCTGAGTAGTAAACTATAACATATTATTGCTTATTGTTTTCAGATTCGGTTGACAAGTTCTTTGTGTATTGTGATACAACTCGTCAAGCTGAATCCATAAATAGTGGTAACACAAAACGGAAAATAATTCGATTTGGTCTGTTCGTACTCTCAGCACTTCCCATTTGTGCCTTTATTGGTTCATTTGGTTTGAATAAACACGTCAGTTTAGAGTTTGCAAATCCTGCCCGCTTTATCCTTTTGGCGATATCCGTCTACTTTTTGTCGCCAAGTACGGCGAATAAAACCTTACTACCCTGAGAGGAGAGCCGAAGACGAGCGCAGTCGCCGAAGAGAGGGTAATTACACCCTAAAAAGGAGTCATTTTTCAAGAAGAGTCCTTAACTCTCTTATTTATTTGAATATTTTTTCGCCGCGTTTCCAATTTCACGGGAATGTTGCTCTAAGCAAACAGAAGATTACAGGTTACCCGTGAAAGAAGATTAGGGTGAAAAAAAAAAATACTTTTTATTTTTCCTAAAGTTAAAATCAAAGTTTGGAATTAAGTCGCCTTTAGAGGACATTAGTGGCCGTTGGGCTATGATCTAAGAGGGGAGGGTAGATGATGAGGTGTTCCCTTTTTTCGGGCAATCCCGAAAACGGGAATGAGGAATACCTTTCATTTAAAAGGGGGTGAAATGAGGTTCGTCGGGTGTTAGGCTTAGCGATGTAATGGAATGTTTAATCAAGGTTTTAGTGGAAAATAGATTGCATGTATTTTTCAAAACACAATTTCGAAGACGAGGTGAAAATGAAGCGTTGATGCCTTTTTAAATAACAACAACTTTATTTTAAACAGAGAATGTATACAAGCAGGTTGGTTGAAAATAACGTAGAATTGCATAATTAGGTATTGGCGAGGGTTCGGGATCAGTCACAAAGAAAATACACGGGAACACTTCGTCATTTTGAATCTTTATCAGATGATGAGGACAACATCTTAACTGAAACAATACGCACCTGTGTAGGCGTGTGGATGTTTGGACAGATGATGGATGTCACGTGAACCAGACCCCTATACACGACGAATGGTTTATTGGAACGAAACTTTCTACCCTCCGATTATTGCAGTCCATCATTAGAATATATGTAACACAGTTCGTATATTTTTCAAAATTAATTGGAAGTTTAATTTAATACAATTTAAATTATCAATCAAAATTATTGTAACCTTTTACGGTCGAGAGGTGACTTGCAGTCACCAAAATAATGTTATTATGAGTTTTTGTTCTTTAAAATAAAAAAAGAACAACAGCTTTGAGTTTAAAAAGTAGTTCTCTCGCAAACTGTAATAGAAATGATTGGTGTCATATCAAAGCCCCAAGTATGTGAGTGATCAAAAACTTTCTTTAGATTGAAATTCCTCCAATAAATATATTCTTGATATATAGAAATTAGTAATCAACTTCATGCATAACTTGTTGTGTTTCTATAATTATCCACTCTAAACGTAAAAAGAACATTACGTTTTTGAAAAACAACAGTAAAGGAATGTAACCGTTTATCAAAAATAACGTAAATACCCAACGCATTCTTAGACTGCAAGGGGTCAAAAAAAAAAGTACCAAAAATGCAAAACCTTATCTTTTTCGATCCAAAAGTTATTACACTGCACTGACGAGGTAACACCTGAATCGGCACCCAACATAACCAAAATAGGCATCAGGACATTGGACCACGATGAAATTGAACGTGCCCCCGTCCCGTATACACGCCGGTGCAATTGTGGATATGTGTTACGACTTTTTGCAATTTAAGAACACTCTAATCACAATATTGCTTATGCTTAACTTGTCACGTGCACGTCGTATTCCATTTTGCAATTCTTTGAATGCTAGCCGGATACTTTACTAATCTTTACCGAACAAATCTTACGAATTTCAAAATTTAATTTATTAAAATTTTAAATTCAAATAAAAAAAGATAAATATTGTTATTTTTAGAACAGTTCCTCTATTAACGCATATATGAAAACCTATCCATTTGTTTCGGCGAAACTCGATAATAAAAAAACACATATTTAAAGTCATATATGCATGCTGACACTCTGCTTAGAAACATAGCATATCATCCTTGCTACAGTAAAAAAAAATTAAAAAAGATAAATATTGTTATTTTTAGAACAGTTCCTCTATTAACGCATATGTGAAAACCTATCCATTCGTTTCGGCGAAACTCGATAATAAAGAAACACATATTTAAAGTCATATATGCATGCTGACACTCTGCTTAGAAACATAGCATATCATCCTTGCTACAGTAAAAAAAAAATTAAAAAAGATAAATATTGTTATTTTTAGAACAGTTCCTCTATTAACGCATATGTGAAAACCTATCCATTCGTTTCGGCGAAACTCGATAATAAAGAAACACATATTTAAAGTCATATATGCATGCTGACACTCTGCTTAGAAACATAGCATATCATCCTTGCTACAGTAAAAAAAAAATTAAAAAAGATAAATATTGTTATTTTTAGAACAGTTCCTCTATTAACGCATATGTGAAAACCTATCCATTCGTTTCGGCGAAACTCGATAATAAAGAAACACATATTTAAAGTCATATATGCATGCTGACACTCTGCTTAGAAACATAGCATATCATCCTTGCTACAGTAAAAAAAAAATTAAAAAAGATAAATATTGTTATTTTTAGAACAGTTCCTCTATTAACGCATATGTGAAAACCTATCCATTCGTTTCGGCGAAACTCGATAATAAAGAAACACATATTTAAAGTCATATATGCATGCTGACACTCTGCTTAGAAACATAGCATATCATCCTTGCTACAGTAAAAAAAAAATTAAAAAAGATAAATATTGTTATTTTTAGAACAGTTCCTCTATTAACGCATATGTGAAAACCTATCCATTCGTTTCGGCGAAACTCGATCATAAAGAAACACATATTTAAAGTCATATATGCATGCTGACACTCTGCTTAGAAACATAGCATATCATCCTTGCTACAGTAAAAAAAAAATTAAAAAAGATAAATATTGTTATTTTTAGAACAGTTCCTCTATTAACGCATATGTGAAAACCTATCCATTCGTTTCGGCGAAACTCGATAATAAAGAAACACATATTTAAAGTCATATATGCATGCTGACACTCTGCTTAGAAACATAGCATATCGTCCATGCTACAGTAAAAAAAAAATTAAAAAAAGATAAATATTGTTATTTTTAGAACAGTTCCTCTATTAACGGATATGTGAAAACCTATCCATTCGTTTCGGCGAAACTCGATAATAAAGAAACACATATTTAAAGTCATATATGCATGCTGACACTCTGCTTAGAAACATAGCATATCGTCCATGCTACCGAAAAAAAAAACGAGCTAACATTTTCCCCTCTCCTCTTCTTTCGGAGCGCTTCCTTACCATAGAAAGACCCTCAAGGAAAAACAACTTTTACAGAAGAATTCCGAAATCACGCTTCAGAAACATCCTCGGGTCAAGTGCACGTGTGGCGGGAAAAGCGATGTTTGGAATGAAATAAATCTCACGACAAAAATTTTCACAAAAGCTATCAGGTGCAACCACTGAGATGCAACTGTAACTTCTGGAACGCTTATAACCAACCGGTGTCCCTACTGACCTAAAACAATATAAACACTGGAGTACGGGCCCCCATTGGGCGACAATGTTATGCCGTGCGGATGCGTACTGTTCGGAAAACAAGGCTGAGAAAATATTAACCCTTTGCACTCCGAGAACACTTGCGATTTGTGTTCTTTCTATGGAACAGTTATTCCTCTTTACGTTCTTTTCCACATATTTTTTATACTCATAAAGGGAAAAAATCCTGATCTGTTTTGTATTTGCAAGAGATCAAGTGGAAAAAAAAGATTGATGTTCTAAACGCAAGATCATGCTGTTATCGTTTATTTTAAAGAACATGGAAACAAAAGAACGGGTCGTTATGTTGGCGTCCGAGAGGCGCCTTCGGAGTGCAAAGGGTTAAAGCTTGGCTTCTGTAACGTTAGTCGTGTTGCGTCGGTCTTGATTATTTGACTAATTAATATGTGTGTCCTTTTTTTAACCGACTGAACAGCGTACAACCCAAAACTCCAAAATAAAACCGCCAAAAATTTAGACCGCCAAATCGCGCGCCAAGTCGAGAGGTTATAGATTCGACCATTATTTGTAAGTATAAAAGTAAGTATGGAAAAACATGAAATGTGTAACAAAATATTTTTGAAACCCAGAAATTAAGTTTTAACACTAGGATGTATGCACTTCATCCCCTGACAAACACAATATGAAAGGACTATTTTCCTACCGTAGCTAAAAAAGGTGTAAAGTGGTCGACCACGCTTAGTATTCCCTCCAGTGCTTATAATAGCTCAGTGGGTTTCCCCAATGGGCGTGGTTGAAGCCAGCTGAAAGCAGCAGTACTGTATCTAATCTCATTTTTAAAAGTGATTTAGTGGCATTTTATAATACCATTACCTTGTAGAATGTTAAATGCGCATATGCATTTCATTGTTTACTTTTATTTTTAAAGGGTTAATTTTTATGTAAATATAGCTTTGTCCTTGTTTATTATTTAATTCGACTGTGGACTGTATAGTCTAATGAAAGACAGAAAAAACGCATGCTATCTATATGTCGCGTTTTTAAAAATGATTTTATGTTTTTTTTCCGAATTTATGAGACAACCATTATGTGTTTGTCTCGGAATAACTTTTATTACATGATGTATATCCATATTATGTCTTATTTACTTGTTCTGTTATTCCCCCTCCTTCCGTCTTACTCCAAAGTGTCAATGTTTATTTATGTTTTTGTTATTAACCGAACATTTTTAAGTCTTCCTTAACAAGTTTTAATGTAGAGTTACACAGCAGTAAAATCCACTGTAGAGTGATAATAAAGGAACTTTATGAACTCTTCTCCGAATTTTAGAAATCCTTACGAGAGAACCGAGACTGCGAACGCTAAAAACATTTTCGAAAAGTGAACTTAAAAATTCATAAGCCGCAATAATAAACGCCCCACGGAAACTGGAGACGGAGATGAAGACGAAGGGGCCGTTCGCATATTGCGATGCATCTCCAGGGAGGGAGTATGTCGTGCGTAACGTGAGGTGGTAGAGAAGGATCATGAAGCAAAAAAATTTTGTACAAGAACAAAAAATTTGAAATGTTACAGTTTTATAACGAGTCACTTTGCACTGAATTGTAGAGATCTTTTTGATGAACACGGAAAGTAGACAGGGGGGGGGGGGGGGGGGGCAAATTCATCAGAACAAAAGTTGATAAATAAAACTTTATTCAGTTTATGCAACTTTCGTGCTGTGAAAGGTAAACGTTGAACTACTGACACTCAAGGGCGTTATATTCAGTCCAGGGATGTCTTCTAGGTTTTTTTTCATAGTAAGGAACTAATTTTTAACTTTATAAAAACACTTTATTTCACATTATTATTATTTAATGTAAAAGTTTGAGGTTCAACTTACAATCTCTATATTTACAGTTATATAATAAATATTATAAATAAACATGCCCATGAGAAATTGTTTAATCTTCCCGACAGTGAAAACAACCTTACAATTACCACAGTGGAAAATCGTATGATCTATCCCACTTGTGAGTACAAGACTTATTCATCTATATGCAGCATATATAAAGCAGAAATGACTTTCTGCTAAAACCGCCAGATGGCGTCACGATAAAGACATCGGACAACGCTCAGCGTAAACTCTGAGAAACGCCGAGAACCCTTCAGCTTGAGTGTATAAAAAAAAAGGCACGTGATCTAGGAGAGAGTGGGTAAGGCTATCGTGACGGAGTCTGTTGCGGGCAGGGGGTGTCTTAAAATAACGTGACGTATCAAATAAACGCCCCCTCGTGTGTGAGCACCGGATACTGGAATTAAAACCAAGGGCGTTCGAACTGCCACTCAGCGGCCATAAACACGAACTGAAATCCCTCTTTTATTCCCACACTACTTCAGCCATCCATCAGAAGTTCTTTCTTCCACGAGGCTGCCGAATTCCCCTCTTCACAATCGCCATGCAGTCGAAAAAAAACTCGCCAAATTTTTATATTGTATTGTCCGGTATATTGCTTTACATCAGTGAAATGTCTTTTTTTTTTTGGTCTTTAAGTAATCAAAATAAAGGCACAGTGTTCTTTTTTACGGTTTTAACCTAAATAATGTGAAACTTATGCCAAAATTACATTTTTGTTTTTTTCAATTTCTACTTATTGAAGAAGAAAATATTTTTCCGTAGAGTAGCCATTTTGCCCACCCTTCCCCTACCCTTAAGGTATGTATTAAATTTTTGCGCTTTTAAAAAAGTATTGGAATCATACACGGCACCCAAATAAGGTATCCATTTTTATGCTCTTAAAAGACTCAAGCTTTGGTATCACCTACAGGGTCATTTAAATTTGGTAACATGACGAGTTTAGGATTCCCTTTGTATCGATTAAATGAGCATTAATATATCATCGATATACCCGACTCATTTAAGCAAATTTCGTGAAATCAGAAAAGTGTTGAAATTTCATAACCCAAGGTTGGTGTATACAATATTCTCGAGGGGGCATTTTGTATAGTTTCTAATAAAGGAACACAGTTTATATTTGGGTACGTTTCATTTATCGTTGGATATTTATTTACATTATTCTCTAAAAATTTTAATTTTAAGTGAAATATCTCCTTCTTTAATATAAATATTTTCATTATTTCATGAATCCAAAATTTAGAAATTCCTAGTATGGATGGCTTCGAAGGAACAAATAAGCTGCTTGAGAAGCTATTTATGTACTATAATTGAAAATTTTATCATTTTCCTTACTTCATGGGAAGTGATTAATTAACAAAAAAACTGGTTTAATATTGCATCTCAAAAATTAAATTGAAATGTTTTTTCTAAACATCGCACATTTGATACTAAAATAACTAGTAGTTCTGGAAAAAATAGAGCTTACGGTTAAAAAAAAAAAAAAAAAAAAAAAAATTAAATAAACAAAATATTTTTATGATATGCCTGAACATTGTTTCTGTTTTAGATCTTATCTGGTATGTGTGTAAAATAACTTGACCACCCGCGCGCAATTTCGACGTTCGTCAGAAGTTGTCATTAATGACATAACTTAACTATATTCTTAAGGCGCTACAGAGCTCGCACGAAACACGCCAGTTCTTGGGAAGAAGTGGAAAAATATGATTTTTTTTTTCAAGTTTCTATTGAAGATCAGAAAACCAAGTTTTGAGATAAGAACGTTTAAAGTTTGCAACTCGCGTTTAGCCTATAGTGTTAACTAAATGATTTTCTTTTAGTGGGAAACCTATTTAAATATTCCACTTTGCCAAAAGATAATATAGTTGCCTAGCCATGGAAAATGGTGTCAGTTCTGTTTCGTATTTTTGTAAATTTTACCAGTTGGCGGCCAAGCCGACCAATAAAAACTGCTAGAAATTCCAAAAATTAAGTTATTTCAATTTCACATTTTTGAACAAGCATACAATTTTTTTTTTCTCTTGATCTTGTAAAATATCAAGAAATCAAAAAAAAATATTTTTCATAACTTTTATAACTTTAAAGGAAGTGAAAACTTTAAATAATTAAACACAATTTTTTTTTAAAAATACACAAAAAGTTTTCATCTTTGAAAAGTGATTTTTTAAAAATATATATTTAAAAAAAAAAGAATATTTGTTAACGAACAAATCCATTGAGAAATAACCAAAATCTTACAAGTTAATGATCTAGATATAATAAGAAATCCACAAACGGTGATGCGTAGCCAAAATTGGCATCCCAGAGAAGAGTGTCGTGTGGCTCATATAATAAGCACTTTGAAGGACGAGGGTGGGGTGGGGGAGAGGGGGCAGGAGACAGAGAGAGAGAGAAGAGGGCAACAAGAGGCGACCTGAACTCGCAAGCCATAAAGTCAATTTTTAAGAGAGACCATTTCACCGCAGGAGGTTATGCCACTTTTAGAGTGGACATTGGGTTGCACAGTGCGCGGTTAAAATGTCGAAGTTGGCGAAACACCGCCAAGTCGCAACTTGAGGAACGTTGCCAAAATTTATTTCTATTTCAAATATTTGGTATCGTGCTTTTATTTAAAAGGTTTTTATGCAAGGGAAAAGAAAGAAAGGAAATATAAGCTTCTACCGAACAGATTTCGGGATTTTTTTGTTAAATGACAGCCTATATCTGCACAAAAATATAAAAATTCGCAATTTTACAATATATATACATATACTTTATTTGTCATAAAAGCTATTTCGCATCCAAATGTATAAAATTTAAAATAAATATAAAACCTAATTCTCTAAATGTTTTTTACACGTGGGTTGTTAAGACGAGTTTTCAAAGTGATATTTTTCACGTTATTTACAACTAATACTTTTACTAATATACTTTATACTTGGGAATACAAACATGTGTTTATATTCGTTTTCTCAAAGAATCGATTAAGAGACTTCGGAGTTTCTGGTAGCCCATGTTGGTAAAAATGTTTACTTGTGAAGTTTGAAAAATTATCAATACCGTACAATAATTGTAAAAAGATTTAAAATTGAGAATGGGGGTATATAAGGCAGACAACAAAAATTGTTCATGACGGACAAATAACACTGCATCTTTCTCACATTTTATGAGACACCAGTACAGCTCCTTTTGTTTTATATATCTATTTCCATTTCTTAGAGCCGTCTGATTCCTGCACCAATCAATGATTTTTTTTATAGGAATAAGCAAGAAATGATAAATCAGAAACTAAATGGAGCTGTCTGGTTCTTGCACACGCGTCTTCAATTATTCCTAATGGAAATTGTTTATTTCGTTCAAGTCAATTACTTTATTTCTGCCTCATGGACAGGGCCGTCGCCAAAGGGTGTTTTGGGGTTGGCGGATAGATAAAAAAAATAATTACTATATTTTAAAAATTTATCATTTGGCAATTACGGTTATTTTTAGAAAAATTTCGATACCCAAAAGCAATTCAAGTGGGAGGTTGGGAATCAAAGTGGCTAGTTAAATTATCATTAGTGATTGACGTTTAACATACAAAATAATATATTGAATATCCGCAAATGTAATAATATGAATATTGTGACCCCTCCCCCCACCCCTTCCCCTCAATCGTATTCCCTTGGCGACTGTGCTTATGAACACGTAAGAAATCCGCCAACGAATGCATTTGCATATTCTCTAAATGTCATTAAAAAAATTTGAGAATATTTCGTATGCAATTTTAAGTGGGAAATGGAGGATTTGTATTGGGCGAGACATACAAATCGGATTTGTTTGTACGTACAATACAATTATGTACATTATTGGGTTTCTAGCAACGCGGAAAACGTAGCTAGTAATTCGGTATATGCGTTCATTTATTTGAAATAGTAGAACACGTGTATAGGAAATTTGAAATGAACTTGATGCAAAAAATTTATACTATAAAATTTCAATAGCTCAGCATTTACTTATTCGCTTTTTTTTTGTTTGCAATAACAGATTTTTAACAAAGGCGTAAAATGAGAGCAAAAAAATGTTTAGATAAAAGTAATATTTAAAAGACACTTCTAAATCCACGTGTTTCATTTACATTCCCAGGAAAGATAGAGAGCAATTGCTAAAAAGATTCATTAACAGCAATAGTTCAGTCCCACAAATCCTGATTCCGCAAATACCCCACTCCCTAAATCACCCGATTTCCATTGGACAAGAAGATTTCCTTTAAATTCAATTACTTGATAAATGGGAATAACCTGGATAATTAGAAGCAGAAGGAACTGCGATCCAGTTAGAAGTGGATAATTAGGAGATTACATTTTCGATCGCACTTTTTCTCTCCACTTTAGAATTGGAATTATCTTCATTTCGTGGTTGGATTCTTTTTTTTATTTCCATTGTATTGTCTGTGTTTTTTATCCTAATCCTTATGGTCGAATTTGTAGGTTATTGTTTTTTGGTTTTCCACTTACATACTACCAATATCTATACTATAGAACAGGAACGTAATCTAATTGTTTCGTAAAAAGAACGTAAAATATAAGACATATTTCTCGAGTGTAAAGGGCATTCGAGAAATAGTGCCAATGCTACATGAATATTTATATAAGTTGTATAACGTTCGAAGCAAACAAACAACACACATACGCATAATCAGTGAAATAGAACTATTTTTATTAAAAATCTAATTGTTTTGCTTATTAATATTTCAAACAGATGCTATAATTCATGTTACAAATAATGACTGCATTCGATGAACATTTTAGTTATGGAATGATAGGTATGTTTTCCGCAAACAGCAATAGTGGCGAAAAGCTTGAGCGACGCTTTAAGAAAAATTCATGACAAGATGTCGTATCAGATATCAAAATCCGGTGTCAAAATCGGGTGTCAAGTCCGGTGTCAAAATCAGGTGTCAAGTCCGGTGTCAAAATCAGGTGTCAAGTCCGGTGTCAAGTCCGGTGTCAAAATCAGGTGTCAAGTCCGGTGTCAAAATCAGGTGTCAAAATCAAAATCAAATCAGGTGCCAACTTCAAAAGCCTCATAATCTTATCAGTTGCAAAAGTAATATTCAATATAAAAAAGACACACACATATCAAACCACACATCATACAATTGTGTGCTCCCAAAAATACAATATTTACAAACTTATTCACAAAAAACAAACAGGAGCACACAGTTCAAAGAAGCAGCTCTAGGCGCACTTAAAGACCTTTAGAGAGCGACTGAACTTCTTTTTAAAACTCTTCCACTTTTTCTTTGGTTTGGAAGTAGATGCTGAAGGCTGCATCTCGTGTGGAACCGATTCGACGAGCAATGGAGGAAGCGCTGCTTTTATCTGGATGCAGGGATCCCCGAAATGTTCCTTAGCAACAAATGGGTGAGAAGTTGGCTCTACTTTCATGTCGGCCACTTCTGTGATGGGTTCCGAATTTGAAGACGATCTTGGATCTGGATTTGCGATGTCTTCTTTTGTGGTGCTCGATGAACCAGTCGGACACCTGTAGCCCGTAAAAGCAACCCTTTTGACTTTTCTGGGTGGCTTGACTGGAGGAACAGGTTTCGTATCAAGGGATGCCAAAGGCTGCATCTGGTGTGGAGCCGAATCAATGAGCAACGGAGGAAGCGCTGGTTTTATCTGGATGCAGCGATTCTCGAAATGTTCCTCAGCAGCATGTGGGTGTGAAGTTGGCGCTGTTTTCACTTCGGCCACTTCTGGAATGGGTTCCAAAGAGCATTTGAAGACGATCGTGGATCTGTATTTGAGATGTCTTCTTTTCTCGTGCTCGGTGAATCTGCCGGACACCTGTGACACGAAAAAGGCAACGTTTTTGCCATTTCTGGGTGGCTTGACTGGAGGAACACGTTTTGGCCTTGTAACCTCTTCAAAAACCACCATCCGCGCTTTCTCGTGGAGCACCACAAAGAAAGTGTAAAACGCACTGATAAGAAACAAGTTCACGTCTTGCGTGACTATCACTTTAAAGAAACCCATAATCGCAAGGATTCTAAAAACGAAAAAAGCAAATCTGCCTGCCATTTTGACTTGTCAAATGAATGGATACCAGACATTTAAATATAGTGAAATCAGAAATTTTCTACGAATTTCAACTTCTTTCTTGTGATTGATTTGTTGCATTGTGGCATTGTTGTATTACGTTCCGTTTGTTGCGATTAGAATACAATGAAACAAATTGATGTTCGATTGTAGCAGCAAAAATTAAATTTGGTTATGTGAAATAATTGGTTTAAGCAGAATTACATTGTTTCAAGATGATCGAGACTTTATTGCAATGTGTACGATTTTTTAAGCTACAAACCAGTAACATAATAAGTCGAAAAAATTAAATACAATTAGTAATTTCAATTGCAAACAGACCTTGTTCCGTGTATTCTAATGTTTTCTATTCAACTATATTGAATTTTTATACTAGAATTTTTATTGATTTGTACATAATTTTAATTCATAATAATTGCCTAAAACTTAAAAGTTGAAGAACGTTAAATATCACCAAATGTCCCTTTCTGAATTCAAAGAGTTAAAAAATTGGTAACATGAAAATAAATAATCAATATTCATATATAAGAATGGAGTGTCTGTATGTGGAATCGAACAAAATCACTCATGTTGAGTTTTCTTCACGAATTAGGATACACTGATTCAGAAAAGCACATTAAAATTTTTTGAAGTTGAATAAATTGTTTAAAAAATTTCCGTTAATCGATATTTCCGTTTATCTAACAGTCGGATAACCGATTTTTTTGCAGTTTTTGCCTAAGTGGATTTTTCTCTATCCAACAAAAAGAATTTTTAAAATCAGACAATAATTTTTTAAGACGGTCCGGATAATTGAGAATTCCGGATAGTTAAATGCCGGATAACGCCTAATTTTTTTTCAAAAGGTGCCTTAGTGAATCATCCCCTGTCCAACAAAAAAGAAAATTGTCACGTAAACAAAGCAGTGGTGCAACTAGTGGCATCACAAGCTTCCTTCGAATAATTCCTACATTTGCCTTAGCGTCTGATTTATTATCCAACGATCACCAAACAAAGAACAAAGTTACTCGTCCTACAAGTGTACCTGGTAATTTGATATTTAAAAATTTTTTAACGAAATATTACCATTCTTCCCGTTTTACAACTCAATTCATTGAAAATACACCCCATCCTTGTAATTAACATATAGCGCTGATGTGTCGATTTCAACAAAAAGTGGACAATCATCGTTTTACCATCTTTATAGCAGGCGCTCCGAGATAAAGTAGATCAAGTCCATAAGTTATAAGTTTTGAGATAATCAATGTAAAAGTCAATTAAGACTTAGTTGAATCTTAAAGGGATTTAGAGGTAATAATGTCTGTTAGAAAATAGCAATGGCAGGGACTTGGTTCACTATTGCTTTGAAAATATACACCATTCACAAGTATTAATCCGCAACAAACACATTTTTTTTAAATAATTTTTTACACTTCATCCACTTTAGCTCTGAACGCTTCATATCTAAAAATATCAATACATAAAAATTTTAATTTAATAAAAAGAAAATTAGTAGAATACTTGAACTCTGATATAGAAAATAGATGACAAAAATCACACAAGAAGTCGATATTAACTCAGAAATGTAAATCATAGCTGTACTCAATTAAAGACGATCGTTAAAGATTGTTTTTTTTATGTAATGCCATTCACTTTCGCAAATTAAGCAGTATTTTGACTTTTAATGAAGCATTTGAAGTCATTAAACATGGCAAAAGAAAAATGTGCTTTATTAATGACTAGCAATATGGCCCAGCGTTGCTCGTGGTCAATTTGTAAAGTACTATGCGACTTTTTCAGTCGAAAATCTATACCCGGTGTAAATTTATTTAATTACCTTGAGTAGTTATGGAGATATTTAAAATATTATTTTTGAATTTTTATATTCACGATTTTACATGCTATCGCGTATAAACTGATATTTTTTTAAATACATGTATTTTGCAATATAAAAATCCCTAAAAATTCATAATTAAAAACGCTTTTCGTAATATTAGCCTGTAATATGATGTCGATAAAAATAATGCATTTTGCAGAAAAGGAAAATAAAACTCAAGGCAATGTTGTTTGAATGCCAAATGGAGTTGAAAGATTATATTACTTTAAAAGTTGTATATATTTTTTAATAGAAATTAACTCCAGTAACAAAAAAAATGCACTTATTAAACTTCACATTCATTATTTTTAATACTAACAATGCAGTAACACATCAATCAAAGCCAAAAACAAAATTAAATTCTTCCAATTGGAAATAATTTATCGCATTCGGAAAAGTGTTTTGGGTGCTAATTGGCGACCGGAGTTTTGGAATGGAAAAAGTTCTATAACTCTTAAACGGTTGCAGATACCCACATGAAACAACTTACAGATTTTAATCTGATATACTATTGTTCAAATGGTGCAAGTTTCATAAAAAACCCGTGCAGTAGTTTTTGAGTTAAATCCGGACAAACATACAGACATTAATATTATTTTTTGAAAACTAATTTCGTCATGTTGATGATATTTTTATATATATAGGACCATATTTCCATATTTTAGCTCATTTGACAACAGTTTTATTCATTTGGCGATATATTTAAGTCATTTGGCAACATTTGACGTTATTTACAAATCAGCCAATCAAAATGCATCGTTTATCTCAGTATTGTCGAAAAATATTTTTGGTCACATGTAAATTTCCCATAGGAGTAATGTAATGGAAAATGGAAAAAGTTCTATAGTTCTATAACTTTTGAGCTGTTGCAGATACCCACATGAAACAAAGTGAAGATTTTTAACTGAGAATATATTGTTAAAATGGCGCAAGTTTTATAAAAATCCGTGCAGTAGTTTTTGAGTTAAATCTGGACAAACAGACGGACAGACAGACAACAAAAAAAAATTTAATGTGATTTTCGGAATCAGCGTATTCTAATTCGTGAAGAAAACTCAAAAGGAGGGGTTTTGTTCGATTCCACAGACAGACACTCCATTCTTATATATATAAGTATAGATGCAACATGTTTGCAGAAATATTGGAAAGCATTTTTTTTTTAAAGTAGACGCGCACAGTTTTTTATATGTTACGAAACATCGAGTCGAAAACTGAGTAACATCGTGATTTATGTAATTTTTTTTATCTTTCTTCTGACGTTTTTGTTTCTTCTTGTGGAATCACTTCGAGTCGAGTGTTCTAAATAAGGTGTTGGTTGTCTTTTCTGTTCCTGTGAAATTCGACAGTCCTTGTTTTCTTTGGTATAGCCTGATAGCATTAATTTATGCACGGTCTGCGATGTCTAAGAGAAATATCATTAAAGACATATATCCAAGACCTAACAAAAAGTGCCTTTGTAGCGTTGTCGGTAGCGCGCGGAACTTCGGAATAATAGGTCAAGGATTCGAGTCCCGACGAGGACCATTAAAATTTCTCGCCAAGGGATCCCTAGCAACGCGGGGCCTAACAGAGAGTGTATAATAAAACTGTGATTACAACACAGTTTTTACATGTCACAGCAAGTCATCCTTCCACTGCAAGTCTTCCACAATTCAAAGCCCCGAGCACAGCAACGAAAAGAATTTATCCCCTCACTAAAAAAAAGTCGCTTACCGCCAAACATACTTCTTCATTTGAGCCCCCGCACACTCCGTCTTCAGCAGCCAAACAGATCGTAAAACACGCCAGGCAACAGGTAAGGCGCAAAAACAAAACCCATCTAGAATGTGGTCGTCGCACTGAGACATATGGAGAGATATTAACGCATTTTATTTTTTTATGAGTTTTAAGAAAGGGCTTGCATAGAATACCTGAGGTTTTATTTTACCGTTTCATGAGAAATATTTCCGAGGTTGTAGTAGATTTATTTCTAGTATTTTCTTGTGTTTTATTTTAAACTTGAGCTTCTTTAGGTGTTGCTCAAATGCCTGCAGTACATAGAGAAAGGGAAAGGAAGTTGCCAAATAACCATTAGTTGACGGAGTGTTAGCGAGGTCCTGTTTTATCTCGACTGTTCGGCGTTTCGTATGTTTGTCTGTATTTTTTTTTTGTTATTACGCAGTTACGAATAAACGCGTTGTTCAGTTTTATTGAAATGTATTATTCGATTTCGTTTCAAGATGGTGGCCATTTTAGTGATTCCGTTTCAGTGAAAGTTCAGCTTTTTCTCCTTCCTTTCATTTAGGTCGCGTGGTCTGCTGTTCCCAGAGCAACTATAGTAGTGCTTATAAACAGGTTGATCAAGACGAACAAAAATGGTATCAATAATTCTAAACTTATGATAAGTGCGGAGATATTCAGAGCTCCTTTCGAAGATGAGATAATGTGTGCAAAGTATTGACAAACTAAACCTTGCGGTACAGTGGGGACAGTGCCTAGTGACATCCCGATTGTTATATTTTTAAAATGCCGTCCCTTCATGCTGGAAAGGCTCCCTTTCAAATCTCTAGCCCACTGACGTGCATACAAGTTGTCAATACGTCTTTCCTTTTAGAAAGTTTACGTAGTTGCAGGAGTCGCATAGTGAAAACCGACAATTGTAAAATCCTTGTAACTTCACGTGGATTCAGTCTGTGAAGATAAATGACATATAAGCGTGTAGAGGGAGGCGAGACTTTTGAGAATGCTGATTATTAACCCATTCCGCCTTCTGACCTTTGTACCACGTGGAAAGAGGTGGATATGACCTTTGGTTGCAGTATCGCTTTCGCCCACATAACTCAACGTGTAATCAGCCTACGTGAATAAATGACTTAACATCCTGCAGAGGAAAGAGGCCGCGTCAACCCGATTGCTCATTTACCATCTAAACGCTGCAGACCTTTGTACCGCGGGTCTAAAAGTATTCATGAAACAAACCTTGCGGTACAGTAGAGCCTGTAGCCACCCGACCTGTTTGTTAATTAAATGTAAAAAGATAGCTCGTAAGTTCAACCTCAGACCTTTAAATTAAAAAAATAAAATAAAATGGAGTATTTCTATGAATTTAAATATTGGGTTATTGTTAATCCAATATTAAATTGTTAATCCAATATTAAATTGTTAATCCAATATTAAATTGTTAATCCAATATTAAATTGTTAATCCAATATTAAATTGTTAATCCAATATTAAATTGTTAATCCAATATTAAATTGTTAATCCAATATTAAATTGTTGATCCAATATTAAATTGTTAATCCAATATTAAATTGTTGATCCAATATTAAATTGTTAATCCAATATTAAATTGTTAATCCAATATTAAATTGTTAATCCAATATTAAATTGTTAATCCAATATTAAATTGTTAGAAAAAACTATACCCCCTGACGCTCATGAACATGATATTACGACAATGAGCGCCAGCGGGGTGTAGACTTT
The DNA here is from genome assembly GCA_963932185.1 of Troglohyphantes excavatus. Lineage (NCBI taxonomy): Eukaryota > Metazoa > Arthropoda > Arachnida > Araneae > Linyphiidae > Troglohyphantes > Troglohyphantes excavatus. The sequence continues at coordinate 61,878,713 of OZ010678.1, forward strand.
TATGGGTTCCCTTCTTCGATGCTTTCGTTCCACGTTACAGGAATAAAATAAAGGAAATCGCCAAAGTGGCGATGTACCGCCAGATGAGGTCAATTTCAGGGCGATCTTGAGGGAGCAAGACGTGTCGTTCGCTGTCCGCATTCGGACATTATTCTTGATTAGGGGATTATTTCCTAGTGGGAAGGAAGTTTAGGGGAGGGGGTCGAAAATTGCTTGCTACACAACAAAAGTAAATGTGAAATGGCAAAGTGCCAAAATTAAATTGTGTTTCAATTGATACATGTTAAGCAGTTACGAAAAAGGGGAGGTCCGTGACAGAAGTATGAGACAATTGCTTGACTTTTAGTGTGAATTTCCTTTTGACTTTCTTTTGTATTGGTCACAATTTCGTATGTAACCCAATTTGTCCATACAATGCATTACGCCATTGGCGCAGCATCCGGCAACGCATGAAAAGAAGATATTCCACAGGATGCTTATGCAATGCCTGAGTTCTTCAGTAAAGTATTGTCAATATGACGTCATAATCGTGAAACCAACATCTCAGACCGAATGGCCTCAAACCCATGACTTATTTTCAAAATTATGAATTAAAAAATACTCGCGATTGGCTGATGAATTGAGAAATGTGTAATAGTGAAAATTTATGAATGGAATGACGTAATTAACCACGTGTCTGAGGCCATACATGTTGGCCTCACTTTGATGTTAGAGAGATTATAACATTATGTTTTCTCTATTATGAAGGATCCATGCTCGAAGGTCTGCAATATAAGGATATTTTATTTTAAATTAGCTGTTTGGTACTGCCTTGCTACGTAACCCGTTAAGAAATATATATTAAAAAATTGAAGGGATCCCGTCGTGACTCGAACCCGCAACCTATAGTTTAGAAGTCTCACGCGCTTCTAATTAATCTTGATTGTGTATATATATATATTTTAAATGATTCTTTATGTAATATTTCTAAAATTGCTAAAATCATTTAAAATAATTAAATGGAATTTTACAAATCTAAGCCATATAATAAATTATTTGGAATTTAAATCCATATAATTTTTTGCCAATCAACGTAGAGGAAGTAGGTGTTTTGCGATCCACAGACAGATACTTTATTTTGTTATTGTAGAATATTTCCCGGAGCATTGTGTGTAATACCTAGGCATTCCATAGAATGACAAATGCTACTTAGGTAAAGAAAAGGGTCATGAGAAGGCTTTTATTGAAAAGTCCTATACAAAACACAAAATATAGTGTAAGACCTTTCTTATTGAGAAAGACGATAGAGAATAAAATATGAACCGACTTGTTGCAATTAGAAAATAAATATATTTTTTTAATTGAACTTGTCTTTATCACAAAATAGAACAGAACTGGAAGGGATATTCATGAAAAAACCTTCCTTCACCCTGCAGCTGTCGCGCTTTTTCATGCAAGGCGAATCGAATTGGAGGTGAGACGATTTGGAAAGATTCTTACTGGAATAACATCAATTACCATTAGGAACTTATTACGTAGGAGATGCTCGCAAGTACTAACAAGGGGTCGAATCGACCCGATGATTTCGCTTATAGGAAGAAGAGGGTGGCCAGAGCTTTGAGTGGTTGGATTATTTTCGTTAATGTTATGGTACCGCTCGGGAAAGTAAAAAAAAATAATGTTTTACCTCGGGCGAAAAGATTTATAAAAATTAGACAATATATTTCTGCTGTGCAATAGGTAAATATATTTATGTGTTAAGAGGATCTTTTTCTGTTATACTCTAGTCGAATGTGTGTTGGCCCTTGGCATAGTTTAATGAAACAACCATAACCAGATTAAATTGTGGTGCGTGGCGTAATAAGTGACAACTCCCTAACAAGAATACCTACCCTATCCTTATTATTCAGATTTTCTCCATTCAATTCGCCTCGGATTGTGCCTCAGACACAGCTCGAGCTCTGCAGTGTTAAATATCGGTCTTGCCACGTTACATTAGAAACGAGATTAGCTGGAGTATTTAATACTCTGCCGGTTTGTCTTTTGCAATTGCATAGAGAGTGTCCAAGAAAAGTGTGAAATCGTCTCGTGTTTTGACCCTCAATTTCTGGCATTCTATACATTGCTTATTCGTTCTATAATGTCTGCATTTTCATGCATTTCCCGTAACACGTGGATTAAAAATTGCTTACTTTCGCCCTCTGTTGCTACACTTCAAAGGCTTTTCATGTCAGAAGAAACAATGAGAAATGGAAACAGGATGTTTATTCAACACACACACATTCCTCTAAATACTCGGCCACAAATCCCCTTCAATGAGTGTCCACCGCGGTTACCTCTAAAGCAACCTAACTACTTAACCCGCAGTTTGCTCCCTAGCCCCCATCGATTAGCGCCTTTATCTCCGCGTCCAGCACATCCCAAGCACGCTCATTTTCATAAACATGCCGCCCGACCTGGAGCAAAAGAACGGAGGAGATAAGGGGAGCGACCCGGGACATCCCACCGCGTGTTATGGCCACGTCCGATAAGGAGCAGGAGTGGAGTTGTACGGCTCTTTCTTCAGGTAGTGGGTGGCGGGGGGGGGGGGGGGGGAGGAGGAGTCCCGCTCTTCCAATAACTCCGATGTGTGTCTGGGGCGGAATCGCGGTGGAGGAATTTAATTCTCTTGTCGATGATGAGAAGAGTCGATTGGACTTTTCCTCGAGCTTTTATTTTCCCCACTGTCTCAGACTACCCGAGGGTTTGTAATAATAAGAGACTGAAAAAGAGTAAAGGTTGTGTTGGAAGTGTGGTTGGTTCAATGAATGAACGATGCGCTAGAGGTGAACAGCGGGCTATAGGTGACGGTTCTAGGGTCACTTACGACAGTGAGACCCGGGAACACTTCCTCATGTTTTTGAATCATGGTCACAAGACGAGGGCGTTAACTACCGCATCAAAAAATGGTAAAGTTGTTGTAGGGTAAGCTCTACATCTGTAAGTTTTTTTTTGCTTTAAATCACATATAGCTGTGTGAATAACGTTTATTACAAATTGTTACTAGAACATTTGATGACTTCCCTGTGTTTTTAACAAATTATAATTCAGTCACAACGTTAAACCATCAAAAATGTAGACGCCTAGAAATTAATGGAAAAAATCTCATACATATTTTCAACAATAAATAAACCATCATAAACGCATGAGATTGGTACTCCAGTAAAAAATGTTCAATCTGAAAACTCCTTCAGTTTCTACCTCCAAACATACAAGGGACCGGTGTAAAATTTTGAGGCTGGCAATCTAAAGATTTCCAGTCCAAAAATCTACGTGGATTTGACAAATTAAGCTGTATAGTTTTGGTGATTGGAGGGTTGTCAGATTCGTTCCTAAATTACAAAGTCGTTTAAAAATATCCATAGTTTTTCCACCAGCGTGTACAAGGAACTGGTGTATGTCAAATCTGATCGTCGTTCAATGTCCAGTGAGATTGATTTGGTTGCCAGTTCGGGTGTGGTTCTCGTCGTCTGGCCATCGTTTAAAAACACGAGGTAGTGTTCCCGAGTCTTTCTTTCGAGATTTACCCCGAACCAGTAGCGCATTGTACAGCTCTAGTGCGACGTTATTTAACCAACCAACCTACATCCGAAACCAATCCACTTCGCCCCGCTCCCCCTCTCGACTTGTTGCTCCCAACCACCGGCAAGTGAGCGTACAGCTGACGGCATGCCTCCTGTTTACCAGCGGCGGGTCCCTACCTCGCACAAATAAAGTGATTAATTGACGGCCATCTTCCGACGTCTTTATTTTTACTTCCTCATAGTTGAGAGGGAAGGTATTTTCTTTTAATTGCGAACTGCACTCCCCCCCCCCCCCCCCCCGTCTCATTAATCAAAGGTCTGATGGCATTCGGCCAAATGGGAGAGGCTGCCCCCCTCCATTTTCTATCTCTCTCTCTCCCTTTTACTTTATATATATTTATCTTTGGAGTAAAGACGGGTTTCAAAAGAAAGAAGTTCTTTTCTCTCCCCCCTCCCCTCTAAGAGGCTGTATGTGTATTGATTTGTTGTTTATTGAACGTCATGTTTTTTACAGCCATTTGTACTTAGACAGAATAAATTATTTTGTGTGATGGTTGAAATTACGTCGCTCCAGAACTGCACACTTATTGTGTATATTATAAATTGATATGCGAATTAGCTGTATGAGTAGTAGTATTTTTTTTAATTACTAAATTTTAAAAATATTTACGTTTAGAGAAAATTTTGTGTTAATATGTAGTACACAAAATTTGAATGCCATTTTTAATGATTTATAGTACAAAGCATCTGAGAAAAAATGTTGGTGAAATATTTAAAACAAATCTTAACATTTTAAAAAAGCTTAAAAAATTTGAAAAGTATAAACTTGGGAAAAAAGTATAAGTATTTACGAAAGTTTGGTGGGAAATATTTTTCTCTTATATATATAGAAATAATATCCATTAAAAATGATTAAAAAAGTAAAAAATTTAAGTTTAAGTGGTACCTTGTGCATTTAACGACTAACATTTATCCAGATGGGTGATGCTGGCGTAGAGGGGTCAAATAAGTGCGATTGGTCTAGACTCTAGACTCTAGAGCAGTGGGTTCCTAACCTTTAGATGATAACCATTAAAACCACCGCTTCGAAAACTTGGCAAGTCGCAAACCATCCCCTTCTAATAATATTAAAATAATTCTCGAGTACTAAATATAAGGTTGGTATTTATATAATGTAGATACTTATATAATGTAGGTACTTATATAACCATCACCTTCTAATAATCTTTATATATAATTCTCTTACGCGGTGATTGGAAAACGCGGTTTTTCTTACGCGGAATGGCAACAGTTAGTTTGTTTTCTAAATTCTGTTGCGCCCGTAATTTTATTTTGCCATTATTTAAGCCATTTTAACGATTAACCCCTTCAATTCATTGGTAAATAATTATTTTGATGTCAGCTTAAATTAGGAAGAATTTAAGCCTTATTATATTAAAAAATAGAAGTTTTGAGAAATGTATAAAAAAATGTGAAATATCGATTCCTATGAACTTCATCTTTATGACGTATTAACTCTGCAAATTACACACTTCTGGTAGGAATTGTTTCTGGTTGGATTTTTTGTTTCCTAAGTAATTGACTTTTAGGATTTCCTTAATCGGGGTAGAAGAAATCTTTGTTTTCTGATAGGCTATTGAAAAATGGAATGACATGCTGTTAATTACTTTGGGAGCTGGTAGTTTAAAAAAAAAACAATTGGAGTAGTTCTGAGGAATGTTTAAATTGCATCTAAAATGTAGTTTTCAGAAACAGTTAATATAACGATTTGATTAATAATTTATTTAGTTGAAAGTGGAATTTTCATATGTTAAATAAATATTCTCTTTTCATGAAAATTTATCCTAGTATTGGATATTTAAGAGCCGCAGTTGTATAAAAAAAATGAGAAAACTGCATAAAAATAGAAAACATTGTTCGCAGACAAATAAAAATTCGCACTGATCACTCTCTGATCTTCCTTACATGTTTAAAAGTAAAGCGAAACGCATCGCAGAGTCGCAGCTCAGAATTTAATTTCCTACAGTAAATTTACTATTTTAACCACTGTTCGCGGGATGTTTAGCCAGAAACCCACTTTCAAGACCCAATAGAAGCCACCTTCACTCCCACTGTCTCCGAGCTGTCAGTTTATTAAAAAGTGACAGCCTTAACAAAGGCTCGTAAACTTTTCGCCACGGGCAAAGTTTGCGCTCAAATATGAACATTTCGGTTGCCAACGTCGAGTGCCGTTTGACGTCACTGTTTGTGCGCAAACACAAAAGGGAAATGTGGGGATTTTTTTTCCCCACAAGGAATGCAATTTAGGGAGAAAAGAGTGGAGATGCGTCTTTCCTTCTGCGCTCTGCCTAAATTAAACAACGCATATTTTATTGCTCTTGTTTCTTGACAGGGAAGGGAGCTGGTTAGGCTTGTTTGTTTATGCTGTAACCGTATGGTTGAAGGGAAGCATGTGTTGGTGCGATTTTATGTCATGCTTGGTGAAATGTGTCGAATTTCGCGCATGGTATTCGTATATTTCGTCTAGTGAATTTTATCTTTGACACTGCAGCCTCAAACAATGTTTTTGTAAAAATTCTGCAGTAAGTCTGCGCACTTGTTTTTTATTTTTGACAGAGACAACTAAGAATTCAATTACAAATTATTTGTTAAGCATCCCAGCAAACACAAAACATTCACAAAACCTGTAAAAAACCTTAAAAAGTATCTGCAAATCTGTGGTTAAATGTTGAATCAATTAAATATTCGAAGGACAAGTGTAGTTTTTATTTTAAAGGTTTTATACAGGATTTGTTTTTTTTTAAACTTTATAATATCCTTTACAAATCCTTCCAAAAACATTTAATTTCACAATTTCGAAGAAGTTTTTACGGTGACTCCCTCTTTACTGGGATAACCATTACAATGAGTAAAATGTTTCTTCCGAACAACCATTTTCTGTATATTGCTCTTTAACAGTTCAAATAGAACACTTAGAAACCTAGTCTATTAACGAGTGTTTTGTAATAATTATACATGCAAATAAATATTTTAATACTTTTATTATTTCACTATATGTAACTCACGGGAGTCTTATATTTTGGAAAGGGGCTCGGGGATTTTAGTCCCTCCCGTCTTCTCGCTAAAGCACAGTTTAAACGCGATATTTATTTACTGTCCGAGAGTTGATAACTTATCCAAAGAAACACGTCGAACGTTTACACCCGAGACGATTTTATTATCGAGAAGCATTAAACGATTTTCGGCCATCCAAGGTCACAACCATCGGATAGTTGTTTTTCCAAGAAGGATAACTTCCAACAACTGCCTGGAAGAGTGAAAGAAAAGGCTTGGTATGAATGAACCTTATCCTACCGTCCGACTCAATATGTTGACTGCTGAGTTTGGGAGTAATGCTTGACGGGCATACATTAAAAAAAAACGTAATAAACACCTAACTATTCAATGAACATCCTCGGTAGGGTTGTCAAAAGAAGAAAAAATACGAAAGTTTCTGCAAAAAAACAACAACATGTATTTGACACAAAACTAGTGTCAACACCCAGCCGCTGCTAGGCGTTGTTGAGAAAATGGCCAGGTTTGCCTGTCTTATGAAATACACATGACGGAAGGTAAAATGGTCCTCTCAACAGTCGACATTGGCCATCAGTCAAATACTGATAAGAAAGGAATAAAACTAATAAATTAAAGAAGAAAAAACAGGATAACTGATTATTTCATAGCAGATATACGATAATATGTGTGAGACCCTATAGAAGGCTTAGTTAGAGTCAAAGTTCAACAAATACACGAGTCTCAATTTTGAGAAAAAGGTTCTCGAAGTTGGACAACTCCATTGAAGAAACAAGGAAGGGAAACAAAAATGCAATGGAATCTAGGAGTCAAAAAATAAACAATCAACTTGTTTATGGCACTGAAAAATGACATTCTCGAACTGTATTATTATTGATGAAAACTGGAATGGATCATCTTTCACCGAAACATCCGTATTAACCCATTGCGGTCGAGGGGCGACTCTCCGTCATCAAAATAACGACCTGTTCTTTTGTTCCCTGTTCTTCGAATTAAACCAAAAACTGCATATTCTCGAACATAAAAAAATACTTCGATTTCTTCCCATTTAAAAATGTGACATCATTTGGGAATCAAAATATGTTAGTATTTTAATACCAAATATACCATTTGATACAATAGCATATTTATCTTTTGCCCAAATTAACGACGTGTTTCTTTTCTTTTCTTTGATCTTCGAAACGAAGATAACATATTCAGGAGTCTTCTCACAAGCTTTAATATATTGTTTTGTCATATAGAAGCACCAAGTATGTGGGGGATCTAAAACTGTATTCAGATTGAAATTCCCCACAATCAGAATTTCTTTAAAACTTTTGACAAATGAATGTCCCAAACCACTAAATATATTTTTGTTATACCGATTTTAAAATTTAGCTACACGCAGTACATTTTTATTTTTATAATTATCCATCCTAAATGTAAAAGAAAAAGCCAATAAAGTATACCCCTGTTAAAGGAACAGAAACGGGATGCAACTATAACTATTCCATCAAGAGAACGTAAATAACAAATACGTTTTTCGACTCAAGAGGGTTAAAACCCATAAAATTATCCATTAGCATTCCGCATACCGACCGCATCTAAATAAACTGGAAACAAGAAAAACGAGTCGGGTAAATAATATCCCGAACGAGGTCCATTCTTTCGAAGGGGAGGGGGGAGGGGAACATCCCTGGTATTTCCGATGGTAGGTAAACAAAGAGGAAAAACAACTCCCATTTATTAACAAGAGAATTAAAAGAAATCGGGAAAAAATGTCCGCATTTTGTTGCCATAACTGATTAATGATCTTTGTCCTGTTTACAATTAACAGCTGCGATGTTTCGAAAGAAGGAACAAAAAACAAATGGAACATTAATCAGGGGAATGGAAACGTTAAAAGTACGACATCGCAATAAATGTGGCCCCCATTGTTCCATTGAACATTGCAGGGGAGGGGGGGGGGGATTTTTTCTTTCTTTTTGCCTTTTTGTGGTGGGATGAGAGGTTTATAATTCCTTCTTGTTCGACAGTGAAATTTAAAAAAAAAAAAAGATATATTGTTGATGTCTATCTCAAAACGCATTTTTTAATATCTCGGCGAACACTGATAGGGGCTTTTATTTTGATTTTTTGCAGTTCTAAAACTACTTCTTTTGCGGATTGTAAATGAGAGCCATCGATCATTTATGATCAAATGGATTTTTAAATGAGTTCGTTTGCAATGCGGGAAATGTCTGCGGTGCATGGGCATCTGTGACGTCACATGGTGTAACATGTTAGTATTTACGTTCTTTTTATAGAACCGTTACATTCCGTTCATGTTCTTTTTAAAGAGGTATTCTTTAGCGTGACCATTTCACGTTTATAGAGGATAATTATAAAAATAAATAAAGTGACGCGGACAGCTGAAATTTATCTCGGTATACCAAACAAAACATGACATTTGTCAAATGTTTTTTTTAGAAAAAAGATATTGAGGCATTTCAACCAGAAGGAAGTTTTAGATCTCCCACATACTTGGTGCATCTAGGAGATAAAAAATAATTTCAATTAAAGTTTGTGTGAGAATAGCTATTTAAACTTAAGAATATGGTGTTCTCTTTCATTTTGAAAACAGAGAAAAATTAAAACGTCGTTATTTAGCTGACTTAAAAGCGACTCTTGAGTGCTAAGGATTGATAAAATATGTTACTACTCAAGTGATGCAATAAGTGTTTAAACGGAATTGGATAAAGGACGAGCTAACGAAAGAAAAGCGTATTTTGTGTTCAAGAACATGCAAGTCCCCGTTCAGAAGAACAGGTTGTTATTTTGGTGACTGAGACCTCCACTTTAGACCAATGGTTTAATTAGCTGAATAACCCATAATGCATATTTTATTCTCTAAAACCAATTTTAAGGGGCGTTATCAACCATTCGGAACCATAGTTTTCAAACATAAACAATTAAAAATGAATTCAATCTTATCCAACAAAATAGAATTTAAAAAAAAATTAGTTGTATGGTGGGTTTGAACCCAGATCAATTAGAGTTCAATTAACGTTACAAATTGAAACAAAGCAACACTGGGCTATTGGAAACGGTTCAGGATGTATGCCTCAAAAAGACGGACAACACTGCGTTAGGGGCTTTTATATATAATCGGGGAACTTTTTTGTGTAAAACAGCATTTTTAGAAAAAAACTTTTTTATAATTTAAATGGAATAGAATAAATAACAGTCAACAACTCTTTAAAATCCAATACATATGATTCATAATGGACTGTTTTTTTCTAACAAAATTCTTAGAAGCAAGTTGTAATCCGCCTTTATAAAAAAATAGATATTCATTATTTATTTTCTTTGAAAAAGAACACCTGCAAGTATAATTTGTGGATATTTTGATTCATGACGTTATGTGATTTTTTTCGCATAGACTATTTTTTAATTCAAAAACTTTATGCTTATGTTCTAACGGTTCTATCAAATGCAGTATATTTGTTATAAATTGGGGAGGTACGGGTTGTTTAAAGTATATTTTAAAAAAAATAGATCTGCAACTTAATAATACAAACATTGTTAAATATATTGCAGTTAATTCTTGTCATTTATAAGATTGGAAATTCATATTTTTGCAGAATATTGTATTTGAAAAAAAATCGTTACATTTGTTAACATTTTCTATTATTTACCTTTATTAATTTGCTTACCCATTTTTTCTACTTTGCAAATCACTGGGGAAAATAGCTAAATATAGTAGACTGTGTAGCGTGGGGTTAGCGCTACGGATAGGGTTATTTGATGATCAAGACAAGGAATGGCCATTTGTGTTTTGGTGTAACAAATTTAATTAAAATTATGAATTACACAGAGCACAAACATAAAAATTTGGACACAACCGTTCATGACAAAGTCTGGCTCTCGACTGGCGATTTCACTCACAAACCAAAATAGGGCGCTACAGTCGCTATAGAGGGCGATTCGTATACAGGGTGTTACAAGACTACTTTTCTAATTATTTCGTTAGAATGTATTAAAAAGTTTCCTATTTATGCAAAACCGAGGAATATTGGTAAATAATTCGACGGTTCTATTTTATACATTTAAGTTTTCATGCATCAAACTTTTCTAATTTTTTTGAAAATTAAACCAAATCGATAGTTGGATGTAAATTATCACCCCCTAGAAATTATTTTTTCCCTCGAAATGTACTCCATTAAACGATAGTTTAAGACTGTATAATTATTCTATTTTTAATTTCAAAATACTCATTTTTCCCAATCTTACAATAAATAACATGCGATAAATTAAAAAAATTCATCTACTACAGATTCCTCGCCAACCGTGGCAACCCTTGTTCCTCCATTGACCCAGCATTGAGTCGAGCGTCCACCATCCCCAAAGTGTGTGGCGCGGGTCATCGCCGCTCTTCATTAGATTCATTAGCGATAATGACTTCGCATCATCGTCGATGACGTTCCATCCAATAGAATTCCATTACCCCCCACCCCTCCTCCAAAGGAAACAGAATGGAAATAAAATAAACTCGCATTGATACGAAGATACTTTGGTGTTTCCACATCATACAATCTATATGGTGTTTTTACCCTATGTCCTTGATATGTTAGCGTGTTTTAATCGACTTTGATTCCAAAGCCACATTTTTTCGTACCAACCGTGCACGGTTTAACAGAAATTGTAGCATCAACTCTACTCTACTTAAACCCTTATTTGAATATTTTCTTTAATAAATAAAAGGATAAAGTCGATTACAAACATCTACTTCCTCTTCGTATAAAAGGCTGTTCTATTCATCCTCAATATGTGTATTTGAGGCTCTACTTGTAAAATTTCATCGACCGAGCGTTAGAAAGGTAAGGTTGTAACTCTACCGTTCGGCATTTCGTCTGTTTGTAGGTTTGTTACGCAGCCACGGCTAAACGCGTTGTTCGAATGCTTTCGAATTGGGCTCCTTGAAGTGAGGGGGAAGGTCGAGAAATCTACTCCAACATAAAACAACTAGTTTAGATTTGTAAGGAAAACAGCACCGTTAAACATATTTTTGTTATTTTCCATATTTTTAAAAAATATTTGGGTACGTGATCATAGTATATACAATTAATGACAAAATTGTTTTTAAAAAAATATCATCTTAGTTATCCAATATATAATATTTATAATTACATAATAATTGATTATATATTATAATATTTATAAAACTTTAATATATATAATTAAATATGTATTTTTTCAAAAATATTGAATCATTTTTCCAAAAATCTAATAAATATTTTGCTGCTAAAAATGCTTTTATACAAGCTGACATGATAATATATAACAAAAACCCATTTTTAAAGTAAATTTCTCAAACGTGACCAAATTATTAAATGTTACTGAAAAAAATATAACATCCATATATTGCAGAAACGTTTTTGGAAAGGCATATGCAAAAATAAAAAAAAAAGAGTTTAAAAAGTATCTTTGCTAAATTTTAATCATAATTTTTGAATTTTTATTAATACCCAAGGCATGTCAAACTCAGCTTAAAAAGCTATAAAGCTACGGGCTTACCCAAGAGAGGGTAAAAAATGTAATTCGACACCCTTATAGATGGAGAAGAAGTGATACTCTTCGCAAGAGAATAATTATACTAACAATAAGTAAATGTAAAGCCCAATCACCACAAAACGTGCACATTAATACAAATACAAAATTGTTTTACATTTATTTATCCACTACTACCACAGCCACGCGAAGTAAAAGGTCAGAGAGAACATTGGATAAGTGGTCAACTTGGAACACACAGCACACTTTCCTGTATACAATGGTAGGTCATTCATCCGCATAGGCCGGATCCCCGTGGATTCATGGGGATTTGAAATAGGCCACTTTTTATGCTACTGATATACCGGCACCAACTTTAAAGACTAATTCACTTCGAAATTCGCAATTAACCCAAGTACGTTCAAAGATAGGGATGTCACGTGATCGTGCATTAAATCTCTCCAGCAATGCGCCAAATATTTAAATTTATTACAATACTCCGATTTTACAAATATATTTTAAATCTAATGGTATAACTTAAATGCCATCCATCTTAAAGTTTATTTTAAATATATATATATATAATAAACAAACACAACATGTATAGAGAAAAACTCTTTTAACTTCCAAGCACTGTGAAAACAACTTTAGAATTGCAGAAAGTGTGTTGGCGTTGGTGGGGATTTAACATGGACTTCAATGGAATCTTCCGTTTCTTTCTCAGAGATTTCCAGTTATCACCAGCTGCCATAAAAAGAGGAAACACATCACTTATCGAGAAAAGAAACCCAAAGCACAGTTTCTTTTAGCTATCAAAAAAGCTGCCTCCATTTTTATTTTCACTCATTTTCTTCCCCTCCTCCAAAGAAGTCTCAACAAAGTTTCCGGAAGTCCCAATCGATGACGACTCATCGAGATGAAATGAATTCGATACGATTGCGTCGAGAAGTATTGGAATCGCATTGCATATCGATTATTTTTTTCGGTACACTTGGAAAAGCACAGCTCTCCTCACTGGGAAAAACTATCGAAATGGAAGAAGCAAAATAAAAGTACGCTTCTCGGACCCGAATCAGAGTGTGTGTGACCTTCTCGTGGGGGTGTTGTTTCTGTTGGAATATTGATACAACAGCTGCTTTTCAAACAGACAAATACTCTCATGAAAAAAAAAATTAACTGAGTTTAAAATGAGGTTGGTTTGGTTTGGTTTTGTTAAATAACGTCGCACTAGGGCTGCACAGTGGGCCATTGGCGACGGTTCGGGGTCAATCTCGAAGAAAAGACCAGGGAACACATACACATTCACACACACATTCATACATACACACATCTCGTTATTTTAGAACCATGGTCAGATGACGAGGAAACACCTGAACTGGCACCCAACGCCTTCAATAGACGGCGGGACTTTGGACCCCGATCAGATTTATCGTGCACCAGTCCCATATACACGCCAGTATAATTTGTTGGATATTCTGGACGACTTTCTAGTATTTTTGTAGCGAAGCTGGCAACCCTCCGATCGCAAGATCACTACTTTTTTACTTTTTATGTCAAGTCCATTTCACGGATTCGAATCACCATTCCTCTGATTAGTAGCTGAACGCCTTACCAACTGTGCAACTGGGGCTCCCGATTAAAATGAGGACTTGAGTGGAGACTCTTATTCACCAAAAAAACAAACTGTTATTTTGTTCCCTGTTCTTCTAATTAACGAGAACTGCATGTTCTTGCACATAAATACCTTTCATTTCATTAGCTTGTTCTTTATTTAACTACGGCATTCCTTGGATATCGACATATTCGATAAACCCTTTGATCTCGAGTCTCCCCTTAAAGTAATCAATATAACGACGTGTTATATTTCTTTCTGTGTTCTTCAAAAAGGAAAGAAGACGACCTATTCTTGAGTTTAAAAAGATATTCTCTCGCAAACTTTAATGCAAGTAATTTTTGTCAGCGAGGAGAACAAAGTATATCGGTGATCTGAAACTTTCTTAAGATTACAATTATTCACAACCCCTGTTCTTTTTGAAGCATTCGACACATGTGAGGAACCATTAAATATACGTCTGGTGTACCGAGATTAATAATCAGCTTCACTAATAACTTTTCCCATTTTTAAAATTATACACCCTAAACGTAAATAAATTACGCTAAAGAATACTTTTTTGAGAAAAGCAGGAACGGGATGTAATTGTTCCATGTAAAATAATGTAAATATCAAACATGTTTCTCGAGTGAAAAGAATAAATGATATTTCCTAATGTAAACAAATTGTTAAAGCATCAATATTTTGGACCCATAAGAATGAATTCACAGTAGACATCCATCTAGGTTTGGTTTGGTCAATCAGCGTCGCACTAGAACTCCACAGTGGGCTATTGGCGACGATTCGGGGTCTATCTCGAAGGAAAGACCCGGGAACACATATACATTCACACACACATTCATACCTGCACCTCGTTATTTTAGAACCATGGTCAGATGACGAGGAAACACGTGAACTGCAAACCAACGCCTTCAATAGACGTCGGGACTTTGGACCCCGATCAGATTTAACGTGTACCAGTCCCCTATACACGCCGTTAATTTTTACGGATGTTCTGGACGACTTTTCTAGTATTTTGTAGCGAAGCTGGCAACCCTCCGATCACAAGATTACTACTTTTTTTACTTTTTTTTTCTCAAGTCCATCGCTTAGGATCGAACCAGGAATCTTCGTATTCCCAGCTGAAGGCCTTTAACCGCTCGGCCACGGAGGCCGACATCCTGCTAGAGTATAGCGCGAAATTTCATGTGTGTCGAACTGAAACATAGTTTAAACAAGCTGCACCGTCTGACGCTACGCCGCACGGTCCCATATAATAAGGCTGTCGCAAAATAACGCAAAACAACAACTTCCCCTTCTACGTAAAATACTACACAAATACTTATCCTTCTAATAGTGTAAAAAAGTAGTGATCTTTCGATCGGAGGGTTGCCAGCTTCGCTACAAAAATACTAGAAAGTCGTCCAGAATATCCAACAAAATTATACTGGCGTGTATACGGGACTGGTGCACGATACATCTGATCGGGGTCCAAAGTCCCGACGTCTATTGAAGGCGTTGGGTGCCAGTTCAGGTGTTTCCTCGTCATCTGACCATGGTTCTAAAATAACGAGGTGCATGTATGAATGTGTGTGTGAATGTGTATGTGTTCCCGGGTCTTTCCTTCGAGATTGACCCCGAACCGTCGCCAATAGCCCACCGTGCAGCTCTAGTGCGACGTTAATTCACAAAAACCAAACCAAACCTTCTAATAAAAGGCCTCCGTAGCCGAGTGGTGAAAGGCGTCAGCTGGGAATTTGAAGATTCCTGGTTTGAGCTTAGGCGATGGGCTTGGCAAAGAAAAGTAAAAAAGTAGTGATCTTGCGATCGGAAGGTTGCCAGCTTCGCTACAAAAATACTAGAAAGTCGTCCAGAACATCCAACAAATTATACTGGCGTGTATACGGGACTGGTGCAAGATACATCTGATCGGGGTCCAATGTCCTGACGCCTATTGAGGTTGCGTCGGGTGCCAGCTCAGGTGCTGTCCTCGTCATTTGACCATTGTTCAAAAATACGAGGCATCGTTCCCGGGTGTTTCCTTCGAGATAGGCTCCGAACCGTCGCCAATAGCCCACTGTGCAGATCTAGTGTGACGTTATTTAAACAAACCATTCTAATAAAAGGCGGAAAATGTCTAGATTGTGCATTTTTAGTGTGGCTGGTAGCGCGATGAATTTCAGAAATGAAAATCGTGGGAGACTAATAATTGTTTATGCATTAATATATATACGACTTAACCGGCTCCTCAGCAATGCAGGACTAAACATCTAGATTTTATATTTATAGCGCAGTGTTCAAGTGTGTGTTCGTTGCATAAACTACTGGTTTGCTCACAACCCATATAAATTATTAAAAGTGTTCCCTTCTTTGTGTAAAACAATTCTTTAAAGAAATTCCTCAATTGAAAATACGCAAATCGAATTCTTCATTTTACAAAGTCAAAGACTTGCAATTATTCTGTAGAGGCATTTACTAAACGAAAAAACTGCCCCGACTTCGAAGATTACTTCCTAATAACATGGTATTTGAACAAAAGCAAGATCTTAAATTTCACAGAGAAAATTCGAAATCTTCCAGAAGGAAAAAAAATAGATAGATGCAACTCCCGATAGTTGTTTGTCGCAGGGCGGTAAACAATGCCCCGAAGTCAACCCCCCTCTTTGTTTGCGCAACAATGAAGGATAATAAAAACCCTCCTTTTGTTCCTCCGTCGAAATGGCTTTTAAAAGGTCTTGTTTATTGCTCAAACTTCGTCAAGTTTATTTGCTGTGGGTTCAGCGATAAGTTGACGAAGTAAAGAGGGGGGGGGGGGGGGAGAGATAGGGAAAAGAGGAGAGAAAGAATCAAAAATGAGGAGAGAAAAAAAGAGGAAAGTATAACGGCTTCTCTTAATTAGTTTGTGGAATATTGGATATTGGCAATTTCTATCTTGACGGTATCGCACTATTAAAAGTGCATACTATTTTTCAAGAAATTTTTTTCATTTTTGATGCCTGATATATGATAGGATATTTCGACGAATTGAGGAATTCGTTGTTTTTTTAAAGAAATTTACTTCTTTCAAAATGAGGACGATTTTAAATAAACATCGACGTTTCGATCGAGTCAAGCCGTCGATATCAGGGATCGCTCGGTTTGAATCCGTATCAGAAAATCTATTTTGAAATGTGGCAATACATACACACCAGAACCAGAAATGAGCCGAAACCACAGAAAAGAAATCTGAGTAAATTACTTTTATTAAAAAAATGTGAAGATTTTGTCGAAATTGACGAAAAGAGGATCTAAAAAAATGAGTGTTATTTCCGAGTGCAGTTCTGTCGGTTAGGTCATCGAACGAGTTGCATATCACACACAAATTATATTCGTTATTCCATAGGCGGATTGGACGCAGGGCGATTTCAAATAAATATCGACTTCTCGACTCGAACCAGAGATTTCTTTGTCCAAAGTCATTCGCGACACCGACGTGCCAGGAAAACTTGTTTGAATTGTTGCTTTATACATAAGAGGCGAAATTGAGTCGATATCATTAGAAAGGAACGGAGTAAGTTACATTTATTAAAATTTGGACGATACTTGTTTACCTCAAGCTAAACGAAGCCGATGCAGTCTCGGCTACGGACCACCAAATGAACCTTCTGAACTCTCGAGTAGCGACTCCCTGTCGCTGAATGAATGACCCGATCTTTTGTTCCCTTTTCAAATTGAATGAGAACTGCAATGATCATGATTATAGACAAACCCTTTCGTTAGCGTGTTCTTGTTAATATTTTGATATCCCATTTCAAATGGAGCGTGTTGGTCATCTACCTCCACTTAAAATGGGGTATCGAAATATTTGACTAAACTTTTTTAATCGAGTGTTGCCAAGTCATGAAAATGCCTGTTTATTCTGGTCTTTGAAATGAAAGGGAATACCATATTCTCTTGCGTTTTAAAAGTTATTTTCACGCAAACTTTATTATGAATTATTTTTGTTATCTAGAATTGACAATTATGTCTGTGATCTAAAACTCCTATAAAGAATACCTCTTTGAAAATAACGGGATGTAGGTGTTCCAGGAACAGAACGTTTCAAATAGCTTCATCGAACGCAAAGGTTTGGAAGTTGAAAAGAACGGACGACCCCTGATAATGTTACTGAATAAAAGTCAGGGATCCAATATTACTTGGACACTAAATATAATTCAGGCATTACATATTTTCTTGCAAAATTAATTTATAAATTGAAATTATATTGTATTTACTTTAAACTATTTTAATTACTTAACGCATTAATTCTTAACGAAAGTGTCATTGATCAAGTATCAAGAGATATTCAAGTCTGTATTTATTTTTATAGACATACAAAATTACCTTTATAAAAGAAGGAAAGGGAAAAAAAATAATCTTTTCAAATCTGTTAGTGGAAGGATTAAACTTACCATTTATTCTACCCAAAAACGCGGGTTTAAACTTTTAAAATAAATTAGTTACTAGTTAGAATTAATTAGTTCAGTTGCCTTAAAAATTAATTTTTCCATCAAAATATAAATGGCTCATTTCGGGTTATCAGCCCCAAATAAATGTTGTTTTCCTACTTGGGTATTTTGCACGAAAAGAATAAACATCAAACAAAGCCTTTAAAAAAATGTTTTGAGGATTTTAGACAAGAGCTCCACGAATCACTTCAGACCCTGTCAGAGACCACGAGTTCCACGAGTTGTGAACCGCCGACTTGGGAACAATGGAAGGTGTACGACGTCTCTGTAAGCGGATGGGTTTTTTTCTCCACACTTAACGCATCACACAACACCTCGTTATCACCCTTAATCTTGTCACTCACCAACAGTTTCAAAGTATTAACGTCACAGCGAACGCCACTTTAAGCGGTGTAATTAAATAATTTGTATAAGTGTCGGGAATTATTTTTTCATGCGGCGGAATATCCGCGTCCATTTATGTCGAAATTCGATTAAAAGATCCGCGGATGGATCTTTTGTTTGCTCACCTTTTAACTCGTCTGCATTCCACAAAATCACTCGATATCCACTCGATGACATCAAGAGCAAAGAGTGAAAGTAGAGATGGGGAGTGTTGGATAACCAGTTATTTTTACCTGTTCTTTTTATCTGTTCTTTTTTAATATGTTCTTTTTTTTACTTGTTCTTTATAACGAGCGGAATTGATTCGTTCTTGAAATCTTGTGGAATCCTGTTTTGTGCTCATTTATATTTTTCTGAACAATTAGTCACTAATTTTAGCTATGTAATCTAACTTTTTGAAACTTGTACAAAACGGAATTCGCTGTTCAAGTTGCTATGGAAATAAACTACTTGATTTATTCACAACACTTTTGTTCTATTGAAATTAACTTGCAAAGATTGGAACCTGCATATGAATTAATGCATCGGATAAAATTCATCTGCGTTTTCCCACGAATCCCCTTCGTAAGACAAAGCACATTTGGAATGTTCACTGTTCAGTTTTGTAAATGATTGTATGTCCTTAAACTAGCAACTGCAACTAACACTTGGAAACGCGGGTTTTCTTTTATATTTAGAAATTTTCTGGTTACTATTACTGTTGTAGCAGTTTTCTAAAATACATATTTTCTTAATTGTCCTAAATAAAATTATGTTTAATAATTGTAATTTTTTTTATGAAAATTAATAATTCTTCGTTCTTTGTATAATGGAATACATTTATTCGGCATATATCGTCGCCTCAGAGCAACAGTAAGACATCTAAAAAAAAAAAACGAAAATGAGTTTTCGGTCTTTCTTATATTACCCAATGTGCCTTTATTGAGTGGAACACTTCGGACATTTTTTATGTCTTCTCTGAAATCCCTGAACTGCAGCCTCAGATATTCAGCATTATTGAAAAAAACAGCAAATATTTTAAAATCAATTTTATAGGCAACTCTGTTTTTTGCCCATATCCCGCTGTTGCTCTGAGGCGACGATATTTCAATATAAATTTGATTGTTTTAGGCTTTAAAGTAAAAAACAAGGTTATTAAAATAAACGATTTTTTTAAACGAACAGGTCAAAGAACAGATCTTTTAAAAATAACGGGTACAAGAAACAACTGTTTTAAAACCAAGAACATAAATTCCACATCCCTTATTGCAGAGCCAGGACAAAAAAAGCGAATTTCAGAAGAGATGCTTTAATCGTGTTTGAAGTGTTGACAGAACTGTCAACTCTCGCTAAAGTCGCTCCCGCCATAATTGAGCGGCCTTAAAAGCTTAATGGACAATCTAAAAACATCGAAAGGTTCGGTTTTTTTTTTTCACATCTCTCGATCAAGGAGCTTCTTTAACCTGGTAAATTCGAGCTTCTTATTGAGAGGACAATAATTATTCAACTTTATTAAATTATATTTTTTATGACAGTTTTGCTATTTTCTTAAATAGAGAAGCCTTTAAAATAAATGTGATCTCCTGTTTTATCCGAGTGTTTAATTTTCGGTAGCGGCAGACACTTTTCGACATCTGTTCAACGTCTTTTTTTTATTGTAAAAACACATTAAATATATGCGCGTTTATCCAAATACAGCGACGTTCAGTTCAGTAGAAGGAGCGTATTTTCAAAAATTATCGAAGGATCAACTATCAATCGTAGCGAACCGAAGGTCACAAACGAACGCTGCTTATCGACGAAATTCAAGCGATTCACTTATACTTTCCCATTTCCATATTTATAAGTGAATTACTTGAACTTTATCGCCAAGCAGCGTTCACAACGGCTGCTGACTATCAGACAAAACATGTACTCGTTTGAATATAAGCTCCTCCATTGAGCCTGCTCATTAAGGAAGGGGAGAGGATTAAGGTGGGGGGGGGGGGGCGTTTTCTAGGTTTCACATGCTCCAGTTGCCCAGGTGACTCGTCAAAGATGTTCAGTTTCATATGTGGAACTCCAATTTTCACACGTGTAATTTAAGTTCATAAAAAGTGTTATATTAGAAATATTTTCCTTATTTAATGAATTTAGTTATAATTGAAAAGCAATTTATGTCAATCGACTGGTATTTTTAAAAAAAGGCATTTTTAAAAAAAAATTATATTTAAAATATAATAACGTGTGAACATCTTTACCTTTTTGTTGCCTCAGATATTTAAGCGGAAGCCAAGGAAAATGTTTATAAATCAAAAATAATTACTTTTCTTTAATGGTACTGTTCAATAAACAATAGCGTTTTTAGTCTTTGTGCTGCTGTAGCATGTTTCAATGTAATAAAAGCGTTTCAATGTTTCCTGAAACTCCCATGGCTATTCAATCAGTATTTGTAAAAAATTAACTGAACCCTCGCAGTAACACTCTAGGCTTCAGAGACCTAGAAAATTCAGTTCGCCCCCTTATTTGTCGACATGAGACATGCATGACCTTTTGACAAGCTGTAAAATCGAAACTTTTACAATTTTAACCCGACAATTTTAGGCGACAACATAACGACTCGTTCTTTTGGTTCCCTGTTCTATAAAATAAATGAAAAAACATGATCTTGCGTTTAAAAAACATCGATATTTTTTTAACTCGTCCTTTTGCAGATCCAAAACAGATTAGGTTTATTTTTTCTATAACCATAATACATTCAAGGGAAAAAAACATAACTGTTCCGTAGAAAGAACGGTAACGCAAAGAGTTCTGCAAAGGGTTAATAAAAATAAACTCCCACTATGACTTATATTAGAAAGAAAATAACCTAGGTAGTGTAATGTTGGTTTGGTTTGGTTAATTAACGTCGCACTAGAGCTGCACAGTAGGCTATTGGCGACGGTTTGGGGTCTATCTCGAAGGAAAGACCCGGGAACACATACACATTCACACACACATTCATACATGCACCTCGTTATTTTAGAACCATGGTCAGATGACGAGGGAACACCTAAACTGGCACCCAACGTCTTCAATAGACGTCGGGACTTTGGACCCCGATTAGATGCATCGTGCACCAGTCCCGTATACACATCGTTAATTTTTGCTGATGTTTTGGACGACTTTTCTAGTATTTTTGTAGCGAAGCTGGCAACCCTCCGATCACAAGATCACTACTTTTTTACTTTTCTTTGTCAAGTCCATCGCACGGGTTCGAACCACTAATCCTCGGATTAGTAGCTGAACGCCTTTAACCGGTCGGCCACGGAGGCCCTAGTGTAATGTAAAAATACTTCAAATTATTAACGACTCAAGACTCTGACACACAGTGGACTAGATTTTATTGATTAAATATTTGTGGAAGAATGATTACAAACACTTTGTAAGTATACGAGATTTTAAGAAGTTAAAGATATAAAAAAAAAAAATTAAAAAAAATCTTAACATAAAAAACCGTGAAGCATTTACCAAACATTCCAATTGTATTAAGAGTTATGAGACAGAAAATTCACCTTCTAATTATGAATTGTACTTTTAAAAAAAGACGGATGCTCTCGTGCATTTCTGACGGGTAATCTGAGAGTAAGAAGTCATTACGTGAGCACGGTTGAAGTTAATTAAGACGCAAAAAAAAATTCTAATAGAAAAAAGAGTAGCGAAAGAAATAACTTATTCTTATATAAAAAAAATTAATAGGAAATTAGTGAAGAAGAGCTCAGGTAGAATAATCTGCCAGATAAGGATAATAGGATAACGTAAAAGAAAATTGTGTATAAAAGTCGACTGCTGAAAATGGGGAATGTTTTAAGACATACGTTATTCAAGATCATGCGACATCAACAATTACTTAAACGACGATCCTTTTTATTCTTGTTTAGTGTAATTATATAATTTTTTCGTAGTAAAAGCTCGCCATCTAATGCTTCGATTAATTTTTTTGTCGAACTGTGGAAATTAATTTTGTTGTTTTCCAAACGAAATTTATTTTGTAAAAATTGAGGACGATTTCACATAAACAAATATACTTCGAACCGAATATAGTTGAATCAAACCAGGGATCTCTTTGGGGGTTTTTTTTCCCCCGTTCCCGCTATCGACCGTGCCGGATACATACAAGAAAAAAGTTTGCTGACACCACCGGAAAGTAATCATGGTATGCGACTTTCTTTAAAAATGTGATTCTTGTTTCGTCAACGTCAAGTGACCCAATGGCGAAACAAATTTCAAAATGAACGAAAGTAGCCTTGCCGAACACCGAATACTCAAAAATGAAAGTATGATGTATTACTATTGATAGGTAAGTAATGATGATATTCGCCCCATTTTTAAAAGGAATTAAAAATATACTGAATAATTACATTGCTGCTTTTAAAATGTTTCACATATACTTGGTATCATGTCCCGCGTAAATAACATACAAGAAAAAAGTTTGCTGACACCACCGGAAAGTAATCATGGTATGCGACTTTCTTTAAAAATGTGATTCTTGTTTCGTCAACGTCAAGTGACCCAATGGCGAAACAAATTTCAAAATGAACGAAAGTAGCCTTGCCGAACACCGAATACTCAAAAATGAAAGTATGATGTATTACTATTGATAGGTAAGTAATGATGATATTCGCCCCATTTTTAAAAGGAATTAAAAATATACTGAATAATTACATTGCTGCTTTTAAAATGTTTCACATATACTTGGTATCATGTCCCGCGTAAATAACATACAAGAAAAAAGTTTGCTGACACCACCGGAAAGTAATCATGGTATGCGACTTTCTTTAAAAATGTGATTCTTGTTTCGTCAACGTCAAGTGACCCAATGGCGAAACAAATTTCAAAATGAACGAAAGTAGCCTTGCCGAACACCGAATACTCAAAAATGAAAGTATGATGTATTACTATTGATAGGTAAGTAATGATGATATTCGCCCCATTTTTAAAAGGAATTAAAAATATACTGAATAATTACATTGCTGCTTTTAAAATGTTTCACATATACTTGGTATCATGTCCCGCGTAAATAACATACAAGAAAAAAGTTTGCTGACACCACCGGAAAGTAATCATGGTATGCGACTTTCTTTAAAAATGTGATTCTTGTTTCGTCAACGTCAAGTGACCCAATGGCGAAACAAATTTCAAAATGAACGAAAGTAGCCTTGCCGAACACCGAATACTCAAAAATGAAAGTATGATGTATTACTATTGATAGGTAAGTAATGATGATATTCGCCCCATTTTTAAAAGGAATTAAAAATATACTGAATAATTACATTGCTGCTTTTAAAATGTTTCACATATACTTGGTATCATGTCCCGCGTAAATAACATACAAGAAAAAAGTTTGCTGACACCACCGGAAAGTAATCATGGTATGCGACTTTCTTTAAAAATGTGATTCTTGTTTCGTCAACGTCAAGTGACCCAATGGCGAAACAAATTTCAAAATGAACGAAAGTAGCCTTGCCGAACACCGAATACTCAAAAATGAAAGTATGATGTATTACTATTGATAGGTAAGTAATGATGATATTCGCCCCATTTTTAAAAGGAATTAAAAATATACTGAATAATTACATTGCTGCTTTTAAAATGTTTCACATATACTTGGTATCATGTCCCGCGTAAATAACATACAAGAAAAAAGTTTGCTGACACCACCGGAAAGTAATCATGGTATGCGACTTTCTTTAAAAATGTGATTCTTGTTTCGTCAACGTCAAGTGACCCAATGGCGAAACAAATTTCAAAATGAACGAAAGTAGCCTTGCCGAACACCGAATACTCAAAAATGAAAGTATGATGTATTACTATTGATAGGTAAGTAATGATGATATTCGCCCCATTTTTAAAAGGAATTAAAAATATACTGAATAATTACATTGCTGCTTTTAAAATGTTTCACATATACTTGGTATCATGTCCCGCGTAAATAACATACAAGAAAAAAGTTTGCTGACACCACCGGAAAGTAATCATGGTATGCGACTTTCTTTAAAAATGTGATTCTTGTTTCGTCAACGTCAAGTGACCCAATGGCGAAACAAATTTCAAAATGAACGAAAGTAGCCTTGCCGAACACCGAATACTCAAAAATGAAAGTATGATGTATTACTATTGATAGGTAAGTAATGATGATATTCGCCCCATTTTTAAAAGGAATTAAAAATATACTGAATAATTACATTGCTGCTTTTAAAATGTTTCACATATACTTGGTATCATGTCCCGCGTAAATAACATACAAGAAAAAAGTTTGCTGACACCACCGGAAAGTAATCATGGTATGCGACTTTCTTTAAAAATGTGATTCTTGTTTCGTCAACGTCAAGTGACCCAATGGCGAAACAAATTTCAAAATGAACGAAAGTAGCCTTGCCGAACACCGAATACTCAAAAATGAAAGTATGATGTATTACTATTGATAGGTAAGTAATGATGATATTCGCCCCATTTTTAAAAGGAATTAAAAATATACTGAATAATTACATTGCTGCTTTTAAAATGTTTCACATATACTTGGTATCATGTCCCGCGTAAATAACATACAAGAAAAAAGTTTGCTGACACCACCGGAAAGTAATCATGGTATGCGACTTTCTTTAAAAATGTGATTCTTGTTTCGTCAACGTCAAGTGACCCAATGGCGAAACAAATTTCAAAATGAACGAAAGTAGCCTTGCCGAACACCGAATACTCAAAAATGAAAGTATGATGTATTACTATTGATAGGTAAGTAATGATGATATTCGCCCCATTTTTAAAAGGAATTAAAAATATACTGAATAATTACATTGCTGCTTTTAAAATGTTTCACATATACTTGGTATCATGTCCCGCGTAAATAACATACAAGAAAAAAGTTTGCTGACACCACCGGAAAGTAATCATGGTATGCGACTTTCTTTAAAAATGTGATTCTTGTTTCGTCAACGTCAAGTGACCCAATGGCGAAACAAATTTCAAAATGAACGAAAGTAGCCTTGCCGAACACCGAATACTCAAAAATGAAAGTATGATGTATTACTATTGATAGGTAAGTAATGATGATATTCGCCCCATTTTTAAAAGGAATTAAAAATATACTGAATAATTACATTGCTGCTTTTAAAATGTTTCACATATACTTGGTATCATGTCCCGCGTAAATAACATACAAGAAAAAAGTTTGCTGACACCACCGGAAAGTAATCATGGTATGCGACTTTCTTTAAAAATGTGATTCTTGTTTCGTCAACGTCAAGTGACCCAATGGCGAAACAAATTTCAAAATGAACGAAAGTAGCCTTGCCGAACACCGAATACTCAAAAATGAAAGTATGATGTATTACTATTGATAGGTAAGTAATGATGATATTCGCCCCATTTTTAAAAGGAATTAAAAATATACTGAATAATTACATTGCTGCTTTTAAAATGTTTCACATATACTTGGTATCATGTCCCGCGTAAATAACATACAAGAAAAAAGTTTGCTGACACCACCGGAAAGTAATCATGGTATGCGACTTTCTTTAAAAATGTGATTCTTGTTTCGTCAACGTCAAGTGACCCAATGGCGAAACAAATTTCAAAATGAACGAAAGTAGCCTTGCCGAACACCGAATACTCAAAAATGAAAGTATGATGTATTACTATTGATAGGTAAGTAATGATGATATTCGCCCCATTTTTAAAAGGAATTAAAAATATACTGAATAATTACATTGCTGCTTTTAAAATGTTTCACATATACTTGGTATCATGTCCCGCGTAAATAACATACAAGAAAAAAGTTTGCTGACACCACCGGAAAGTAATCATGGTATGCGACTTTCTTTAAAAATGTGATTCTTGTTTCGTCAACGTCAAGTGACCCAATGGCGAAACAAATTTCAAAATGAACGAAAGTAGCCTTGCCGAACACCGAATACTCAAAAATGAAAGTATGATGTATTACTATTGATAGGTAAGTAATGATGATATTCGCCCCATTTTTAAAAGGAATTAAAAATATACTGAATAATTACATTGCTGCTTTTAAAATGTTTCACATATACTTGGTATCATGTCCCGCGTAAATAACATACAAGAAAAAAGTTTGCTGACACCACCGGAAAGTAATCATGGTATGCGACTTTCTTTAAAAATGTGATTCTTGTTTCGTCAACGTCAAGTGACCCAATGGCGAAACAAATTTCAAAATGAACGAAAGTAGCCTTGCCGAACACCGAATACTCAAAAATGAAAGTATGATGTATTACTATTGATAGGTAAGTAATGATGATATTCGCCCCATTTTTAAAAGGAATTAAAAATATACTGAATAATTACATTGCTGCTTTTAAAATGTTTCACATATACTTGGTATCATGTCCCGCGTAAATAACATACAAGAAAAAAGTTTGCTGACACCACCGGAAAGTAATCATGGTATGCGACTTTCTTTAAAAATGTGATTCTTGTTTCGTCAACGTCAAGTGACCCAATGGCGAAACAAATTTCAAAATGAACGAAAGTAGCCTTGCCGAACACCGAATACTCAAAAATGAAAGTATGATGTATTACTATTGATAGGTAAGTAATGATGATATTCGCCCCATTTTTAAAAGGAATTAAAAATATACTGAATAATTACATTGCTGCTTTTAAAATGTTTCACATATACTTGGTATCATGTCCCGCGTAAATAACATACAAGAAAAAAGTTTGCTGACACCACCGGAAAGTAATCATGGTATGCGACTTTCTTTAAAAATGTGATTCTTGTTTCGTCAACGTCAAGTGACCCAATGGCGAAACAAATTTCAAAATGAACGAAAGTAGCCTTGCCGAACACCGAATACTCAAAAATGAAAGTATGATGTATTACTATTGATAGGTAAGTAATGATGATATTCGCCCCATTTTTAAAAGGAATTAAAAATATACTGAATAATTACATTGCTGCTTTTAAAATGTTTCACATATACTTGGTATCATGTCCCGCGTAAATAACATACAAGAAAAAAGTTTGCTGACACCACCGGAAAGTAATCATGGTATGCGACTTTCTTTAAAAATGTGATTCTTGTTTCGTCAACGTCAAGTGACCCAATGGCGAAACAAATTTCAAAATGAACGAAAGTAGCCTTGCCGAACACCGAATACTCAAAAATGAAAGTATGATGTATTACTATTGATAGGTAAGTAATGATGATATTCGCCCCATTTTTAAAAGGAATTAAAAATATACTGAATAATTACATTGCTGCTTTTAAAATGTTTCACATATACTTGGTATCATGTCCCGCGTAAATAACATACAAGAAAAAAGTTTGCTGACACCACCGGAAAGTAATCATGGTATGCGACTTTCTTTAAAAATGTGATTCTTGTTTCGTCAACGTCAAGTGACCCAATGGCGAAACAAATTTCAAAATGAACGAAAGTAGCCTTGCCGAACACCGAATACTCAAAAATGAAAGTATGATGTATTACTATTGATAGGTAAGTAATGATGATATTCGCCCCATTTTTAAAAGGAATTAAAAATATACTGAATAATTACATTGCTGCTTTTAAAATGTTTCACATATACTTGGTATCATGTCCCGCGTAAATAACATACAAGAAAAAAGTTTGCTGACACCACCGGAAAGTAATCATGGTATGCGACTTTCTTTAAAAATGTGATTCTTGTTTCGTCAACGTCAAGTGACCCAATGGCGAAACAAATTTCAAAATGAACGAAAGTAGCCTTGCCGAACACCGAATACTCAAAAATGAAAGTATGATGTATTACTATTGATAGGTAAGTAATGATGATATTCGCCCCATTTTTAAAAGGAATTAAAAATATACTGAATAATTACATTGCTGCTTTTAAAATGTTTCACATATACTTGGTATCATGTCCCGCGTAAATAACATACAAGAAAAAAGTTTGCTGACACCACCGGAAAGTAATCATGGTATGCGACTTTCTTTAAAAATGTGATTCTTGTTTCGTCAACGTCAAGTGACCCAATGGCGAAACAAATTTCAAAATGAACGAAAGTAGCCTTGCCGAACACCGAATACTCAAAAATGAAAGTATGATGTATTACTATTGATAGGTAAGTAATGATGATATTCGCCCCATTTTTAAAAGGAATTAAAAATATACTGAATAATTACATTGCTGCTTTTAAAATGTTTCACATATACTTGGTATCATGTCCCGCGTAAATAACATACAAGAAAAAAGTTTGCTGACACCACCGGAAAGTAATCATGGTATGCGACTTTCTTTAAAAATGTGATTCTTGTTTCGTCAACGTCAAGTGACCCAATGGCGAAACAAATTTCAAAATGAACGAAAGTAGCCTTGCCGAACACCGAATACTCAAAAATGAAAGTATGATGTATTACTATTGATAGGTAAGTAATGATGATATTCGCCCCATTTTTAAAAGGAATTAAAAATATACTGAATAATTACATTGCTGCTTTTAAAATGTTTCACATATACTTGGTATCATGTCCCGCGTAAATAACATACAAGAAAAAAGTTTGCTGACACCACCGGAAAGTAATCATGGTATGCGACTTTCTTTAAAAATGTGATTCTTGTTTCGTCAACGTCAAGTGACCCAATGGCGAAACAAATTTCAAAATGAACGAAAGTAGCCTTGCCGAACACCGAATACTCAAAAATGAAAGTATGATGTATTACTATTGATAGGTAAGTAATGATGATATTCGCCCCATTTTTAAAAGGAATTAAAAATATACTGAATAATTACATTGCTGCTTTTAAAATGTTTCACATATACTTGGTATCATGTCCCGCGTAAATAACATACAAGAAAAAAGTTTGCTGACACCACCGGAAAGTAATCATGGTATGCGACTTTCTTTAAAAATGTGATTCTTGTTTCGTCAACGTCAAGTGACCCAATGGCGAAACAAATTTCAAAATGAACGAAAGTAGCCTTGCCGAACACCGAATACTCAAAAATGAAAGTATGATGTATTACTATTGATAGGTAAGTAATGATGATATTCGCCCCATTTTTAAAAGGAATTAAAAATATACTGAATAATTACATTGCTGCTTTTAAAATGTTTCACATATACTTGGTATCATGTCCCGCGTAAATAAATGTAACTAAACGCGAAATAGTTTATTTTCAAGGGTTTAAGCAGATGAGGCTTGAGAGGATTGTTCAGGAAAAATGCAATGCGAATCATTTTATATTTCTCTTCATCTTATGTACATTTAGTTTAGTATGATAAAAATAAAAGTTATTTTTGTATGATGAAATCGTCAAAAGCCAATTCCTACCAGATCATACTTTGTTTTGATATATCATTTTCGAGTAGCTGAAACGTAATAAAGTTTGTAAAAGATAAATTAAAAAAAAAATTCATATTGACGTTGCTGGTTGGTTAGTTGGTTGTTTTAACGTGGCACTAGGGCTGCACAGAGGGGCTATTGCTGGGAGTTCAAAGTATATAATGAATTAAAGTCCCGGAAATATTGCCCCGTATTTCTGAACCACGCACAGATGACTAGGACAACACCTGAAATGGCACTGGACACAACCCCAATAGGCGTCAGAACATCGGACCACTATCAGATTTATCGTGAACCAATCCGGTATACACCAGGTGAAAATTGATGTTCAGACGACTTTTGTAATTCAGGAATGAATCTGGCAACCTTCTAATCGCAATATATCTATAGTTTAACTTGTCAAGTCCTCGTAGATATTCGAACTCGCAATTCTCCCATTGCTAGTCGGATAGTTTACCCCTGAGCCACCGGGTCCCTCTTGACGTTTTGCTGAATTGTGAATATATTGTTCAGCTTTTGTTTCATTCAGGGGGTAACTGGGGGATTAAAAATAAAAATAAATCCTATCCATAATAAAAAAATAACTCGTAAATAAATTTATTTCATTAAATGTACCGTAATTGTATATTGTAACAAAGCTTGAATTTTAGATGAAATGTACGATTTTTAAGACAAATTTAAAGTTATATATATTCTATTTTTTTTGTGTGTGTTTTTTGTATTACTGGACCCCATGTCCATTCAGCAGAAAACAAAGCTTCAAAGCAAATGTTTATTTAGAAAAACTCTTCGACATTGTGCGATGTTTAAGACGCGCGGCATTGTTACTGCCATCTTTTGTTATTCTGAAATAACAATAGGAGCTGCAACGAAGGAGAAGAAAGCCTGTTCGACATGCCGTGCGAGGGAGACGCCTCTTCTCTCCTTCCATCATCGCACCCGTCCTTTTTTCGCTCTTGAATTGAAAAGAAGATGCTGAAAAGAAGACTTTCCCCCGATAACAAACTTCATTTTGATATAAAACATTTTTAAAATCAATTGCATAGCAGGACAGAAAAAATACTTTACGCTCTAAGTGTGATCCTTCTGACTCTATATCATTACATGTATACACGATTGACATACATGTAATGATATGTTGATTTTGGTAAATTTCCTTGGCGATTAGAAGGCGTGTTTTTGATTTTAACATGATATTCTGGCCAAAATATCGGCCACCCGCCCTGCCCTGTAAGTAAAAGTTCTGGGTCCATTGAAGTTTTTTCTATTAGTTTTATATATTGAAGAAAGATTGGAAAAAGTCGGCTAGCAAGCCGAGTACGAAGAGACACTTCTTTCATGGCTGCTGGTTGGTTTGAGGAATGCCGTGAAAACGGAGGATTGCTCAAGGTATGCTGCCATTCGTCAGAAAAAGTTTCTGAACTCGTGCATTCTGGCGACCATGCTGCATCTGCGTGGGAATGATGCGCCGTGGGAAAAAGAGAAGTCATTTAAGAATGGATCAGAAAAGAAAAAGAAGTATGGGTACATTATATGCATTTGAATCACTTTGATAAAAAATTAGTTGGAAATGCTAGTAAAATCTTAAATAAAACCAAAAACGTACGACGCTTGGATGGGGATAACGGATTTTTTTTTTATTTTCCGTTGACGACGCTTTACGTTTGGCGATCCATTCATATGTCTGTAACTTGCTGAAAAGACGTTTCATGTGGAAACCCCCTTCGACACGGATACACCAGATTGATAGTTTTTAACGAAATATATATGCAAGCAAGTAACTTTTTTTTGTTGTCATGTTTGACATCTTATGTAAAGATGCTTTTTTTGCATGTCACTGATGCCGTTGCGCGATTCCTTTTCACTCTTTGAAATACAATAAATAAAACGCTGAAAAGAAGACTTCCCCAATAATAAACATTTACTTTTTTTGGTCGACACTGAGAAGGGGGGGGGGATTCGATCGCCGTTTCCCCCCGAGCTGTGGCACAGCCGTCCACAATGTCGGGCTTTATATTAAATTTCCGCTCGGAGATCTCTTTTTTTTCAGTTTTCAGCACCAGAAGGTTGTCAATTTTTATTTGCCGAATGAAATCTACTGGCCCTTTCTTGATTTCGTTCTTTTCTTCTTGCCATTCTGTAAGAAAGGGGAAATGGCTGAGAAGATTATAGATGTCGGATGCTTTTTATTCTATTTATTTGAAGGTTTGTTTTGAATGGAGCCGACTTCTATTGGAAAGTAGCTGTGGATCCGTTACTGGTGATTTATACTCGAAGACAACCAAAGTCGAGCCCAAGAAAAAAAGCTACGGTCTGTAAAAAGGGTCAAATGCAAAAATCTATTATCCTGATTAGCTTCAACATATTTCATTTGCTGTTTTAGACACTTATCAATTTCGTGGTATTTGGCGTCCTTATTGCTTTATCACAAACCGACTATTTTTGAAAACACGACATGAAGTGCCATCCATTAGTGTCACTTTCATTTTTCTTATTCTACTTTTTTTTTTAATTTCGCTGATTTCTTTAAATTTTTTTTCCACATATATGTGCAAAGCATACTAACATAATCACAGTCAAATGTTTAAAAAATGAATTAAAAAGTATATATAAAAAAGTGACCTTTCTTGTATTTGACTAGTAATATGACCCGGCGTTGCTCGTCGGCAATTTACGAGTCTAGGAGCTGCGCGATTTCTGTATTTCTTAGCGTAGCCAGTCGCATATCACTCTCTGTGCACCGTGAAACATAAACTTTATCAAAATCTAGATTTATTCAATTACTTTGACTAGTTTTCGAGATACCTAAACCTATTACTTTTTAATTTTTATGTTCTCGACTTTACATGATATTGCGACTACACATTAAACAGTTTCTAATAAAATGTTGTTTTTTTTTGTTATGTAAAAATTCCTAAAAATTAATGATTATAAGAGCATTTACGAATATTAGTCTCGTACTGCAATGTCGATATAAATCATGTATTCTTCAAAAATGAAAGTAAAATACTTGGCGATGTTGCTTCAATGGCAATTGGTGTTAGAAACTTATATTATTTTAAAAGTTGATTTTTTTTTTGGTATAAAATTCAACCCTTCCTTGACTATAAACTCGTGTAGTAAACTTTACATTTATTAGTTTTAATACCGACGACGCAATATAACAATATATATAAAAAAAGATTGCATTCTTCCAAATGGAAATAATTTATTGTATTTTTTTCGTGCCAA
Organism: Troglohyphantes excavatus; assembly: GCA_963932185.1. Classification (NCBI taxonomy): domain Eukaryota; kingdom Metazoa; phylum Arthropoda; class Arachnida; order Araneae; family Linyphiidae; genus Troglohyphantes; species Troglohyphantes excavatus. The sequence goes on from OZ010678.1 coordinate 61,911,824, forward strand.
TTGGCGACCGTATTTTAACATATTTTCTAAAGAAAAATAAATTAGGAATTATTTTTATTTATAACTGTTTACCCTGCAATCAGAGAATTGTAAATAATAATTTTAAGTATGCCCGCATCAGTATTTACTGACAATATTTATTTAAAAAAATAATTTTAAATATTCATTTTTAAATTCCAGTAAAATATTTTTGAAGCAAAATCTTTAAAATAAGCTACTTGGAGGTATAAGTATAGAAACCCTAAGTTAAACTTTTAGGGTGTAACTTTTAGGGTAAACTTTTAGGGTGTAAACTAAGCGTACTCCTTCAAAAAAAAAAAACCTCTAACTGTTGCCAACCATCCCCGGTCTCCATTACTAAATATATACATTTAACTAATGTTGGGACTGTTTGGTAGATACTATTCCTAGTAGATACCAAGAATGTTTAAATTTGAACTAAACCAATTCGCCATCATTTTCAACTTGTTATCGGATGTTGCCAGTTTCCTTCCCAATAACTTCTCATTTAGCTAATTTCCCTGAGAGTTTTTTTCTTCTTAATTTTTATTTTCCCTATTTTCTTCGTCTGCGTTTTTTTTTCTTTTCTTATTCTTTTAACAAAAGCCGTTCTTATGGTGTAATTAACTTTAACTGAGCTCGACTAATGGTGCCTTACTCCCTCCCCCACCCCCTACCTCTCCATCTGGTCTCCGCCGGTTGTTTTTCCTCTCTTTTTTTTAAAAAGAAAATACTTTTTCCCCCTTTCTTTTTGATTCTTCACGTTAAATTTGATTTGGTTCTTCAGTTGGGTGCTGTTTTTTTTTTATATCCGCTGGTCTCTAATCTGCTGTTTCCCTTTTTTCCCTTTTTGTGAGCTCAAACATTATATCTTGAAATGCCCGCTTTGTGTAGAATGGGGTAAAAGAAAGATCGCTTAAAAGTAATTTTCTCGACATTTAACGTTGTCTTTCTTATCCAGGTATAGTTAGGAAATAATATTTTTTAGATAGAGGATGAAAAAGGGGTTTCTGGTTTTGTTTTTTTCAATTACCCGATATATATAATATGGACAGTGGCTGATTTCCCTTTAGGCATGTTAGGCCCTCGCCTAGGTACCCCGGATAGTTTACCGAAACAATATTGTTGTTAAACCCTCTGAAGGTTTGGGAAAATGTCAGAATCGTAAAGTTATTTTCTAATAAAAATAGTTTACTTTATATTTTCAACGCAAGTAATTTATATAGGGAAAGACCGAGCACAGTGGCCACTTTAACAGATTTTTTTAATAAGTAATCATTAAAGAAACAAATGAAAAATTGCCATACGTTGGTTTCATTATTTATGTTTATGCCAAAAAAATATAATTTGCGTAGACATATTTCTTTGGAACGTCGTACGACAATCGTCCATCAATGCTATGGTTTGATATTTTTTTTATTATCAAACCCCAGCATAGACAGGGCCCGATTAAGACATTAAAGCAAGGGAAGCCCGCCTTTAAATAGAGCTTCATTATGCTATCAAATAGACCCTGGAGAAAATCCCTAGAAGTTTCGAGTGCACTAAACTCCTTATCCCTGAATGACATTAAAGTTAAACACATAAGTAATATAATAAAATATATTATTAAGTAATGAATATTCCTAATATTCTGTATACTTTGATTTTTTTCCCATACTAGAACAAATTTAACAGAAGTAGCAATCTATATGAGGGTTGTTAAATATTTATATAAAATTTATGATTTGGGGGCCCCTTAGATGTGTAAAGTGTAAGCCTGGGCTTCACGGGCTTATTCGGTAATCAGGCTCTGAGCATAGATAATTTGCACTTACTGCTTTTCAGGATCGACTGTCTCTCTATTTATTTCAAACAGAAGAAATGCTAAACTTGGTTTGCTTTAGTTAATTAACGTCGCACTGGAGCTGCAAGGCTATTGGTGATTGTTGAACTTGGACATAAAAAAATATATTTCGAAGTTCTTAGAATGTGCTTTTGTAGCTTAGTGGGTAGCGCGGAGGACTTTTAAGCACAATTGGTACTGTGAAACAATTGGACTTCTTACTTACGAAACTTACGAACCCGGGCCCACTTTGCCACATCCCCGAGGGGACGGAGCTCGAGTAACAAAACCCATGAGCGTTTAATATCCCGGGCCGGGAAAAGATGACCCCTCAGCACTCCGGAGGCCCAACCGGCCCCGCCAGGCGGAAAAGGCACCCGACGTCGCCGCAAAGCAGCACACGCCTGAACCCAGACAACGTTTATTTAATACTAGCAATATGGCCCGGCGTTGCTCGTGGTCAATTTGTGAAGTACTATGCGACTTTTTGAGTCGAATATCGCTCTCTATACCCTGTGTAAATTTATTCAATTACCTTGAGTAGTTATGGAGATATTTAACGTATTATTTTTTAATTTTTAGATTCACGACTTTACATGCTATCGCGTATAAACTGATGTTTTTTTTAAATACATATATTTTGCAATATAAAAATCCCTAAAAATTAATAATTAAAAACGATTTTCGCAATATTAGCCTGTAATATGATGTCGATAAAAATAATGCATTTTGCAGAAAATGAAATTAAACACTTGGCAATGTTGTTTGAATGCCAAATTCTTATATTATTTAAAAAGTTGTACATATTTTTTTTATAGAAATTAACACCAGTAACAAAAAAAATTCACTTATTATACTTCAGATTCATTATTTTTAATATTAACAATGCAATAACACATCAATCAAAGTAAAAAAAATTTCAATTCTTCCAATTGGAAATAATTTATAGTATTCGGCAAAGTGTTTTGGGTGCCAATTAGCGACCGGAGTTTTGGAATGTAAAAAGTTCTATAACTTTTGAACGGTTGCAGATACCCACATGAAACGAAGTGCGGATTTTAAACTGAGAAATTATTGTTCAAATGGTGGAAGTTTTATAAAAATTTATGCAGTAGTTTTTGAGTTATATCCGGACAAACAGACAGCCAGATAGACAGACAAAAACAATTTTAATGTGAGTTTCTGAATCAGTGTATCCAAATTCGTAAAGAAAACTCAAAATGAGGGGTTTTGTTCGATTCCACAGACAGACACTCCATTCTTATATATAAGTATAGATAGGACCATATTTTAATTCATTTGGCGATATTTTTATTCATTTGGCGATATTTATAATTCATTTAGCAACATTTGGCGATGTTTACTCATCAGCCAATCAAAATACATCGTTTATCCCAGTATTGTCGAAAAGTATTTTTGATCGCCAAGGTGATTTTTAAAAAAAAAATTATGAAGGGAAGATCCAGATGTAAATTTCCCCGTATATGTTGACATTAATTTAAAAAATTTCCACTAATTCCACTAATTTCACCAATTGACATTAATATTATTATTTGAAAACTAATTTCGCCATGTTGATGATATTTTTAAATATAGAACCACATTTTAGCTCATTTGGTAAACATTTTTATTCATTTGGCGATATTTTTAAATCATTTGGCAACATTTGTCAATATTTACTCATCAGCCAATCAAAATGCATCGTTTATTCCAGTATTGTCGAAAAATATTTTTGGTCACATGTAAATTTCCCATAGGAGTAATGTAATGGAAAATGGAAAAAGTTCTATAGTTCTATAACTTTTGAGCTGTTGCAGATACCCACATGAAACAAAGTGCAGATTTTAAACTGAGATTATATTGTTAAAATTCATAAAAGTAATTCATTAAAAAATTCATTCGCAAGCTTCATAAAAATCCGTGCAGTAGTTTTTGAGTTAAATCCGGACAAACAGACAGACAGATAGAAAAAAAAAATGTAATGAGATTTTCGGAATCAGCGTATTCTAATTCGTGAAGAAAACTCAAAATGAGGGGTTTTGTTCGATTCCACAGACAGACATTCCATTCTTATATATAAATATTGATTAAACGTTGCAAAAATTATTAATTTTTCTGCATAACTTTTATTAATGTAAATTTATTATTAATAGCAATATGGCCCGGCGTAGCTCGTGGTCACTTTGCATAGTAAGAGCTGTGCGATTTTGTCTTGTCAGCGTAGCCATCGCATATCCCTTTCTGTGCACTGTGAAAAATAAACTTTATCAAAATACACATTTACTTTGACTATTTCCCAGAATTACTTTGAGTATTTTATGAGATAGCTAAATCTATTTTTATGTTCACGACTTTACATGCTATTGCGACTACTATTTAAACTGATGTTTTTGTAAAATGTTTCTTTTTGTGAAATAAAAATTCCTAAAAAGTTTTAAAACTGTATATTTTTTGTATAAAAATTAACCATTTAGTAACAATAAACCCTTGTAGAAAAATTTCACATTCATTAGTTTTATTATTGGTGACGCAATAATATATCAAAGAAAAAATATTGCATTGTTCCAAATCGAAATAATTTATCGTATTTGGTGAATTTTTTTTTTTCGTGCCAATTTATGACCGTAGTCTAAAACTCAAAATGAAGGGTTTTGTTCGATTCTACAGACAGACACTTCATTCTTATATATTAAAGGCGACATTTTAAATTAATTTGGCAATATTTGGCGACATTTTTAATCCGTTTGGCGACATTTTTAATTCATTTGGCGACATTTAAAAAATTTATTTGGTGACATTTGGCGACATTTGTAATTCATTTGGCGATATTTGGTGACATTTTTAAATTAATTTGGAAATATTTGGCGACATTTTTAATTCGTTTGGCGACATTTTCAATTCATTTGGCGACATTTACTCATCAGCCAAATAAAAATGAATCGTTTATTCCAGTATTGTCGAAAAATATTTTTGGTCGCAAAGGTGATTTTTAACAAAAATTTCCCATAGGAATAATGTTAGAGAAAATGGAAAAAGTTCTATAACGTTTGAATGGTTGCAGATATCCACATGAAACAAAGTGCAGATTTTAAACTAAGAAAAGTTTGTAAAAGTTTCATAAAAATCCGTGCAGTAGTTTTTGAGTAAAATCCGGACAAACAGACAGACAGACAGACAGACAGACAGACAGGCAGACAGACAAAAAAAATTTTAATGCGATTTTCAGAATCAGCGTATTCTAATTCGTGGAGAAAACTCAAAATGATACGTCTGAGCACGTCTGCACGTATATATACGTCTGCACGTATATATACGTATGCACGTATATATACGTATGAGCACGTCGTGCAGACGTATATATACGTACCTGCAGACGTGCTCAGTGCAGACGTGCAAACGTGCAGACGTGCTCAGACGTATATATACGTGCAGACGTATATATACGTGCAGACGTATATATACGTGCAGACGTGCTCAGACGTATATATACGTGCAGACGTATATATACGTGCAGACGTGCTCAGACGTATATATACGTGCAGACGTGCTCAGACGTATATATACGTGCAGACGTATATATACGTGCAGAAGTATATATACGTGCTATACGTGCAGACGTATATATACGTGCAGACGTGCTCAGACGTATATATACGTGCAGACGTATATACGTATATATACGTGCAGACGTATATATACGTGCAGAAGTATATATACGTGCAGACACGTATATATACGTCTGTACGTATATATACGTCTGCACGTATATATACGTATATACGTCTGCACGTATATATACGTATATACGTGCAGACGTATATATACGTGCAGACGTATATATATACGTGCAGACGTATATATACGTATAGACGTGCTCAGACGTGCATACGTATATATACGTGCATACGTATATACACGAGCATACGTATATACACGAGCATACGTATATACACGAGCATACGTATATATACGTGCAGACGTGGCTCAGACGTATATATACGTGCAGACGTATATATACGTGTAGACGTATATATACGTGCAGACGTATATATACGTGCAGACGTGCTCAGACGTATATATACGTGCAGACGTATATATACGTGGAGGCGTATATATACGTGCAGACGTATATATACGTGTAGACGTATATATACGTGTAGACGTATATATACGTGCAGACGTGCTCAGACGTATATATACGTGCAGACATACGTCTGCACGTATGCACGTGTATATACGTGCAGAAGTATATATACGTGCAGACGTGCTCAGACGTATATATACGTGCAGACGTGCTCAGACGTATATATACGTGCAGACGTGCTCAGACGTATATATACGTGCATACGTATATACGTGCATACGCATACGTATATATACGTGCAGACGTATATATACGTGCAGACGTATATATACGTGCAGAAGTATATATACGTGCAGACGTGCTCAGACGTATATATACGTGCAGACGTGCTCAGACGTATATATACGTGCATACGTATATATACGTGCATACGCATACGTATGTATACGTGCAGACGTATATATACGTGTAGACGTATATATACGTGCAGACGTATATATACGTGCAGAAGTATATATACGTGCTATACGTGCAGACGTATATAAACGTGCAGACGTATATATACGTACCTGCAGACGTGCTCAGTGCAGACGTGCACGTATATATACGTGCAGACGTGCTCAGACGTATATATACGTGCAGACGTATATATACGTGCAGACGTATATACGTATATATACGTGCAGACGTATATACGTATATATACGTGCAGACGTATATACGTATATATACGTGCAGACGTATATATACGTGCAGACGTATATATACGTGCAGAAGTATATATACGTGCTATACGTGCAGACGTATATAAACGTGCAGACGTATATATACGTACCTGCAGACGTGCTCAGGTACGTACGTGCTTAGACGTGCAGACGTATATATACGTACAGACGTATATATACGTGCAGACGTTATACGTGCAGACGTATATATACGTGCAGACGTGCTTAGACGTATATATACGTGCATACGTATATACGTATATATACGTGCAGACGTATATACGTGCAGACGTATATATACGTGCAGACGTGCTCAGACGTATATATACGTGCAGACGTATATATACGTGCAGACGTGCTCAGACGTATATATACGTGTATACGTATATATACGTGCAGACGTATATATACGTGCAGACGTGCTTAGACGTATATATACGTGCATACGTATATACGTGCAGACGTATATATACGTGCAGACGTATATATACGTGCAGACGTATATATACGTGCAGACGTATATATACGTGCAGACGTATATATACGTGCAGACGTGCTTAGACATATATATACGTGCATACGTATATACGTATATATACGTGCAGACTATATATACGTGCAGACGTATATATACGTGCAGACGTGCTTAGATATATACGTGCATACGCATACGTATATATACGTGCAGACGTATATATACGTGCAGACGTGCTCAGACGTATATATACGTGCAGACGTGCTCAGACGTATATATACGTGCAGACGTATATATACGTGCAGAAGTATATATACGTGCTATACGTACAGACGTATATATACGTGCAGAAGTATATATACGTGCTATACGTGCAGACGTATATATACGTGCAGACGTGCTCAGACGTATATATACGTGCAGAAGTATATATACGTGCAGAAGTATATATACGTGCAGTATATATACGTCTGCACGTATATATACGTATATACGTCTGCACGTATATATACGTATATACGTCTGCACGTATATATACGTATATACGTCTGCACGTATATATACGTGCAGACGTATATATACGTATAGACGTGCTCAGACGTGCTCAGACGTGCATACGTATATATACGTGCATACGTATATACACGAGCATACGTATATACACGAGCATACGTATATACACGAGCATACGTATATATACGTGCAGACGTGGCTCAGACATATATACGTGCAGACGTGCTCAGACGTATATATACGTGCAGACTTGCTCAGACGTATATATACGTGCAGACGTGCTCAGACGTATATATACGTGTATACGTATATATACGTGCAGACGTATATATACGTGCAGACGTGCTTAGACGTATATATACGTGCATACGTATATACGTGCAGACGTATATATACGTGCAGACGTATATATACGTGCAGACGTATATATACGTGCAGACGTATATATACGTGCAGACGTATATATACGTGCAGACGTGCTTAGACATATATATACGTGCATACGTATATACGTATATATACGTGCAGACGTATATACACGTATATACGTGCAGACGTATATACGTCTGCACGTATATATACGTATATACGTCTGCACGTATATATACGTATATACGTCTGCACGTATATATACGTGCAGACGTATATATACGTATAGACGTGCTCAGACGTGCTCAGACGTGCATACGTATATATACGTGCATACGTATATACACGAGCATACGTATATACACGAGCATACGTATATACACGAGCATACGTATATATACGTGCAGACGTGGCTCAGACATATATACGTGCAGACGTGCTCAGACGTATATATACGTGCAGACTTGCTCAGACGTATATATACGTGCAGACGTGCTCAGACGTATATATACGTGCAGACGTGCTCAGACGTATATATACGTGCAGACGTATATATACGTACAGGCGTATATATGTGCAGACGTGCTCAGACGTATATATACGTGCAGACGTATATATACGTGCAGACGTGCTTAGATATATACGTGCATACGCATACGTATATATACGTGCAGACGTATATATACGTGCAGACGTGCTCAGACGTATATATACGTGCAGACGTGCTCAGACGTATATATACGTGCAGACGTATATATACGTGCAGAAGTATATATACGTGCTATACGTACAGACGTATATATACGTGCAGAAGTATATATACGTGCTATACGTGCAGACGTATATATACGTGCAGACGTGCTCAGACGTATATATACGTGCAGAAGTATATATACGTGCAGAAGTATATATACGTGCAGAAGTATATATACGTGCAGTATATATACGTCTGCACGTATATATACGTATATACGTCTGCACGTATATATACGTATATACGTCTGCACGTATATATACGTATATACGTCTGCACGTATATATACGTGCAGACGTATATATACGTATAGACGTGCTCAGACGTGCTCAGACGTGCATACGTATATATACGTGCATACGTATATACACGAGCATACGTATATACACGAGCATACGTATATACACGAGCATACGTATATATACGTGCAGACGTGGCTCAGACGTATATATACGTGCAGACTTGCTCAGACGTATATATACGTGCAGACGTGCTCAGACGTATATATACGTGCAGACGTGCTCAGACGTATATATACGTGCAGACGTATATATACGTACAGGCGTATATATGTGCAGACGTGATCAGACGTATATATACGTGCAGACGTGCTCAGACGTATCTGAGTGAGTCGCTATGGCGAAACGTTGTCGAGATAGGCGCGATATTTGACTGTATTGGAGCATTTGATGGGTTCCATGCGTGAGAACACTAATCGGCTGTCTCAGAGGACTGCAGAACGACCCGTTCTTTTAGTTCCCTGTTCTTTAAAAACAAACGAGAATGGTTCAAATATCTTGTGTCGATATATATTTATATATTTATTTTATATTTTTATATATTTTATATATATTTATATTTATATATATTTTTTAAACTTGTTCTCTTTTAGATCCAAAACGGATGTTTTTCCCCTATGACCATGATAAATTCCGGGGAAAAAAACAGGAAGAGGAATAACTGTTCCGCAGAAGAACGCAAATGTCAAAGGTGTCCTTGGAGTGCGAAGGAGCGAAAGGACAACGTTGAAAAAAAGGTGTGCATTAAAATAGGAAACCCTCGCAAAGGAAATATGCGTGAACAGAATAACTTTTTAACCGACTGAAAAGCGCACCAACGAAGACCGCTAAGCCCGCGAAAAGAACAGAGGTGATCAATTCAACTGTGAAGTGTTATTTTTATGTATGTTCGTGCAAGATTTCTCTTCTAATTCAGATATTTTGAAAATCATTTTTGCTGTATAGGAAATGTCTTACTTGGGAACTTTTTGAAAAAAAGAATACTATTTCTATTTCACACGAGAGCTTTACGCCTGCAAAGTTCTTTAAAGTATAGAACCTAAATCCATACAAAAAATGACATATCCATTGGTGATCCATATGGGAGATTGTATTTAACACATCTGTAAGGAGTGTGAAAAACACATAACGCAATTTCAACCTGAAATTCGAAAAATTTGTCATAACATTCTGTACCAGATAAGGTAACAGATATAATAAATTTCTTTTGAGCATAACTTTCTGTCAAAAATTGAAAACGTGCGTAGAAACTAATTTTTAATTTTGTACATGGAAATTTCTGATTAAACTCGAGCATTTGGATTTAAAAAGCTCGAACACGTTTATTTTTAAATAAACTATCAATATACGTACACCAATAGAAAAAGCTTACAGGGAAAATTTCCATGCTTCCTAGAGATTTTTTTTTTTTTTTTACAGTTTACTTAACCCAAAAATATACACTTTTTACTATTTAGTCGGGATAAATATATCATTGGGTAAAATGTTTTTTTTTTATATTAAATTACACATTGTTACACAAATTACACATTTATCCAGTTCTTTTTTTAAAAAAAGTTACTTAGTTTAATGGCGTACACTTTAACCAAAAAATAATTTCCGGACGATTTAATTTAAGTCCTCGATGTGTGTAAGTATATAAAAAAAATGGGAAAGTTTAATGCATGAGAACTTCTACAGATAAAATAGAAAAGTCGAATTATTTACCTATATTCATGGGTATTGTATAAAACAGAAATTTGTTAATACTTTCCAATGATAACATTAGAAAAAAAAATCTAAATTTTTTTATATATATTTTGCAAAAGGGAAAAGTGAGTTTTTGAATTATTAATGCTAAAGAATAGGAAATTCGTAAAAATGTAACGATCTTCGGCAAAAGTGCAATTATTATACAAAAATATGAATTTAGAAGCTTATAAATGATAAAAGCAATACATTTAACACTGTTTATATGTTAATAAAATGAAGCTAAATACTTGTTTTTTTAATTAACTGTTAACAAACGACCAAAAAAAATGGACGTTATTTTCTTGCATTTTTAGAATTTAAATATAATGTTTCGAATGAAATAAATATTCTCCTGCGGAATATATTAAAAGTAACGTCAATACAGAGAAAAAATTTTTAAAAAAATAGCTTGCAGATGTTCCTTTCCGAAGATAATAAATAAAAAAATAGTTGATATATCGAAATCTTTACTGATATATCAATTAACAGAAAAAGATTTAGAAAGATGTAACAAAAACAACCCCGTAATAACAGTAACATATTCTAAGTTTTTAAATGCTGCCGATTGTTATTTCTTCTATTTTTTTAATTTTTTAATGACTAAAAAATGTTTATTATAAAGACTGTCTAACAGAAAGGATTTTGTAGAAAGCGCTAAAGATTTTTGTTTTACAGACATACAGAGGGTTCTGATCTTTGAATTTTCATATAGAACACAAGAAAGAAACTTGCATTAAACTATTTTTTAAAAAACAATGGGCGCTTTACGGTTTCAAATTTGAGGGCATTGCCTTCAAACGAAGATTTTATTTTAAGAGCTTTTTAAGCTTGTGCGTAATTTATATTTCCTTAGAAGTTTTTCTTATTTTATATCAATTGAGATGTCGACCGAATAACTTAGCGCTCTATTTGCAAACTTTGAAATCCCCTTGCGGAAAGAAAACTAGAAACAAAATCCCTCAGCCTCAACTAAAAAAGCATTTAAGGCCCATCGAAGTGTTTTATTCAAACCTCCTCATTTATTACGAATCCGTCTATTTGATGCCCTCTTGGCGATAAACATTCGAAGCCAAAAAGAAGAAAGAATCGATCCGACCGGAAAAGAACTCGAGCGATTCTTTCTCATTCACCCAAGAGCTATAAAAGAATCGATCTTTGTATTGTTCTTTTGGCCCGAGACATTAGCGGCCATTTTGTTATTCTGGAAGTTTTGCGATCGGTTTGAAAAATGGGAGAAGATTTATAAACAGGATTTTGTTTTAAATTCGAGAAGTCAAAAAGGGTTTTCGGAGCCAGAGGGCAGATTTGCACAAAGGAAATATAGATCACATATTTCGATGCATATAAAGCGATCTTAGGGTCGGATGACTATTCCGTTCGGTTTGTTTGCCTGAACGAAAGCAGAGAAGTGGAAAGGTTATTTGATTGAATGTACTTGTAATATATTTCACATTACAAGAAAATAATTCAGTGAGTAACATGTTGACACTACGAACAAAGTACTTTACAGCTGGCTCAAAAATAATTGGATTTATAGGAAATGCTGTTGCGAGCTGTTCTTACTCTCAGTATTACCTCGTAAGGGCACTTAATGATGAAAATTTAGAAAAAGATTCCGTTAAAGAAAAACAAATCTTCCATTCGACTGAAATTTTCGTGCAGAAGAAAAACGCAGTCGACGACATTCCCGAAAACGGGGGGGGGGGGGGGGGGGAGGGGGCAACACCGCATCGAATTTCCGGAGTTACACCCTTCGCATAAAACAAACTTTGAGTAAACACAGCACAAAAATACTTCTTTTTAATAACATAAAAAGAAGCCAAACCCCCTGAGTTTGCACAATCTTTCCGCTCCGCCCCTGCTCGCTGCCTTCCCTCAACCCGAGAAATGTTAATGCGCCGTAATTTCTTTTCTCTCTCTTTCTCGACGCCATTTTTATGATTGCTCGATGTGAGAGAAAAAGAAAACAATTTTCCTTTATAGCTTGCGTTCTTTTCTAGGAATATATATACTTTCTTGGTATATATATATACTCTTTTTTTTTAAAGCAGAGATTTCATCCTTTTGTTTTAAAAGCAAAAGTATTCCCTAGCTCAAAAGGGGAAGAAACATCCTCCTCCCCCTCTGTTTTTACGAGGTTTTATTTTTCGCTCATTTTATAAAAGTTCCACCACACCTTTTGCTTTAAAACCAAAACAGTAGCATTCAGAAAAATAACATACTGTTATTTTAATGAAGTTCAGCTTTTAAATCCATAAAAAATAATATTTTTTTTTCAATCTTGTAAGTGCTGTCGGAGGTCTAAAGATTTGTTTTGTTGGGGTTATTGTACATTCTTACAACTTTTATTCTGGCAAAACTTGTAATAAAATATAAGTTTTTTTTTTGCTTTTTGTTAAGCTTTATGCAATATAAGGTAATAAAAAAACAGTTAAGAGCATAACGGACAGTAGCAATAATACATTTGGGTTGATTAAAAATGATTTTTATTGTGTGCAATTTTTTTTTATATTTGGAAGCAGGTCTTTGCTTTTTTTTGCCAAAACGTTTGCAGAATATCCCGGAATTTACCACGAGGAGGTGGCTGCTGTCGAATTCCACCTGCCCACCCATCCCTTCCAACTAAATATGGGCAAATTTGTGTATTGCATGGACTCTTTTTCACTTGATATTTTGCCTTGTGTACGAAGTTGACTTCGCACCGACTTTCGGGAACAAACAGATGATCCGAAAAGAGATTATGCCTCTTGTCACTAGTTCGACTGCCTATTTGACAACTTGTGTGTGATATGGAACGGGGCCGGATTTAGATTTAAATTTAGTGGGCCCCTATGCTGAATATGTGGTGCGGGCGTGCTCTAAACCCATAAGAGATAAAAGTTCAGCGTATCTTTTGACATGGTGTTCCGTAGACTATTTTTTACTAGTAGACCTCGCGACCAAAAAAAATCTCTGAAAAAAACATACGTTGATTTTAATGACTTCAAGGAACATTCCTGCCAAATGTAAAGAATATCGAACAACGCGTTTGCGTCGTAAGTGCGTAACAAACATATGCCGAATGGTCGAGTTAAAACAGAGACCTCGCTGTCTCTCGGTCAATAAGTTTTAACTTAGAAAATGGCCATTCGCCACTATCGTTTATAACGGCATTAACAAATATATACAAAGTGCTATGTTAGGAAAACTATCTTTGACGTTCTTTATTATAGAAAGAATTTTTACTTCCATACTCATGCCTATTGACCCATTTTCTCTCTTTCGCCTTTCTTCGTTGAATTCATATACAAAAAGTCTGAATTAGTTCACTACACAGGATGTTGCCCAAATCATTGTCATATGCTTCTACTAAATTTGAAGCTGCTGTCCTGAACTCCTTATTGTCAGTAAGGATTTTTAATTCAATTTATGCAATGTACTCTTAGTTCAAAGTTCTAGCATATACTAATTTGTACTGTTCTTTCCAAATGATTCTACCGAAAGTTAACTCTGTTTTATTGTGTGTGGTGCGGGCCCCTAGGCTGCAGCCTGTGTAGCACTTTCAGTAACGTATCTCGTTTCGGTCATTGTCAAGTTCTGCATTGGATAGATGTTTAGTCACTAAAGGATTCGTAAATGAGCAAGTCTGCCGATTGATTAGTGCTGAGTAGTGTCAGTCATTCGCCTGAAAATGGAGAGGTGGAACGATGAAATCACGAATTGTTTCATTAGGAAATGCTCGGGAATGGGAGACAATTTTGGAATTTATTTTTAAAATATATACAAAATTTTGGTTTATCAATAAAACTGAACATTCATACACATCTGGTGCAAAACAACGCTGGGAAGTCAAACACTACTTCATATATTTAAGCGTGAAATTAGTAGTAGATCCTGTTATCCAAAGGAATAGTTTTAATGGTCATCCAGAGAACGCGCTGATTGCCCTGATGACAAATAAACGACGTTATGTCAGAAGACTAGGATTCAGTAGAATCATATGGACCCGAGCACTTCCAAAAGAAACAAATTCGTGATTTCATAATTTCAAGTGATTGACTACAGATAACCTCTCAATTGGAAGACTTGTTCAGTTACGGATCCTCCACTGACTAAGCATCTATTCAGTGCAGAAAATGACAAAATGGCCGGAACAGGAAGAAATGTTATTCAATATAACCTATGGGATCTTCCGTGCCATACACAAGCTGTAGAAAGGGCAGTCAAACTAGTGGCAGGGGCATAATCATGTGCTTGCGGAGCAAAACGCTGGGATGGCTTTATGCGCACACATTGACGTCCAGAATGTCGGTACCCAGCTTCGAAAACAAGGCAAAATATAAAGTGAAAGACTTCACGAATCTGATAAGTTATATGAAAACTCGCTTATATTTGGTTGGGAAGTTTTGTGGGCATTGTAGAATTCGACTACAGCCACCTCCTTGTGGTTGATTCTAGGTTATTCTCCAAATATTTGGTCAAAAAAGCAGATAAAAGCTGCTTTAAAATATAAAAAGTTGCACAAATTAATAATATAAGAAGGTTTTAGGGGTGGGAAGTAAATATTATGGCCAAATAAACTCACGTAAACGTACGGGCTTATTATGCAACCATTCCAGTAAGATCAATTAAAAAATCTGTTAACAAATAGCTTGATTGAAATCATTTTGATCTCGTTCGCTGGAAATACAGGTCCTCGTCATGACCATGGTTCGACATTAAGAAACATTATACCGTCTTGTTGTACGATTCAGAATCGAACAGGAACCCTTTGCAGGTTAGTTGATAGTGAGCTGGACTTCGGAACAGTAAGTCGTAGGTTCGACTCTTAACGGGGGTGTTGTCCTCGGTATCTGACCATAGTTGAAAATGGTGATGCAGTGTGTTCTTTCCTTTAGGATATATTCTAACCATCCTAAGTGATCATCCCAAACCATCCTGTGTAGCGACCATAATTGCATTCCCGTACCATTGTGAAAGTTCAACTCGAAATTACCGAACTGTCAACGTTACACCAGCGGTTCCGAGTTCCACTTCGTACCGAGAAAAGAATCCGATTTCGTTCGATAATAACTCCTTACCTATTTTGCATGACTTAACGGACGAATGTAAAGAAATATTCCATAACTTCGCGAAAACTTATCTTGAAAGTTGTATGTCCCATTGGTTAATAAAAGAAACCAACTTCAAAGGTAGGAAGGAGAATGTGCAGGAAAAAAAAAGTACAAACTCAAAAGAAGGAGAAAAAGCGGCACCTACGCATTTCTCACAGGTGTTTATTTATAACGAATGAGGGGGGGAGGAGTAGGCGGGAAGGTGGGGGGGGGATTCATTCACCTATTTCTCTCTTTCTCTCCTTTTGAAAAATCGAGAAGGACGTTTATTTCTAATGGATGTCCTTTTAAGGAGAAGGTCTTTTTTTCTCTCTTCTATCCATCTTTTGCAACACTCTCTCTTTCACTCCCTGTGAGTGGACAATGAATCGTCTGCTGAAAAGGGTTGCGGGGGTGGACGGAGTTCATGGAGTACTTATTTAAAAAGGATCGTCAGAAGAATGGGAGGACTCCTTTGAAATGCTTTTCCAAATATTTGACACTTCTCGGTTTTTATTCTACTTTTTAATAAAAATATCTCATAAAAGCGTCAATGTTGAGAAGCCATATTTTTGAGGGCATTTGATTTTATAAAAAAATATATACAATTATTTCTATATAATAACTAGTAATAAAAGTATATTTTTAAAAATATATATATTTTCCATAAAAGATACCCAAATTTATTATTACAACAGACTCCAATTATCCAGATTAATTGTAACCAGACCTCATCCGGATAATCAAATAACCGGATAACTCACGAAAAAAGATTTTAGTAAAAATCCGAAATATGCTTTAGTATGTAATGTAATTTAACGAATATGGAAATAATTTTGTTTGCATTTTGTACACACTGTATTATGAAAGTAACTCAGCATCAGAGTATCCACTAAAGCTCTACGAATGCACATTTTTTTTTATCATATGAAATATATATTATATATGATTTTATCATATGAAACTTTTCAAATGTAGATTTTGTTAATTTTTTCCTTAGAACGATCCGGATAATTCGAGTTTTACTGTACCACTAAACAGCATTTGGTTCTAAACAGCATTTGGTACTAAACAGCATTTGGTACTAAACAGCATTTGGTATTATTTACAGCATTTATATAAAACTATTCGACCAGCTCGTTGATCCAACAGCTTTCACTTCAACAAGCGGCTAGGTTTCCATATATGTTTGTGCATGAAATGACAAAAATGTATATAAAAAAATTAGAATAAAAATCGTAAAAATGCTTGTGTTTGTCCTTTTAACAACTTTACTTATCTGAGATGTACTAATAAATGTATTCCCTTTCAGGTTTATTAATACGAGCAGATTGTTCTGCCTTTGGGGGATCCCCCCACCCCAACTAATTTAAAATTTACTTCAATTGTTTAATTCATGTCCAACTACAGTTCTTTTATTTAATAGGCTAAATTCGATGGAGGTGTGGGGACGCTTGTGTCGACACACCGTGACGTCAACTGCGATTTCCGATTCAGCCCGTTGGAGGAAGGCTCCTGCTTGACAAGAAAAAGACATCGGGCCGTTTGCATGGGTTGCCAGCGATGGCAGTTTTTCAGTTCTCCCCTCAACCTATCCGCTATAGGGTCCATGTAATTTGCGTTGAACAAAAATGGGAAATTATGTGTGCTTATAAAAAGCAGTGCAACTATAGTACTATTACTTCAATTGGAATAAAATATTGTATACATGTGGGTAAAACAATATTTAACAAGATTCAATCACAATATATTCTGAACATAATATTTTTTTTTATAAAAAAGGTAATTTTATATCTTTTGTAGGGTACACTTTTCTGAAACAGTTTTCAATATACAATCCCCACATTTTATTTTTACGTAGAATACATTGTCATTAAACTACTAAACCTAATTTTTAATTTTTGTTTTAGACTAAAAAAATATTATTATGCTTTTTTTTTTTTTTTAAATAGAGAATTTTTTTTACTTTGTGACTAATAATTTCGCAAAATAAAATTTTTATTCTAGTAAATCAATTAAAATTTAGGTTTAACATGTACGTTTTAGACTAAACTAACGATACGTAAAATGTCGTTATGTTGGGAAATATACTTTTCAAGAAGAAAAGATGAAGAAAAATTATAAAACATAAAATCCCTGGTAATTCTAAATTTAATTTTTGACTTCCTGTACCTAAATATTTCTCAAGTATTTAGAATCAGTACGTGCACGAAATATTGACTTTATTTTATGCAATTACATTTTTATAAGCAGTGATCGTAATAATTATAATAAATTAATATAATAAATTAATTATAAATTATTATAACTATTAAATACATTTTTATACCCTCCATTAAAACACAATTGTCAGAAAACTTTTTACTCGATTTATTTACAGAGCTCCCAATTTTCCACCTAGGAAGTGGTTTTCTTAGAACATGAAAAATAGCATTTGCACGTACTTGGGTATTTAGATGCTGTTTACTCTTCAGTTACTAATTTCTAATTTTAAATTACTAATGCAAACAATATAAATGAAAAAAAAATATGCTACTTGGGATGGGAAAAATGACTGAGTAGTTGAGGAATGACTAGTAGAGGAAATGTGCAATTAAAAAAAATATCAGAAAAGCGGCTGTACTTAGCACAGACCACAAGGCGAAGCGTTTCCTTTCTTGGAATGTTACGAAGTATCTGGACGGTTAAATACATAAATAAAATAGTAATATTAAAATAGTTAAGTAAATACTGTTGATGGTATAATATTTGAAAGGTGGATAAAAACAAAATAGATATTTAGCTATTAAACTCATAAAACAGTGTGTTTTGTGCATTCTTTTACATTTTATTTGGTATAAAACAAATTTATTTCGGCATTAAATATTTTTGGGGTAAATATTTATCGTCGACATTAGTTGATTAATGCCGTATCTATAATAATATAAACAAGCACCACATGAAAGTGCCTTGAAATATTTTAAGTCCCGAAATAAACTAGTTATTAAAAATGAATTTATGAATTATTTTAGTAAATATGTAAATTAATGCAAGTGTAATTCAGAAACTAAATTATCACATTTTAATAACTGCAAGTTATAAAAGCAATGGCTATTTAATATTCAAAATGGATAGTTATATTTAATAACTTTTATCGTTGGAGTTTTGTGGGTCACTATGCCTCTGTTTAGGCTAGACTGTTCGAGGAATGCATTTAAAATTAATTACATAAACAAGTTTATTTAAGAAAATGACAAAAAAAAATCAATAACAAGCAATATAAATTTTATGTATTTACAATATAGTGTTGTCATTAACACACTTTATAGTGTGCAGGGCAATTTGAAGTTTTAGACAATTTTTATTTCTGTTTGAGTTTGTTGTTAAACAGCACTTTTGGGGCCATTACTATTTATATGACAAGGATTATGTTATGCATTAACATTTAAAGAAATATTTTTCATAAAATATAAACTAACTAGAGTAGTTTATTAATTTCATATTCAAAGACAAATCTATTCTTTTTTGAAGTTGCTTTTATCATCTCTTAAAATATGTGTCACAATGCAATTTAAAAATATTTTATTCACTACGCAATTATAAAAAAAATCTTAATTTAAAATGGAAATGAGCTTTTTCGATCTGTAAACAAAATCTCGAAGGCATTCTTTTCTAGTATCATAATATCTTTATATATATTTCTCTTACGCGGTGATTGAAAAACGCTGTTTTTCTGTATGCTGAGTGGCAGCAGTTACTTTGTTTACGAAATTCTGTTGTGCCCGTATTTTTATTTTGCCATTATGTAACCCATTTTGACGATTAGCCCCTTCAATTCATTAGTAAATAATTATTTTGTTGATGTCAGCTTAAATTAGGAAGAATATAAACCCTATTACATTAAAAAGAGAAGTTTTGAAAAACTATTTTGAGTTTTCAAATGAGCGGAAAATTGACGTGGCACCATCTATTGGCAATTTTGAAAACTACATTTCTATGACCTCCATTTTTATGACGTATTAACTTAGTTACGTACATACTTTTGGTAGGCAAGAGTATGGTAAGCTTAATGTCAATTATTCCGAAACAAACTACCAATAATGTTAAAAATTAAACTAAAACGCAGGAAAGGTGTGAAAATAACGTGGAAAATAATAAATAATGGTACAAATAAAATAACAAATAATGGCTTGCCAGTGGTTCCATTGTTTTCATTTGTAGTTTAAAAGAAATTAAATGATTTTATATTGATTTATATGGCGAAAAAATGTATTGATGCCAAGATGAATTATAATTTAAATTTAGTTTCAACGTTTAAAGTTTTTGGTAATATATTTAAAAAAAAGTATTGTTACTAGGACACATTGTTATTGTGTCCTACCTTTTAGCGAGCGAAGCGAGAAGTGGTAGCAATCCTCCGGGGGTTGGCGGAGCGTTAGCGGAGCAGGGGGCGGAGGCTCCTAGTATATTATATTTGGGAGAACAGTATGATCTTGTGTTTAGAACATCAATCTTTTGAACGTAAAGAGGAATAACTGTTCCATAGAAAGAACACAAATCGCAAAGTGTTCTTGGAGTGCAAAGGGTTAACGCGTGAGACATCAAAATAAAGATAAAGACCAGTGACTCATCGTACTTTCAACTCATAAAAATCGATTTTTTTTTTAAACGCATTTAAAATAATTTTAGCGGTTCAAGTTGTTGATAAGGCTGCCACAACTATGAACATAACGTTTTTTTTTTTTTTTGTTTTTTTTTTTTTTTTGGGGGGGGGGGGGGTTCATGCGATAATTATCGCACGGGAATGCTGGTATATGTTGTTTCTATAGTTGAGATCCGTTTTGCGCCTCTTACACGGCGAATAATAACAAGTGAGGTATCAAAATAAAGAGAAGCGGTAACGGATCGTCCGTTCATCTCGTATATATTAACGGTTTTGTTTAAGTATTTTAAAGAATTATTGCATAAGAAACACATTTAACCCTTTGCACTCGTATGTCCCCGTATGGGGGACATCACTCGTTTTACCATCGCGCTCGTATGTCCCCGTACAGGGGACATCGCATCTAAACCGTTACGTTCGTAGATTCGTTCGTTAGATTTTTAATGCGGTGTACTGTAATATACTTAAGTATTCTTAGTAGTTACAATAAATTATTTTCACACGTTGAAAAATAAAATATTATGTGGCCACATTCTCATCATACATCAAGGGGTGTATTCAGGGGTTATGTTTTTAAATTTTTGATTTAAGGATGGTACACCTTCTAGTTGACCTTCTAGAATCGAAACACATTTCCATCAAAAAAATTCATCTTGATCGAACATGAAAAAAAATTCCGAGTTATTTGCTAACTTTCTAAAGCATAATTACGAGTACAAAGGGTTAAATATATTTCTAAGATCTAGTTAGAGTATGCCTTCTTAGTTTGATCGGAAGTGAACAGGTCTTTCAAACAATAGGTCGTGGGTTCGAGTCCCGACGGGGGAATACTCAATTTTTTCTTGCGGATTCGCGGCCAACCAGGTAATTTAATCTACTTCTACCATTGACTGATATGTTTTTCATTTCGTCGGACTTTTTGCAAGACAATTAAGTCATTAAGACAACTCAGTCATCAAAATAACGATTCCGTTGTTCTCGGTTTTTCAAATAAAAATAAAATTGCATTTTCTTCAACATAAAAAAAATGCTTTCATTTCGTTTCGAAAACTCCAAAATAGGTTATTGTTTCTGTCATTCGGGATCACTGTCAGGTGAAATAAAGGAAATAACCGTTCCATATAAAGAACGTTCATGCTGAAGGCGTTCTTCGAGTGCATATTATTCAAAGGAATTTTAACACATTCGATTTATAATAACACAAAGCAAATTTATACCATGTTATTGAGGACAACAAACTTGCGTAGAGATATCTAGTTTTTTTTTCCATATTTGACACTACAAAGCAGAATTGATTGGTTACGAATAAACCGGAAATATCAAAATAAATAAATAGTAAAAATGAGCAAATAAAATAACAATTATTTAGAACAAAATAAATGACTATTACTTCAATAAAAAACTAATATATATATATATATATATATATATATTTATAGTGTGTCCACTTCACATAGTCGCTTTTAATTGGCCTATTTTAGGTATTTGGAGCATATTCCAAAAACTAAATCACGATTTTTTTTAATGTATCGTAATTGCAAGTTACTTTGTCCCACATACGTGTTACTTTATCCCATCTCGAATGTTGAATATCACAACTCTGTTGAAGATGGGTTGCCTAACTTGCACAGCGGCCCGGCATCACTCACCGGCTACTATGCAAACCTGAAGCAATCGACTTGTCACAAGCACTGTTCGGATATTTATTTATTTTCGGACAAAGTAATGTCCCAGGGCCAAAGTAGCCCGTATTTACGGTACCAACTTTGGTACGCCAAGATTTTCTATTTCATCCACTATGAGTCGGAGAAAAGCACGAAGAAAGAAGAATTGTAGTGTAGGGTCTAAAGGTTTGGTAGTTTTTACTCCGGTTACCTTTGCAATTTATTACTAATTTATATTGAAATATAATGAATACAATAAGGAAATAATTTATAATTCATAGTGATATAATTAACATATATGTATATTTATTTAGGGTTGGTTTGTTTTGGTTAATTTACGTCGCACTAGAGCTGCACAGTGGGCTATTGGCGATGGTTCGCGGCCTATCTCGAAGGAAAGGCCCGGGAACGATGCCTCGTATTTTTGAACCATGGTCAGAGGACGAGGACAACACCTGAGCTGACATCCAACGCCTTCAATAGACGTCGGGACTTTGGACCCCGATCAAATTGATCGTGCACCAGTCCCGTATATACGCCATTAATTTTTTGTGGATGTTCTGGACGACATTCTAGTATTTTGGTAGCGAAGTTGGCAACCCTCCGATCGCAATATCACTACTTTTTACTATTCTTCAGTCTAGTCCATCGCAAGGTTTGAACCGGGGACCCTTGGATTCTCAGCGGACGCCTTAATCCACTCGGCCACGGAGGCCTCTATTTATTTAGGGAAAAGTTTTAAATTGCAAAAAAAAAGTATTTTTAAAACAAGAACTCTTAGTTCTATGGCCATCCATGCCTGAAAGAGTTTCATTACAAAGTGAGAAGTTTACATACTTTATAGAACGTGCAATGCATACACAATTACACTGTATATATATAAAGTGCGAATTCGATTATCTCCTTGCGTGGTTTAAAGTCATAGCTCCAGAATCAGCGTAGTAAGTGAAGTGGAACAGCAACAATAACAAAAAGGGTTGTTCAAAAAGATGAGGAGGCCGGAGGGAGGGGGGTATCCATCTCTTCATCTTCCAACCCCTCGTGCCTTTGAAACAAAAGAGAACCACCGACCCCATCATAAACCAATCGCGCGCGTGGAAGATCAAAATAAAAGGAGTCGCCCATCTGAATATAATCACATTATCATTGTTATACTCTTACTCCCCTACTCGACATTCAACGATCGCCTGTCTTTTGCAACAAGCACCCCCTCCCCCCCCCCCCACTGATTGCACAAGCAAACTACTCTCCATCTAAACACGTCTTTGATCCACCCCCCTCCCCCAGACAAGAGCAAACGATCATCTTTTGACGATGAACACACGAAATTATCTGCCGAGGAACATAATAATTTCATTTTAGTCCCCTTGTTGCGCGGGATTCCAACAGTGTCGGCGCCTGAAGAGTTGCGGGGGGGCCCATTTTAGAGCTGCTTCGGGAAGTCAGGTGTTAACATGGGAGTACATTCACCAAAAAAATATATATATAATTTTTAATTTTACTTCAAAAATTTAAAATTTTAATTTTTTTAATAAAATTTTAATTTTAAAATTTTAATTTTTTAATAAAATTTTAATTTTTTTAATAAAATTTAAAATTTAAATTTTTTTAATAAAATTAAAAAAATTATTTTTTTTAATAAAATTTAAAATTTAAATTTTTTTAATAAAATTAAAAAAATTATTTTTTTTAATAAAATTTAAAATTTTAAATTTGAAATTTTTTTTAAAAATTTAAAATTTTTAATTTTAATTTTTTAATAAAATTAAAAAAATTTAAATTTAAATTTTTTTAATAAAATTTAAAATTGAAAATTTTAATTTTTTAAATTTTTTTTAATTTTTCCAAATAAAAATTTTAAATTAAAAAAATATATAATTTTAAATTTCAAAACATGCAAGTTTAATTTTTTTTAAACATAATTTGACATCCGATCTATTTATGAAGTCATAATTTAATTAGAAATTATTTAGGAATATATATCCTTTTCTTATATTTCTTTACACAACTATCTTATTACTTTCACGCATGGGGTGATACCATGGAAACCACTGAGACACTTCTTACAAATTTGTAAATAAATTTACAATTTTTAAAAAGAAAGATATTTTTAATTGCAAAAAAACTTTTTTTATAAACTTTAAAAAAAAAAATATATAAAATCCAACGGTTTTTAATGTTTTTTGACATGTTGAGTTTTGCATGCACTCTCCTCATTTTATGCTTTGAGAGAGAGAGGGAGAGAGAAAGCTCATCCTTTTATTAAATATATATATAAATTTCGCTTAATGGAGTACATTTTAGCGAAAAATACAAATTTTATTTGATTTAAATAAAAAAGTGCAATATTATACAAAATACTTATAAATAAGAAGAATTAGCGACACTATATTTAACACTATGTCATGTTAATATAATTAAGCTACATATCTGTTTTTTATATTCTAAAAATAACAGTTAACAAAACTATCTCTTTTTTTATAACATTAGGGACGTTATTTGCTTAATGCAATAGAAATAAACAAAATGTTTTAAATGAAAAAAAAAATCATCTGGTGGAATCATCGGAAAATCATCTGGATCAAAATTATACTAACAGATGTTCTTTTTCGAAGATAAAAATAAATAATAATAAAGTCGATTTTTCAAAATGGCGGATTGTAACTTGTTATTTGAAAGAATATTACAGTAACAGTCCCTTATTAATCAGATATACTGAGTTATTGAGAGTTCGTGGTTGTTATTGTGATTTATTCAAGTGACTAATTTGACAAAAAAAAATTTAATAATGCATTTAACACAAAAAATTTCCAAATTCCCACTGATTACTCATTTTACCCCACTTGTGGTGCAAATTGGGTAAAAAAACACCTAATTTTTTTATTTAAAATTAAAAATTTTGAAATGTATTCAAAGATGTTTTCCTGGAACCCATTGCATAAATACACCAAAACATTTGCATATAATTAACTTTTTTTTAAAGTGAAAAATTTACAATTTTCCAACCCATTTTATCTCACACATTATACCCTATTTTACTTATTTGAAATGTAACGTTTTAAAATGAACTACATAGGGTTGGAAACTATGTTATGCTATGAAAGTTGATGCATTTGACACCACAACTCAATGAAAAATACCACTATTGACGCTAATTCTTTTTCATTCAATATAGGATTAAATACCGTTACGTGAAAATATTAAAAGAAGCAAGGAGGGAATGGGAAGTAAATGGGAACCCACGGAAACGGAGGTAACTGGTTTTTGTGTTTTAGCGAGACGTCCCTTATATTTAAATGACATTTCCCGTAAATGCATTTCTGGCCGTACTCCAACACAGCCACATTCGACTTTTTTTTTTTTAATATAATTGAGGGATGTAACAGCAAATAAGAAAATCCAAACTTATTTACTAAATTAGAAAACTAGTTACTTAAACTCTTTTAGGAAATAAGAGAAATACTCTTAAAAAAATAAAAGTCTTAAAAGTTCTCACTTTGCTCGAAACATACAAGTGTCAGGGCGAAAAGAGGGGGGGGGGGCAGCTTTGCATTGCACCCTCCACCCCCTCCTTTTTCCATCAGAGTTGAGCATTTGTTGAAACGAAAAACCCAAAAAAGTTTGGGTGAGCGGCAGAAAAAAAAAAGTCGGGTATTTTGCAAGTGCGCTTCTTCGAGACTAACGCGGAGGGTTCGAGAGTAATAAGAGACAAAGATCCCGTCGCAGACCAACCGTAAAAGTCGGGAAAGTAGTAAAATTCGCGGCAGGGAGAAGGTTAAAAAGTGAAAAATAGAAAACCCACCGACATTAGATTGAAGTCTACAAAAACCGCCCCTGTACACCGAGACTTGAAAGGATTTTGTTTTTGTATTTTCTCTTAGTGAAATCATCTTTTTTACAACTTTTGAGAGTTCTTTTGGTATCTGTTCTTGAAACGTAGAATTGAGATGAATTGCGACCGCAGGCAAAACCGGAAAAAAAACTGAAAAAATCGTAAAAACCTTCAGTAAAAAAAAAAGTGTTCACCTCCCTAATTTATCCAATAGAAAAAAAATCAAATAACGCAGAATTGGGTAAATAGCAGAAGTTTTGAATTTCACAGCAACTTTAAGACTTTTTCTTGTACAGTCAATATTATGAGTAATACCTTTAAAAACTGGTGGCGGTTTATACTATAAATAAAAAAATTACAATGAGGGCTTGGACCGCGTATGCAATTTTTTATGCACTGTTGCTATTCATCCGCAAGTACGGTGAACAGAAAATGCGAAAACGCTCCAGGGTTGTTTACTTTTCTTAATGGGTTTACCATCCCCAGCAAATCACACTTTAGTTGAATGATTGGTTGCCTCATAATTTTGAATTATAGTCAGATGAAGAGAATAACACCTGAACTGGCACACAATGGACAGTCATTGTATCACGACACATACCACATTCGTATGTTATGGGTTTTACAATTTATGTTCCCTACTATTTAAATAACCCCATCCTGGTAAGGGTCCTTCATTTCCCTTATAACAATGCTTAAATTATAAATTAATTGGGACTTTATGACAATCGCTATAACCCCGGGGTTTGCTACATACAGGGTCGTTGTAAAGAATGTCTTCTTTAATAGTATTATTATGAACTCACAACCACCCCGAAAAAAAATATTTTGATTGTACCCCAGCAAATACCTCCATTAATAAATTCACCTCAAAACCCTCAATCTTCCCAAAAAAAAATCGGGCGGGCGCAGTCCCGTCCCTCTTACAAGGGTGAGTGGGAGTAGACTGATTGCCAACCGAAGCAACCCACCTTTCTCTTTACGATGGTAAGTCATTTGTCTCCGTTTCCCGTTGAGCGGAAGCGTAAACTACAGAGCAACTTCTCCCCTCTCCCCAGGTTACAATTAACTGGCTGGAACGTCTTACGTTCGTCTAGACGATGGTAGGTCATGCATCAGTATAAACTGATTTTGGATGAGGGGATTTTACAAAGGTCTTTTAGGCTACGACCCCGTGCGGCTATCTAATGGCATCGAAAGGAAATACGTATTCACGTCAAAAACATCGGAAGAAAAGGATCTTCTCTCAATGCAGTTATCACTCTCCCCTCCAACCACCTGAGCAGCAGCGGAGCAACAGTCCATCTTCCTGGAGCCAACCCCCCACTTTGGACGATCGCCAAACGCCTCAATTGTACTCCTCGGTGAAGTGTACTCCTCAACAACCACCCACAAAGAAGAATGTCCTCCCTTCTTCTTCTGCCATTCGAATCCTTTTCCTTTTTGAAGGGGGGGGGGGGGCAGTTTACATATTTTTGCCTCATGAACTACTTTTACATTTAATAACCTATCAATCGATAAAATGTTACGAAAATAGGTCACAATTTGTAAGTCAAGTATTTCTGATAAACTTGGTGTGCAATCTACAGATGCTAAGTTTAAGCTAATCTTTCTTGAAGTCATTGATCCATCTGGCCGATGACTTCAATTCAATTATAAATGAAAATTATAAAATTATTTACTTATTTTCAAGTAGCTTTAACATTTGATAATTATATAATGTTTCGTTTTATAATTATTAAATGTTTAATTTTTTCAGCAATAATTTTCGCTCTTAAATCATAAAAAGACGAGACATTTTTTTTCAATGGGCAAACCCACGAAATCTTTCATAAAATCCCCCTCTCTAATTAAACAAAACCATCCAATTCGACTTTTTTTTAAACAAACAAAAGGGTGCATTGATGATTTAACTTTTATTAATTGAATTCATCCCTTTTTCATTGTGGTTTCTCATTCCATGAATTCTGGTGGCCCCTTCAAACCAACCTTGCCTTTGGAAGAAGTCAGCCCCGCAATTAGTATGGAGTGAATCGCCCAATGAATGAGAAACATTCATTCGTTGCGAGTTGGAATGAATGAGCGAGTCGGAAAATATAAACTCTCTTTCGAGAGCTGATTCCTTTCAGATATTGAATGGGTTCGGCTGAAAAGTCGCTCCAGTCGAATGTTGAGAAGTAGACAGGCATTTCGACACGTTTCCGAACTTAAAGAAATGGAGAGAGAGCTCCCCTTTTCATACGAATGAACACAGAGAATTCAAAGAAATTCCTTGACATTTCTGCATCCCCCCCCCTTTAGGATAGATGATCCATGGGTTATTTATGAACCACCTAGGTAAAAAGCGCCGTTTTTATTATTTTTCTCTTCTCAATATAAAGTATTAATGTTCGAAAATATAACCGCGTTATAGGCATAGGACACAGCGTTTTCGGGTAGTATAGGTGAAAATTTTCAAAATTGAAAAGATTTTAAGAGTTTCAAATACTAAAAAAGTTTCGACTGCTTTCCATCCCCTAAAAATTTTCAAAAACATGCCAATACCTACATAATAATAGGTTGAGGTTTAGATGAATTATCGTGTCGTGGCGATTAAATGAATGTTATGGATCCATAATAGCTATTCAAATTAGTTTAGTCTATTGGAAAAGGTTGGAAAAAGTGACAGGCTGAAGGTGAAGACATTTCTTATATGGCTTCTGGGCAGGCACGGTTGTGATTTCATAGGACAACCCAAAGGTCAGAGACAATTTTCAATTCGCCTTCTCACGCATTATCGTGACCATATAAATATGAGGGTATGGGTTTTTTGAAGACATAACTTTGTAGACTGAATTTAGTTGAAGACTGAATTACACGATCTTTATTGGCAAAGAGAAGTGATTTAGGAAAAAAAATCAATTAATAAAATGTCCTTTTCTTTCATCTGACTGTAATTTAAAAAATATTGACAATGCCATTGTCGGATGACACTGCTCATAAATGCTGGTATCCGCTTGGAGCAGTCGTGTGCGGCATCTCATCTCTTTTTGAGCAGTCGAATTAGTCACCACGCAAATGCCCATAGCTTTTCGGTTTGGTTTGGTAAATTAAGATCGCACTAGAGCTGCACAGTGGGCTATTGGCAACGGTTCGGGGTATATATCGAAGGAAAGACACGGGAACACATACACATTCACATACACATTCATACATGCACCTCGTTATTTTAGAACCATGAACCGATGAAGAGGAAGCACCTGAACTGGCACCCAACGCCTTCCATAGACGTCGGGACTTTGGATCCCGATCAGATGTATCGTGCACCAGTCCCGTATACACGACGTTAATTTTTGCGAATATTTTGGACGACTTTTCTAGTATTTTGTAGCGAAGCTGGCAACCCTTCGATCACAAGATCACTACATTTTACTTTTCTTTGTCAAGTCCATCGCCTAGGATCGAACCAGGAATCTTCGGATTCCCAGCTAAAGCCTTTAACTGCTCGGCCACGGAGGCCTCGCCCATAACTTTTCAACAGTTGGTACAACTGTGGGAAAAAGGGTACACTGGTGGTTTTTCAGACACTATTCTTCGTCGGGCAAAACTTAATATATCATTTTGTTGGGGATAAAATCTGCTACACATTGATATACAAAGCATTTTCATGAGGGGCTTTCGTTACATTAAAAAACGCATTAACTTTAAAATTTTCAATATCAACACGTACTTTTGATGACGCAGAATTGTTCTTCGCCCTCAAAATGACCTTGATTTAAATTTGTTAATTTCTGAGAATCGAATCAAAATTGGGTGGTGCTATTGGAAATTGTAAAGTTGGTGTGGATTTCAAAATGAAAACTGTCCCCTATAAACTTTTATTTTGTATATAAATCTCTAGAAGACTTTATTCTCTACATAATGGAATATTAAGCTTAACCCTACGACGAACTGTTTCGTTCCTTCCCTTTTCTTCCGCAGCTGTACTCTTAGAGCAGTCGTTTAGGGCATCTCATTTCCTCCGATTAATCAATTTTGCCACCGATATTTTTGTTGTTTTCCCCCCTCTAGCACCCCTCTTGGAGCAGACGTTTGGACGTTTCAACCCCTCTGAGAAGTTATCTCAAACCCCTTTTTGTGCAGTCGTTTGGAGAACCTCTCGTCATAATAATTGTTTTCAATGACATTAGCTCTAAATTAAATCCAAATTAAATTCTGCGAATATTTTTTTTTAAGCAAGTTCAAACTCGGGAAATTATAAAAATGTTTCCCCTTTTCTAATTTTATAGAGGTTTGCCCACTTTGGCATAATATTCTTGTTGTTGTAGAGATCTGCGAATTTCGGTCTTACATTATGTAATCAACATAAGCAAACTGATTGTATCGGTTAATTGGCTTTAAACTATATTTAATACATTGTATTTGGTGTGTATATATATATATATATTCCTATTGAAGTTAGTAAATCTAAAAAAAAATTAAACAAATTTAAATGTGTAAATTAGCTCTCGGAGCCCAGGCTCTTGGAAGCAGTGAACTTTTGTTTCGATGAGAAAAGGAATTCGATGGCAATTCAGAATAAGCAGAAGGAAGCCTCCTCGCATATCGATCTATTGAACCACTCTCCACCGACCCCTGAGGGGGGGGGGGGAGGGGGGGGGGAGCATACGAAGCATAGTTGTCTGCGGAATAGGCTCAGACGATCTTGAGGTGGGCCGGCGGCACTTTCGGCCTATTTTTAAACTTTCTATTTCTTCTTGTTTGGGATAGCGTAAATTGTTCGTGTGAAAATTTCGATGTCCAGTTTTCTCAGCCTTTAAGAGTTTAGACATGTTTGGAGTCCAAAAAGTAGATATTACAATTTTGTAATCAAGATCAGAGACTGATTTATGGCAGAGCATTTGGGGCACTTGCCCAGGACCCATATTCAAAGGAGGCCCCGAAAATATTTATAAAGCCAAAAAATATATAAAAAACTTAAAAGTTAATTTACTAACTAATGAATTTTTTTATCGTTTTTTTTTCTTGAAAACTTCTACTAATCAAATCCCTTTCAGGATTTCAGCACGTTTATGATGCATGCAATCTTTCGCGTCACATTTTAGCAGTATTATTTAAAGGTATGTCGAGGAACTCGACATTTTCTTTTGCCCTGGACAATCAAACTTCCATGTCGGACCCTATTCAAAGTGCAGCTCCTATTTACCCGTCCTTACAGTTTATGGGTTTTCACTAACTCACAGAAAAACTTTCCTACACTGTTCTAAAATCAAAATAATGAATGAACTTTGAAATGAGTATTGAATGACAATTTAGTTAAAAAAAATATTACTAATCTTTATTTTATTTCCGATTGTCGGATTTTTTTTTAAATCGCAACTGGACACTATTAAGTATTAAACAAAATTCCATTGGTTTTTTTTTTGTAGGACAGTAATTACTATGTAGATCAATTTTTAATTTTGTGTCAGTAAAAGTGTTATAAAAATATTCTTTTTTTTTATTTTGCATTTACAACGTCAGTGGTGCGCAGCTGGATACTAATGAAAATGAATAAAATATTTTGTAATATTTATATACCCAACTAACTTATTTCCATGCTATTTCAAGAAATATTCGCGCGCGTACAAACAATTTCCACAAAAAAACTCCATACTATATCATATTGACTACATTTAGAGAATATAAAACACATTTACGGCAAGAGTAGGGTGTATAAATATTAAACTGTTTTTATAGTTTTTAACTACCACATAAAGTTTAATGTTCGTGTTGTTGCCAGACATTTTTGGAAAATAATGGGTTTTCAAAGTCAAAACACCGCGGCTAAAATGTGTTTATATTTGATGAAATTTTATGTGTGTTTTTTTCTGCCCTAGGACGCGACTTTTCCGCACTATTATGAAATCGGTTATAAAAATAATTTTTGTTTTGGCTTTTTTTTTGGCACACCCCCTCCTGTATACTATTCCTCCTTACTGTATAATTATTTACTGTGTTTTTTTGAAAACTCTAAAACTAAATGGTTAGAAGTCGGGGTATAAATGAATAGTTTAAGAGCTGCGGAACTATCGTTTGTACAACCTAGAAAATGAAGTAAAAAAAATAAACCAACAACCCCTTTTCCTCATTTCTTCACAGTCATTCACAATCCAGTCACTCGCCTCGTCACAAATAAAAAGCCGCAATTTCGCTAATTCAACCCCGCATTTGCACGGTAGCGTGTTTACAACTCAACTCCGCATCAACAACT
Organism: Troglohyphantes excavatus; assembly: GCA_963932185.1. Classification (NCBI taxonomy): domain Eukaryota; kingdom Metazoa; phylum Arthropoda; class Arachnida; order Araneae; family Linyphiidae; genus Troglohyphantes; species Troglohyphantes excavatus. The sequence goes on from OZ010678.1 coordinate 61,944,041, forward strand.
CAACTAGTGTGTCACACGACGTCCCTAAAATAGAAACTGTTTGATGAAGTGGTATTTGACTAACCTCGGGAGGGCCCGGGGGAAATCCTCCTCTAGTCGCCAGAGGAGAGAGAAAAAACCTTCGTCAGCATGTCCAAGTGACGCCCACTTGTTATTTGCAGACGATACGGCTGGGAATTCGCTTTTCATGCAGATGATGGTTAAGAAATAAACACGGGAACATTTCTCGAGTATTTTTGCGACGGTATCAACGTAATTGGAACCGTGAAAAAAAATGACACAATACAATTCTGACTCAAGGCCAATATTTTCATCTATATACCCAGTTAAAAAAGAAGTCAGCATGAAACCTTCATCAAAATTGTTAACATTTAAAGTTTTTTGAAGGTTTTATAAAGGATATGGAAACAAAAAAACTGCAGTTTTTTTGAAGTTTTTAATTTTCCTGCATAAAACCTTTAAAATATCTGCATTTTCCCTTCATGATTAAAAATGGAAGTTTTTTTACAGGTTTTTAATGAAGGTTTTTTGCAGTTTTTATGAAGGACATTGAAACAAAAACTTTTAATTTTATAGATCTTCAAAAAATCTTCAGTTTTCCTGCATAAAACCATCAATTTCAAAATTTTGATGAAAGTTTTACGCTGACTTTTTTTGCTGGGTATGTATATAAAAAAGCTTTTTGTTACGAAATCTATCGATCCTTCTTTTTTTTTTAATTTAACGTCTGGGAAAGTTATATTTACACAGTCACCATTTATGCTCAGTATATTCTTTATTTGTGACTAGCTGTTTGGCCTGGCCCTGTTGGGGGGGAACCTGTTAATGCTTATACATTAAGAGAAAAAAATTAACTCCGTCAGGACTTAAACCAGCGACCCGTTGTTCCGAAGTCTCTCCCCCCCCCCCCCCCCTCCCTATACTAAGGTTGAATAGTATAGTATCTATGTTTAAAATTTCAGACATTTACGTGAAGTGAAATATAGTGTTTTACTTACTACATACATATTATTTTATTATTACAGATAAATAGACATTGACAGTTTAATATAAAAAATAAAAGCTAATTTGCAGTAGGAGAGGGGGGGGGGGGGAGGGAGATAGAGAGAGATTCAGACATAAATGTCTTTTTATTACTTAAGTTTATAGAAGAAAATCTCTGTACAGTACCGGACCCCCAGCAACACGTGACCTTTCACAAAGTTATTCTCAACGTTTAAAAAAATGTCAAAATTTTAAGGTTATATTCTCCTCAAAATAGTTTACTTTATATTTCCTATGCATGTATTATTTTTTTAAATAGATATAGATCCCAATATACATTCCAACGTTTTAATTTCTAAAAATATTTCAACATCGAATATTTCTATGAATTTAAAGTATATGTGTATTGAAATAAAAACTAGAAATTCGTGGACGACTTAGGCCATTCAGCTCCGTTATATTAAACAGATTCATACAAAGTAAATTAAAAATCTAATATATATATTAAATATAAAATCTAAGTATCCAAGGAAATGTAGAATGATTGATATAACAGAAGCATTATGACACGCATACTGACATCTCCTTATTTGGTCGCAAAAGTGTACTGGGGATCCGATAACGAGTGTTAATATTTCCCTCACGTAATTCCCAAGCTGTGTGTTTTGTAAATCCCTTCTTTCGCCCTGTTCCTAATCCACCCCTACGAGATGGATCTGCAGACGATAACCGAGAGGGGAAGGGGGGGAGGGGTGCGGATGAACATGGAAAATATACGTGGCGTCCAGAAGTTCCAATACTTTCGAGACGCCAGTGGCATACGAAAGGAAGAGGATTCTAGACTACACAGGAACCCAACTAGTTTCTAGAAAAGATTCATCCTATTCTTTTTATTAAGTTTAGTTTGATCAAAATTGAAATCTAATACGCATGATTTCCTAATCAAAGTTCTATATGCTACATTTAAGCTTTGCTGCGCTTACCACGCAGACCCCGCGCTTGACGTCCGAGACACTGGAATTGGCTAGTTCCAGTGTCTCCCGAAACATATGTATCTCCCGAAACATGTCCAGATATCTTGGATTTTTATTGCGTATTGTAACGTTGTATTTGTATTTAAAAAATTTTAACGTAATGTTCTATAATACGAATTTTTATCTTATAGTTTCATTTCCTCGGAGAGAAACCAATCAATATTACAGTGTCTCGGAAGTAAAGCGCGGTGTCTGTGGATAAAAAACGCTTTGACATATTCCTCAGCTTTAGCGGGTTTCGCAATTTGCTTGCAATAAAACAACAAATAGTTATATACATAGATTTACTGATTTCATTATAACAAAGAACGAACTAACACCCTGGCGTTTATGGACGAGATTTCACGTCACGGAATTTCCAATTTTTCTAGCACACAATATACATCCAATTTTTAAATTCATAAAAACACTATTTTACAATATATTTTTAATTTATTGGTTTAAGGTACAACTTACAAGCTACCTCTTTACAATTTATTTTTTAAAAATGTAAAATAGCATGTTCAGAAAAGCAAAAAGTCCCCGCCGAATAAAATTTCACGTAGAAAGGTGGGGAGAAGACCTTGTGAGATGGGGGCAGAAGTATGTGTGTGTGCATACAAGACACCAACAAAGTATTAAAACAACGAGAATCCGGAGAAAACTACAAACCTCGTAGTTCCATAATACTTAAACTAAAAGCACTGTATGAAAGCAAGAAGTACAGTCCCCCGGTTGCCCATGCATATTCTTGCCTTCTGAAGAAAAAGGATTCATCGAACATCCTACACCATGTGTTATATTCTATAACCATTCGTGATTTATCTGAGGATGTCTGATTGTGTAAAAGGATACCTTGATTTAATTTTAATGTACATTTCATTTGATTTAATTAGTATTAATTTTTTTAAGTGTGGATAAATTCATCATATCTGTGTTTTCTTTTAAAGATTATGGACTGCCCCTATAATACAGTAGCAAAACAATATTCCCATATTACTTTATCGATTTGTGGAGGAAAATTTATGATGGACTATAGTTGTGTTGCCAAGCACACAACTATGCATGTTCCAAAGTTTACCTAAAGTATATATATAAGATATATGTTGATTAACAAAACTCTAATACAAATTTCCCGTCTTCTGCATGTAATATCAGCAACAAAAAAATATTTTTAAATGTTTATTTCACACGCTGCAACAAAATCTCCAAAAAATGGCGTAGAAGTGTGAAATTACGGTACTTGGCAAACACGTAAAATGACGCACGTTTATATAGATATCCCGTTCATATAGGAATAGGAGTTGGGCTAAAAAAAATCTTTGGACCGTCCATGAATAAATGAGTGGTCTCCAAATAAATCCCCATAAATGCTGGGAATTCACGGCGAAGTGACCAATCACGCTGTCTCAAATGGTTGCCACTTTAAGCAGAAGAAGTATCAACATTTCAACTTCTCCGACGGCCCGCGGGCTTGCTGCTTCTTCCTTTTACAGAGAGAGGAAATTGGCTGCATGGAGGTCTTTTTAGTCGAAATCGACTCCAAATTGCGAATACTTAGAAGGGAAACCCATTTTGCAGCAGTGATGACTTCGCATTACAGGCGAAATATGATACCCGCAATCGCACGAGTCGCTCTTTTAGAAATACGATACTTCTTCGCATAATTGCGTTCATTGATGTGTTCAAAGTCTAATAATGATGAATTGTTAAAATAAAAAAAAATGAATCTAGTACGGTGAAAAACAAAAATTATTCAATAAATTTTAAGTGGAAATGAAAATGATTGTCATATTTTCGCAAAAGTCTTTTATCATTCTGTAATAACGAAGGTTAATAAGTTTAATTTCAAATTTTACAACATAGGGAAAATATCACATCGATGGCTAACATTTTTGTAATTGGCATTGTACGCCCTACAATGCCAATTGTCCTTCCAAACAGTAATTGTGTGATGAAAGTTTTAAAGATGGGTCCAAGTGTCAAGAAGGACCTATAAAGCTTGAAACCATTTTGCGTTTTTCGAAAGTTTGCAATGGCTTATATACCACACGATTGCGCTTTTAGTCATCGATGTCCCAATGAGCACGGAGATATCGGTGACTAAAAAGCTCCGTCACAGAATTAATTAAAAAGACAAAGAGCATTATATCCACTTCGATGTGTAAACCTCGCCAGATGAGCATTTAGAATAGAGAATCCGACCGATCAATTTTTAATTGAATCGGAAGATCTGAAAAGAGGATAAGTGCAATGTTAACATCCTCTTTTTACATCTGCCAATGCAATTATTGATCTACTTTATCAAATATTCTAAATGCAAATTTATGATGAATGCCATTTCAATCTTAAGATAATTTAATACATTTAATTGTATTCTAGCATTTAATTGAATTATAATAAATAACTATTCATAAATAATATTTTACAAATAACCTTCAATCTTAATTTGAAAATGGATTTTGCCGGTTAATATGCCATGGAATAATTATTTCTAAAATATTCAAAAATGTATGAGGTAATTTAAGTAAAGATAATAAAACAATAAATCTCTGAACCTATCGTGAAAGATGAATTCAAATTCAGTTGAATACTTGAAATTGTGTGCAAAACAAGTGCACCAATTTTAATAAATGGTGACATTAAAGTGAAAAGTGGGTAGATCAGCTAAAACAATAAAACCATTCAAATAATAAGAAAATGTGGACTCTTCCCGAAGTATTTTGTAAACACGTTGTTGTAGCCCTTCACTTCGGTCGAATTTCGATGTATTCAGCATAACTTGTAAGAAGAGTAATTACTTAAACTTTTATGTTATAATTAAACATATTTAAGTATAATTGTGAAAATTTAATTTTACTTTCATTTTAGTTCAACTGTATTAAATTTGTCGAAATTCATGTTAGATTTTTATTTAATTTTAACAAAAATATAATGTGTAATGTCTTTTTGTAAATCTTATCAAATAAAAAAACTACGTGAATTAAATTGGATTATAGTTATGTATTTTTCGATTGTATGGCAACTAGGCTTAGGCTGTGTTGATATTTGGCCATCACGATTAATCGTCGGTCAAACATCGACATTTTCTGATTAACCGATATTATAATATTTTTAATCTATCGGTAATTTTGATACATATTATTGATGTTTTGATATTTCCGATATATAGATATTTTTCGTTAAATATGCAATATGCAAGTATGTACTTTCTATTCTTCAACTGGGATCAGGTTTTGGTGCTGAACCAAATACTCTTTTAGGTTTCAATGACTTTTTTTGACTACAATGACTGCATTTTGAATTTTAAAATAATTCAAAATGCTTAAGCAGAGCTGCCAACTGTTCAGATATTTTTGTACTCGGTAAAGCTTCTTTTGAATAAAACAAAAATAATGTTTTTATTTGTACTCTAAAAAAATCGTCTTACTGACAAAATTACTGAAATGTACGAGTATCAATTTTTATTATTTAAAAACATTTGAGCGATTGGCAACTTTACTTAAGTGTCAGCATCTATACAAATATACGGCTATACGACCGCTCATTTCAATCCGCACTTTCGAGTATACTTTCAATTATTCGTCAAATCGATTAATCGTTAAAGAAATCGTGATTATTCATACCTTCCGGAATGTCGATATATATCGAAACAACGCATAAGCCTAATCGCAACTGGATGTTATAGGGCGATTCTCGAAATTCAATTGGTGTACAATGGTTTCTTAAAAGTTATCCTCCCCCCCCCCCTCCCCCAGAGAAAAAAAAACGTTCGATATCCCCCTTCCCCCCTTCTCTTACCCCTTTGCAGTCTGTTGCTGCTGCTGTGGACGTAAAATCAATGGGCCAAGGGGCCGAGGAGAGAAGCTCCCCCAAGAGCGAGAGAGAGGAGCTTCCAAGGTCAGCCTATGGGGGAGCCACCGTCGTTTAGAGGAGATTCCAAGGGAGGAATTCCAATAAGCGTCTGCGAAACACCGAACGGCCGCTGTTTGATGGAGAAACGAGCCCCACCGACCCTTCGTATTCGGCCAGAAGAGCGTCCAAAAGTTGGGATTGCTTTAGGTTCGGGCCAAAATACGACTCATCATCACAATATGACGAAAACATTTCTATCGAAATATATTTATAGAGAAAATAAGTAACATTCATATTGATCAGTCACTTTAACATTGATTTGAAATGGATAAACGATTTTACATGTTAAAATAGAAAAAGTATTTAAAGTAGTAAAAGTATTAAATTTTACGGAACATAGTAAAGTGATTACGCGTTATTCGGTGACGCCGTTTACAGCATCACCTAGCGAAAAAAATCAAAGTTAGCGTGCCAATCTCAAAAACTATATAAAATACTTTAAAATAACATATCTGTTTTTAAAAACGTAAGTCCAAGGGAGAATTTTCAATTATTTCGCTTTTATTTAAATCGTTTATATTTTGCCGAATATATTTTTATTTAAGCCGAATATATTTTTTTTTCAATACGATTATTAGTTTAGAAGTAATTATTAAAGTCGTCGTTGCAGAAAATTTCGCAAACTGGTGATTTTGTCCGTCGCGTCGAGTATCTCCCATAATTTTCAGAAGAGAAACATTTTTTTACAGGATGTGGAATAGGTCTGAATTCTAGAAAACCAAGTAAGCATTTTTGCAAATTTCAAATTAGTTTTGAATCTATAATTTTTTTTAAACTTCCCTACACCCCTCACTCACGCATTTGAAATTTTTTCACCCTTATTTTTGCAACTGGATTTTTAAACTGCTATAAGTAATTTAAAAACGTCAATTTTTTGGATTTTATTTGTGAAAGGGTCATTGACTTTTTGGTTTTAATATTTTGCGATTATACATAGTTTATTTTTTGTTTTATGATTTAGTTTCACTTCAATGATTGATTTTCACATCCAGATATGGAAGATATAGTAAACAGGCTTGATATATAATTATTATATATCTTATTTCGTTTTGTGTTTCAGATCTAAGAAACTCAAAAAGATGAGAGTTTTTGCCATGTTTCGCACCAGTTTAGAATCATTCTTATATGAAAATAGAGCTTCAGTAGATGCAAAAAGGGCATTGTATAACTTATCTGTAGCAATGGAAAGACTTAATTTTAGAAAATGAATTTAAAAACAAAAATAGTTTTTAAAGTGTTTTTAGTTAAATAAAAATCCGTAGCAAAATTGTCTAATTTAAATAAAATTAAATTATACATAAAAAACGAAGGCGAAGAGGTTGGAGTAAAGAACTGATTTCAGTAGAGTGTATTGATATGGATTAATCGGAAAGATTGACAGAAAAACGAAATAATCTTTTTTTTAAAAAAGGGCACCGACTTTAAGAAAATGCGCTTAAAAGTAAAAAATAATTTTTAATTTTTCGAACGAGTTGAAAAATTGAAATATTGATTATCTATTTTATGTGCATTAAAACTTTTTGAAATCGGCGCCAAAACTTATGTAGGATTTTTATAAATTGGCACCAACTTTAAAAAGTTGTAATAAGTATAAAATTGATATTAAATACTTCACTTTTTTTTTTCAACCCGTTCATAAAATTAAAAATTATTTTTTACTTTTTAGCGTATTTTCCTTAAAGTCTGTTTTCCTTTTTTAAAAAAAGATTTTTGTTTTCCATTTTTAATGTTTAATTTAGCAGGGGGCGTAGGCTCCTGCTATTATACACCAAGACACTCAAGTAGCAACTTGTACTTACATTTTGTCTCCACAATGTGTATTGTGAAACAATCCCTATCCATGCCAATAAATGCTGGGTAAATGAAATATCATAGTTGTACAACTTCTATCAAACAATGAAAACATTTTGAAATTGGAAAAACTGTTAAAAAAACGTCTGGTTAATTGATATTTGCAGATATATAACATCCTGATAACCGATTACTTTAGTAGTTTTTGCCAAAGTGGATTTTTCTTTATCCTACAAAAAAAAAATTATATGTTTTTCGAACGGTCCAGTTAGTCGAGAACTCCGGATAGCCGATGCCGGATGTTTTTTTTTCAAAAGGTACTTAAGGGAAACATCCCCAATCGAACAAAAAAAATTCCAAATAACTTAATTAGAACAAAAATGGCGAACATACATAAACAAAGTACATAATAGTTGAATTGATAACCTCTCTCCATTTGGCGATCTTTGGCGGGTTTTAATTTAAAGTTCTTGGATTTTTTTTTCTTCAAGTTTTGGTTGGAGCGCTTTTCAGTTGGCTATAAAGCAATTTTTTTTTTTACGAGTTACGTTTTCTTTTTTTAAATGGATTAAATTGAAATATTTGAAAATTTTGAGTTTAAAAGAATAAAGTAAGCAAATAAATTTACGTTGAAATTACCAAAATAACATTCTTGTTCAATTCAAAATTGAATTGCGTTTCAAGATCTTTTTGAGATGTTACGAGATGAATAACACATTCTCGTAAAGAACTCCCAAGTTTTATCTTTGGACGATTTAGAAATCAAATGCCTACTTCGCATATCAGACGATTGCATTTGCCTAAACACGACAAATATATATATATATATATTATATATATTATATATATATATATATATATATATATATATATATATATATATATATATATATATATATATATATATATATATATATATTATATATATATATATAATATATATATATATAATATATATATATATTATATATATATATATATATATATATATATATATATATATATATATATATATATATATATCTTTATAAAAAATCTATACTTTAAGAAATAAACACCATTTGCCGAGATGAGAAAATATTGGATGTGACGGTATTGAAGCGAGTCTAGAAAATGGTTGCATGAAACTGGAGATTATAGAAATAGGGTATGAAAACGAGCAAAACTTCACAACAGTAGGAGAAATGCTGAAACTGTTCCGTGCTCCATCCATCCCCGCCTGTACGCGATTTACATTACTTCAAGATTTTACAGACAACGGCACCTAATTTCCCACTTGCCGAAATTTATGTCAATCGGACTATTTGCTCCGGTGTTATAGTGTCGGAATCGGATATTGGATTGCTTTATATCCCATGTTCACTACCAAATATTTATTTGTAATATTTGCCATTGAAATGACATTCTCAAAATAAAAAAAATTGATATATTCCGAATTAAAATCGAATTTTTATAGTGTTGTTTAAACGTTATAAATAAATAGATAATACTTTCTAATACATAAAAATGCGAAACTCTCGGATGAATCAGAACAATTTTGAATGTAAATGCTTCGCTTATCAGCCCATTATCTTTGCTGAAATTACTAAACGGTAAAATTTTTTACGTTAACCGATAAAAAAAAATTATACATGAGAATACATTCGAAGGTGATGAAAAAACTTTGCATTTTATATAAAAAATAGCAAAGAACTCATTTTATTTTCTTAGATATACACGCAGCTGAATGTCCTTGAAACGTTAGACATCCACCTTTGAATAAATAATAAAGCAAATGGATTGAATGTGCGAAAATAATAAGTGACGAAGCTCGCAGCGCATTGTTTATGGATATCCAAAGGTCCGTCTCATTTCCTTCGTCTCTCTTTTTTTAAAAAAAAAGCTGAATGGGCTGTAATGTGAAAAAAAATCGATTCTGCAACAGTTGAATGAAGAACAAATACTTAGAACAATATAAGAACAATTTTTGAAAGACAAAAAAAAAATACCTGAAGAGATTTTTTTATCGGAATAAAAAAAATTGTAAACCAAACTGCGACCGGAGTGCATCATTGTTCCTATCATTAGCCATTTTCTTGGAATGTCATCAAATGCGTTCTTTTTTTCATTCTTTTCTCAAGTAGGGGAGCGTATATTCATGACGCACCGCAGTTTGTGGACTTTTTGTTTACCCGCCTCTTTCCCTCATTTCCCGCCCTATTGCACAGGTCTCATCTTCATCCTCTCCCCTTCACAACGACACGTACACTTGTACTGTTACTTTCCCTGTAAAGAATGCTTGATCATTTTTCAAATAACAGATGCCTCTAAATGAACTGATTAAATATTTCGTCAAAATGTGGAATTAAAAAGATTGCTGTTTTTATCATGAAATGTATTTCGTGAAAACTCTTCTTGAACCACGGATATCTTGGTCCTACGTCACACGTAATACCAACCGCCCCAGAAAAGCTCGTTTGAATTATGACAATATACGTTGAAGAACCGAAATTGAGCTGATACCACAAGAAAGGAACGAAGAACTTTCGTTAAGAATGTTAAGATTCTTGTTTCGTCAAAAGAAAAGTCCAGAGAAATCTTCTAGAATCTCACAATTTATCTCCTCGCCTTCCTCCGTCGAGCCCCAGTTGCTCAGTGGATAAGGCGTTCAGCTACTTATCAGAGGATTGGTGGTTCGAATCCGTGCGATGGACTTGACAAGGAAAAGTAAAAAAGTAGTGATCTTGCGATCGGAAGATTTGCCAGCTTCGCTACAAAAATACTAGAAAGTCGTCCAGAACATCCAACAAGTTATACTGGCATGTATACGGGACTGGTGCACGATACATCTGATCGGGGTCCAATGTCCTGACGCCTATTGAGGTTGCGTCGGGTGCCAGCTCAGGTGGTGTCCTCGTCACCTGACCATAGTTCGAAAATAAGAGGCATCGTTCCCGGTTCTTTCCTTCGAGATAGGCCCCGAACCGTCGCCAATAGCCCACTGTGCAGCTCTAGTGCGACGTTAATTAAAACAAACCAACCCTCCTCCGTCACGCCCCAGTGTCGGAACTCATGTTTGAGAAGTTTGCGATTGTCAATTGAGGACCAGATAGTTCCATTTTTTTTTCTGATTTACACTTTTTCACTTATTCATATAAAAGAAAAATGCGCTATCGATTAATACAAGAACCATACTACTCTAAGCAATGCCCATAGAGATATAAATGAAAAAAGAAGCTGTAATCTTGTCTCATACAGTGCAAGAAACGTACAGCTCTAGGAGCCGTCTTGTTTTTGGACCGAATTAGTTCTCGGTTGGATTGCTTTCCTGTTGCATCAAGCCAGTTGTTTTCCAAACTCATTTGCGAAAGGCGTGTTGTTTCTTGAACCAGCTAAAATATGTGTTATACATACTAAAATCCATGAAAGGGGTATCATTCACAGCTAGACAATATCAATATGTAATTTATTATTATACAATCCTTAAATGAAACGAATATTTTTTACGTTTGAAATTCACAGTCGCATCGATGATTTAAAGAAGTATCTACAAGGATTTTATTATTGGTAAGGCTGGTCACATAATTCCAGTGTTAGGTGTAAAAAACCAGAAAGCTCCATTATTTATTTATTTATTTTTCCATTTAAAAAAAAATCCGGCAAAAGGTCGAAAAAGTAAAACCGGTTGGTCTGTGATAGAGGAAAACTTATTTTATGTTTTACCGAAATTTTATAAGTTTTAATAAACGTTAAGTATTTTTAGGTATTTTTCGTTCGTCCAAAACAATTTTAAAAACCGGAACCGTCTAGTTCTTCCAACCACGTCTTTAATTTGACAAACGTTTCGCCATTGAATTCTTGTACGAAACAAGAATGCTCAAATTTTTAACGAAAGCAATTTAATCAGATTCCTTTCTGCTGGCATCAGATCCATTTTGGTTTATATGTACATTGCCAAAATTCAAAAGAGCTTTTCAGGCTCGGTGCATAGCGCGCCTGACATCAGGCAAGAGAGATCCGTGTTTAAAATTGAGCCGTCGATATTTATCTTCCTTATTTTTGACGAAATATATTTCGTGAAAAAAACTACGAAACAATTTGACACATTTTGACGAAATATTTAATCGGGGCATTTGACAGGCGTCAGTTTCGCCAAAAATAACACGCATTTTTAACAGAACGGCCCCTCCACTCTTTGTAAGTGCTCGTTGTAATATGTGAATGGTCCCTGACGGTGTTTTTAATGGAAAATAAAGACTATTCAGGTTTTTTTTCCCCAAAGTCTTTTATGAAGAAATGATTGTTCAAATTCTAGGGAATTAGAATAATACGAGAACTCATTTTCTTCTGAGTGACGATGACGCGCCGAGGGACCCAAATCTTATTAAAAATGGAACTTTGATTTGATTTTTACGATCACTTTTTAAAGTGAAAAAAAATTTGTTCGTTCAAGTTAATTCGAACGCGGGCAAAGGAATTGGAAATTGTGAGGGGAAAGGGGGGGGGGGGCTATTTTTTTTGTATAAAGAATCGAGTTTCAAATGCTCACTGTTGAATTGAATGCGATTTGTGTTTCGATTGTTGGTATCTTGACATATAATAAGATCAGTTTAGTTTGGGTTGTAGTTTTTGTGTAACTCAATGTTTTTTTATATATATAAGAAAAAAGGATTGGTACCACATGACTAAAGAAGTCATTGCAATGTGCCCCCGTGATCGTAAATCACCATTTGGAGTTCAACTTTGCATCTGTGCACTCCATTCTTCTAAGGTAGTGTCCAGTTCCTATCCTTATATGGCAACAGAAAGTATGATAAGATTTTACATATTTTTTTTTTAAATCGAACTCGATTGGGGTGGCGGCAAAAGTTGTATATTAATGTCAAATATTTGTAAAAAAAAATTTAATCTAAATATATTAATTTTATATTAATAATATTTTATATACTTTTTTTTTAATAATATTATTTTACAATATTAATATTTTATATACTTTTTTTTTAATAATATTATTTTACAATAATAATATTTTATATACTTTTTACAACCTCTTATTATATAATAGTTTTCAATACAGGTAAATAAATAAATATCGGTTAAAAAAAAATTATATATTTCCTGATATTTATTAGGGGTGGGGGAGGAGTACGTGTTATACAATCATAAAATATTTTTTTACAACATAAGATCTTGTTATGCAACTATTTTCTGTACAAGCAAATAAATACCTCATTAGTATACTTTACAAAAATATAATTATTTTTAAATTTTTAAACAAATTTAAAGGGGCGTAGTGGTGGTGGGGAAGGGGGGACAATATTATGCGATATTAAAATATTTTTTAAAAAACAAATGATCTTATTATACAGTTGTTGTTAGTATAGGCGAATTAAAAATCTATATTTTTAATCAAAATTTGAAATTTTAAGGAGAGCAGGGGGGGGGGGGGGGGGGGGATATGTGTTATACGATATTTTAATATATTTTTCCGGATTTATTATAATAAAGCAACATGGCAAAGTATAACCTGCATCAGAAATGTTACTTAATTATACACTTCACGACAAATCATAATATATGCATCCACACTGTTAACTGTTAAAAGAAGGTACTTGAAATGAAGTAAAAGGTATTCATTTTTGATTACATTCAATGCTTACCATGGCTCCGAATACATACTCCGAAATCACTTTCAATAAATATCAATAATTACAATGAAGTTTTACACCGGGAAACGGACCCAAATGTTTAGTAGTAAAGAATTTTTAAGTCACTGTTGCAAAATAGTTTTGTGTTAATTTTTCTACACTCATTTTATAAAAGTAACAAAAATAACATTGTAATTTTGCCATTCGGTACGATTTGGAACATAATGTAATTTGAAACTATTTGTCGAAAACAATTGTATCGATAATGTGCTGATGAGTCCATGAGAGTAAACTCTGAGAGAAAAGTTAGTATTCACATATAATTTCAATTTCAATATAATGTATACAAGTAATGGATATCAATTTACACATCTCTTGATTTGCGATCGGGTAAATCGCCAATGTCTGTTAAAATCAATTTTCTTAGTATCGATACTTACACATATCAAAAGTATAGAACCATTTCCATCATATACCCCTTAGCGGCAGGAGACATTACTGCCGTGCAAACGATAAAAGGAAAAAAACGAATCAAACTTTTGAAAACGAACTGCTTTTTTTCTCGGGAAATTTCGGGAAAAGAGCACACACCGGGCCCCCACGTCTTTTGCATTCATCCCGGAAACTTGAAGGGACAGTCGTGGAAAAATTCCTTCACCCACTCCCCCTACTCCCTCCTGAGCCGCCGGAAGTGGAGCAATCGGACGTTGCCACCGAAAAGAGAAGCTCAGGAGCACCCCTTCCCCCTCTCCTCCTCCCCCACGGACGGAATCGATCGGCCGATGGTGACGTAAACCATCCACCCCACCCCACACCCCTTTCCCCCCCTATATTCGCAAACGACTCTCAGAAGTGATCCGAACGGACAATCCGCAACATCTCAACTCTGCTCGCTCCCGTGAAGTTTTCGAATTTGAGTTTTCGTGTGGCTGTTGGACGAAACATTTTTCTTGGATCCAACATGTGTTGGGAGAATATTTTTTTCGGCCATTAAATGTCGTACATAAAGGCAAAAGTTTTCAGAAGACACATTTTTCCTACACTTCGATTGCGAGTGGCCGACACATGCAAGGACACCGGATCGTAATAATCGCGACTTTGCTCGATTTTTGGGATTAAAATAGTTATTGGAAGACGTTTTCGACTATGGAATCAAATTAATTGGATGACGTTCTTTAAACGTCGTTTTTAAAAAAATATTTTCTTCGAGAAAAGAACTTTCTTTAATGGCACTTCCAAACATCGTGTGTGCAGTGTTTTTAAACCCTTCCATCGATCGAAAAAAAAATCATATAAACACTTCGTAAATGATTAAATTGTAATTGTGAATAATTTAAATAATTTATAACTTGAATTAAAAATTAATTAATGACACACAAAAAGAGTTAAACTAACTTTCAGTTTGTAACTCTTGGACGAATCTTTAACTGTTGAACGGAATAAAAATATATCTGAAAGTGAATTCGAGAATATGTAAACGCATTTAAAACTTTTCCAAGGTTTTATGGAAACTCACAACGAAAAAAAGTATCCGAATGTTCTGATATCAAGTGCTTGGAATGTAATGACCATCGGTTGCCTTATATGGATTTAATGTTGTTCGAAACACTCCTCAAAATATTCCATATCCTCAAACAGCCAATCATGAACCGATGCGTAAAAGGGATTCATGGCAAAGAGATGGAAACTTAAAAAAAGGTAAGACATACTTGAATATCAATTAAAAGTATAAAGTTCAATATTCATTGAATTGGCTTAAAATTCCTTAAACATATATTTTTGTAATTATGAACTATTAAATAATGCACTCGACGAACTGAGTTTCTCACTTTATTTCGAGACTTTTTGCTATTTTTTTTCATCTAACTGAATTTCTTTAAGCATAATAAAGAAAATGAAATCTATTGTAGCTGAATTTTTCTTTCTGAGAACTATTATAAAATAAACTTGACGAACTGAAATTCTCACCTTACTTCGGAAAATGAATACTGTTTGTTTACAGAAATAATTATCTTGTAACTGAATTACTTTACGTATATACCAGGGACAAATAAATTTCCATACGAGTTTTATTATTTAAAAACTCAAAATAGCGATACACTGTTGTACAATTATGTCGATTTATTATGAAGAAGTTGAAAGGAGCAATGTAAAAATTGCGTTGTTTATATGTTTGTATGCTAATCACGGGAGACCCACTGAAGCGTCCATGGGACTTGCGACAGAAGTTTCAGTCCTTTTCGTACGAGCTTCAGGTTCCTCGAGTTACAAGTGGGATAACTGTCGATTGTCCGTTGGACTGTAAAACAGTTTGACTTCAACTTTGTCAGTATTCGTGGTTTATTTGAATAGTAAATGACGGAATTTATAAATAAAGTTTGTTAGTTTTTAATTGACCTAATTTTTTTTTAAATATATAATAAACACTTTTATAGATACCTTATTCTATTTTCATTGATGTACTCCACCCTGTTGCATTCCATCCGTATGAGATTTACTTTCACTAACCGAGCATTCATTGCGGCGGACAACCTTCAGCCCTTATTACTTCGTTATTAAGAGTTTCTCTTGAATTTCATTTTTCAATTTAACAGCGACTCTTAGACATAGAGACTGGTTCTTTAGCCCAGTGGCTTATCCATGGTGGACCGTGAGGAGTTCCGAAGTGGTCCGCATAATTTTGGTAATTTCAAGAATCAAAAATTTATTCTAAAATTTTATAGGTTGGAACCTTACTATTAAACTTTCATTTGTTTGTGTAATTATATTATCACAGTGATTAATATACTCATAGATGAGTTATACGTATTTGGTAGAATAATAATTTTGTATTATTTGTAGCACCTTAAACAATTTGGCGTATGAATCAAATTAATTTTTTGGAAAAAAAAAATTGTAATTCATTTTATTTGTAGATTTAAAAGTGTGCCTTTGAATTTCTTTTTTATATATGTACTCTTATTTAAAAATATCCAAGTCGGGGAACACGTTTAAGTCCACCTTCACTGTGTGACAGCTGACAGAGCTGAACAACTTCAGCTATCCAAGAATTTTCAGTTTTTTCAGTAACACACTTAACCCTTTGCACTCCGCGAACATCTTAGACATTGCGTTCTTTCCACGGAACAGTTATTCCTCTTTCTGTTCTTTTACCCACCATTTTTTATGCTCATAGAGGGGAGAAAATCGTAATATGTTTCGGATCTGTAAGAGAACAATTTGAAGAAAAAATCGATGTTTTTTAAACACAAGATTACGCCGTTTTCTACTTATTTTAAAGAACAGTTGTAACCAAAAGAACTAGTCGCTATGTTGGCGCCTGAGAGGCGGCAACAGAATGCAAAGGGTTAACATTTTAATTCATAAAAGTATTTTATATTTTAAAAAAATTCAAATCTTAAGCATTGAAGTGTTATGCAAGTTATAAGTATTAAAATAATAAAAATATATAATATATATGCATTTGAAATATGAAATAAACTATTTTGCAGATAAACACACCTTACAATTTTGCCCCTTTCCTAACCGCTATCAGTAGATGTAATTAAAAAAATTATTTAAATGTGATATAATATTAATTAATACATTTATTAACGAAAACCACAATAATTAATACATATTATATTTCGAGTGAAAATAATTTTTAAACGTAAATGTGTATGGGTATTAAAAAGTGGTGGTCAGTTTTCAATATAAATCGGTAAACATTGTTCTAAAGTAGTCTTTCTCAAATTTTCTCATTTATTGACCTTAAGAAACGAAAGCATAATTATTTTGATTTTATATGGAAATAGTGTAATGTTTAAGTATTTTTATTTAACCAATAAGGTATTTGATGGGATAATTTTAACCCTTTGCACTCGTAAGGCGCCTCTCAGGTACCAACATAACGGCCAGTTATTTTGTTTCCCTGTTCTTTAAAATAAACGAGAACAGCGTGATCTTGTATTTCAAAAACAGATTTTTTCTTTGCCAAGTTGTTCTCGTTCCAGATCCAAAACAGGTTATGGTTTTTTCCTTTTGTGAGCACAGAAAATTCTGGTTAAAAGAACGAAAAAGAGGAATAACTGTTCCGTAGGAAGAACGCATATGTCAAACATGTTCTTGAGTGCAAGGGTTAGATTATTTATATTTCATTGAAGCGATTACAAAGTTGACTTAAAAATACCAATATTTATTAAATACGGAATAATATCATTTTCAAAGAAAAACGAATTAGTTTCTCAAAATATAAAAACAAAAAATATTTCGCATTTGTAGAATGTCATTCATAACTCCGATTTTCAATTTAATAAGAATAAATCACATTTATAAAAGCTTTTAAAAAACCTAAAGTACACTTTATTCAACAATAAATTTAAAATCTACCTCGATTAAAATAAATACAACAACAAAAAAATACAACTTCGTTGAATCATCCATTTTGTATATTACGTTTCCTTGGAGCATTCAAAAATGGAAGAAGATGCAATTGGATCCCAAACAAAATAACACAGCAAATCCGTTTAGCAGTTTCTAAATGTATTTTGTGCGAGACAAATAAAGATTAAAACAAGAGAAGAAGGAAGATTTTATATTTTCACTTGGAAAGAAAATTGTCTTAAGATTAATGAATTTGGTTAGATAAGGGATGTTGCATTAACTGAGAAAATTTAATTCGTATGTAAATGGTTTTCGTAAAGTTTATTTCGACATGAAAGAATTTCTAACGCCTCGAAGCACGACAACAAATGTTATAATGTTTCCGACATTCGATTTTGATATTAATGTTATTGTCACCAGAGAGAGAGAGAGATGTTTTGCCGACTCAAACCTGGTCTAGTTCTACAATTCGAACAAGAAACATTCAGAAAGAGTTTTTATCATGTAAAAGTGATTCGTACGAAAACGAAAATAAGTTTTTTACAATATATTGATCAGGCACGTAGGTAAGGGAGTGTGGTTCAGGGGATTCAAACCCCTCCCATTGAAAGTCAAGAAGAAAAAAAAGAAAGAAAAAATACTGTAAAAATCATAAAAATACTTTAAAAAATAGAAAATTTTAAATTTCTCGTATAATATTTCTTGTGTTGCATGAAGCATAACCTGTTATTTGCCGGTGATCCTACACCGGAAAATAGGTTCACCGGAAAATAGGTTCAAAATGCTTCAAAAATATGTTTTGAGGTAATTTTTATCTCAAACTAAGGCTAACATGACGTCGTCGTGTTATTATGTAGTATTTGAATTTCGGCTGCATAGGGAAAAGATCGTCAAACTGTTTGTTGCTGTTTCGACATTTATCTGCAAATGTATACATGTTTACTTTAATAAAAATTAATAAGTTAAAAAAAAAGTATTAGGAGACGCGATCCGTTGCTCAGTCACTGAACCCCTCCCATGAAAAATCTATATTTACGTGTCTGGTATCGAGTCCTATCTGCCCTCATAATCTATAAGATCCTAACCCTAATTTGTTTTTTAATTTTTTTTGTAGCTTCATTGGATTGTTTTTTAAAATACACTTTTTTAGGACACTTGGGGGAGTCGGGTTCCTATTCGTTAAACGCTCGTCCACCCCCGTGGACCTTACTGTCTACGGGTGATGATGAACGTTGGGGGGGGGGGTGAGCGTTGGACCTTGTTGTTCACGTTCCTCGTCATCCGACAACGAGCGTGATTTATTTTGAAAATACATTATTTAATCACGCTTCAACTTTTTTGTAATGCCTTGCAAATATGCGACAAGGACACGCCCCTATTCTGGAGTATTTCTACTCATTTTCTTCCCTTCTTCAACAACACTGCTGATGCTTCCCATTGCGAAAATGAGGTACTATTTCTGTATGTTTGACGCATGTATCCTAAAAATTAGTTAATCCCGTCTTCTATGGTTGAGTTGTTTGGATTCAAAAATGGTTATTTTAGGTAATTTTTTAACTTATTATTGAGGGCAACTCGTTTTAAAATTAAATTTTTAAAATGTGACTATTCTAAATCCAGGATAAATTCAAAGCTTGAAACTATATAAAAATAACATTAAATTCTGAAACGAAGGAAATTAAAAATAAATCAAACTTTATACAGGCAATTACTTTAAATTACAGCTCAAATGGAAAAATCTCAAACACGGAAATAAATGTAATTAAAAAAAAACGCTCGTCAATTCCTTACACAAAAACAAGTAAAACGAAAAAACTCATCTAATTCATCATTGTTACAATAAAAATAATAACTTCTGATAAAAACAAGTGGCAACAATTATAAAAAAAAATCGAATATATATACTTTTTAAATACTTTACAAATATTCAAAATGTTGCTTAAATCGGAACTTTAGTACTTGATGTCAGCTCTATTACTGCCACTTATACAGTTTAATTATATATCATTAGAAAGCTTGCATTTCAATGAACAAATGGCTGGGTATTGTTTAATTTTTTTTTAATTATAACTTCAAATCTAATAACTATTTTTAAAGAGAAAACTTTATATTCATCTACTATTCTAACAAAAATTAGAATTGTGGAATATTTTCTTCTGTACTTTTTACTTGACCCAAATACGAATTCATGCATTTTTCAACTTTAACATAAAATATTTTCTAACACTAGAGTTCAATCACAATAAAAAGTCCATCACCGTATATGCCCCAAACATTTCTAAACAATCTCAGAGAATTTCATAATTATCCGATAGTTACTTTTTAAGATGAGACTCAAAATATGGAAGGGAAAAGAAGATTACCGAAAGGCGCAGTGGCAGATACTTTTTGTATAATAGAGACATTAAAAAGCCATTATTTAGGGATTTTTAATGTCATAAAAAGTGGCTACAAAAATGAATAGCAACAAAATTGTAATTAGGGCCTTGTTAATTTTGAGAGCAGTATATAGATTCCAATCTTTGCAAATTAATTTCATTGTGACAAAAAAAAATTGTGTAAATAAAATATTTAAGTTCTTTAGGTTATTTTGAAGGGAATTCAGTGATGCATTCTAATTTGTAGACATTTTGGACAAAACACGTTTTGAATGTTTCCTCCTCAGTTTGAAACATGCATAAAACACGAATAATTTTAATCCGCTTCACTTTATTAATGTGTAAATGATTATTTCTGTACAATTTTACAGGAGAAGGGAAAACTGAATCCTACTTTCATTGCAAAGCATTGAACTTTGGCTTTTACAGCAGTCGCTAAATGCTTCAAACTATTTTGAGTGAATTTTGATAGCATGATTCGATATAAAACGAGCTTTTAAGACATAATCTGCAATAAAACACAAAATCGACAAATTTGGAATTAGTGCTCGTCTGGCGGCTGTGGGGTATATACTTATTGAATTCAAATATTGGAAAATCCATTCGTAAGTAATTCAATAATCAAAAGTAAAAAAGTGTCGATATCACACAATTATCGTGTTCTAAATTCGCAGAATCATACTGTTAATCTATTAACTATCATAATATTATATATTGACTAAAAAAATTATAAACAACCCAAATTATGATTATCACCATCAGTAAAGTTAATTAAAGAATTGTCTACGATAAAAAAAAAGTCCGTGAGTTGCAAAATGCATATTTCCTCTGTATATAAAAGGATGAAAAATGTATTTTTAAATACTACTCTTCCTCAAGATAAGCATCCAACGTTCAGATTTTAAAAATTATTTTTTTCATTATTCAAATGATTTCGGCAGGAAATATTGCATAAAAAACATTTTAAAAAGTATTTCCAAGAACTATTTTATAACAATTCTTTGTATCGTAGTTGACAATAGGTCACGGTTTCGGTTCCAAACAAAGGCCGCCCAACTTTTTTTTAAAATGCAGCTTTAACTGCTTCCCCACCAATGCGTGGCCAAAGATCTATTTTTAAAATAAAAAAAAATTCCGAATATTTGTCTCATGCAAAAAATTACACACTGAAGTAATTAAGAAAGTACATGTTCTTAGCTAATTGGAATGCTGACTAATAAATACAATTTAAGCTTATCTGCATACATTACAAGAGTTTAGCATAAAAATATCTTGTTTATTACGCCCAAAGTGTAGCGTGCGTTGCGATCAAATTATGGCGTGCACAATTGTTCATTATATAAGCTTTTTCTTCCCTTTGTAAATAACATTAACGTTGGTCATTAACATCTCGTAAATGTATTTACTGCACTAAAAACGAATGCGCTTTTTTTTTAACTTTCGCATGTAATTATGCTATGTCGGGCTTTTTAAGCGCAATTTATAGATAACAGAAGAAAAAAAAACTAGAGTACTGTGATTATGGGTCCGGGATAACACGCCTAGTACAAAACAAGACCTCGACCTACTTTTATGCACAATACGCAAATATGCACACACTTATGGACTTTCAATCTTTCGGGGGATTGCCATTACTCCATCCAGTTATTAGCACTCATTCCATATTTTGTACTAGAGAGTTTATCGTATCCAGTTCGTTTGTGCTTATTTCGGTATGCAGAAGCATTAAACACCGAATGGACAAAATAGTATGACCCTACCCATCTCGTACGTTTCCATATCCCATACGCTGAAGTGTAAGGCAAGTAGTTAGTTTTGTGAAGATCATTGATGAAAATCTTCTGTCATTTGCTGCACTGTTTCCTTTCGGTTGACCCTTACCTACCTGAAAGCTCTTTTCGCTCGAGCATTCAGTAGCCGCTGATGATGAGAGGAGACGCATTGAGATCCAGTTGCTAACGGTCCAGTTCTTAAACATTTTCACTACAGCTGCACGTGGACATTTAACAAATTAAGATGTTTTGCTGATGCGCATTCCATGACTCCAGCAACCACAATCATAATCCCTCATTCAAAGTCTCGTTTTTTACTCGCTTTTGTTCGAACAAAACGTTGTAGGAAATCACCTTTCATTTTTTATATCTCACTCGCCCACTGACAGAAACAGGGCGACGGCACATAGCTATTTACTTAAAAACGTCAGATGGTCATAATACTTTGGCCAACTCAGTGTATTAGACAAGCTGTTTAGCGACAGGCATAAAAAAAAATTGAATGGTCTCTTTCGGGACTTGAATCCGCGACCTTTTCTTCCAAATATCCGCGCTCTACCGACTTAAGCTACAAAGGCACGTTCTAGACATTCGAAAGTTTTTTTTTAAAGAAATTTATTTATGCAATATTTTTAAAAGTGTTTAAATCATATAAGAAAACTAAATAGAATTTTACAATTCTGAGTCTCATGTGCGCATGCGTGGAGGAATAGTATTTACAAGTTTTGAGCTTAGCACAAATACTCACTTTTCCACTGAAACATAAATTCCAAGTATTCTGATTTTTTTTAAAATTAACTGTAAACGAATTGATGAGCCCTCCACCCTACCATCGTGTAGAGAAAAGTGAGGCGCTTCGACCAGGCAAATTGTTAGTTAACCCAATCTTCCTCTGACCTCGCATGAGAAGTACGCTTCCGTTGCCATAACTCAACTGAAATGCAGCCTATGAAGATGAATAACGTACCATTGTGTATAAGAAAGTGGGACGCTGATTGTTAACCAGTTCCTCTATTTGACCTTTGTGTGTGTGTGGAGGAGGAGTGTCGCCCCCATGGCTGCAGTATGCATTTCCAGTCCCATAACTCCCAAGAGAATTATCTTATGGAGGCAAACGATCTATCTTCGTGTAAAGAAAGGTAGACCACGTCGACAGCGTTGGCAATTAATCCATTCTTCCTTGTCACCTTTGTACCGCGTAGGGGTGGGGGGGTGTTAAATTTCGACAGCAGGTCGAGCCGGCGTGCGTAGAAAGTATTAACGAACCAAACCTTAAAGTACACAGTGGTGACGCTGGCCTGCCCGATTTTGTTTTTGGCAACTATCAATTGTTATCTGAAAATGAGAAGAAAGAGGAAGTTGGAGCATCTCTTCAGAGATTCGCCATTCCAGACGCTTCCCCCCTCTATTAGTTGCGAGCTCCGTGCGAAACAATCCCTCTTATCGGAAGCAGAAGGGGTTACGAGAGGGAAAAGAAAAAGCGTTATCGGGAATGAGGATTTACCCCGTCAGCTAAGAAAAGGGCGCGTAAATACCCAAGGAAATGCACATTTAGCGCTCTCCCCCCGACTTTCCCTCGGCTTCTTTCTCTTTCGACGGATTAGGGGGCTCCCGGATAACAGAGGACGCCGCGTCTTCATCTGCTGACGTCCCGTTGGGCATTAGGCAGGCCCGTGCTGAACAGGGAATCGGGGGAGGACAGGGATCCTTCAGGGGTGTGCCACGCGTGAGATCCGTGCTTCTGGAGTGACCCGGCGATCGTAGAAAAATGCACGAAGTGAAATTTTTATAGGTGAAATGAATTTGTTTTATGTTATTTATTTTTTTAAGTAAAATGTCTTTAAAATAAGCTATGTGAAATATCAGAATAGAAAAGCTACGTTTTAAGGTGACCCATACCGACACTATAGCTCCGTTATAAATAGTTCTATTGACACATTTGGTCACGTTCGAGTTTTTTTTTTCTCACCATAAAAAGTCGGCACTATTTGGTACTTTAAGTATAGAAGTTAATTAATAAATATTCTATGCAAATGATATGCAGCCGCATCACGAACGCACACCCCAGGAAACTGCAGCGCCCAAACCTTTAACGGGGCTTCATTCTTATTTGAAATCGTTCTGATTATTGGCGAAAAACATTTCGCGAAAAAACAACAAAATGAATTTTCCTTAGTTGGAAGAAATATTTAAATGTAAAATTTAGTAGGTGTCTATTTCGGCTGAAATGATCATGCATTTTTAAGAGTGAACCAAGTGGGGTAGGTATCAAAGGGTTTGAGACACCTGTGATTTTTAAGGGTCCATTTTCAGATGGGAAAGCTGGAAGTGTTCGCGAAGAACGAGATTAAGATGTTATTTATCTGTTCAGGCGATTGTTAATAATATTAACTTTCATTTGTATAGAGGAAACACGAGGGAAAATGACTCGTTCAAAATGTTAACTTTAAGAATTTATATTATTAATACTCCTCCACTATACAAAGTAAGCTTTCCTCGGCTATATATTTCCGTTCGGTGCTAGATCTCCATGCTTCAGACAATTGTCATTTCATCCATAAGCTGATATTTCGAAAAGTTATCATGTCTTTAATGAATCGCTCATGGCAATGTCCACATATCAAATAGTAAAATATAGCATGAAGACAAGTATTTTCCAGTTAGAAGATTTTAGTTGAAATGGCCTGGGTTCAAAGTAACCTCCGTTCAAAGGCAATCGAAGGGCATTTTAAACACAAACAACAGGGTCAAAGTTACGAGTTTTAACGGGAATATGTATTAAAAATCGGTCCTGGTTACAGCGATCTTTGGCAGAAACAAAAACCATACAGCGATAGACCCCTAAGTGCAGGGAGAATCAGCCTATAGAGAGAAAATACCGTGCGTCGACCAGGTTGGCCATTCATTGTTATCGTTAAGGCCAATTTTGTAAACCAGAGTCCAGGATCGATTAATGAAAAAGCCACAACAGACAGCTGGTGGTCTTTTTTAAGTCTTGAAACGTCAAAGCACCAGAAAGTCAGCTACGTAGGGTATCAAGATGGAAGCACTGAGCAACGCTTTTAGGGTGCACCCATTCCGACTCCTGGGCAAATAACGCGATAGACATGCATTGGGTGTCGTCCATTGGGAAATTAGGCGGAGATGCGTGTGAAATATTGAAATAAGGCAAAGCAAAGCACGTTACGGGGAGCGGATGGGACACAGCAGGAATAGACCAAGGAGATTCAACCAACGTCTTCCTTTTGTTAACAAGGTTTGCGTTGGCGATCCATTCATATTTCCACAATCCCTTCTGGTTGCATTCTTCCACTCTCAGAAATAACACTCATTTTTGAGCATTCAGCTATCGTCAAGGCTACTTTCGTCCAATTTGACAATATATTCGCCATTGAAGCACTTGAGTTTCGACAAAATAAAAATCTTTACTCTTTCGAAAGTAATTTACGCAGTTTCCTTTTCGGTGATATCAATTCAATTTGGGTTCTTGTAAGTCAATTCAAACGGGCGGTTAATTCCTAGTGTACGGTAAACTCGCCAAATGTGATTTGGCGACAATTGGTGGGCGATAAATTTTTATATGTTGGCAACCCTATTTCATGACGTTACAATCAATATCACAATATACGGTAACCCTACTATTTTTTTTCTCCCACCGTTTCACGTTGTTTGCCAAGGTCTTGGCGTCAATATTCAGAATCGCGCCAAGGAGGCACCGTACACTAGGAACTTACCAAAACGGGCTTTTCTAGCATGGTCGCTAGTGCGCTTGCTTTTGGACCAAAATATCTGTAGTTTGAGACAGGCGGTCCATTTTTATAGCAGCTAAATGCGTCCTCATCGTGGACGAAATAAATTTTGTAAAAAAAACCACGACAAAAGAAATTTAGTTAGTTTAACGAAATATTTAATGGGAGCCTTTAGCTATAGTCTGCTTCGTAAAAAAAAACGAAAGTTTCTACAATAATGAACATGCATTTTCAACATCGCTTCCAATTTAAATTATATCCCCCCTTCCATGTGCTCATGGAAATGGGTTTGAGCTTCCAGATAAATCCGAAACCCCTTGATAAATCTGTTTAGCGACTAGATTTCACGAAAGCTGTCCTAGAAAATGAGTCGCTGTGTCCCCAGTGCCCTTCCGATGTCGCCATGAAGCGGGGCACATTCCAGTGCTGGAGACTCCACAGGAGAGATTGGAATTTAAATGCGTGGGGGATGAAGCGCGATACACGACATCGATACTCTAGGACACACACTGTCACAATCGATAGGACACACGTTTTGGCTCGAACAATGGATGCCAAGGTTCGATCTTTCCGGAATGAGAATTCTGAAATAGTTGAGGAGTGGAGTGGAAAATATGACGCATTTCAGAGACAACGGAGCTTCGAATCCTTTGCACTGTCTAATATCGGGGGACGACCTGGACTTTTGTAACCTTAGTCTTTAAAATAAACGAAACCCAGCATGATAGTGTGTTAAAAAACTATCTATATTCTTTTTTGAACTTGTTCTCTTGCAGATCCAAAACCGATTATGATTTTTTTCAATCTATGCGCATAAACAATTCTGGGAAAAGAAACAGATAGAGGAATAACTGTTCCGTAGAAGAACGCAAATATTAAAAATGTTCTTGAAGTACAATGGGTTAATTTCAAACATGCGTTTTTATTTATGAGTCAGTCGTCTAAAAGGTTCTTTATTCAATGATTAGCAAAAATGGGAGTTTTTAAATTATGCTAATGAAAGCGGCGCACTACAGAAAAATGGTACAAGAAATTTTAGCTAATTTAAATTCCAGCATCGCCTTAGAAGCGCCTGGATACAAAAAGCGAACTCTATAAATCGTAGTTTAGAGAAAAATGCATTTAAAGTTTTTGTATCCATGTCAGTTATTCGTATTTATAATGGTAAAATGTTGAAATCAACAAAAAGCACAACGCAACACCTCGTTTATCGTCGCTAACAGGACGTACATTTTCTATAAATGTTTAGATAATTTGGAAATTTGGGATTTGTATTACATCTCTTTACTCATTCAAAGGAAAATATCATGTATCGAGTTGTTGCTTAAATTAGATTATATAAGATTTTTATCCCTTTGTGGGGGTGGTGGAACACGTTTTATATTTACGTTTTTTTATAGGACATTTACTTTCCAATCCTGCTCTTTTAAAAGGTATATTATTTAATGTATTTCTTTTAAGTTTAGGGTTAGGGGTAATTATAAAAATTAAAAAACTTACGCGTGGGGCTGAATATAAATCTCAGTATACCAAACATATTTAATGGTTCATGACATGTGCCAAACAAGATTTCAAAGTGTTTTAATCTGAAGAAAGTTTTAGATCACCAACATACTTGGTGCTTCTAGAAAACAAAAATAAATTCTATTCGAGTTTGTAAAAAAAAAAAATTGAAATTCAAGAATATATTGTTCTCTATTATTTTGGAGAACAGATTAAACAAAATAACATTTAAAGGCCACACTCGAGTGAAATAGATCAATAAAATATGTAGATACAGAAGTGACACACTACTTTTCATTTTAGCTATATAAAGAATCAGCTCACGAACAAAGGGATTTTTATGTTCAAGGACATTCATTTCTCATTTAATTTGATGAAAAATAAATTATTGCTTTCCAGGAAACTTGAAATCGCCATTTAAAAAGTTATGTCACCAAATCTTGCGATTGTCTTTTTAGAGTTTTACTATTTGGGTAACAGTATTACAAAATTAGAATCAATAAATTCCTTATTCTATGAAAAAACTTAAAAGCACATAAACGCAGCTTTATTACTTAGTTGTTAACACATGGATAATTTCACAAAATCTTTTAGGTAAAGAACTCTCATATCATGAAAAACAAAATCCAATAAAAAAAAATTTAAAACGGTTTTTCGTAAACCCACAAAACACTTTGCTTAATATTTTCCGTCATAAGAAAGAAGGACCTGACTCCAAAAACCAAAACTTTACAGTAAACAAGAAAAACCAAAATTTTTCACCTGCTTGAAGTTTTGTATACTTTAAAAGTTTTTTATTGTCTAAAAGTAATTGTTTGCATGTGCAAAATTTTAGTTTGGTGATATATTTTTTACGATGCAAGTTTTTGCAAGGTCTTATCGGTAGAACTGCCAAAATATATTCTATTAACCGTACATTTTTAAAAATAGAACGAGATCAAAACACAAGTATAATAATGGGTAATTTAATATTTCATTTTAAGAAACTCCACTATGAACCAAATTCCACCTTACGCTATACAACTATTCCCTTTTAACGGATATCATAAATAATTCTTTTAAAGTTATAAATTAATGAAAATAATTATTCATATTGTGTCTCATATTCATTTTAATAAATAAGAGTTAAATAACATATTTAAAATAATTAATAAGCAGTCAATATTATTAAATACTTTATTATTTGAACTTATTTTATTTAAGCACTTCCGAATCTGCCATTGGTCACCCATCTTCAATGTATAGAGAAATAAGCCGCATAAAATCTATTTGTGTTCGATGTAGTTCATATAGGTATTGGAACGTAAAGCTGTAGCAATTGCTCAATGACCGTTCGTATCAAATCGACAGTGTCTCGATACATTCCGATATCGTCCATATCAGAATTACCAACTGCAAATCCCGCTTTTCATTGAAAGTGGAGAGGGAAACCTCCTCCATAGCGAATTAATTGGGGTCGAAAATCCCGTCCGATCGCCGCCGTTACTTTGCCAATCACACACACAATCGGCTTCCCCTCCCCTCATAAACGTCATTATTATTGGGACGCGGGCTTTTGGTCCTGCGACCCCCCTCTCTCTCTCTTTAAAAGGAACTTTACGAAAGTAAATGAAGGATTAAAGAGGAGGGATTTCGCGCAAAGGATTGTTTAAAATTGTTTGGCAATTATCGAATGAAAACAGAGCTGAAGGGGAGGGGGGAGGGCAGTCGAGGGAACGACAGAAAGTGCCCACAGGGAAGACTTTTCACGTCAGAAATTTAATTGGGGCTTATAATGGCGATTTAGTTTCCTTTCTCAATTCTAAAAGAGCAATGCCATTTGAACAATTGCGTGTTTCTATTTCTGTACATAATACGTGTGTCATTTTTAATACGTACTTCTTTAACTCACCATTGCTCAAGCAATTCTTGTAAATTTATTTTATGCGTTGAAAGTTTAAAACGTTATTTTTCTTTTCATGTTTTGGTGATATTTAGATCGAAAATTGGTCAGGCACAGTACCCACAGTACTGTACTGTTTGGTTTGTAAATATTTTGTACGCACGCCTGTTTGGCCTACGTTTCTTTGGCCAAAATTTGAAAGAAATCTTCCCACTATAGCTACATAATATTAGCAAAAGTTTAAGATATGTCTCACATTAAGAATACAGTTTTTGGTCCCTTTACTGAAAATGCTCCGTTTACGAGCTGGATACTTTTCTATCGAAAAGTATCGAATTTGCAGATTTCAGACTACTTTATTCACCAGGCTGACATGGGCCTGGACATATTTTTTAACTTTTCATTAAGAATATAAAACTATAACTCAACATTTTTTTAAAAAGAATACATCTATAAAAATCGGTACGGGTACACGTCCGCACGGAGTCGTACACTTAAAACCGACACTTGCATCCCTTATCCTATGAGGATAAATGGCGTACCATCGTGACGCGTTGATCAGGCAGATTGAAAACTCATTCCCCCCTTTGACACTTGTACCGCGAGTGTGTGTGAGGGGGGAAATACTCTCATGGCTGCAGTACACTCTTTCATACCATAACTTTAAGGGGAATCGTCCTGCCAGGTAAATGGTCTACCATGGTATAGAGGAAAGTGAGCCGCGTCAACCAGAATAACCATTTTCCAATCTCTTCAGATCTTTATATAGCGTGGGATCCAAAATTATTCAGAAACCAAACATTACGATAGAGTGCGGCTTGTACCAACAAGATTTTTTTTGTGTATTTTTATTATTTGAAATCGCAATACAATATGCCACATCATATCAATAACCAGAAAACTAAATGTATTCACAAGTTTCGCTGAAATGGGTGCGCAGTTGAGGAGAAAAGTGTGAGGTATTCGAATAAAAAATGAGTGATCGAGTCCCCCTTAGCCAGTTATTACACAAATAGTCTTGTAAATATTTGTTTACTCTTAAAGAAATGAAAGACGAACGGCAACAAAAGCCTCCCTTGCTTAACCCATCGAGCCCGAATGGTTTTATTCAGAGCCGAATGAAGTTGCGTAAATATTCAAACAATGGGAGGAAAGATGAAGGGTTCTCCCGTACAATAATCC
Organism: Troglohyphantes excavatus; assembly: GCA_963932185.1. Classification (NCBI taxonomy): domain Eukaryota; kingdom Metazoa; phylum Arthropoda; class Arachnida; order Araneae; family Linyphiidae; genus Troglohyphantes; species Troglohyphantes excavatus. Next base: position 61,974,199 of record OZ010678.1, read on the forward strand.
ATCCATCAATGAAAAGACAATGGAAAATGAAGCAAACAAATGCGTTCATTTGGAGTCGGGTTCGCAACACGGCAAGTGGCGTGAGTCCCGAAAATAGATCAGCAACATATTCCATTGATAAAAAAGCTAAATCTATCATTTGGGATAATGGGTGTGGGGTTCTAGTTCCATAGGTTGCCCAATAAGAAGCTAAATGACATTCCACTTGACATTACAGCCAAGGCGAGTTGCAAAGTTTAGAGACGTTTATCTCTGAACTGTTTTTGGACTCACACCACATGTCAGCCAACCCATCCATAGGAAGAAGAGAGTAAACGTTGGTTACCGGGGTTTGTGTGCACCACTTGTTATATAAATTCGGCTTTTATGAGGAAGGCGGCGTCCTTGCGAACAATGGGTTTAATATCGACGCAAATCTATGAATGGGTCCTTCTTCAGAAAGAGGTTCATTTCACATTTCAGATTATTTGACTATTATTTAATAACCTTTAACCCTTAAATATAGTGATCCTTTTTTTAAACGACCCTTTTATATTTTATTGAAGACATTTACTTAAATTATTTTTGTCTTTAATCATTTTTAATGAACCGAGTTTTAATGACCTGATCTTATTATATTTAACTGTTTTAATATTTAATACATCGTATTTTCAGATGAGATTTTGCACCCTATTTTCATTAGTAGTTGCAAACTTTACATGCTGTTGTATCGGAATCGTATAATTTTTAACCACTTCTTGACCGGCTGCAGGGTTTGAAATGAGCGGTCGTTAGTCGTGTTTTGCGCTTAAAATGTTCAGTTGCACGACCTTAAGTTTACAGACAGTCGTCATTTTTGGCACCTAATTTTTTTTTATATAAAATCTTAGTTTGACGGCCTTATTTAACACCCAGTTGTCATTTTGTACGTGTTTTTCCAATTTGTTTTTCGCAAATTTTTTTTTCGGATCCATTTTTTTTTTCTTTTTCGAATTTCGAACAGTCGACAGACGCCGATCCACACCAGGAATATATTGGAAGCGGTGGCATTCTGAATAGCATGTTTCTGTATTTTCTATTTGGACTATTCCTTCGAAAGAAGCTTTACCGATTACAAAAATATCGTAACAGTTGGCAGCTCCGCTTAAGCAGTTGGAATTATTTTAAAATTACACCTAAGCAAAAGATTTTGATAACTTAAAAAAAAAATGCTAGGTGCCGAAGACGTCTAACTTTTATCTCCTAATTTCGAACCCTGATCGCATGACATACGTTCAGCACTGGTAGTTCGTCAGCAATAGACAATATACTTTACACCCCAGGCAATGGACAAGATGGGACATCTGTATGCCGGACAGTTAGAAATTACAATAGAACATACAAAAATTGAATTTTTTTTATTCTTTAAAAGGAATACAAAGAAATTCGAAAAAATAAATCCTAGTCCCCTCTTCCCCCCCCCCCCAAATCAACCCATTAAATGAATCGACGTGGGTGGATTGATGTGATGGGTGTTAAACAAGACCACCCTGGTTAGGCATTGAGCAGCCTGCAGCCATGTGCCTTGTATCACATGGATTGAATATGGCTCTATTTATTCTTCTCTACAACAGACGGGTCGAATTCCATCCACAACACAAGTATGCCCCCCCCCCCCCCCCCCGCCTTTTCCAAATGTTAATGCGCAATCTATATGCTGCTTTTCCCCCCAAATGTCCTTGAGTTCGAGTCCAAATCTCCTGGATGATGACGATTGGGAGGGATAATTCCTGTTTTTCTCCCGGATGCGGAGGATGAGACGTTCCCCGGGAATGATGATCCCGGTTTTTCTTTTTTCCGGGAAGAAGAGTTGGCAAGAAAATTTTGAGAGTCGTGATGGATGAGAGAATTATTGGCGTTGTTGGCGATTTATAAGAATCGAGTTGACGCGAGTGGTTGCAGTTAAATAAGAAAAAAAAGTTTCAAGTGAAAAGATGCAATTTATATTCAGTAAGAAGACGAAATATCTTGGGTGGTATAATTGTTATCTTGGTTGGTTGAATTAACCTATTTATAGCAACACAGGAATTGTAAATTTGTTTTAACTGTAGGAGAGTTTACGGCTAGCCGCTCAATGGCAACAATTGTGCTGCCACTTTGAATCCGCTGAGCAATTAAAAAAAAATCACACTGCAACTGTTTTTGCTTATTTAATTGCATCTTACTAGGGGCAGCCAGATCTCGGATTTCTCAATCGTCAAAGTGAAGGTGAAAAATCGCTCTAAACTTCCATTACCGCAATTTATACAGAATTAATAAGTTGTCGAATATTTGCCAAAGCTTTTAGAGCGGTAGCGAGCGAAAGGATATTTTTCCCAATTGAAGTGTTGAGGAGTGAATGGATGCAATTTAAGTTTTCCAGTCGTGTGCAACTAAATATCTCAGTTGCATGTCGGATAGTTGCCATTACGCGGAAAGTTTCAATTGATGGGTGTATAGGAGGAAAATGATGTTCAATCCTGTATAGCACTATACCTTAGTGCAAAAGGTAATTAAAATATGCTGATATTCTATAGTGACAACATACTTTTAAAAGGAGTTGGATGAAGAGCTACCTAACAAAAGAAAAGCATTATTTAATGCTCAAGAGTTTTCAGCCGTTTCAATTCGATTTGAAGAACATAGAATAAAAGGAACATGTCGTTATTTTAGTGGTTCAGTCGCCTCTCGACCTCAAAAGGATCAATTTAACGTCTTTAGTCCCTTTTACCCAACGACAGATTAAATTGTGTACTGTATATGTGCACAAAACTGTGAATACACGCGTAGGAAGATAGCATAAAAATGTATGTTTCCTCCAAGAAGATAGTAATTTAATAATTCAATATGTAAAACTTTATTTTACGGGTAGGTTTGAGTAATACTCCTACAAAATTAATTTTAGAAGAATTATTCGGTATTCTAAATTCCGCTCGGCTATTTCAATTAGCCCAAAATCAACACAGTGGCAATAAATTCTTCCCCTTCCATTGTTTACTCGAGAACAAAGCCTCGACCCAGCTATCAAAAGGATCGCATTTCAGGAGTTTAGACAAAGCGAGTTGGCATCGCATCGTCGGACCCATTGGGGCGGTTCTCTTATTTATTTTTTTTATTTAAAACTTCCGTTTTGAGAGGAAAAAGGCGAAATGGTGACCCCATTGTTGTGCTTGGTAACGAAAATGGCTCCGTTTGTTTTGTGTTTTGCAAATGTGATTAAATTCGCGTCGCGTAAATGGCGGAGTTTTTCCCCTTCTTTTGTTGTGTGTTTGTTGTTGATATGCATTTGTGGTGTGGCTTATTCTTGGAGGGGAGGGGCAATTAAATGGCTCTTTTAGAACACGCATGGGCATCTTTAAATAGGATTCTGTTTTCGGAGTAGCTTCGGCGAGGCTTCAAACCCATAACGGCTGCAATAATTCAACTCACGTTTTACTGCAGTTACTCCCTGTTTCCGGGTTGTGTATCCCACGCACCCTTCTCCCAGTTGACGTGTAAACTTGTAGACAAGAATAGATTTACATAAGTACTAAAAAGGGCCCTTTGAGTGTGAACTTTGCATCAGTCAAAACTGTAACAAATGGACTAACAATAAAATAAGGTTAAATCTATTTTAATATTTCTTTTATTATACAACTTAAAGCGTTCCTGCCAAAACAAGCCAAAGAGGTGCTTATCAATTTGACTATTTTTTTTATGCATGTTCCAGCATGTTATGTTCCAATACATATATTTGGATAATTTTTTTTTGGTTAGGGGATATCTCTCACTTTGGCAACTTTTGTAACAAATATCCGGTTATCCGACATATTTCTTGAATATCCGGAATTATCAATGAACCAGACCATTTTCAAGACAGTTGACTTTTTTCATAGAGAAAAATCCATTATGGAAAAAATGCAAAACAAATTTGATTATCCGGTTTTTATTTATCCATAAATATTGATTAACCGGATATTTTTAAACATTTTCTCCGATTTCAAAATATTTTCTGTTGGATTGTCCAGCATCAATGAAGTTGTCCTCCAATTTCATTGTTGGATAAAGATTGTACAACAATGAAATTTCGTTCAACCAGCGTTTAATAAACCGGAAAATATCAATTGACAATCCAAACGTGGAAAAAGGACCAACAACTTAATTTATATTGTGAATGATAGCAGGAGGTGAAGCTCTTTAGCAAAATTAAAACTAAAATATAAAAATAAAATCTTTAAAAAAAAATCAATCAATTTTAAGAAAGAAAATCGACAAAAAGTAAAAAAAAAAGGTTAATTTTACAAACAAGTTTTAAAAAAATTGAATTACTTCAAATTAATTTTATACTTATTTCAACTTTTTGAAGTTTATGCTAATTAACAAAAAACACTTAAGTTTTGGTGCCGATTTCCAAAAGTTGCAATAAGTATAAAATTAATATTAAATATTTAAAAAAAATGTCTACCTGTTCATTGAATAAAAATATATTTCTACTTTTTAAAACTTTTTTGTTCAAATCGGGTTTCCTTTAAAGAAAGATTTTATTGTTAAAAGTATTCCTTTCAAATTCTTGTTTGCAGGTTTACTGAAAACGAAAATGGAAAGTTAGTAGTGTCATATTTAAAAAAATTTCGTAAACGAAAAGCTACCAAAGGTGATTTCCAAAAAATAACCAACGGGGCCTGTTCTATGTTTGTAACAACACGAAGGACGCAATAGTGAGTTTTTAAAAAATTCTTTAAGGGTCCTCTCAATTATCTGATTTATTTACTATAAAAAAATATATCGTTATATCGTCCTTAAAAAGTATACGATTGTATTTTAAATGAATATATATTTTAGGTTTTATTAATGTTTTGTTATTAGTTAATAGTCATTAAGTATTTATTATAACGAATACTTTTATACAATTTAATAAATGAGGTAACATTTCGAAACTAAGTTTTGGAAAATAGACAGCGTGAGAAATTGTGGTTGTATTGGAGAGAAGGATTTAGTGTTCTGAACTTATGAAAATATGCGTGAAAATAAAACAATCGTTTAAGCGTTGAATTAATAATTTTAGTGAAGTTTTTTTAAATATTTTCTCTTGTCAAATTAAACTTTTTTCTGAATCGAGATTCCAATAAGATAAACCATTTCATTCACTTTTGCAGCGTTCGACGTCGTAATTCGGAAAAGAATCACTTAGGTCGATTCCACCGATACTTCCGACCCCTTCTTTTAAATCTCTTTGAGTTCAAAAGAGCAGAATTTTATTTGTTAGCATTGCATTTTCATGAGCACTGTGGTGCCAATATCTCCACTACCGAAAGTGGTCAAGAGAGGATTTGAGATGGAGGTTACGAGTCCCATCGCCAGAGGGAAGGGAAGATGATGAGGGGTGGGGAGGAGGAGGAAGAGTGGAAAGGGAGGGGGAGGGGATCGAAATATCCTCACTCGGACTCGGGAGACTGCGAATGACAACTTCGAATGTGAATTTAATAAAACTGTCGAATGGGGATGACAGGAGTAAAAGGATGCCACTGAACTCTTTTGACGGATGCCAAATTCTGTTTCCAGAAACACCCACCCCCACCCACTCCTGCCTCCCTTCCAACATATCCAAAAGGTTTTTCCCCCCGAGAATAGACCAGCGATTCCCAACCTCAAGGTGGCTGCGGATCCCCCAATTAAAAATTAAGCAAAGCGCGGTCCATCATTTTCTAACAGTAGAGTAAATGCACCAGTTACCGATCACGTACCAGAAAGTTTTGAAAAAACAATATTTAAAACTAAGAGCATATCACATTATGTTTTTTAAAGTACCTTCATTCAATGTTACTATAAAGGTTTTTAAAATTCTGTTAAATCTCATTTTACATTCTAATGCGTGTTCAGACACGTTTGGCACTGGTCGCAAACTGGTACATTCACCCTGCTAAATAAAATTATCGTGTCAAATATTATTTTGACACTAAATATAATTCAAATATTGTTTTCTTGAAAATATAATTCTACATAATAGCAAGTTGCCTAAGTCGCCATAAATATAATTTTCCGATAAAATACAAATGTTTCCTTATCAAGAACTGTCTATAACAATACAAAACAAACATATGAATTTTTTTTAAAAAAAGGGCCTCCAATACATATAATTGTGCTTCGTTTATACAAACAACTGTTAATTCCCTATGCTATATATAATTCTTTTGTATATAAAACTACATATTTAAAAAATACATTTAAAAATATTCGAAAAACGTTTTGGTAATAAGAGAAGCTCCATGGACCACTTAAGACCCTGTCGCGGACCACGGGTTAGAAACCACTGGAATAGAACTACGCAGTGTACTCGACTCGGCTGTGCGGAACTGCGGCACGATATTAACCCTTTGGACTAGAGTGGTTTGGTTTGGTTAATTAACGTCGCACTAGAGCTGCACAGTGGGCTATTGGCGACGGTTCGGGGTCTATCTCGAAGGAAAGACCCGGGAACACATGCACATTCACACACACATTCATTCATACATGCACGCACCCTCGTTATTTTAGAACCATGGTCAGATGACGAGGAAACACTTGAACTGGCACCCAACGCCTTCCATAGACGTCGGGACTTTGGACCCCGATCAGATGTATCGTGCACCAGTCCCGTATACACGCCGTTAATTTTTGCGGATGTTCTGGACGACTTTCCTAGTATTTTGTAGCGAAGTTGGCAACCCTTCGATCACAAGATCACTACTTTTTACTTTTCTTTGTCAAGTCCATCGCCTGGCATCGAACCATGAATCTTCGTATTCCCAGCTGACGCCTTTAACCGCTCGGCCACGGAGGCCTTTGGATTCGAGTGGAGACTCAGTCACCAAAATAACGACCCGTGCTGTTGTTCTCTGTTTTTAAAATCGAATGAGAACTGTTGTCTTGTTGTTGTTTATCTTGTTGTTGTTTTTTAATCTAACTCCTTTTAAAACTATAAAATCACTAATGTCTAAGGCCGATATCGCACTATCACAGTTCTTTGACACAGATCTGTTGTAAAACTTTTACTCGAATATATTTTATCAAATATCTTTTACAACAGAAAATAAGCCCAATTACACTGTATAAAAGTTTTATAAAATATTTGATAAAAGTTTGGTGAATTTGAGTTTATTTGTGCTATTACCGGTAGTTTCTCTGATTTTCTCTACAATTTTCGACATGCTGACTACAAAAACAGGAACAAAGAGTTTAATACTTATAAAGTAGCTATGGATATGGAGTACTTTATCCAATATCGCTTACATTATTGTAATGCCTGCGATTTTAAAATTTATTGTTTCAAAATCAATAAGAATTTATATGTATTGTTACTAATAAAGCGTAACGAAATTAGTACTTACGCGCTCATTTTTAACTTTTCCGCAAGGTACTGGCTCCTCAACCCGTTACGAGTTTGTTTTCAGTGCCCGGTTATCCATTTTCTTTCAAAGCATGTTCTTGTAGTCAGCATAACATCGTTGTAGCTCCCACTGACCCCCTACGACTCGTTTTTTAACTACTTGTTCAAATCCAACGACTTGCTCCAAATATCGAGAACAAAGTTTATTTGCCAAATCAACCAAAGAACTAAACCGAGATGAAATCGGACACGGAGATAACGAAAATTGGAAGGTTTCCAACAGTCAAGGCCATGGTGCAAAATACATCAACAACCATATTTTATAAAAACATGAGATGAAGAAGCAAATGTTTATAAAATATTCTTTGACGAAGTACGCCTTTTATCAAAGTTGGCCATTACATTATCACAATTCTTTGTCAAACTTATTTTATAAAAGATATTTGTCAACGAACTTTGATAGTGTAATACCGCCCTTAATTCGAGAATCGTTGGTTTTTCGCTATTACTAGATTCGGATTCGCAGTGTATACGTCACCGTGAAAGTGCGAAAATCAGTGTATCTGCAGATTCACTAGTGACTCAGCAGAAATATTAGGCCGATATGTGCAAGGGTGGAAAATTGTTTCATTTCGCCTATGCACTAGTGAATCTACAGATACACTGGTAGTACTCGTAGAAGTGCAAATAAAATCGATACTCGAACAATAGGCTTTTGTACGCTCATTGTATGTATTACTTTTTAAAAATTTAAGAAAATCATTCGCGTCAAAGGATAGACCATTCGAACAATCTCTAAATCTATATTATATCATTAAAAATTAAAAGTTAATAAAACGGCACGGGATTTTTGGTGGTGATAAGCCCAAACCGACGGTTCGGAGGAGATGAGAAGCCCCCAAAGGCGTAACCATTGTCTTTGAACAATTATGAAGCGATATCCTTAAAACAACTGCTCCAATGCCAAACCCGACTGCTCGGAATAAGTATACAGTGTTCCCGGGTCAGTCTTTCGGGATAGACCTCGAACCGTCGCGAATAGCCCGGTGTGCAGCTCTAGTGCGACCTTTTACCAACTAACTGCATTGTAATATCTCATCTAATACATTCACTCTGCAACTTTGCGTGCCTGCATTGTTCCTAAATTTATATTATAACAATCCTCCCCTTCAATTTTAAACAGTCTCCAAGGGCCCGTGTCTCATAATTATTAAGTAAAAATTGATATCCCTTCTATTCGTTTGTTTTGATAGTTAAGATTTGAGATAAGAGCATTTCGCAGTTTTACGATTCGGAATACGTGAATCTGCAGATTCCCTAGTGTAAGTGCAAAAATGCCTTATTTTGTAGATGATTTCGCATTTGCACTACACAAATCAATGTATCTGTTGTGTAACTAACGCAATTGCAGATGACTTTCGCACTTTCACGGTAACATGTACAAAGATTCCTTTCTGGAACCATTGGATTACATAGCCTACTCCTTCAGCTGTCGGATACAAAACCGATGCGTGTTTTAGACTTGTAAAAAATTAATTTTCAGTTATTGGTGTCGACTGGAAATGTTTTAATAATTATAATATAACATCTACAATCGACATTGAAAACACCCAAAAACGAAACTGAGAAAAATCTTTCCTGAATGTAAATCGTAGATCCAATTGCTCATTTTTTAATCACAAAATACATTACGATATTTTTGGGAGGGTACAACATCACATCTTCTGTACAAAGTAATAGGAATAAAGATAAAAGGAATAAATAAAATAAAAATAAATATTTTTGTTCAGATATTTTTTTTTAAATAAGGTAAAATAAGGAATGATCAGTCTATGTCCACTTTTTTAAACTTTCGGAAAAAGCAAGAAGATTTGGAACTTGTAGGAAATATGTTTTTCTTTAAAACTTGCACTACAAAATTATTTGAAAGAGACATACAATATTTGTGCGGGAAGAAAGAGCTACATCACCATCTTTACATTGAGATACCAATATCTCATTTGAGCCAAAAAGGGACATACAAGGATTGTACATTTAGCAATAGGTATAGGTCCTATGTAAAAATTATTTATAGTTTTAAAATGCTCCATCTAATTAATTACTTATTTTTGATTAATTAACGTTGTTTAAATAGATAAATAAGATCCATTAATATTAAAAAAGGTAGTCAATCATAAAAAAAAAATATATAAATTTTAAATTTTTTGGTGGGTCTTCTACTGAACTAAATCCTGGCTACGTCAGTTGCCTTGTGCTAGGAGCTGATTCGAACTCAAATCAATAACATTTAATTTACCCAATTAAATTTAAATCCCAATTGGATCGTAAATTACTCCATCATCACTCGGCAACTTCAGTTAATGATTACTAATGCAAAACGACGACACTCTCCCATCCACATCCAGTTCCGACTCATTAATCATACGGGTCTTTTTCTTTCTTCTTTCTTTCCTTTTGAGCATCCCCCCCTGCATCTGGTTATTGGGAGAAACTAGACTGACGATTAATTAATGAGGAAGTCCGTGTTTCTTTTTGAAAAGGGTCGGTGGTGCTGTATGAAAATTAATTAAAAGGGTTAATTCGGTTAAACTAATTATCGTGAGGTGGGGGGGGGGGGAGGGATATATTTTTATGCCGCTTTTATATTCTTGGTTTGCAGCTGTTGTTTGGTATTGGAAGGAACTTTCGCTACTGATGCCCCACTCGGATTATATTATTAATTAATCCAAGTGGGCAAAATTAAAATTATGTTTTGAAAAAATATTCGTAGCAATTTGTTTCACTTTTGCTTAGTAGCATGATATCTTTATTTAGATGATATTTTTAGTAGCACGATATATTTATTTAGCATGATATTTTTAGTAGCCCGGTATCTTTATTTAGAATGATATTTTAGTGTAGTAGAACATCATTACATTAGTTTAGTAGTATATTCCCGTGAAATCGTTATATCGAGGATCAACTGTACAATGTAAAACACAAAAATGAAGCTGAAAAAGATCGTATGTCACGATATCCATTTAAAAAAATATTGCTATATGGGACCTTTTGTGACTTCCACCTGGTGCCAAAATATCTTATGTCAACACCTAATCCAATAAAAATATACAAAGAAAAAGTCAAAAGGTTCTATCATAGAATCATCATAACGAAACAATTATTTTTGCTCTCCTGAAAAATGTTAGACATACGACCTTTTCAGTTTGAATGACGATATTCATGAATGGAGGGCACCGGGTTTCGTTCCTTGATAACAACTTGCGGCCCTCCCCCACTCCCGTCCTGCCTGCCCCAACAATCGTCTGATTAGCCCTAAATTAATTGTTAAACAATTTCCAGTTTCCCCATTCAATTTTCATCCCCATCCTCGTTGCAAACCAACAACTTTTGACCGACCCCTCATTTGGAAACCGCCCCTCGCCCACTATCGCCTTCAGACCAAAATTACTCCCCCCCCCCCCCCTTTCATTTTGCGGAACTTCTTAACCACCTCCCCCCACCTTCGTGAATTCAACAGGCCCCCCTCCCCCCGCCACCCTTCTCTCCTGAGAAAGGCTCCGGCTCTCCCTCTCTCGCTCGCTCACCAACCCTTACCGCCGCAAAGGGTTGCCGAATCAAAACATTTTCAAAATCGCCAATTTCGTGGAAAAGCACCGCCAATTAAAAAAAATATTTTGTATATTATTTTAAACAGCGAACATTTAACAGAAGCTTGAGAGAAAGAATAATATAGCCCGTTAAGACATTTAAAAAAAAATCACATGACCTCGTCGAGACCTCGAACCCGTGACCTATTGCTACAAAGACCCGCACGTTGCCGACTGCATTGCAAATGTACATTCCAAGATTTATGAAATATTTTTTTTAAGATTCTTCTTTATGCAATAATTCTTTTAAACGCATTTTTTAAATAAACCGTTGATATATACAAGAGGAACGTACGATTTGTCCGGGAGATTCTCTTTCTTTCGAAGCCGCACTTGTCAGGATTCGTTGCGTACAAGAGCCACAAAAAGGATCTATATTGCAGAAATATATAGGATTGATAAAGAATTTTAATTTACGTTAATAACATTTTCGAATGAAGACACGAAAAAATGTGTATCCTATACATGTATACATAAATGGTTATATAATAGTCTTGGAATTGGGGGGTAGGCTTCAATAGCACATGTTGCATAAATACATAAATATAGTCTTAGAACACGGACAGGGAGGGGGGGGGGCATGTACTTCATTAGTATAATTTATCTAGGAATCAGATTTAAAATTCAAAAAGAAAGAAAAATAATTAATGATTTAAGCTTGTCATTGTACAGGGCGCACAATAGTAATCAGTCGGATGTTTATTTGAATATTTAGGTGGAATATTCAGTGCCGAGGGTGAAATAATTGTCTACACACAAGAAAAGTTTAAGGAAATATATAAAAGAAACAAAATTTCGCGCTAAATAAAAATAGGTGAAAGTATAATATATGAAGGATTATTCAATAAAATATTTTTGTATCACTTTTATGTATTACAAAGTATTATGCCTCTTAAATTAATCGATATGGTTACTGCCACTTTTATGGTCACGGCCATACCTAAAAAATTGTGCTGCGAAAAAATTTCATAAAATACACCTTAAACTAAAAATATAAGAGAGACAATTATCCTCTCTGCAATAAGTACCGGCGCTACTGTTTGAATCTGCGAGAGAAAGTTTTCGATCACCATTTTTATATTTAATATTAAACCAGAAAAACGGTATGAAGAAAAATTAAAATTGCAAGTATTGAGTTTAAAAAAATAATCCTGAACCTCCCCTATTTAACTTGACTCACAAAATTTAAAAAAAACATCGAAACTACGATTCCGTGCCAAATATGGCATCACTGGCCACCTTGCGAGCAGGAATATACCTTCCGAGCGTGATATACGACCTCTCTCTATGGAAAAGGAGTGGGGGGGGGGGGCTTCTGGTCGTGGAATGGGAGAGATTAATTTCCCCTCCCCACCTAAAACTTCGAAACCCCCCTTCCCCTAACCCATCTAGAAGTATGCACGGAATTTCCGGGAGCGCCGCCCCTCTTTGCCCGGAATCTGCCCCCTCCCCACCCGTTTCTTCACTCGCCTCCCTCCCTCCCCCCCCCCCAAGGTCCTTCCAGGAAATTCCAGGAGAAACGGGAGTGTTTGGGGGTTATTGCGGATGGTTCATTTGTGGAAGATTTTTTTAAAGAGTTTTTTTTTCCCTCCCTAGGAAGTTTTGGGGAAATTGGGGGAAAGAGTGGGTGTGCAGGGGGTCAAGGTTTTTTTTTATTTTCCCGGGAAAGAAGTTTGTCATTGGATCGTCCCGTGTGTCTATCGTCCTTCGCGTTCTTTGTGTCAAAAAATAGTCTATATAAATATATACTTAAATGTGTTGCTTGGTATCGTTGCTTAGATGGTGTTGCGCACACTTAATGGAGGTTTTACATTGGGGCCACACTCATTTGGATCTAGCTTCACTTCCGATAAAAAAAAAACATGATTGCAAGTAAGGAATATGTTTTAAAAATTGAAATATATTTTTAAATAAGCCGCAATTTGGTGAATGCTTTAATTCTATGCTCTTGGACAATATCTTTATTTTAGAAAGAGAAAAATACTCATATTTTGAGGATCATTGTAAAACTTTCAAATCATGTGCATATTTCCGTTCGGAGAATAGAAAAATGTTGCAACATTATATAACCAGGAAAGTAAGTACCTCAAATGAATCGTTGAATGTAATAAGGGGTCATGTTTTTTTCTATCATCATCAATCAATTTTTCATAAAAAAAATTTCTATTTTGATGTCTTCATCGAGTCGTGTAACAGAGACCAACAAGTAGTTTTTACGGTAACTCTTGATCTCAGATTCACGAAGATTCATCCCATACAGTGAAATGCACGCAACACATCCATGGTATTGGCTCACGAATTTTCCCACAAAAAAAACCGATAATACCTGGCCAAAAAACCTGATAATAGCCCCAAAGTAAAAGCTTCATTGACAAAATTTCCTACAACCAAAAAAAAATGAATAAATCTTGGACTTAAATAATAATAAAAAAGAATACAATGAATTTTTGAACCAGATTTAGTGCACAAAAACCTTTAATTGAATAGAAAGGCACCAGGAAGGTGAATACTTTTAATCCCTGTCCAATACATTTTGTATAGTATACAAAGTTGAATAAAGTTTGTCTCATTGTGAATAGTTGCTGATTTATGTGATTTACTGAGAATTTTCATTTTTTTTTTTGGGGGGGGGGGGGATGGGGAGAGAGTTGGGGAGCTGGATTATCAATTTTACTGTTAGGTATTTTTTTATTTATGTATTTTCCCAATAGATTGGTTTTAATTCAGGTATTTGGACCATGTTTTCGTTACATAGATAATGTCTCATTTGGGGGAGGGGGTTATCTAGTATTTAACTATCTAGTAATGTAATCTCAATTAACTCTCTGACGGAGTTGAACGACTAAGTCGTCCAAGGAGATTTCTAGTGTTTCTAGCAATACACATACACTTTAAAATCACAAAAATATTCCATGTTGAAATATTTTTTTTAATCTTAAACGTTTCTTTAAAGCTGTATCTATTAAAATAATATTAAAATATATAAATATAAATAATGCACATGCGTTGAAAATGTAAAGTAAACTATTTTGAAGAAAAATTAACTTTACAATTTTGCCTTTTTTCTAACTGCTCAGACCTGTCGGTTTTAAAAAAAATAGTTTCTGATTTCGAAATTTCTTTTTTTTTTGTTGAACAGAGAAGAATCCACTTTGGAAAAAATACAAAAAGTTTTTTATTAAAAATGTTTATCCGGCTATTATTATATATCCCGAAATATCGAATAACCGAACTTCTTATTTAACATTTTCTCAGATTTCGAAATATTTTCATTAATGGATATGGATGATTGCACAACAATGAAATTTCGTTCACCCGTCGTTTGTTAAACCGGAAAATGTCAAAATATACATTATCTGCTACTAACGATCACACCTAAATTTTGGCGTCGATTTCAAATCGTTGAAATAAGTATAAAATTAATATTAAATACATTTTTTTCAATTTGTTCGTGAATAAATTACTTTTTTGTACGTTTTTTTTAAAGTATTTTCCTTTTTTTTTTTTAAATGATTTTTACATTTAGCAATTCAAATACTTTATGCGAAAAATTTAAAAAGATTTTTATTTTTCTAAAAATTCTCTCTCCTCACTTTAAAAAAACGCATCCTCAATTCGTCAACATAGCGTCGATAAGAGACTGTCTACCGGCGGAACGTCGGTTATTTAAATTTTCAAACCGTGTTCGGAAGCTGATTAGAAGCTGCTTGGCGCTATGAATATTTATGACGGAAAGAGGTGTCAACAAAAGTTTTTTTTAATGGGAAAAATGGAAGGCATCTGTTGCAGTGATTTATTTTGTCAGAGATGCGAAGAAGACTTTTTTTTATTAGGCTCTGGTTGATTCGGGAGGTGTGGTTTTCGCCTCTGTTAAACACAGCGATCGGTGATTCGCACGAAAACTAATGTTTGGCCACGATTAAATGATGGATGCGTTTCCCGAATGTATTGTTGGCTCAGAGGTAGAGACGATGCTCTCAGGGGGTGCGGCACAGGTGCCTTGGGCCGAATTAAATTTCTTATTACAATAAAATATTAATATTGATTTTTGACATCTACAAGTTGGTTGGTTAATTAACGTCGCACTAAAACTGCAAAGTGGGCTATTAAAATATCTATCGAAGGAAACACCCGGAAACATTGCGTTTTTATTTCGACCACCGTCATAGGACCGATTACAACACCTGAGCTGGCTCCCCACGCACCTGATGAGACCTGCGCATGTGCAGATGTTTGGACTTCGACTGACTAAATGTGCACGAATCCACGCAAGGATATTTTTTTGTGAATGACGAGGAACTTGAATAGCAACCCTCTGCACTCAACGATGAGATTTGAACCCACAATATTCCGATTATAAGTAGAGTACTTTATACAGGTAGGTTATCCTCTGGCCTTTGTTCCACTTTACTTTTACTATCTACTTACTTTTTAAAGTTCTGCTATCGTCCAGGTTATTTTCGCGAATTTTGCTACTCGTTTGGTGATTAAATCACTTTACTTTAGACGAAACAAGAATCTTCAAATTGTAAAGACAGTTATTTTCTCCGATTTTATTCCGGAGTGTTTGTTTTTTATACGTATATTGTTAAAATTCAAACGAGCTTTCCTAGCCGTTTCGATAGAATGCGTTACTTCGGATCGAGGAAAACGTTGGTCCGTCGACACATATTTGAAATCATCTTCATTTTTGACAAAATTAATTTCGTGAAACAAACGATAATTTCCATAGTTTGACGAAACATTTAATAGATTTCGCCAAAACAGATGAAAGTTCTTACAAAAATGAGCACGCATGTGTAACAAGTGAGGGCACCGGAAATCTCAGTTCCTTGCTTATCGCGTGCAGCTGCTCCATTTGTCCCATCCTCCTACTTTCTAAATAACTCATCCCACACTCCTCTTCTTCCGTGAGTAGAAAAAAAAAAGAATCGACAGGATTTTATGATTTTTGATGAGCAACGACTTCGGACACTTGACACTTTTCGAAGAAGAGACTCTTCCTTCTCTTCTTAAGGGAAAAAAAGAACTTCGACCTTTTCCTTTTTCGATTTGGGAATCTTCTCTCCTTCGACAAGGGGGCGGAGTGACAAGCGATCATCTTTAATGGAAGGAGAGACTTCGGAAACGAGGATTAATGACGATTTGTGAGAGATCTGGAGGAAAGTGACGCGAGTCAACGATCCATTGTGGTCTGTGTGATGCGGATTTTTGAAGGCACAACACATTTTTAATTCGAGTGGGAGTGTTTTACACCCCATGGAAAGTGAGTGGACAATTTTTCTAATTTCTCTTACTTCAAAATGGGCTAAACCCAGTATAGATCCTTTTAAGGTCGCCTTCTAACGTGGGAAATGATCATTTTTCTTAAAATTCCTTTCGTAGTTCACTAGAGCTTAATTCCTGGGGGGGAGGTGTAAGGCACCCTTTGCGCGTCTTCGTGTCTTTTTCTCCTTGGATGAGTACGTCGCGATATTTTGGCCTAAAAGGAGAAGATGAAACGATCAGAAGCATTGCTGAAAGAAATTTTTGCAGATGAAGAATCCATAAATAAATTCGATGAGGACTCTGGTGAGGTTTCATATAACAGCGGCCAAACTTCTGCTACTGGGGTGTTCAGCAACCCCCTTTGGGAGCTCCTGTGCTCGTCTGAGTAGCGCGAGTCATCCCGGGTTAACGTGATCCGCAACCTTTTTCATCCTTAACTACGTTTTGCGCTGTTTCACTGGCTTACAATGAAAACTGTCTTTCACTTAACCCTTTAGTGCTCAATCGACTATCACAATTGCGAAGTAGTTTTTAATGATTTTGAAGGTTTAATTTTCTTCCTGCACGTGCTGCTAATTAGTTAGCTAAAGAGATGAGGAGAATCGGTATTGTCATAACATCTGTGCCTCAAATCTTTAAATTAAAAAAAGTATTATAATATAGAGTTTTTTTATTTTAAAAATTGGGTGCATTGATGAAAAACTGAAGTTCCCTCGACGTGATATCATATTCAAGAGAGGAAAATTTTACAAGAAGGATTTTATCTGTTATTTAATGGGATTTTAAAAATATCATAATTAAATCAATTCAATTGTTGCATTGAAATGTGTAAAAAAAATACTTGTTTCTTTGGCAAAATAAGTGTAAAATTAATGTTATAACGTAAAATTAATATTTTGAAACATTTGAATTCCTATATATTTCACTTTTATAATTCTTCAGAACTTTTTTTCTCTTAAAATATTTTCATGTGTTTCGTATTCACAATAGAGCGAATGCGTAAAATTATGTCAATTTTTTAACGCTACAAAATAATTGAATTCGCAACTTGAAACTCGATTTCTTTTTTGTCTTATAAAATTGTTTCTCCGATCCATGACCGATTTCGATTTAATATTTATAGTTCATTTGTGAGGAACGCATAAAAAGAAATCGAAATATGAAATTGGTTTTATGAACGTTTCATTTATTTTTCAAATTTTGTTTCAATCTAATTATTTTGGTAGAAGTGAATTTCAAAAGTTCTTCCCCCATTTGGAAATGTTTGAAAATGAGGAGAATCGGTATTGTCCGTGCTCCTGCACAGTCACACGCCCCCCCCCCCCCGGTTTCTTCCCCTCAAAAGGATTCGGTGACACACACAACGGGCGCGTGAAGTACGACTCTAAATTTTATTATCAGATTAAAGAACTAGTGAAACAAATATGCGTAAAACATCACCCCCCTTACGCCATTCTGAGAATTACCTCAGAATTATCGAAAGCAGGAATTAAAAACGATAAAAGGTGGGATTCGATTAGGATCCCCTCCGCCTCCCTCTCTTCGTTATATTATCCCCCCCTTTTCATGACTTTTTGACTCCAAATGAAATTAGAGGATTAGTTGCTGGGAGAACATTTCCCACTGTTCTCCCTTCAGGGATCGATGCTAGGGAACACGAATCTTCTTTTTAAAAAAAAAAAAGAAAAAAGGGAAACAAAATAAATCGGATATCGGTATTAATTCGTTTAATGGAATTATAATTTGCGAAGTGTGGTGTCGACATTTCACTGTTGTTCGCTCATTGGTTGTTTTATTGGAGAAAATAGGGGGAGCTCCTGGATTAGGAAACCGCTGTAGGTTGTTATACGGTAATTGAATTGCTACAGTTTATTATATGTTGAATATCTGTTGTTTTGTAACAACACACGACCCGGATGTGTTGTAAATCTAAGGTCCGTTCTACACGGCCGAGAGCGAGTGTTTGCAGATGGCTCTGTGAGTAGAGCCTACAAACCACGTGGTCTGTATCCACCAATCGCAGAGCCTTCTGCAAAAGCACGCGCGCGTTTATCACGTTCGTGTAGAATAAGCATAACATGTATGGAGAAAGAAAAGTTTTTTTTAAAATCCACAACGGAATATTAATATCTAAATTCACGCATTATGGTTTCAATTAAAAATTTCATTCTTAGTGTTTTCGCACACCAATTTCGACCTTCTATAACACGAAAATAAACATTATTTAGAAGTAAAAAATATCTGCAACCAAAAGGCATTAAAAATGCATCATGTAACTTTTGAAAATTAACACTTATTTTTTTTTATTTTTTTTAACCTTAGCTGCTTTTCACAGAAATGAATACGATTTAGATTGTTAAAATAGAATTTAATTCTAAAGTATTCTTTACTTTTTATTTTTAAAAGTAAAAACTAATGAAAATTAAAAAAATTATATTTTCTTTCCTTATTGTAAATAAAAACTACTGCCGCTGTCGGAAAAACAAACCGCCTTTCTTCCTACATATTTGAGGGGCCTCCGTGGCCTAGCGGTTAAAGGCGTCAGCTGGGAATACGAAGATTCGTGGTTCGATACCAGGCGATGGACTTGCCAAAGAAAAGTAAAAAGTAGTGATCTTGTGATCGGAGGGTTGCCAGCTTCGCTACAAAATACTAGAAAAGTCGTCCAGAACATCCGCAAAAATTAACGGCGTGTATACGGGACTGGTGTACGATAAATCTCATCGGGGTTCAAAGTCCCGACGTCTATTGAAGGCGTTGGGTGCCAGTTCAGGTGTGTCCTCGTTATCTGACCATGGTTCAAAAATACGAGGAATCGTTCCCGAGTCTTTCCTTCGAGATAGGCCCCGAACCGTCGCCGATAGCCCACTTTGCAACTCTAGTACGACGTTAATTTATAAAACCAAACTAAACCTATCCTACATATTTGAAATCGCATATCGCACAAATGTGCCCACATTTTTTTATTTTCATTTTTTAATCGTTGAAGACAAAAAAATTATAAACTAGTTGGATGTTAAAAATAACTTCAGAAATATTTGCTGCCTTTTGATTACAACAAGAATAACACATTCCCACGAATATTTGTGTTTTTTAAAGTGTGCACAGTTTTATTGCGCTATTATCATCGCACTTCCCGCCCACTTGCAATTGTGAATTTTTGAAAGCCATTTAGTTTTTGTGAACATATATATTAAAACAACTAATTAAATTGGCATTGTATAACTAACTCTTTTACATATATTCTAAGTGTATTATTAAACTGCTCTTTTACTTGCATCTTGATGCATGGTTTATTTGCTAATATTAAATAAATCGGTATTTCGTTTTTGGCGATATTTCCTGTTACCACAAATTAATTATTTACCGAAGCACATAATATACAAACAAATCCCAAAACTAATTTGATCTTTTTCCAAAATAATTGAATATTAAAAAAAGTTAATTTTTCCCACTAAAGCATTACTATGCTTTCTTGGGATCATACACAAAAAACACCATAGAAATTGAAATTGTCTCTTGTTATACCTCCAATATTCCTAGTTAATAAACTATCTTAAAGATTTTCTTGTATACTATTAAATGAAAGATAGAACATTTTATTAGTTTAATCATTTTATTTTACATTTCTGAAATTTGATTTTCATTTTTTACCTAAACGCAATGTTAACAATTTGCAACATTTTGCTAAAAAAAATTGATGGAAGTTTAAACAATGGATTTATGATATATTTTACAGATAATTTAGTTATGGAATTTAACAACAATTAAATGTTGCCGGCGGAATTTAGTCACTCTCTGCGTCAAAATTTACCCGTGTCTAGGTTATTCTCGGCCTACAAAAGAAAAGCGACTTCGTCAACAATATGCAAGAATAGTCGCAGGAGACGCTGATTACGAAGACATTTCAGATAGAGATAATAGTCATGTACGAATATTATAACCATAACTATGTTTATAAATTAATGTTGGGTGTGTTTATAGTTAAATTTAAATAAATGCAATTAACAAAGTATACTGAATTTTCACGTGCCCATCTCTGGGTCATTGTGAACAATATAATTTAATTTGTATTTATATCATTTTGACAAATTTACTATATTGATTATTAGGTGGGACGGGTCTTGCAATTTATATATATATATTCTAGGAAATTCCGTATACATTAGAAGGAATTATGTTTAGTAAGTAGTTGTTTATGATAAGTATTATAACGTGTACCTACATATGCACAAAAGAAGTGCGCCTGCGGGTTTCTTGCCTTTTCATAGAAATATAGAGTTTTATTCCAAGTTCGATGAAATTTTGCACACTTGAACTTAAAAAAAAGAGGATGCTCACTGTTTACATTAGATTTAAAATCCCCATGTCTTCAAATGAAATCAGCCTATGAGGGAGATAAGTGTCCTACGATCGTGTAAAGAGAGGTAAGCCGCGTCAATCCAATGGACCATTTGTCCAATCCGTCCCCTCCGACCTTCAAACAGCGCGGGTCTAAAATTCAGTAAAATTGCATGCGTATATGGGCTTTTTTACCGCTGTAACTTCAGTTATTATCAAAGTACCGTAGCAAGTGTGCTTAAATGGAAAAGACGTACGAATGGTGCAATTTTATTTGACTAGTTAACGGTTTAAAGTATTTGTGACGACACTGCGGGCTGTAGAAAGTGACGATGTGTCGAATAAGTCACTTCAAAGGCAAAATATCATTCGAAATTACAATTGGGACATGGAAAACTTGACAACAGAAGATGACAGGAATGTTCACGACGAACAAAATGATACCAGGGTGATTAGACTTTAGAACAAGATCTAAAGCTTACCAAAAACACAAAAAGGAGAAGGCGTGCGTACACGAGATTCACGTACCAAACCTCACGGGACTGTTTCAACCCGAGTTTTTAAAGATTTATATGGTAATAATGGATAATAATGGAGCAAATCAGAGCAATAAATAAAATTTGTAATAAATGAATTTTCACTTTTACATAAATTGAATACAAATTGAATATAATTGAATATACATTGAATTTTACATAAGCTGTAAAGAATATGCAGAAATTCTGAAATTGAGATTTTGGCATCAATAAGTACTTTATTACTTTGGCTTTAATTTCAAAATATAATTAAGGAGAAAAAAAAGTTTTTTTATCAAAATAAAATATTAAAAGAAGTCCACAGAAGCAAAAGTAGCTATATCCAGCGAATTTGGGCATAAGTTGTTAATTTCTATAGTTAAATTTCCGATAGGCTGGAAATCGATATAACGGGTTTTGCTTTTTGAACAAACATCCTTTATGGCGACGCATAAAACTCCAATACCGGTTACGTGAGAATTATTAGTTTTGATAAAGCATCCTTCTGATATTAGTTTTGACAGTTTTTCGCGATTTATCCAAAAAAGCTCCATTGTCTACATATCTTTCAGCAAACTATAATTTTAATAAAATCGATTGTTGACTTTTATTACGAATCTAGTTAAATTGTGAGCTGGATGAAATTTTGCACACTTCCCAATGAATTTAAAAACCAAGAGGAAAGGTCATTGTCTGCATGAGATTTCGAAAACCCATCCCTATCCACACCTTAAAGTAGAAATAACTTCTTACAAAAACCGCCAGATGGCGCCACGGTGAAGAAATCAGCCACCACATTGCGTAAATCCCGGACAACTTCGGGTATACTTCAGCTAGTTGTTTAATATACAAGATGTGTTCTTCCTAAAAAGAAGGCACGAGCTTCACTAGAAGTAATAATTAAAACAATCTTTTACAACACAAGTAGATTTATGCTGAAAGTGCGCAGTCAAATCCAATTTGGAAACTTCCCTCCTTTCACAAAACTGCAACAAAAGAAGAAGAAGAAAAAACATTGTCTGGCAGGAGAATTGGTTTCTGTCGACGGGTCTTTAAAAGGCAGTTCGATAGAGCCTTTAATTGACTACGGAAACCGTTTGAGCAAATAAATCACGAAATGCACAGCGCACACAAAAAACTTGTTTACCCAATCGGAGAAATACTCACTGTTTTAAGTGACTCAATATTTTTTTTAATCTCTATTGCACTAGATTTAAAGTGAACAAAAACAAACGTTCGAATATTCGGTCGCAAATTTCCAGAATCATTCAGGAAAATATGTTTGGGTCATCACGTGATGCGCATGCTAATGATGCCATTCTAGAGAGAGTAAAGTGTAAAAAAAAAATCTCATTATGTTGCCCGCCATTATCAATTTTGGTTCATCAATTCGAACAACGTCGCATCTTTTTTAACATTCTTTTTTTTAATGGAGCACAGAAGTTTTTTTGCTCCAGAATAATGTGTTTGGAGAGGCCTTTTCAGTGTCTTTCTTTCAAACGGATCATTTTGCAAGTAATTACCGCCATAACACACGCGCGTGTTTCTTTAATAATAAAAAATATATTAGAAAATGCTTTTTGATAAGTTTTATGGAATATTTTTTTTATAATTATAAATTTCGTGAAATATATTAAAGAAGATAGAATGATGGATCACTTTATTGAACTTGTTCCAGAAATAATGGACTGTATTTGAGAAGGTTTTTGAATAATAAGATGAGGGCTGCGAATAAACTTCCAGTCGCAATACCGAGCATTAAATGTACCAGTTGCTTCGTTGATAGTCAGCAGCAGGTTTCACAAATGCAAAACATGTCCCGAGGAGCATAGATGCAAAAGCAGCTATAATTTTACGCATTGTAAATTAGGAAGCTCGGATGGAGTAATGACTCCTATTGCCCTATAGCTATCCACCATTGTTAGCGAGCCAAACAAAAGATCAGATGAAACAATGGCACAAAACTTCTGCTTATGAAATGTCAGCGCATGGAGAAAATGAAGGTACGGATGTTTTGCAAACTAACGACATGATTTTAAAGAAGATTTGAAGATCGTTTTGAAAAGTTCTTCTTCGTGTCGTTAAATCTGCTTTCACCAAAAAAGGTGAGAGTGGCTAAGATGCAGAAAGCATACATTTGGGAGCATGGCCCACATTCATTTTGAGAAAATCAAGGACAACATTAGGTTTTTTTGGTTTCGTTTGGGTTAATTAACGTCGCACTAGAGCTGAAAAGTGGGATATTGGCGACGGTTCGGGGCCTATCTCGAAGGAAATACCCGGGAACGATGCTTCGTATATTTGAACCATGGTCAGATGACGAGGACAACACCTGAGCTGGCACCCAACGCCTTCAATAGACGTCGGGACTTTGGACCCCGATCAGATGTATCGTGCACCAGTCCCATATACACGCCGTTATTTTTTGTGGATGTTCTGGACGACATTCTAGTATTTTGGTAGCGAAGTTGGCAACCATCCGATCGCAATATCATTACTTTTTACTATTCCTTAGTCTAGTCCATCGCAAGGTTTTGAACCGGGGACCCTTGGATTCCCAGCTGACGCCTAATCCACTCGGCCACGGAGGCCGACAACATTAGGACTTTCTTAAAAGGTTGCAATACTGTTTGTTTCTTTAATGATAGAAAGTACAGTCCAAAGTCCTACCCGAAGCACCTTCAAGAAACATTTTTGTGCATGGCCTCCAAGTGACTGAAATGACAATGACTGCGTCATGCCGGCAGGACATCCGTTTTGTACTCGTTGGTTCTGCTGAAATAACATCGGCTGTACTTCCAGCAGTACTTTGTAGGGCCCTCCAAAGTCGTCTATCACATGACTTCTCTTTTCATATATTCTATATCAGTTTCAGTTTACATAACGTGAATTAAAAAGCGAAGTTGACGGAAACAGCTACACGCCATTTTACAAGCTCAGCTTACTTTTGTTAGGTAGCAAACTCTCAAGTGTTCTGAAATTTTACAGTTGGAATTTTGTGTGTGTGTTTGTATGGCAATAGCCCAATTGCGGCCGAAGCGGTGCGGGTTTACCATATTCTCAAAGAAGAAAACATTTGTTTATCTCCCAGACAAAAGGTTGCCATGGGCCGCAACTGGAACTTTCCGATTTGTATTCCGAGCCGTCCTGTCAGTAGGAAGTGAACCCCTTTATGCGATCGTAAAGGCGGGTCTAACTGGCAGCACACTGGGTCCTTCCGGAAGGACGTTGTAAATTCTACCATTAACCCTTTGTACTCCGATGTCGCCTCTCAGGTGCCAACATAACGACTTGTTCTTTTGGTTCCCTGTTCTTTAAAATAAAGAGAACGGCGTGATCTTGTGTTTAAAAAACAAAGATTTTTTCAAATTGTTCTCTTGCAGATCCGAAATATATTACGATTTTTTCCCCTCTATGAGCATAAAAAATTGCGAGTAAAAGAACAGAAAGAGGAATAACTGTTCCGTGGAAAGAATGCAATGTCAAAGATGTTCGCGGAGTGCAAAGGGTAAAGTTTTTATAAGGAAATAACTGATTTTCGTTTCCATTCAGAAACTAATAAAAAATAAGGAACAGCAATTTTCTCATTAAGTCCCCTGATAAAGACATTTTTGCGTCGGAGAAATTGTATTTGCACTGTTAAAAATAGACACTCAAAAATAAGTAAACTGTACTCATTTGAGTACATTTAATGCTTATAAGTTTAAATTTCCCGAATACATAAGTTTAAAATAAGTTAAGTTCGAAATTCCGAATACAGAATTTTCAATTTTGAAAAAGAGATGTATTCAAATATTAGAACAATAAGTAAAAAGAGCAGATGGCCTACATAGGCTGTCTTCATAAATCTTGTTCAATAAATATCGACAATTACAACCAAGACTTCCCGGGAATCGAACCCGTATCCTGAGGCACCGCAGTCCAGAATCATATCCGTTAAGCTACCAGGGCGACGTGAAGCAAATATACACAAAAGTAATGTTAGAAAGATGTGCCAAAAGATTGGAAGTAAGATAATTGAATTGTAATAACTCAGTTTCCATTTAAAAAATCGACATCAAATAATGTGGGAAAACCATGTTCTGAACAACTATTTTAAGTGTGTCAGGTCGCTTTGTTAAGATGGAATGAACAGAAGCTGAAACTAGCAATTATAAATCACACTTCTCATATTTGAGGAAGCACGGTCACTTCAGTCTGAGTACGCCACTGTTCATTTATGATGCAATTGTACTCAAAGAAAAAGAAGTAGGTTCAGGTACTCATTTTTGCGTACCTTTTTCTTACAGTGTTAATAATAATTAAATATAAATTGCTTTTTTTTAGTTATGGTCATATTTTTCGTATTGTTTTATTTATACTTACATACGTTTTGTCAAGTTATTTGTATGTGTCCAGAATTTATTTGACGCCCCTCCTCTCTTAAAAAGTTATCACAAAACTAGAGGTACAAAATTTCCAAGTGACACTAAAGTCTAAAAATGTGAGGGATCATTGTTATAAATATTTTAAATTTGAAATATCTAATCCAAACAAGATCGGAGGAATATTGCGAATATTAAAAATAGAACAAAGCCCAAAAGTCACCCCAAGCCATTTTAACATTGGACCCAAATCCAACATCGATTCCACCCATTCCCCTCAAATAAACAACCTGTTCGACAATTCCCCCCCCCCCCCCCTCCACTCTCTCCCGGAAGGAAATTCGAAAAAGAACACCTGTGCCGCGTCGCACGGAAACTAATACGGAAAGTGGCACATTTAAATATTAATCCCTTAATCAAATCACTCCCCCCCCCCCTTCACCCTCCCCCATCTTCTGGAACATGCCGCCCCTACCCGAACAAGGGGGGCAGAGGGGAGGGGGGATGTTTAATTAGCGGTATGTGTGTGCTGCACTGTCTGAGGGGGGGGGGGGAGGAGAGAAAGACTTTTGTCTCACGCCAGAATTCATTATCGTTTGGAGGTGGGGGGGGGGGGATGTAATAGAGTTTTCGGTTTTGCTCATTTGAGAAAGAAGTGAAGAGAAATGGATCGGAAGGAGAGGAGTGTCACGCGATTTGTCGGGGGGATTTTTCTCTGTTCGTTGTGGGATGATCGGTTGGATGAAATGAAGTCACACTAGAGCTGCACGTAACAGGAATGATCGGATGTAATCACTCGTACAAGTTGAGATATTGGGTTGAATGAATCAACATCGCAGTATTGCCCCTCCCCCCCCCCCCATTAAAAAAGCAAGCTCTGTCTCCAAATAACATAATTTTACAGGACGCAAAAAAAAATTATCACCTGCATCAAAGTTTTGATACTTTAACTCTTTATCTACCGATGCTACTTATAAGTACCAATCACTTTAAATCGGTCTTCCCATAACGGAATTAATCGAATTTTTCACGATAGATTGCAGAGTAGTTGCAGGTTAAATATTTTAGCGAAGAAGGGGGATATCTTTGAAACAGACGCCGTTTCTTGTGCTACTTTTTGTGGGCTGCAAATCTAGTAAAAGACAGAAGGTTTGTGTTGAATTTTAAATGCGTTTCTTAAGATCTTGGAATATGATTTGACTATCTATTTTAAATGAACGGTGGATAAAATTTATAAAGTTGAATTACTCGGTGGTACTTAAGTTGACACGTAGGTATAGATTTTTCATGGGAAAGTGTTTTAAAACTCCTGGATCCCAATTTTTTTTTCGAAAAAAAAAATATTAATTTTTATTTCAATAAACAGGAATGCGTTGTCAGATAAATATGGAGACAGCAACAGTAATTATTTAATGTTCATAAGTTCGGAAATATGTTTTAACTTAGACAGATTGTATAAACATACTAAATATTTTAACATTTTTTATGTATAAAATTATTTAGCAATTTTAACAGTTTAAACTTTATTTGAAATAATAATGAGGGATTTTTTTTATTGTAAGAATATGTTTGCAATAGTGTGCTGGTGGTACTTTAAAGTAATAATTTTATTTAATTAGCCTTAAAGAATTAAATTTGACAAGGATGGAAAGAATTTGACAAGTACGGTAGAAACTTGCGTGATAAAAAAAGTGATAGAATTTCAAAGTTTCATAACTCCAAGGGGGATAAGCCTATGGGGTTATGCCTATGGATGAGACGCGTAAACTAAGTTGGTTATTCATCCGCTCTATCCTTCCCCTATGGTCTTTGTACTGCGTTTGGAGGGGGGCAGAATATTACATTACAGTTCAATGGAGGCATAGGAAACGTAAATAGGTGTTCAAAAACAGTTCAAAAACAGTTCTAGACATACAAAAGGATACCTAAAGTTATAAGAACAAGTGCGAGGAGATCTAGAGCTCACGTAAGACAAGGAGCAAACCGCACAGTGCGCATTCAGAGGGTTTTCGTTAACCAAACCTCAACTGAACCAACAGGGGCTCCGACCGTGCTCATGCCGTCCATTAGAAACCCCACAGCCCCCTCACCCCTTCCCTCACTCGAGCAGCAACAAACAATTATCATTGTGCAAACTAAATAACCAATTAGGACTTTCAGTAGCAGTCTCTAATAGGAGGAAAATGTCGCAGCATCGTGGAGAATTTGTAAGAAAGTTCCACAATTTACATGCGACAAGTAATCCTAAGTAATATATAGAGGGATTTAAAAAAATATATGACTTGCCGTGGGTGATGAATACAATTATATGTTTAACTCAACGTCAGGGGATGGCATTTCAAAATTAGAAAACCCGCGAGCTTACACACTAGAGTGGAGTGAAAAAAAAATTTTAACAGATAGTAAACCTAATAGCACTAAAAAGTTGTTCCATATCATACTGATAGTGAATATATTTTTTATTTTATTTTGAAGGTTAATTTTGAGGGTCCACAATCAATTTCTAAATACAAAGTCATTACGCTGTTTGCGAACATGACATCATTTGGCAGCAAAAGATGGCGCTAGTTGGCTTTGTTTTAGTTTTATTAAAACATGCTGTAAACTCAAAATCAAAACTGATAAATTAGTTTTAAAAGGATTAAAAAAGTTATTATACAGTCATAAAAGTTTTTATTCATATCAAACCAAACAAAAAACACAAATTACCTTAATAAAAACGAAATTTATCTTTTTAACTGTAACCGCATTTGATTGTAAATTATTTTTTTACATTTTCCATTACCTCTCATCGAGAATATTTGTTTATACTTATTAATTATTTACAGTTTCTTGCTCTTATAAAATACAATGAAACCTTTAAATGTGAAAGTTAAAACTATATCTGATGTAAGATGTCCAATTTTTGGATTGCCAAGCGATTTATACGATAATAATTTACCAACATGTGAAGAAGTATTTAAATACTACCTTCACATCAGAAATACACTGAAACCTTCATTATCTTCTAAAGATCCCAATTTTTCTGATATCGCTGCTAATGTGGTGGACAAAATTTTTTATATCTGGGACAAAGCTTCAATTCCAACAGTCACTCGATCAAGAGTATTGACAGTGTTGAAAACCTATCACTACTCTTATATGAAGCTCTTGAAACAGCCCAGGATCAGAAAATCAGAAGACAATTATCTCTTAAAAATTAGATCATTTAGTTTACAAGCAGAAACGAAACTATTCGATATTTGTTATTGTAAATGTGTAACTTTAGCTCAGTGTTCTTGTCCCAAAGATAGAAAAGTTCCTCTTAATGAGATTCCTTTTTTAGAGGACCAAAGGACATTGCGAAAGATGGTTATAGGAAATGTCGACACTAAAACAACTGAAACATTAAACGTAAATCATCGCAATCAACATTTATGTTTAAATGACAAAAAATTTATGATCTTGACAATTATGAAGTGGACAGTTCACTATCTCCAGAAGTTATTGATCGGTTGATAAAGAATGGGATGTTCCTAAAATTTTAGAATCCATTGACTGTGAAGAAAAAAAAAAGAATCCAAAACCATGAAAACACCTCTTCCTTTGTTGGCCAGAACATGCGATAGGTTATGTTACTGTATATGTATTAGTGTAGGTATATGTTATGTATGATATAATATGTTACTGTTAATTTTTCACTGTTAAACATTTGGAATTTTTTTCAATTTAATACATGTGTGGATATAATTCCAGAGATGGATTGATCTACGTAAAAAATTAAGTCCTTTGGAAATGTGAAAGTATTTAACACAAAGCAAGTATAATCCTCCTTTATAACCAGTTATTTCTTATATATAATAAATATTTTTCTTCTTAAATCTCAAAGTTATTATTATAATGCGTTACTGTTAATTTTTCACTGTTAAGCATTTTAAATTTAATAAGTCTCATATTTATGGTGAAACAAAATACAAGAATATTTTAAAAGTAATTCATAGTAATAAGTTTTCATAATAATGTAATTTTTTAGTTATAATCTTATACAAATGAGTCTATGTCACTTAAAAAAAACATTTGAGTTTTTCCTATGGGAGTTTAACATGGACGTAAGATTTCGCTTTTTTACAAAACAAAAGTTAATTGTGGACCCTCAAGATCTCGCTTTAGAGGTATGAAATTTTTACACTATGTTTAGTATACAAGGTAACAACTTTTCCATGCTATTAGATAGTGATATCTGAGAGAGAAAATTTTACCCCCTATACCTTCACTCCACCCTATTACACACGCTCTTTGACCTCGTGTTGTTGGTGAGCGCGTGGCGAGAAATTTGATTGGCCCTCGTCGGACTCGAACTCTCGACTTATTGTTCCGAAGTCCCTTCCGCTACCGACTACGCTACAAAAGGATATTCCATCTAGATCTTGTAAATATGTGTTCATTGGTGTTTCATTGTGCATTATCCTTCTAAACGCATTTTTTTATAACAAACCGTCGAAATTTATCAGATGAACGTAGGATGCGTCACTGCTCTTCCTTTCGATGTCTCATTTATTTATGAAGATTCGTCGCGTGTGAAAGATATCACAATAGAAATAATTTTTTTGATAATGAATGTTTTCTTCCTCATTCTTGTGCGTAAACACCCCTTCTGTATGCAGTTCGCAATTCTCGCTGCGAGAGCGACCGTCGTCGTCGGAAGAGGAGAAAACCCCGCATTGAAATATTTCATAAATCACCCGAGAAGTCGTCGTTTCGAGATTCATTGCTTCTTGTTCCGAATGGAAGGGGTGGGGGGGGGGGGGGGGGAGTCCGAGAGTGAATTATATTTCGTAGGAGAGAGCGTGAGATATGAAAATCCCCGAGTTTCGGTATTTTAATAAAGTGTCAACATTCTGCGTCTCTGGCGAATGGGGGACATTTATTTGACTCGGGCGAATTCTGGCGAGCATAATATGCGGGAAACATTCCAGAGGCGCCTGTCACTCTCTTTGGCGGACTGGATTCCCGGGTTCGACGCCATTCGCCATTTATGGGACCTGGGCTGCCGTATTTGGCACAGCATCGTCTATCCGATAGGATTCATTTAAAAACAGGCATTTTTTTTACATGAAAAGTCTTTCAAGTCAGCTACATGCGGAATGAGGATACAAACGTCACGTTACTCTTTCATTCTTACTCCACGACTCAGACTGAGAAACATCGGGTTTTCATTAGCGACCCATTCTTATTACTATAATCATATACTTAGAGCAAATTATTACATATATAAGAAAATATGTTATTGACTTCGGTGATGAAAATCAGCATCAGTATTAGAGTTTTTGACTTGGTTTATTATGCTTCTGTAGGAAAACGTAGGAAAGCAGACACACACACTTGCATTGCATTTTGATGTTTAGTTAGGAATGCATCGAGTTGGGAAGGATTGCGCAGGAGGTGTTTCCAACGATGAGAAAGATTCCCACAGATTCCCGTGACCATATACAGATAGGAACTGTGTTGTTGAAGACACATCTCAGAATAATGGAATAAGATTCGAGTGGGATGATGCGCGTTTAAACTGAAATAATTTAGATCTATATGGGAAAAAACAAAAAGTGATTAAGACGATTTAAAAGAAACATGTGTACAATACATATATATTATTTCTATAGAACCATTTTACGCCTCTTACAAGTGACGAATGAATCTTAACAAGTGAGATATCAAAAGAAAGACAATTTCACGAAGCACTGACGTACGTTCCTCTCATAAACATCAATTTTTTTTAAAAAATGCGTTTAAAATAATTTTTGCATACAAAACAACTTTTAAAAAAATTATTTCCATGATCTAGCTAGAATGTACTTTTAAAGCTGTGGCAAAGCTTGGCACCAGTTAG
The DNA here is from genome assembly GCA_963932185.1 of Troglohyphantes excavatus. Taxonomy (NCBI): domain Eukaryota; kingdom Metazoa; phylum Arthropoda; class Arachnida; order Araneae; family Linyphiidae; genus Troglohyphantes; species Troglohyphantes excavatus. The sequence goes on from OZ010678.1 coordinate 62,005,542, forward strand.
TACCATCTTGGAGTAGTCGTTTGGGGTTTCCCATTCTCTCCGAACAGTCTTATTTAGTCATCAATCAGGCAATCATTTTGAAAATATATCAGAATATTTTTTTCACTGGAATTCAACTTAAAGCAAATCCAAATTAAATACTACAAATATTTTTATTAAAAAGCATGTTAAAAAATTTACATATTTTCTCATTTTATTTCTGTATGGCCATCTTAAACTTTGACAGCTAAATTCATTACATTTTCACTCGTGGCTTTTTTCGCGATACCAATTAATAATACTTTATACGTTTTATTTACAATGGATACAGCCCAGCAAACAATTGCTGTTCGTTTTCATAGGATTTCTACAGTTAGTGCGGATATGTTCTAGAGAAGTCAAATCCTGTACTGAATTTGGTATTTTTACTGTGATATTCTAATTCAATTTCAATGTTGTCCGAAAATGGTCTTCTGTTGATGTTTTGAATAAAAGGTGCCTAAATTATTTTTTTGCGGAAAGATCGTGGCCAAACCAGATAATTTGTAATAGTAAATAGAGAGCGCCTTCAATACCAGAATCTCATAAGGCCGCGGTGTCAACATTGAAAAGAAAAACCCACATCACGTGGTTATAGCGCTGCCACATTTGGCGTTCAGACATCTGCAGGAGTTTCAAATTTGGCGCACTTTATTCTCTTTTGGTGATAAGGAGTTCTGTCCGTATTCAACTTTTTAACATATATGTACGTATTTACTTATTTTCAAACAATATGCGCTAAATATTTCGTCTTCATTAACGAAACGAAAATATTTTATTTGTGTTCCATACTCGAAGAAGCGAAACTCTTTATATTTCTCAGGTTTTATTGTTCCTATTTTCTTATTGAAGTATACAAAATAACAATTGAAAGAACTTCGCTTATGGTACATTTTTTACATAAAAACGTAATGCAATTATTTCAAAACTACAAAGTAAGAAAAATCTCCTTAATATGTATGTTAAACTCCCTTAAATTGTGTCACTCGTTCAAAAAAAAAAACCGACATTTAAATACAAAATTAAACACAAAACCCTATTACAATACTTCGATCTCGTTTAGTTCTGAAAGTCGCCAAGGCCTGCCAAGTAATATGGGCGCATGAATGAATTGGCATTTCCACCTATCACGTGGTTTCAATGATGGACACACGGAAATCAGCATTTTTATTCCTCTATTTGTATCCTTACTCAATGGGCCAAACCCGTTTCTCCAGTGGAGTGAATTGTCGCCTTAGTTGCGTATTCTCCGAAGACACTCGAACCAGGACCCCAAATGCCGAACTACAGAACAAACGAAGGAGAGTTCAGTTATTGGCTGACATTTTGCCTTTCTAAGTTCGTAAACGTCATAGGCGTAGGAAGTAGGGGGGCTGGGGGTCCTCGAGCCCCCCCAGGAATTATTTTGAAGGGGCTGAGCCCCCCTAATATTATACTATTTTTTTTAAAAAAGACTTAAAAAGCAAATTGTAGAAATAGAGAATTCCTACAAAGAGGCATTCGAAAGGAAGCGTCCCTTATTTATTCTAAACGTGTTTTAAAGTGGGGGGAATTTGCTTTGAAAGCTACAACGTTAAAGCGTTTTTAAAGAGTAATTTTAAGAATAATCTAAAAAATACGCTTTTAAATAAAAAAAAATATATTATTTGTGGACATTTAATAAATTATAATCGTATTTCCAGTAATTTATTCCCTTTGAAATAATAAACCATCAGATTCATGCACTATTTTCTAAACAGCTTATATAGTTGAAATTTCTTCTTTTAGAAAATTAGATTTTGTTAAAGAAAGTTAAATAGAGACGAATTCCTAAAATCTGAAAAAATTCATACTTTAGCGTACAATACGAACATTTGAAATTACTATTAACCTTTTCCTGGTTACTTTATGTTCTAAAGCTGCCCAAACAAAAACGGATACAAGTTAAAACATTTAACTAGTTAAACACTTGTTTGTAAAAATTTAAAGCATTTGATTGTTTTTTAATTGTTTAATAGCTCGCAACTTCGTCCTATTTTATATTGTATAACAATATATATATTGAAAAAAAATTCAGCCCCCCCTGAAAAAAAGAAGTTCCTACGCCACTGGTAAACGTTCCCCCATTTCAAGCCCTACAACGATATTTCTTCCTACATTCAGCACGCATATTTCACACTGTAAATTAGAGCCGAAAAGATCAGATTGTGTTGTTGGCATGAATGCATCTTGAATCATTAGAAACGACGCATGTGTTTGTGGTTATTTTTTAAGATTTTTTAAAATTCAGTTTCAAGAAGATGGACATTTTATTATTTGATTCCGTTTTCAAGATGGTGGCCTGTTAAGTAAGTTCCATTTCATGTAAAGTTTTTTTTTTTTTTTGGGGGGGGGGGGGGGGCGCTAGGTCTATTGTTCCAAGAGCAACTAATATTACTATTGCAAATACATGAAAACCGTTTGTTGAGTCTGAAAAATATAAAAATTAGTAATATTACAACAAGTATTAGGGTTTACACAACCCTCCGATTATGATGAACTTGCCACTCTAACCGCTTGTCCACAGAGGACCTCTATTTAAATGAAGTTATATAAAGAGCAAGCTAATGAAAGAAAAGCATTTCTCATGTTCAGTTCTTGTTCAATTTGAAGATCAGGGGTGGGGGGGGGGGGGGGAAGGAACAGGTTGTTATTCATGTGACAGAGTCACATCCGAGTACAAAAAGTTAATAGAAAATAACATTACAAGTAGGGTCAATGTCGTTTCTGAAAAAATAATTTTAAATGTAAATATCCTGATGCAATGAATAAAAAAAAAGATTCAAAGAGTACTGAAATCTATTGCATAACTTCGATACCGTTCAACAACAAAGCATGAGCTTCGAAAACAACGCGAGTTGATTAAAACAGTGTCTCAACTTTACAGATGCTATTCTATCCTACGAAAGTTAGAAAAGGATTGTCACTCGAAGAAAAGCTCATATAACGTTGCAGCCATATGGGCCGAGATAAATTTGCAAATACTTTCGAATCTCATTTTGTCTTTTAAGTTTTTTTTTTTCTAAAACGTGTAAGAACTAAATTATAAACTTAAAAAATAAACATAAAGTAATCTTTTTTTAAAAAACGAAACTAACTTTAAGGAAAATGCTCTAAAAAGTAAAAAAAATATTTTTTTTATTTTAAGAACGAAATTAAAATTGAATTATTTATATCAATTTTATACTTATTAAAACTTTTTGAAATCGGCGCCAAAATGTAAGAATGATTTTTGTAAATTGACACCAACTTCAAAAAGCTGTAATAAGTATAAAATTTATATTAAATTATTCAAGCTTTTCGACTCGTTCGCAGAATTTTTTTTTTTTTTTAACGCATTTTTATTAAAGTCAGATTTTATTTTTTATCATAAATCTTTTTACTCGTGGTAAAACAATTATTTTTTTTGCTTTCCTGAGCGGAACAATAACATGAAACAAAATAAACAAACAACCTCTCGGGTCAGACCTTTTTTCCCTACGAGCGAAGTATTCTTTAAGCTCTTTTCAAAATTTGTGTAGTTAAACGAAATATAGAACTAAAAATGTCGAGGAAAAAAAAATAGACGTTTCATTAATCTAATTTTTACTAAAATTTTACTTTTACCTTAATTTGCGTATTTCAGCACTTAATGCACGACTAATCCTAGAATAACGAAATTCGCAAATTATTAATGTGTATGGCAGCAAGAAAAATATTTAAATTGAAGGTATACCCTAGTTTAATTTCAGTTATTTAGTATTGCTCAAAAACGGCTAACAACTCCTATTTGGTATTTCTATGACGACTTACTCTTTCAGCTGGTTTAAAATAATGAAATGTATGGATAAACTGTTCGAAAAATTTCAAAAAGAGGTATGAATAGCATGCAGAAAAGTGTTTGCACATTATTTCAGTACTTTAAAAACTAATTCTCATTTTTGAACATCCCGTGATCGTAAGGCTATTTTTGCGTAAAATTTTGAAAACCATTTCGTCATTGAATACAAAGACATTTGACGAAACAAGATTTCTCAAATTTGTAACGAAATAATTTACCCCTTTTCTGAATTGGTTGGTAGAGCGAGCGACTTGGAACAAAAAAAAAATCAACCATATCAAGTTCGACACATGCCATCTATATTTATTTAAAATAGTCCTCATTTTTGACAACGTTAATTTCATGAAACAAAATGCGAAATAAATTCCTTTAGTTTGACGAGATAATTTCCCACAACAGTCTCGTCAAAAATGACGAAGTTATCTTCACATATGAGCATCTATGTTTAACAGTGAGTGAATTAGAGATCAATTGTTTCCAAAAAGGAAAAATATCCGATGTTTAAACACAATCTGTATACAAAATGACTGTTAATTATTTTTTAAGTTATGATTTTCGGGGACTCATCGTTCAATACTTTTACTGATTTAATTTTGAATAAAAACATTCACACTGGGATCGAGCGCACGAGTCTGACCCCCAACGATTATGCCAACGCAGGCCTGTGTATAGTCGGATATTTGTAATATTATTACGATATTTATAGTAGAAACTCTTGAAATACATTTCAAGCGATTTCTTAAAATAAAGACAATGGTAGACAAGGATATAGAAGGTGCGCTCGTTTTTCGCTTTTTGAAAGTGGGCAAGGAAAGGCAACTAAATGACGTCATTTTAGCTCCGCCTTACTTTTGACATCATTTTAGCTCCGCCTTACTATCGGTTTTTGATCATTCTCATTGGCTGTGTGTTTCAAGCATTGCTACTTAGGTTCGATACCGGTTGGGTAAAAACTGGTGATTTAATTTTTAATTAGCAAAATAATGTAAATATCTGTAAATAACTGTGTTCAGGTAACTTCACTACTAATCCGTCCTTGTTTTGTTATGTCCCTGTATTTTATTTGATTGAAATTGTAACTCATTTAATATGTCCAATACAAATGCATTGACCGGATAGTTCCGACCACTATTTTACTCTTTCAAAATTCATGGACATGCTCTCGTGGCAGCTAATATTATTTTAATACGCTTAATTTATTCAGCAACTCTTTTGCAATTTTTCATACTAAATGCAATCCTTAAAATTTAATTTAAACTCATAAAATTCAGTAAAAGTAACTAAATAAAGTTAGCTTATCACTTTTTAATAGTTCACAAAAAACGAATAGATGGCAGCACTATCAAACAACGTGCCCGCATCTAGTTCAGCCTTGCCATTGGTTCAAACGAGAGCATTAGACACGCCCACAGAAGGCGAAGTAGACGTCACTATGACGTCAAATAGTTGCTCTCTCCGCCTTCCGTCAGGCAGCGCGAGTACGAGCACACCTTATATATATATATATATATGGTCTTCACTATCCTTGAATGGTAGAACCCAATTGGCATGAACTCTTTCATGAAAAACGATTTGATTTTTTTTCCCAAACAGCTGAGATACCGTTGGCAAATTTTTAATTATTATTAATTGGTGAAATATATATAATTATACCCTGCAAACCTTTAGCATCACATACATTGAAATATAAAATATAGTCATTTTTTTTACCCATGCCTAACATTATCTTTATAATACAGTTTTATTTTTTACAAATGGGTTATTTAAACTTTAATATTTCCTATTGGAATTTACTTTCATACAGTTAAAATCAATACTTCATAAATGCAGTTGTGTCAAACGCTATGTATTTTCTAAATGTTTATAAACTGCAAAGGTAGGTATATGTCTAGGTATATGTATAACTTATCGTTGCACTAGAGCTACCAAAACTTTTTAATAGGCTACTATTATCGACGTAGGAGTTAGGAGTCCTTAACATTTATTCGTTATTTTAAACTATGGTCACTTGACGACCATATCGATTAAAGTACTATTGAGAAGGAGATAACGAAACGATTTTTTTAGATTGAAATACTTCAGAAAATTCATTTATTAAAACAAGAAATTTATTTGAATATGAAATAAATATATGGCTAAAGGCGTAAGACAGTTAACACCAAAAATATAAGCTATTAAGAGCTACTTAAATATATAAAATGAAATACACAAAAGTGGTTTGACAATGCAGTAACTAAGCAATAAATCTTAATTTAGATCACAAGTTTTTTAAAGTAACCTAGGTGCAAAGTTGTTGCTGTTTGAGGAGTTCAATAGTTTTAGTTTGAAATATCAACATTAGGGGAGTTATTAAACTATAATTTTATTTGTGTAAGATTTCTAGAAAGTATTAATGAACGTACAAAGTCGTTCTGGTGACAGTTAACATTTGTCCTATTAAAACAACATAAAAATGTTTCTCTTTCACCCAATGCTCTACTTTAAATCATGTCAGAAAAATTGTTAGATTACTAAAACCGCATATAACGAAAATATCGCATATATCTTTGAAACTGTACTACCCGCGCACCTTACTATGGTATCACTGTGTAGAAGGGAACATTCATTACTAGATCACGCATGACGCAATCTTAACTGAAGCATGCAAGTTGTGTATTTGGTGACGTCATATTTATGCCGTAGTGCTTTTCCATCCTCTGCAGTACGCATCCCACTGCGGCTGCGTCAAGATATATCACCGCTCAATTTTGTAAAAAAGGGAAATTGTAATTGCAATGCTTCAAGGCATCTTGAAATAATAAAAAATACTTAATTAAATTGGAACTCTAGGCATACATCCCGCTATCCCTGTGCTTATCTCACCTCAACTGTGGCACAATCAAGTAAATTCCAGCCCGTCCTAAGTACGTGTACAAAAGAATTGCCGCCGAGAAGTACTTCTGTTAATAAGTTTTTCTCAGAAGAAAATACACATTTTCTTTCGTTAATTTCCTCTTTTGTTAATTTGATTACGTAAGCAATTAGCTTGTCTCCCGGCAGTCCGACAGACGATGCAACATTTGTCTTAGAGATAATAATCCCCCCCCCCCCCCCCCACCACCACCACCACCACCACTACACACGTACACTATTGTAATTAGCTTTATATACAACAAAAATATTAATGCAAAACCTGTTACACGAAAATTTTTTAGTTGTTTGGCAAATATGCAATTACGGTTAAGCAATTTACAGCAACTTTTATAATGCATTCTGAATATTAATAATTATTATGTATGTTGAAAACTTTTTGCACAGTAACGATAAACTATTTTAACCCTTTACACTCCGATATCGCCTCTCCGGCGCCAACATAACGACCCGTTATTTTGTTTCCCTGTTCTTTAAAATAAACGAGAACAGCATGATCTTTGTTTAGAATATCAATCTTTAATTCAACTTGTTCTCTTGCGGAGTATACAAAACAGATTAGGATTTTTTTCCCGTTATGAGTATAAAAAAATATGTAGAAAAGAACGTAAAGAGCAATAACTGTTCAATAGAAAGAACACAAATCGCAAAGTGTTCTTGGAGTGCAAAGGGTTAAGTTCCCTGTAATAAAATTTAAATATATTAAAACTATATTCGCTGTGCGTCCCGCATCCCCCCCCACCCCCCCCCCCCCCAACTCGAGGAACATTTTTTATATTACGTTCTTTTAATGAAACAGTTATCCCATTCCTGCTGTTTTTTCTAATCAATACCTCGATGATAACCCAGTAATGCCATACTTAAAATGTAGTTAAATTAAAAAAAAAAGTTGAAAGAAAAGTGTTTATTTATGTTCAAGTACATGCAGTTCTTGTACAATTTGAAAAACAGGGAACAAAGAAACATGACGTTGTTTTTGTGACCTAGTCACTTCTCGAGTACATGGGGTTAATGAGAGTCATTTTTTGTAGTACTGTTCATTTGCGATGTTATCTAATTTTAAAATTCGAAAATAGTTCAGAACCCGTTTACGGAGCGAACGAGTATTTATTGCATGCCAAATTTGTCCTATTTGGCATTTATTCCAGCATAATAGTGAAAACTTTTGGCGAATTTTGTGATTTGGCGAATTCGAAGCGTCACCGTCGTCGTCGGCAGCCCTTGTATCCTTCCGCGCCGTTTCACCGCCGTTTCGTACACTCGTTTGAAAAGTTCTTTATTAAAAAGTTCCACGGAAATAGCGGAAATATTCGGGATATTTTCCTTCTGAGCCCCAAAGTTTGGGAAATCGAGGAAAATGAGGGGAAAGGGGAGGAAGGGAGTTCCATTCGTAAGTTCTCCACCCGCCCGCCCTCCGCTAGAATTTAGATGGAAAATGTTTTAATATGCTTCTTTAAAAAGTATTCTCCGCCATCTTGAAAGTTTAAAGGAATCTTTTTCTTAATATGCGAAAAAGCGCGCGCTGCGATAGAAAGTGTTCTTCGCTCTGATTGCTTTTTTAAAAGAGGATGGGGGGAGGAGGCTAGAGGAATTTCTACATCAGATGTGTGAGGAGGGGGGAAAAAAGATAAAAATATAAAATGTTGAATCGTTTTGTCGGATTTGTTTATTGTTGTTAAAGTGTGGGCGTGAAAAATAGGAGTTAATTTAAAGTTCGCGTCGCATGGGACTTTCTTCATGGAAATATTTTCAATCTTTATTTAAAATTCAAATTAATTTGGTTTATTTTTCCCTGAATAAATACAAAAACGTATTTTGAAATGTGCAAATAAGTATTCGAGTGCGTAACCGTACAGTGTCATTGTTTCTACGACGGTCATTTTCGAATGAAAGAAATTGGGTTGAACATTTTTTCTATTTTCCAAACCCATTCAACTGTCCCTGGTAGTCTTTTTTCGTGGGTCACAAAGTTTCTTTGGGGGACGCGGGGGCGTTTTGGCGGTTCCTCTGTAAAAATTTAATAGGATGCAGCATAGGGGGAAGTATGGTAATGATATTTTTTTATTACATTTTTAAATCGAATGCAATGTTATCAAAATGTGTAGTAGTAAACTATAAATTCCATTTGTAGCTAAATATATTTCCTTGTTTAAATTTTACAAACGATTATGCCTTAAACGGAATTAGTTCAAATTTACAGCTATTTGCTTTGGTTTGGGAAAAGAAAAAAAAGTACACTCTGCTTTAGAATGAATCTTTTGTTATTTTTGGTCGATTTGTTTTCGTAACAACAAGTGTTACATTAATAGAAAGTAAAAAAATAATAATCGTATCATCATACTTTCTATGGTTACACTTTCTTACGTGAAATATATATAAAATCGGCTTCATTCAGGTGAGAAGCCTCATAACTTTTTTAGGGGGGTCCATTCCGTCACTATTTCGTTGGCAATAGCACGATTGACATAAATTTGGTCTAATCAAGAGTAACTTGTCCTAAATTAATTAACTTTGCTTTATGATACAGCCATTGAAAAAAAATGTTTGAGGTCATTTTTGGCTCTTAATTTGTTAATTTTTGTCTGGAAATATATACACTTTTTATACGCAAACATGTTTATTATATATAAGAGTTTCAAAGGGAAAAGTCACACACGTCACATTAAATGCTACAGTATTATTTATTTGATATATAATCTAAACATTGCTAGCTCAGATTTTGAATGGGTACATACACGTTTTGAAAATATTAATTTTTATTTCAGTGACTGTAAAAAAAATTCATATAAATATATTTTAATTCCCTTGAGAAGAGTGGGAAAAAAAACGCTTGCAAAGTGTCACGAAAACTTAAAAATGTATTTATCTGTATTTACGCAGTAACAAAATTAAATGATATTAATTATATATCAAGATATCAATCACAGATATCAATTTATAATTTTTGAAATTACAGTTATATAAGAGTTAAAATAATTACAAATGTGCTGGAAATGTCGTCTGGAGGAATGTCACACGAGTCACGCTGGAATGACCCTGCAGGTATCGTTCCATGCTTTCCGAACAAATGCCTTTTGTGGTGTTTGCAGGTTATTTTGAACATTACATTCTATATTATTATACTTTTAATTGTACAATACTTTTACAATAAGTACTATGAATTGTAAATATTTCCCTCTACAAAACACGCATTTTTTTTCTCTCTTGTAGGTAAGGCTTCTTCCCGAATTGTTTTCCCCTCTACTTATAAACTTTCAGGTATGTTTTGTGACTTGATGAAACATTTTATTTAAAAACGAATTCCTTTTTTATATGTTATGCATATGAGCCGTCTACTTTCAAAACCATATATATATTTTTGATTTTCAGATTATGTCAGTTATTTCTAGTTTTTAAACAAATCTATCTATAGTAAGTCATAACATTCCACAGCAGCTAAAAAGATATTCATTTTGGGGTGTGAAAGTAGTAGTTAGTTGCAAAACCAGATAAGTAAAAAAATCAGTTTAAAAAGCAGATGGATCAAGATGCGCGTAGGCTGCTGCGCACCGATCTCAGCATAGTAATTGAGCTACATCTCACAGATTTGTGCAAAAGGGGAAAAATTTTCTCTAAAAATAATACTAATACAGAGTTAAAATTGGATTAAGACCTGTATCTATATAATACCAATTTGTAAAAAAAAAAGATAATTGCATTATATATGAAAGAATTTTAACTAGTTTTTTTGTTTCACTTGAAAAATGTATCGGAAGTTATCTTCGTTTTGAAACTTGAGGGCTCATATGAAATGGGTTCTGAAATTGCTCTTTCTCTATTGTGTATATTTTTGTGCTACAATTTATCCCCTTTGACAAACTCCAAATCTCTATAAACATTATCCTTCGTTACGAATTAATATATTCTTAATTCAACAACGCGGAGATTAAAGCTATTAGAAATATACTTTGTTACCATAATTATTTATGTGAGTATTTAAAACAATGTTACTGTTTAAGTTTTTAAATAATAACATGAATAATATATGTATATACATGTAATGTGCTAAATCACTTCTCTCTGCGGTAATGATCGTATAAATTACTATTCCGATATCAATTGCTCATCAATTCCACGCAGATATTCATTTCATTTCTAAGTTATGGCTTCCGAGCACCAATTTTCACATCCTTATATGGTCACGAGAATCCATGAGCAACGAAAACAGAAACTTTCTCTGACCATGGCAACCTCTTTGGGTAATCCTTTGAAATCAATTGCATTGCAACCTAACCAGTCGGCATGTAAGAAGTGTTTCTGCGTCCTCGGTTTGTTAGCAGACACTTCCTATCTTTTTCCAGATATGATAAAACAAACTAATATAAGATTGTCTGCTCCAGACCAATAACTTTATTTATATCGAATAGGCAATTTATCTCTAAACTCATCGTATTCCTACATACACTTTAATTATTCATGTGAGTATTCAAAAGTATCGTAACTTGGGGTTACTTGGACCCTTGCTGAAACCCAAAACAATACAAATTGCAAATATCTTTCTTCCTGTGTCTGAAGTCATGAAAATAATAAAAATATAGACATGATTGTTGAAGATACAGTAAATCAAGTTTACATTTTTTTTGGGGGGAGGGGGGTCAAGTAACCCCAAAATACGATAGTATTTAAAAGTTTGTTAGTATTTAAATTTTTAGCGTCGAGGTTTGAATTCTTTAATGAGACATTAAAGTATCAAAAGAACAATAAGGAGTCAATAAAGATTGTTTGAACTCTTTCCTAAAAATATTGTCATTTAATAGAAGAAGAAAAGATAATTGAATGGAGAAAAAAAAATGTAAAGTTATCATTTTTTGGACTATTAGAAACAAAAAAAAAGTGTTTAACAACTTCCGAAGACTATAAATACTCTTTTAAAAACCGTTGCCATTCCATTATAGTAAAAAATGCGTTTTGATGTAATTGCGCGGAGGCTTCAATAAAATGGAATCAAGAATTTCTCCTCCAATAATCCCCCGTTTCGTCCATCCGTCTCTGTCACGTGATATACCCTCGGTCACGTGACACCCCGCCATTATTGCTCCCTCACGTGACACGTCGGAATTTCCGATAAACGCCCGCCAGAGATGAGTTGTTCCCTTCCTGCTGGGGGAAGATGAATTCCATTCGGTTTCTGATTGGGTCGGCCATGGAGTCGGATGATGCTCTTACTCTTCGTGTGTGTGCTTCTTTGTGTAAATAAATATGAGATATGCGTGAGATTGATTTATATGTAAAAAAAATAATTGTTTACTTGACGTAGATATACCAGTATTAAACAATCGCACTGTTTAAATGTTGCATTGCTCTACATAGGTTTGCATGTATTACAAATAAATTTTAAAGCAACGGCCCAGATCCTTTCTCATTAAAACAGACAAATAGTTTGTTGTTTCAAATCCGAGTGGAATTCCATTGTCAGCTTGGTTTATCATTAGATCTTTTTATTATTTTTTGGCACTCCCTAAACAGATATATAGTTATCAGTTAACGACAATACGATTCCTTTCAGTATAATATTGCCGTTATTCCTTCTTAATGTATGTGAATGCATTTAAAGGGACACAACACCCACAATATTGTAAAATTCACAATATTATTTTTATTTGTTAAAATCATAGTTTAGAATCTTTTAAAATGCTTCCCAAACTATAGTTCTGTATCTATATTTTTACTGAATTATTTGAGATTTTATATGCTGGAGATGACAGGTATGTTTTTCAAGGAAAAAAAAGTTTAAATCGTTTTTTCTCGATGTTTGTTTTTCCTTGTTAAGTTTTTCGAAACGCTAAGGCTTCTTTAACTATTATTCTTCATGGAGAAATGTATAGATTTAAGCATTTTGTAAAATATGTATATTATAAATTGGCATGTGCATTAGCTCTATAAGAAGTAATTTTTTTTAGTTAACAAAGAAATAAAAAATTTGAGTTTAAAGGAAACAGTGGGTTATATGACTATTTACATAAAAATCAAATACAAAATATTATGCCAATTCTTATGTATTATAGTTTAAAGGATACAAGAAAAAAAAATTATAAAAAGCTAACAAAATCGAAAATTTTATATTTTGGAAAAATATATATATATATATAAACAATTACGGAATATGTGGAGATATTGTATTTAAATAGTATTCATTATAATTTTCATTTAAAGAAACAAATATAAAAACCTTGTCCCCCTCAGATTCTTCATAATTTGCCTACCTACATGTGAAGTATTATTTCTACTATACCGTCAAACGGGACAAACATTGCCAACCGCCCTTCCTAGATCCTGAACCATCCAAACCCATCATTCAAGCCTTATCATCAAGCCTCTGTGTGTCGATTCAGGAACGTGGCAGGGCGGTTGGCAAAGTTGTCCTTCGTTGACGGTACATGCAAAACGTTCGTTCGCTCACGGGTGGCTTACGCCAAAACAATTCAATTGTGTGTGTGCGTTTCATTGAAACTATGAATGTACACGATATATAAACTTGGAATGAACAAACTTAATGTAAACATTAAGTTTAAATTTGCGCATTCTGTCATTTATTTTGTTCAGTATTTCTTTCGTATTTAGAAAATGTGGCAGCATATGACCAAGCTTTTCCAACTTCTTTGCAACACAAAAACTTAAATATATTTTCTTCAAAATTAATTTTATAAAAAAAAAACAAATATTCATTAATTGTGCAGTTCCAAAACTTGCTGTGTTAAGGTCAAGTGTTTTCTAGAATTTTTTGAATAACACAATTTTTTGGGGATATCATTATTTGGGTACGACAAGTTTTAAACTGTATTTTATGAAGCATATATTTGTGTATTGTAACAAGGACCAACGTATTATTATTATGGAACATTGGTTCTTTTTGTTCCAAGCCAAATATACTATTGAGAAAGACAATACCTTCGTTCTGACTCTTCGAATCATGGAACAATAATATACAAAGGCAAATTACACATCTGGATCTGGGAACTGGAAGGATCAGTATCATATTTGGCAGTTTTGAGAAAAAAGGCTTCAAAATTTGAGGCTCAACCTTGTCGCAATATCACGGAAATAACAAGAATTGTTTGATTTGAAGGATTAGAGAAGCCTGACAACTTTTAGTTTATATTTAATATAAAAGTTTAATATTGATATGTTCAAAATAGCTTTTTAAAAAATGATAAAATTGAATCGATTTGTCTTTGTTCCAAGCCATATACGATATATATCTAGCGAGAAGCTTAAATTTGCGTACTGATAATTAAAGTTCAGTATGCATATTCACTGTGTATTGTATTTTTAGCTAAACATATTTTGAATAAGTTTTGAAATTGCACTCGTCAAACTTCTCAAATAAATTTGACCACTTACAAATTCGAGGGGTTGTGCGGCAAACATTGGCGCCGAAACATGTATGTATGACTGCTGCTAGACATACTTTAAAAAAATCATCCAAATGATAAAAGATTTCACAATAATAAAATGTTAGATAGTAAAGTCGTCATTTCTTCCCTGCCATAGCCATACATGGCATGGGGGTCCTATGAAAAAGATCCTCGTCACACTGGCGACGCACCTGTTACGGGTTGCGATATACACATTTTTTATGTTTAAACAAATATCTTTCGATTTGTCACTTTGATGGAAGGTGTTTGTCTTCAATGCTCCTTTGAGTGTGTGTCTTCAAAAAATATTATCGAAACTAAAAGCCTTTCAGTGGCGGCTCGTGCACTACAGCAAGTACAGCCGGGCTGCATATTTTAAAACTAAAATTATATATGTTACGTATTTTCTTAAATGAAGGTGAAATTTCAACGGTAAGTAAAAAATTCTCCGATAAATAACAAACCTGTTGCCGTAATGCACAAATTCAAGAGAGGAAAAAACTCCATTCAAACAAAACTGCAGTCGAAACGTGAAGTTCGAAATCGGCTGCATCGTTGCCATTGCAACCTTACGTAGTACGACTTCCCCTACACGCTAAAATGGAGGATATGACGACATAAATGCAGCCAAAAAGGATTTTTTTTCAACTCTGCTATCTGTACTTGGGATTTCGATTAAATGATTGCCTCGTTTGTGAATCGGTGGCGCGGGGTGGGGGAAAACGAGAATTTCAAAGAATCTCTCTAAACGGAAATAATTTTCGATAAGTTTACACGTGTGTTGTTGTTTCATTACTTAAATTAATATTAAAATTGACCGATTCGCAAGTTTAAAAGACAGGAGGATTGATTTAATTTTCCAAAAATAAGTAAGTATTTTCTATTTTTTTTCACATGTTATCTTTCATAGGTAGCTTTGATTTGAGTTTGAGTAATAAATTTTAAAGAATGTCCGTTCATGTATGGTTGTGGAAAGTGGGGGGGGGGGGGGGGGGGATTACATGATTTCGGCTGCTCTAACATTTTCGACCACGGGCCGCCACTGAAGCCTTTCCTTTATACTGACATCACAAACAAAGAGTAAAAATCTTCGATCGTTTATTGGAATCACCCAGAAGAATGCCAGAAGTGAAGAAAACAAGCAGTCGCGGGGGGGGATGAAAGGACATTCTTGCTGACCACAGCAGAGAGCGGCACAAAGAGCAATGGAGACCCGTCCGCGAACTCTACATGACGCCAATACTTCTGGCTATTGGCGCCATGTAGTGTTCGCGGACGAATCTCTCATCAAGTGTCACGTCGTCGAGCAGAAGCAGAAGAAGAAAGAAAATGGCCGCTCTTCCAATGTAGCGAAATGACTTCATTAAGACTGGGCACGAAGAAAAAGAAGCGGCCAAGAGAGAAGGGAATTGGAGGTAAGAGAAATACATCTCCCCCCCCCCACCCACCTCCCCCTCTCAGAGTGTGTTTGTTGTTGTGTTTACGCTTTTTTTATTGTTGTCCTAATATCTCGGATAAGACGTTTCTTTCTTTTTTTTGCTCCGAATGGATTATGTGTTAGTGTACAATTTTCGCTATTAGTTGTTTTTATTCACTTCTTGAAGGTTATTGTTATAAGTAAAGGTCATGTTCGGTAACACCACTGGAATGTGTAGCCTTGAGGCAGTTAAAAGTTAAAAAAACTTTGAAGACATTTAAGTTTGTATGCTAAAATTTTAGTAATATATTTAAAAGAAATTATTTTATGTCTTCAAGAAATTTCCCTCTCGTATAAACTGTGTGGAAAATATAATTTTTCTCGCATTATTCTGCCGCGCCCTGCTAGTGGACGAGTTCATTTTGAACTTTTATTGTGTACATGCATTTCTACAAATTTAAGATGTATAAATCTCTAATGTTTTATTGATAGAGGTTTTCATAGATGTTACCATAAATAAAAGAATCGAGCCATTTTATTCAAATATTTTATTAGCTACTTTATTTACAAAATAAAAGTGTTTCATATATATTTTATGCGAAATTAATATTTTTATATGGAAGAAAAACTGTCAGTTATTTAAAAAAAAAAAAACGAAAAATTCCCATTTAAGCTCCAAGTAAAGATCCAAGTAATCCGAAACGAGTTCTTCTGAATTATGTGCGTATATCTAGAACAAAGTTCTAAAAAAAAGTTTGAATTTTCGTTTAACCACCTGACGGATTCGTCAAGATGGTTAAGAAGAAGACCGTGTATGTACCCGTTCGTGTATCTCCTTTTTACCCAGTAGTATGCATAATATAAAAGTTCCTTAAAATTCTCTACTTTGAAACAGTTTTCAAATTTAATGCAGAATATGTAAAATTCTTCTAAAAAAAATGCAAAGGGAAAAATGCTGGAAATATAAATGAAACTCTTCTGCAGTGAAAAAAAATCTACAGATTCAATATTTTGCTTATAAGTGAGAGGGTGGTGTGGTCTCAATGCACCTTGCGACGAGACCGACAGGTGCTCCCTAGGAGAAACAGGCAGGCATCTTTTCTCGCTTTGCAGCAGAAATACAGAACGAAAATTATCGGCTTCTCTTTTCGGAATACATCGTTTCCTCAGCAGTACGCAACAGTTTTTAAATCAAACAAATCATTTATTATAAAACAGTTTTCAAATTCGAGGCACAAGATCGAATCATTTCTATCCATTTATTTGTAATTTTTTTTTTTTGAATACATTAAAATAACTCCCTTGCAGTGAAAACAAATGTAGAACTGCGCTCCCTCGTCGTTCACCAATTATCCGCCCTAAAGAGGGAGCTGGTGTACGTAAAATCTGTCGTGGTCCACCTCTTCTCAAAGTAAGTTTGGAGAACGGGGTACCAGTTCAGGGGATTTCCCCGTTGTCTGACCATGGAACAATTGACGAGTCAAGTGTTCCTGGGATAGATGTAGTGGCGTGACTTGTGACTTTTTGCGATGGTCATCGCCCCGAGCGGCATATGCCCCCACACCGAGGTAATAGCTTTGCGACCGTCAGCTGTTGTTGTAGATGTTTTATGTTTTAATCGCCAGATTCTTGATTCTTGGCACGATTAGAAAGTGCGGGTTTTGTTTCCGAGCGTTTTCAGTTTCAATTGACTTACTGGCTTCACTTTTTGGGACGTTTTAAACGTTTAACGAAAAGAAAAATTAAATAAAGTAAGTAAATGCATTTGATACTTTTTTTAATTGATAAAATATCGATTTTTTAATTTAATTATTTTTTTTTAATGTTTTTTTTTTTAATTTTTGCGTGGTCATCGGCGAATCTGCCGATGACTGGACCCTTCGCCACTGGATAGATGCCGAACTATCGCCCCTTGTGCAGCTCTAACGCGACTCTCACTCCACCCACTAGCCATTCAGTTGATCAAAGCTCCGTTGCCGAGCTGCAGTGGCAGCAGAAAATGCCTCCAAAAGCCATTTATCGCGAAGAATGAAAGCAGCAGATGGACGGCCGGGGGGGCGCCCCGATGTATGGCTCGCGTCGAATGGGTCGATGTCACGTGGCACAAATAAACGCCCCGCACAAAAGAGGGCTCCGGCAAACAGAAAGGAGCAACAATAAAAAAAGAAGATATTTCGGCTTTGTTCTTTTCGTTGACTGCAGTGAAAACTGCCGGCGGAATGTTTTGTTGGACGTGATCTCCGATGATTCCCCTCATTTCGCCCGGTTTCTGCGTTAGAACTGATTGATGGGACCTCGTTCTGTTTGAAAGGAAATTATATTAATGGAGCATTTATTTACTTACTAGCTGTTCACTCGCTATTATTCGGAAACCCGTTAAGGTATATACATAAAAATAATGAGTGGCCCCAGTCAGGACTCGAACCCGCGACCTATTGTTATAAAGATGAGCGCGCTTTCGGCTAAACTACAAAAGCACGTTCCTGGAAATAGCTATGACATATTTCTAAAATTGTTAAAATTGTTTTAAAAAAAAAATTAATTATATCAATTAATTATATAAATTAATTATAT
Organism: Troglohyphantes excavatus; assembly: GCA_963932185.1. Lineage (NCBI taxonomy): Eukaryota > Metazoa > Arthropoda > Arachnida > Araneae > Linyphiidae > Troglohyphantes > Troglohyphantes excavatus. The sequence continues at coordinate 62,023,693 of OZ010678.1, forward strand.
CTTGATGACGATCGTCATCAAGATATGGCCCCGAGATTCGGATTTGGAAGATTTAATTTATTTTTTTTAAACAATTTTAACAATTTTAGAAATATGTCATAGCTATTTCCAGGATCTAGAACGTGCTTTTGTAGTTTAGCCGAAAGCGCGCTCATCTTTATAACAATAGGTCGCGGGTTCGAGTCCTGACTGGGGCCACTCATTATTTTTATGTATATACCTTAACGGTTTTTTTATGAGACGGGGAGCCCGGAAGAGCTGTAATTATGTTAATTCAGTTATTTCTAGGTGACATGTCGGCTAAAAATACAAACTCATGATTAAAATGATTACGAAAAATGAAACCCTAGTTATTGTACTTCCGATATACTCGGAGAAATAAGATTTGGCAGAGTGGTTTCTTATACCTTAAATAACAGAAAAACGCTATTTGCAAATTTCTAGTTGAAATACCCGTTCTGTACACACGGTTAAAATAAAATACCTGTATATTGCTGTATGTCCACATGAACCATAATTATTGCATGTAATGTGGTAGTTTCAAGAGTTTCGAGAAAAGAGTTTAATGTTTGCAACTTGCCTGGACTCTTCTGCCCATTGTGATCCAGTTCGGTCGTGCCTAAACGCTCTCTCCTCCTCAATAAATAGCTATTTTTTTTCGCGATACTAAAAATAAGAATTCGAATCCCTCCCCCCCCCCCCCTCTACCCTCCAAAACATGCGTTCAGCCGGAAAAATCATGAGCATACAATTTTCTCATTGGTGGGTTTAGCTGTAGCTACCCATTAAAACCGTTCATCGCGGTGTTAATCTTTTACTTAGATGAGCACGAAAACGATTGTTTTCTCTACACAAATATTCTGATGATTTGGGGAATGTTTCCATTTCAAATGAGACATCCCCTCTTCCCTTTTTCAACACCCCCTTCTCCCCTATCTCGTGTTGATATTTATCGCATTATCTTCCACTAGAGATGAAGATAAGAAAATAATCATTAGCATCTAATTACGACTCGTTCCGCTAATAACTCGGCCAATTTCATGCAAGTGATCGTTTTTTATACCCTTCCTTATTTTATCCATTTCTCTCTCTCTCTCTCAATGTAATGAGGCACGCTCCATTCGGGCGGATCGGCTGTAAAGTGACGCAAGTCCAAAAACAGAGTTCCGCGATAAAAGCTTTTAGAGTTCGCGACTCGACTTGGCTGCAACGTTAACTAGAATTAAAATCCCTTCATTATTAGGCAACCTATTGAACTAGAACCCCCAATTCACTTGGGGAAATGATAGACTTAGCCTGCCTAGTCATGGGAAAGGATGATAGTACATTTTTGGATTTTGATTACTTATGCCACTTGACCTACCCGCCCACTCCATTAACGAGAATGGGGGGAAAAAACATCTTCTTGGCGATTTTTAATTATCACCCAATCATCAGTGCGCATTTCGGGTGATGCTAATGAACGCGGGAGTTCATTAGCGAGATACTTTGCTAATCTGCGAAATGGACACTTTCGCACGTCGCGTTGTTTTTGAGGGGGGAAGGGGGTTGTGGCAATGAGTGCGCCACACAAACCAGATTGTTGTCTTATTTTATTGGATGAGCATTTGAATTGAAAACAACAAAATGGCTCCACATTCAACACTTTCATTCACGATAGAACTTTTAACGGTGACATGTTTCTTTTGTATTGGAAATAGCTGAAGTACCCGGCGTTTCCAGGGCTTTTCGCAGAGTGTCAAACGATTTATTCATCATGTCATTTGGCGGTTTTAGTATGAAAGAATTTCTGATTTAAGGGGAAGGAGGGTTAACATTTTTTTTTTCAAATAAAGACGGCCTGAAGTGTTTTGCGTGAAACGTCATTTCAGCGAATAATTGAAATAGTCCGCCAACGAATTATTTGGCAGCCAATTCCTATTTCTATAACCCCTAAGGATCTCTTAGGTGTTAAAGCCTTAACAACAGAAGCATGAATATACGCAAGCTGTTAAGACTTGTTACAACATTCGTGCTTACCATGTGTTTACAGTGTCGAAATGGATCCCCCCTCAAAGCGTAAAGGGCGTTTTATCTTTGTACTCCCTGTAAGCTGGTTAAAGGCATTTCAAGTAAAAAGTGTTCAGATAACTTTGTGGGACAGAATTATGTAGCTATAACCTTGCAATTTGCCCCTACATAAAGTAATTAATAATTATCCATTTTTTACCAATGAGTTATTTAGATATTAGTTAATTAATAATTAAACAATTTCTTAAAAATTTCGCAATTTACAATTTTAGTATAATTTAAAATTAGGATGAACAAAATTCTAATAAATTATAAATTAAAATCGTGTTCAATATCTTATTTTAATAAAAATTGGGGACAATAGTAGAAAACATTGACTTGAGAAGGGGGGGGGGGGTTAAGCAACTTACTTAATACATTTTTATTATGGACTCACAGGCTTTCAAGACTTTAGTTTAAAAGTTTATATTCTGAATTATTTCGAGAAAATAATTAGCATTATTGGAACAGGTAAACAATTAATTTATATAAAAATATTAATTGTTCGTACTTTTAAGTGTAAAAAAAAATTAAATAAAAATGTATCATATGAAATTGTAATAAATGTACATTATGAAACACGCAACGGGTCTTTACAGCGTAATTTGTCCGCGTAGTTTTTTTACGTAAATATTTCGATTTAAATTCTCCTCATTCCCAAATCCAAAAACAACAAAACGTGCACAAAGCTTTAAAATGTCCCGTTAATAAAAAATAGATAGTCCGTGTCTATTGCAGGGTGTAAGGTGTTTAACGTCATACTCAACAGTGTATATTCAGGCACAAATTTAATGATATATTTTTTTACAAAATGTGCAAACTTTTTACTGAAGTCTACTGAAACAAAATAAGTTTAAAAGTTGCTCGATAGACACAGCCTACCTAAAATTATAGCTTATTTTTCCTGCTTCAAGTATGAAGGACAACCAAATTTCATATTCCTCTATTCCAACCTCATGCAATTTAGCAGGTGGTCTGGTTTCAATATATGTTTGAGTTTTAAAAAAAATAGTATGTTTTGAAAAAATTCTCAAAAATTGTATTTTAAACAATTTTACTTTTATGAAATGTATCATGTTATTTTCTTTCTAGATTAATTAATGCGAGCTCGTTGCCATTTATTATCACTAACGGATTAATAAAATCGTTACGTTTATAAAAGTACACTCAAACCTGTTTTTGTGCGGTGAATAGGGACCGCATAAAAAAACGCATAAAAAAATCACACAAAACTTCACGAGTAGCTATAAAAAATAGTTTTCGTAACACAATTAAAAAATATTTTTTTATGCATGCGGTGAATAGAGACCGCATAAAAAAGTATCGCATAGGAAATAACTCAAAACCTTACGAAATAACTAGGAATTGCTTTTTTAAATGAAATCAAGACACGAGGCTTGACAGCTACTTGGAATCCCACCAAACCTTTTGGAATCTGATTTAGAAAATACACATGCAAACATTTTTAAATATTTTATTTACGTATGTACTTATTTTATACATACAAAACTTTTCAAACGTATAACCATTATCCTGCGTAGTCTGACAATACGCGAACTTTCTTGTGGTAAACTGGTTCGAAATTGCTTTCGTCACTTGAAGATACTACCTCGCACTCGTTTAGAGTTTACTTTTTTTCAGTTACCATGTAGTCGGTGATCAGATTTTGCGACGACTGTTGTTTCGCTATACGCTTGTATACGTCTCAGTAGCCAGATAATCAATTATGTTCCAATTTGATTGAAATTTTCATATACCGCACAAAAAAAAACGCACAAAAAAACGCACAGAAAAAATGCACAAAAAATCGCAAAAAACAGGTTTGAGTGTATAGTTACGGTATTAAAAGCAAAAAAAATGAAATTTCTTAAAATGAAATTTGGGTATTAGAATGAAAAGCATCCCATTGTTTGTAGGGGGGACATTGTGTGTGTGCTAAATCCCCTACTAAGATAACTTTGAATACCTTCATCCTCCTACCTTTCCTCTCCAGTTCACGAAGTCGGCAGTTTAACTCGCTCTTTCTTTGTCGGTCGCGGGCAATTAGTAGCGACCCATTAGAGGGGGGGGGGGGGGGGGAGGAGAAGGAATTTGAAAGTCAAATATTGACGCACTCCCCCTCCCGCTCGTTAATTGCCGAACAATTAGGATCTGGTGGCGGAAGCTGGGATTAAAAGGAGGAGCAGCAGAAGCAGCAAAACCGCTGGAAATAAACACGCATCGGAATAGGAAATTCATTTTAAATTCTCCTTTAAGACAACCAATTGCTTTAAATGTTAAATAAATCGACAAAGAAATAGCGAAATAAAAATAACTTTAAGATTTTTAATTACTTAATTGTTTTTATTAAATGTTTTCTGAATTAATGAGACTGTTCCTTTGGATATTAGGTAAGTAACTGCGAGAAAAAGGCGAAATAATAAATGAGTTGTTTTGTATTCGAAAAAGAAACCGGCTGTTTTATCTTTAGATTAAATACGTACGTTTATTGTTACTATTATACTGTTACTACGGGGTATTAACGACCCTTTTTTAAATAAACGAATTTTGCATGTACAGTTTTAACAAAAGTTCAAAAGCTTATTTCATTTAATAACATTAATTCAAATGTAAAGTGCGAATACATTCCCCCTCCCCCACTCCCGTGTTAGTACCTAGAGTTACAAATGAATAAAAACACACTTCTTTTAAACTAGCATAAAGATTTTTAAGCAACTAATTCAGGAGTCGTATGCATAACTGTTGGTCATTTTTGCTTGGTATAGGTTGAATTAACGTCGCACTAAAGCTACACAACTGACTATTGGGAGGCCTCCGTGGCCGAGCGGTTAAAAACGTTCAGCTACTAATCCGAGGATTGATGGTTCGAACCTGTGCGATGGACTTGACAAAAAAAAAGTAAAAAAGTAGTGATATTGTGATCGGAGGGTCGCAGAACGGGGTCGTTCAGAACGGGACTGGTGCACGGTAAATCTGATCGGGGTCCAAAGTCAAGACGTCTATTGAAGGCGTTGGGTGCCAGTTCAGGTGTTTCCTCGTGATCTGACCATTGGTTCCAAAATAACGAGGTGCATGTATGCATGTGTGTGTGAATGTGTATGTGTTCCCGGGTCTTTCCTTCGAGATAGACCCCGAACTGTCGCCAATAGCCCACTGTGCAGCTCTAGTATGACGTTAATTAACCAAACCAAACCGACTATTGGAGACGGTTCGAAATTTATCCAAAAAAAAAAGGCCAAGAAACAGTGTCTCATAAATTTAAATCATTGTCATATGGCAACACTTGAACCGTATAAACTTCCACACTATGACCAACCGTGAGAACCTTTGACCCACAATAGATTTAACGTGCGCCAGCCGCTTCTACATCCCGAATAAACATCGACACAACTATTAAACTCGAAATCCTCTGATCGACTACTAGGATGGAATATACCAATACTCTGAAAACGCGAGTTCGGTACTGTACTGACCGAATCCGAAATAACTAATGGGACGGGCACAGTCTCTACTGTACCGTAAGGATTTCCTCGGGATTACTTTGTACGCGTGCCTGCTCGTCCTGCTGCTTCTTTGGCCGAAATTTTACTCTTTCCCTCCCACGTGATACAAAGATCAGAAGAAGGAGGGGATTAGTTTTTAACTTGGTCGACGCAGCTCTCTTTTCTCTGAACGATGATATGTCATGTATTTCCATAGACAAATTTCCTCTGGAGTTATAGGGATTTTACAAATGTCATTTTTTAGGTTGCGAATCTGTGCAACTGTGTACCCGTACCGAAAGACGTATCCGCGTCAAAAGCCTTTAATAGCCAAATCTTTCCAGTAATTGTACTGAAAAAAAGTACACAGTGGAATTGGAATGTCGTTTAAAAGCTATCAAGTTAAACTTATCTCAGTCAGGTATTTTCAGACAGAGAATGGTTTTTCCTTCTGGATAGGCTCCGAGCCGTCGCCAGTAGCTCACTGTGTAGCTGGCTTCCGTGCGACGTTAATTCAACTCTCAGATAGAGTAACGCTTCCCAATCTTCAGATCACTGAACTCTAACTGTAACTGTTGGTAGGCTCAGACTTTGTTTCCTCTATGGGCGCGTAGAAGCCAATTGAAAGCAGCCATGCTGTGCCCGAACATTTTGTAAAAGTGATTTAGTGGCGTTTTTTAATACCATAGCATTGTAGAAATATTTAATTTATATAAATATTATATTTTCTTCTTATAGAATTACCTAATTTTTATATTGCCGAACAAATAGTTTTTGCTCTTGCTTTTTATCTACTTCGACTTTGACTTGCAAATGACTTCCTATTTTAATAGCAGATTGCATTTAAAATGAGTTTAAAAATACAATAAAAACAAAATTTGCCAAAAGCCAATACATGTCGGCTTATTTTAGCATGAAAAATATACGAAATATTGGGCATCAAGAAAAGTGGGACACATCATGGCGGCTTCTACAACGACTTCAAGTCAACAAAATGTCTTGGCCGATCCAGAAGTTACTGTTAGAGATCAGTGCTTCAGATGCCCACAGACCAGTGATTCAAAAATTTGGCACGTCGCAGACTTCTGATCACTTTATAAATTACTAGGGTACCGAATTTACTGTGAAGCTACACAGTGGGCTATTGGCGACTGCTCGGGATCTATCCCGAAGGAAAGACCCGACACTGCCGGAATATACACATAATAAAACAGCGTTTTACTTTATTTTTAAAAAAAATTATTTAAAACATAACAAAAATTTGCAGATCTAATTAATACATTTTATTTCAAAATAAGTAAGATACATTAGGTACCTAAATATAATTTAGGTACTTAATGTATCTTACTTATTTTGGAAATAAATATATTAATTAAAATATACAATTTAATATGCCTTATCAAAGTAATAATACTGAACTTATTTATGATTGATAACTATAATAATTAAAGCAAGCACATAAGAGAGTGAAAATGAGGATACACTTTTGTTTTCTTTACAGAATATAAATTTTTATTTTCATTTTATATGTACGTGTCAGCGCGAGAATCCATTTTCGAAAATGGAACTAATAACTCTCTCGCGGACCACGGGTTGGGAACCACTTCAAGAGGGCAATAAAAAAATTGCCCGATGTTCGACCATAGATCGGTTTGCATCTCCACTCGTAATTCTAACATGCAAAACCCTCGTGTATTTCCTTCGGGATCTCCCAGTGCGATTTATCCTTCACTTCCCTCCTCTATTGACAGGGGCGGTTGATGAATGGCGCCGTTTATTAAAAGGGAGCCCCCTCATCAGGAGCCACAGCTCCTTCCGGAGGAGCACACGAAATTACAAGCGACTCCTTAATGATGCAGCTGCAAGGGGGTAGGGGGTATTGAAATCGCTCCCCCACCCCCTCCCCTCAATATGCTGCCGACACGAGATCGAGATGGATGAAATTCCACCCATCCCACCAGAGAGATTCCGCATCAATAAGAAAATGAGTTATTCCTTTGATTGGACTATCTAACGTAAGTGACCGAAAGTTAACTCGTCCGTTCAGCATTTCGCCTGTCTGTAAATTTGTCTGTTACGCAGTCACGACCAAACGCTTTATTAGATTTTCTTCAAATTTGGCATGAATGTTCCTTGAAGTCATTAAAAACGACGTATGTGATTTTTTTTTTTGGGGGGGGGGGGAGGGACTTGCGAGATCTACTGTTCCCAGAACTACTAGTACTTATACTGTTAAAATTGCATGCTCATTTGTGACGAAATGGACGTCTGATAAATGCTCTTATTCAATATTGCGTCAAACTGATTAAATTCACTGTCGGTTTGTTTTTTCACAAAATTTATATCGTCTAAACTGAGGACTATTTAAAATAAAGAAATGCGACTGGACTCGAACCGCTGATCTATTGGCCCGAAAACAGGCTGTAATCGGACCTATGTCCTGACGCCTATAGAGGTTGCGTCGGGGGGTCATTTGACCATTGCTCAAAAATACAAGGCAGTGTTCGTGAATTTTTCCTTGAAGATAAACCCAGAACCGTCGCCGATAGACAGCTCTAGTGCGACGTTGATTCAACCAATCTAAAATAAAATTACATTGCGTGTAGTTCCCACGTTATTATTTTTTAACGTACATTTATCCCGTTTAACTGTAACCGTCACGATGCGAGCAATAAGCCGAAGATCGATGAGGATTGGGAAAAGAGGAAATTAGTGAACCTCTCTCCTAATTCTCTTTAATTAAAGACTTTAAGGACCTCGCAAGCCCCTTGGGGGGAGGTTTGTGCAGAGAGAACAAATTAAAGGCTTTCAGGAGTTGAAATCCTCTTCAGTTTCGGGAATTCCATGGACGGCCGCGGTTTGATGCACGATTCGGTTGAACGGCCGCGATGTCGGAGATTTGCGAAATTCGATTGCTGATTCTTTGCTTTTGTTTCCTTTTTTATATTTTAAAAGAGAATCCTCTTCTTTCGGAGCATTTCTTTAAAATACCACCAAAAGGATTTTACAGCACGACATAGAAATGATGAAATGGTTAATGTTGGCTGGTTGTTGGTTGGCGTTTAGTGGTCCAAGAGCCAAATTGGCTAAGCTGCGCCAAACATGTGTAGTTACGATTCTTGAAATTTGATATGCAATTAATGAAATCAGTATAGATAAATTCAAACAAGTTGGGATGCGGTCCTTCATTTAATAAATCTTCATATATGGGATTTGCAGTGCCACAGTGTTTCAGTCCCGCTTTCCTAAAGTTGAGACAAATACACATAAAATATTAAATAATTAACTGATAAAGTACAGTTATACAGCAGACATGTCGCCGCCAGTATAATTTGTTGGATGATATGGACGACTTTCTAGAATTTTTATAGCGAATCTGGCAACCTTTCGACCACAAGATCACTACTTTTTTTATTATTATTATTTGTCAAGTCCATCGCACAGGATCGAACCAACAATCCTCTGATTACTAGCTGAAGACCTTTATCCACTGAGCTACCGAGGGCCCGCTTTGCACTCGGGAAACCAAGTTCACATTTACGTTCTTGTGTGTGTTGGGGTGGATACGTATAAAAATAAAAATTATGTGTGAAGCTGACTATATATGAACATATGGTTATGACATTTGTCAAATGCTTAAAGAAACAGGGATTGTAAAAAAATTTCATTTTAAAGAAAGATCCACCCCATACTTGGTACTTTTGAGATAACAAAAATAGTTTCTATTACAGTTCGTTAGGGCATACATATTTTAAACTCAAGAATAGGTCGTTTCCTTTCATTTTGAAGAACAGGGGAAATACGCCATCGTTATTTTCCTTATTTTACCGACGATATTCGAGTGCACAGGGTTCATAAAATATGCTTATACCCAAGTGATGGGGGTACTTTGAAATGGAATTAAACAAAGAGTCGCTAAGGGAAGGGCTTTTTGGAGAAATTTTTTGAGGTTCCATTTCCCCGTTAAATAAAAACATTAAAAATTACTATTTTAAGAGAACGGGAGGACTTCTGGCCGGAAAGCAGCCCGACGGGGATGAGGGTTAAAAAATATCTTATCAAATCAGATTTTAAAAAGAAAATTACAAATAAGTATATCATTTACTTTTTAACCGGTCAAGGCGCCTTCCATTAATATGTATACAGATTTAACTAAAAAGCGACAGAGAAATGCCAACTTATGATGATGATAAAAATATCTAATATATCGTGTCGTACCAATTCGTTTTGCTAGAGATGGATCGATTTTATATATATTTAAGCCGATCGCCTGTTATATTTACTTTACTGAAAATTTATATATATTTTTTTAAGGAAAGTAAATTGAAGTTGCACAAATCCTGTTTTGCAACATAATAAAACTGGCACATGACTCGTTAAAAATAACCCTAGGTTTGGTTTGGGTTTGTTAATTAACGTCGCACTAGAGCTTCACAGTGGGCTATTGGCGACGGTTCGGGGTCAATCTCGAAGGAAAGACCCGGGAACACATACACATTCACACACACATTCATACATGCACCTCGTTATTTTAGAACCATGGTCAGATGACGAGGAAACACCTGAGCTGGCACCCAACGCCTTCAATAGACGTCGGGACTTTGGACCCCGATCAGATGTATCGTGCACCAGTCCCGTATACACGCCAATATAATTTGTTGGATATTCTGGACGACTTTCTAGTATTTTTGTAGAGAAGCTGGCAACCCTCCGATCGCAAGATCACTACTTTTTTACTTTTCTATGTCAAGTCCATTTCCCGGATTCGAACCACCAATCCTCTGATTAGTAGCTGAACGCCTTACCAACTGAGCAACTGGGGCTCCAAATAACCCTAGGAAAACTATGTATCTTTAAGCAACTATCAACGTCTGAACTGCGATTTTTTCAATCATGGGTTCCCACTTGATTTCATGTTGCCTAATTGTTCCACCGTTAAAAAAATAACGCATATCCAAACACAGCTTACGTATTTTTATTTTAAACAAAAATATTTCCGTTATCCCTTCTTCTCGACATTTTATTAAATCATTAGTCCGCACTTATTTCTTAAGGCAGCTAATTCATTTATTTTTACGCGACAATGGATCGGGCGAGTAACAAAAACTTCATTAATAAGCCTTTTTTGTTTTTTCTTTCTTAGCACATGTCGACGAGATTTTTATTCGCTCGGAATTTTTACAAGGATCACAATTAGAAAAAAATGTTTCTATATATTTTTTTTGCTATGCGAAAGAATTCTAATAAAAATATGAGGAGACAATAGAAAACATAATGAGTAGGGGGGAATTTATTTAATGCATAATTGTGGACGTCTTCTTTCATCGCAAAAAGGAGATTTTTTCGAGCGGTCGCGTTTTAATGAATTTCAACGAGCACAAAGAGAAACAGGAGGAAAAACCATCCGAAACTGCGTTGACGGGGTTATTTAATGCAGAGGTGATTCTTCAGAATTCACATGAATAAATTTGCCGAGTTTCAAATCAGTTTAATTATATTTCCGCTTGAAATGAGTTTTTATCGTTCAAGTTTTTCGAATGTTTAAAATAGAATATATAAATTAAAATTATTCAAATATATTTATGTGTAAAGTAACAGTACCCCCTTTTGAATATAGATTTTACCTATCTAAAAAATCAAATCTTGAAGTAAGTGATAACTTTAAAAGAATGAATACGAAATTTGTATTAAATCCAACTTTTCGTTTTAAACAGAAGAAACAATGTACAAGTTTCGACTTTTAATTACTGATAATGCAAAGTAATCGCTCTATATGTTAATGATAGAAATACTTCCGAAGGCTAAATAAATATTTGTCGTATTACTTTCTGTTATTTCACTAAAGTGGAATTCAATTAAGGCATTTGGAATAAATTAAGGAAATGAGTGCACCCTTGAGAGAGATGGGCAACAAACTGATCATTTTTGTTTCAATTGAAATATATTAATTTTAATCTAAGACAACAAAATTACGATGTCTTCAAGAACTTGTTTTGTTTTGAAAACAACTTTTGTGACAGCATAGTTAAATCGGCATTTGTAAAAAAAAGGGGGGGAAGGATTTGTTCTATTTTCAGTCTGTGGAACATGTACACATTTTACAAATACCGATTCATTTGATAGCGAATCTCGATAACATTTCTAACTTTTCTAATAAGGTTGGTTAGTTACATTAACGTCGCGCTAAAGCTGCATTAAGGGCTATTGGCGAATGTTTCCATTATTTAAAAAAATTTCATCTGTAACAGAAACTCATTTAAAATATTTTATTGCAAAAAAATATGTTTACTACAGGCTGATCAGTTGGTTGAATAAACGTCGCATTTGAGATATACAAAGAATTTTTGACGACGGTTCGGGATCTATCCCCGAGAGAAATCCTGGGAACACTGCCTCATCATTTTGAACAAAGATCAGATGACGAGAATAACACCTGAACTGCCCCTCCCTTCTCCCAACACATCTGTGTATGCGCGAGAACGTTTGACTCATGACATATTTAACGTGCACCAGAACCCTATACATACATGTTTTTTTTTTGTAGCTATGAGGAACGAACAATTCGCCGATCGCGAGCTCGCTGCACTCTCAAAAACGAAATTCGAACCCTCAACGCACCGATCAGAGTTCCTTACTCAAACAACTCGGCGACCGCGAAGAAAAATAAGTGTACATATATTTATTTATACAACAAATCAAATGTATTAAAGCAAATTTCATTAAGAAATAAGTATTGCCTTCATTTTTAAGTGTGATATCATCCATCGTCATGTTTAAAAATTATTTTTTTTGCCTTTCCAACCACTTAAGATAACTAAGAAAATATCGCTCCTTTATTTTTAAACTCAAATAAATATAAAACCGGAAAAAGTGGAACGGAGTTGCAGTGAAGATTTCTCTCATTAATATGGATGATGACGCAGCCAAAAGAAAAGGGAATTCAATACAGTGTAGATGAATTGTTTCTCTCTCTCTCCAATTTTCGCCATTGTCTTAAAACTAAAATAGACACACTTTGAGAAGAAACTAAATAAAGTGAACTTTACGAACATTTTATATTTTTACGATTTCCATAATTACCCTGAACTTTAATTTTGTAATTTTTAAAAACAAAACGAGAATTCATAAAAAGGAGGGATATTACTCATTTTTCCGGTTAATAAATTATGACTAGAGTAGAAAGTGTGACAGATTTTGTGAAGCACAAATAACCGCTTGATTCCAGAAAGTCCTTTGATTATTATTTTACTAAAGTTGTTATTTTATGCTGTATTTAAATGAACGTGAACCATTGTCTTATTGAATTTACTTTCCCCCGTAAAGCGGAAGAAAACCTGCAGTCTTCCAACTTGTTTTTACCTTCCGTAAGATAGTTTTTCTTTTATAATTCAATACTATTTAATTTAAAGAAAAATGTTTAGATTCATTTATATTTGCATTTCAAAACAATTGGTTTGGCAAATACCTCGACACGCAGTTTATTCACGGAATTCGCAAATTAAGTTAACTTGTATTATGGCCTGTCAGTGAAGTCTAGTATTTGTGAGTGGCTGTTTGGAAACACGTTGCTGTTTAACCCGCTTAGGATTACACATTAAAAACATTGTTAGGGTCAGGGGGGAAGGGGGGGGTCATAAAAATAGACATATTTTTAACTTTGAAAGAATATAATTATAAGAAATTTTCTAAAAAATATTGTTTTGAATTTTATTTTAAGTTACATTGTTCTAGAGTACATTAGAATACACTTTAAAAATATTTTTTGAGAGTATCTTATCTTTTAGAGAATTTTATAGACGTATATGTTTTTTAACTGACTTCAGCGCAACCAAAACCGCCAAACACGCCAAGGAGACAGGTAAGAAATTTCACCTGATTTATGCTCTATTTCAGATATTCGGAATTCTGAATTAACCAGACCCGTTGAAAAAAATATTGTTCGATTTCGATAATTCTTTGTTGGATAGAAAAAAAATCGTTTTTGACAATAAATGCAAAAAAATGGTTATCCAGCTTTAATTCATCTGGAAATATCAATAAATGGGCTGTTTTTTACATGCTCTCCGTTTTCCATATATGTACACTTTCAGGGGCAGGGGGAAAAGTGAAATACAACTTGTGTTTCCTGTTGATTAAATAAAAATTAAACGGGAAAAAATAATTTTTTAATTATAGAATAATAGAGGAAGTAATACGAAGAAAAGGATAAATATTTTTAAAAAGTCGAATCATAATTTAAATTTATATTGGGATTTTATGAAGAAACGCAATATAGAGAAATTGGCAAATGTGTAAAATAGTCACAAAACAAAGTTAATCTTCAGACCACAGAAAATACTGTTAATATTACAAAAAAAAAAATCTTCATTTTAATATGTTATAAAATAATTTAAATTTTATTGGTAAACACATCTCAGAGAAATTTGAGCTTACTGAAAATTATATAATAAAGCAAAAGGTATGGAAATGTTCGATTAAATAATTCTAAAAATATGTATGTTTTTTATTTTATGTACCATAACTTTTTGTAATAATACATAATTTAAGCTAACTAATCTGGTTTTAGATATAAAACAAATTCAATATTTCATGACAGACATAATTACTACTCCCTAAAAAAACAAAATAAATTTATTAAGGATGCAATGTTAATGACGTTTATTCAAAAATCTGTACTTTAACTAATAAACCGCACAGCTAGTTTTATGTATTTAGGTTAGACTTCCAACGAATTCGATGCTTCGACATATTTACTCTTGCAAATCATTTTCTTATTTCAAAATGAAAAGACGACCCTCTTTAAAACGATCCTCCGAAATGTTGCGACCAGAGAGTTGTAATATTAAATAGAGAGCGCCTTCAATACCAGACTCTCGTATGGCCGCGGTGTCAACATTGAAAAGAAAAACTCACATCACGTGGCTATAGCGCTGCCACATTTGGCGTTCAGACATCTGCAGGAGTTTCAAATTTGGCGCATTTTCTTCTCTTTTGGTGATAAGGCGTTCTGTCCGAATTTAACTTCCTAACATATACTATGTACGTATTTACTTATTTTCAAACAATATGCGCTAAATATTTCCTTTCATTAACGAAACGAAAATATTTTATTTGCGTTCAATACTCGAAGAAGCGAAACTCTTTATATTTCTCAGGTTTTATTGTTCATATTTTCTTATTGATGTATACAAAATAACAATTGAAAGAACTTCGCTTGTGGTAAATTTTTTACATAAAAACGTAGTGCAATTATTTCAAAACTACAAAGTAAGAAAAATCTCCTTAATATATCTGTTAAACTCCCTTAAATTGTGCCACTCGTTCAAAAAAAAAAAAACTATATTTAAATACAAATCTAAACACAAAACCATATTACAATACTTCGATCTCGTTTAGTTCTGAAAGTCGCCAAGGCCTGTCAAGTAATATTGGCGCATGAATGAATTGGCATTTCCACAAATCAAGTGGTTTCAATGATGCACACATGGAAATCAGCATTTTTATTCCTCTATTTGTATTATTACTCTATGGTTGCGACGCGTTGGAGAAATTCAATTTGTCTGCAGCATTGGGATTCTGCGTCTCTCTTGGCAGAGAAGGAAGAACGTCTTTTAAAGAAAGTGAACTATTCCAGATAAATAAGTGTCGACTCGTTTGCAAATGGAATCAAACAGATGGAACGTGAAAACTGAATTTTGAACGGGTAATTAAATCGTCATTTTAATGCAAGAAGTTTGACATTTATTTTTAAAAAACAATTTAACTCTTTAAACACTTCAAAAGTATTTTTTAAGCCTTGCACGTGTGGCAATCTTGTATGTCTTAAAAGAAACACCCAAGTTTGATGAATTGGGTATTACTATTCCATGGTTCGCACGGTCCTTAAAAGTCCTTAAGAACTACTTAATTTGGGTAGGTCCTTAATTAAGGGCCTTAAAGTCCTTAATTTGCAACTCTGGTCCTTAATTTTTATCAAACATTTTGTTTTCCTAATTCCCATGGGGCGTGAATGGACAGATTTAGTGTCAGAAAAAAAAGTGAACTTTTGTTCACTTTTGTCCGATTTTTTAGTCAATGGTATTTCATTATGATTCACGGCAGTTCATCGTTAGAAAATCTCATTTCGTTTGTTATTTTGTGAAGAATCGACACTCATTTTAGAAATACAGGGAAATTCACAAGAATGTAGCATCTTTAACATTTACAGGGAATTCAATAACAATTTACAGGAATTTACAGGAATTCTGCTCCAAATATGTGTGATTCTCTCCAACAACGCCAAAGAATAGAAAAGGTTTTTAAAAATTATCGACAAGTCCTTAAAAAATCCTTAAGAACTACTTAATTTTTACTTTTGAAAATCTGTATGAACCATGCATATATTCATGGGTATCGCACAATCTACGAATTTTAATCATTTGTGAAGGATGTATGATTAGATTGTGAAGCTGCCCAGATGACAGATGTAATAATTTAATTAAAAGTGATATTTTCTCATCCTACTGATGCTCACACGATTTTTGCAGTTGTAAAGTTGTGTTGGCTGTTTAAAAGTAACTAACTTTACCTGTACGTAATCTTTCATATTATTTTTAAAAAATAATAAATTATGAAGAGGTAGTTTTTAATGTGTACCTAAAACCTATTAAAAAATAGTGTAAATTAGACTATTTTAATAAATTTAAAAATTGTGTTCATTGCTGCAAAAACTGGATATCCACGTAATATCACGTCCATGAGCATCAAGGGAAAAAGAACAAATGACCCACAGTAAAACCAAACTAATTCATAAAATACGTTTCTTTAGAAAAGCTACAATATATCCTTTAATTATAAATGGCGAAATTATCGCACACTGTAAAAAATGCTTATTTAACAGCAATATAACAATATAAATAATCTTCTTCTTTCTAAGTATAATATAAAAATAAGTACAATATAAAACTTAGAAAAATTTAACTTTCCGGTCTATCAATCTAATAATTCAATCATTTAAGATTATATCTTGTAATAAAATATTTTTAAGTAACAATTTTAGAGTAAAATTTTTTATGTGAATCTATAAAAATAAAAATGTCCGTCTGCAGATCGCAGAACACTTTCTTCCTCTGTATGCGCTAAAAAATGTGCGCCAGAGATTCGGATTTAAAAAATCCCATTTTTTTTTAAATGATTAACTGTTTTAGAAATATTGCATAAACATTTTTAGAAAAAAATATTTTCCAGATCTAGCTAGAACGCTCTTTTATAGCATAGTTGGTAGCGCGGGGGATTTTTGAACAATAGATCGCGAATTCGAGTCCCGACGGAACCACTCTGCTTTTTTTTTTTTTTAATTTAGAAGCATTATAGAGCTCCCTAGAAACGCGAGTGTCAAACAGCTGGTTATTAGTGATGGATTCTGAAGGCTCTTATTATAGAGGATTTTGGAAAACATTCTTTATAGTTTCGATCAAATTTCTGCAACCATCTTCGAAAAAAAGTGGGGAGGGGAGGAGATATACAACAACGGACTACCTTAAGAGGACTAACCGCGAATCTATAGTGGCATTTATTAGTATTTCAGTTACCAAATATTTTGTTTTTAATTATTAAAAATAAAGCTACAGCATATTTAAATTTTTAAATTGTTATTTGGTCTTCAAAACGTCGCTTAAGCAGTAAGTTCCATAGGAATACCATTAGCCTTGCGTGGAAACATGACTTAAGCAACGATATTTCCTGCACAGTAATCAGTATTAAAATGTATTGTATTGATTTTTGTAGCGTTTTATTATTACCGTTAAAACTGCAGGCATCATTGCTAGAAAAAGTTATAAAATTATTTCCTTTACATGTCTAACATATTTAAATATACTTATAAATATAAGTATTGTAAAATATGTTGGTGTATAGACATGAACACAATTACTTGACTAACGAACTTCAGCGCACCAACAAAAACTGTCAAGGAAGGGGTTATCAATTCGATTGTTATGTATGATTTCTGTTCTAATTCAGATATTTGGAGAAAAAAATTGGATGGGGGATGTCTCACGTGGGAATTTTTGTAATAAATATGAAGCATTTTTCTATCCGGAATTTTAACTAACCTACCGTTTAAGAAAAGTCTAATTTCGAAAATTCTTTTGTAGGATAGAGAAAAATCCACTTTGACATTTTTTTTAAATTGGTTATTCTACTTTTATGTGTCCAAAAATAACGATCAGCCAAACTTTTTAAAATTTTCCCAGCTTTCAAATTATTTACATTTTATGGATAGAGATTGCCCAACATTGAAATTTCATTAAAAAACTATTTAAAAAAAAGGGCTAAACAGTTTTAAAAAATAATTTTTAATTTTAAGAACAAATTATTTAAAAAAACAACTTTATTTTAAAATTGGGGTATAAAATATAAGCCATGTCTTTAAGAATGAACAAGTTTTTCTAAAAAATGATGATTTTAATTTCTATTTTTTTTTTTGTTTAATCTATTTAACAGAAAAAACAACTTTAGAATGTGTTGCTGTCCATCCCCCCCCCCCACCCTGCTCCTCCCTATTCACACTCGGAAGCTTAATTTTAACTTTATACTTATTTAATCTTCAATTAACGAAAACCATACCTACATTTCAGAGCCGATTTCTAATAAGTATAAATTAAATATTAAATAAATTAATTTTATTCACTTGTTTCTAAAATTATTATTTTTTTCTTTTTAACTCTTTTTTAAAGTAATTTTTTTTTAATATTTATGATAAAATACAATGAACTATTATATTGCATAACATCTAGATACCATAACAAATTCGTAAACAAGTAGCATAATAATTACAATGAATACCGACAAAGTGATAAAAAAATATCAAGGAAAAATAGCTGCTTAAAATGGATTATTTTCCCGACACTTTATATGAGCGAAGTATAAGAACTAAAATACCCTAATTTTGAGTTGCATTAACCTTATTTCAATTTAATTTGAAAAAATTGCGTTATTTTTGAATGTATATTGAAACACATCTCCAGGGATTTCATTCGAATCGAAGTGCTCCCCCCTCTCCGAAAGATTAAAAGACAAAACTTCGATTCATTTTCGAATGAGAGGTGGGAATAAACGGCTGCGAAATCCAATTTGGCCGATGCCGCGGGTCCAAATCCCCTCCGACGAGATTTCGCGGAAGAAAGGGGGGGACCGAGAAAAGCGTCTCTCTCTTTCTCGGAGAGAGTTGTTTAAAGGTTTTCATTAGGGACCATTTCTCTTTCTCGAAATTTGATTTCGACGCTTTTATTTGGATGCGGGGGGAAGTGGCAGAGAGTGTTGCATGTGGAAATGACTCCGGGTGTAAACTATTTTAAATAATGGCCTTTTGAAGTCGTTACGTAAATGGAATTTGATTTGTTTGTGCATTTGTTAAAGAATTGGGGATTTTGTGGGTGTGACGGTTGAATGAACGTCGCACTGGAGCAGCGGTTCTCGACTTGTGGTACGCGTATCCCCTGCGGGTACGCGGCGGTCCAAGACGAACGGTAAAAAATATTAGCAATGGTGGGAAAACTCTTGTCTCAGTAAATCATTCTTTAAAAAAAATATTTTGCTTGGGTCCAATCAATATTTCAATATGGTTTAATCTCTTGGGGTGGTGACCACATAAATAATATTATACCTCTAATAAATACTCAAATCAGATTGCTCCAAAAGCTAAATTGTGAATAGGATAATTTAGCTAACTTAATTTTAACTTAAGAAAATTATACAAATATAACGTATTTCTTTATTTATATAACAACATAAATGTTTGCATTGATAGAGATCCAATTACTTACTATTTTAGAAATGTACATACGTATCATATACCAAAACCCAAAAAAGACATTTTTCGCAAAAGTTTTGTATACATATAGCTCCAAAAATTTTCAATTCATTACCTGAACAAATAGTATCTATAGAAAATAAAAATAATATTAAAAGAGAGATCAAGAAATATATTTTAAATATTGATGAAGAATCCTTATTAAAATCTGTAATATAATTTTACACTGTCCAAACAACTTTGAAAAATGTTGATGTAATATGTTTGTTGAATTATAAAATAGACGTTCTGTTGGACTTTCTTGTCATCTTGTCTTTGTTTTTATTTTGTGTATATCTGTACTTATGAAATATGTATTTTATATATATGTAGTTTTAAAAATGTATATATTTTATTGTGCATGTATATTTTTAAAATGTATGTATTTATTTGTTGTACATGTTGTTTTATTGCGTTGTCTGGACGGGCCTTGGGGCTCCTTGAAAACATTGTGTGTAATAAATAATAATAATAAACAAATGTAACAAGTAAAATCTCTATATATAAATTCGAAAGCCCTAGCCACTGATCACTAATTCTCCAATTTCCCACGAAGAAGAAATTTGGCAAAGTTATTCCTTTTACCTTAAATAGAATAAGTAAGCTATTTTTGTTCCAATCGAACGTATTAAATGGGGTGTAAGAGGATTCTCATCAATATGGGAAGTTTAACGGCTTTTGTTGATATAGGTGTCTAATAAAAGCTATTTAGGGATAATTATTATTAACAATTACAGAATGTGTTCATCTTTAAATATCTGGGATCTTATTAAAGGTTAAAATACGAATATTAAATCAACGAGAGTACTATAAGTATGTTCACATTATTTTACCATCAACTTCTCTATATTATCAAGCTTTCCAGTAACTGCAGTACCTTGCTAATAAAATTTCGTTGCAAATTGTAAATTTTAACACTGTGTTTCCTCCTAATGGGTGACACATTAAGAATATTTTTTTTATTTCTATTAAAATTATTGTATTTGTAAGTTACTTCTTTCCCGTGGGTAGAACGGGTATTTCAACTAGCCACTAATAAAAGCTCGTGTCATCCATTTAAGTCGTTTTATTAATTTACCAGCTAACCAAGGAATAGCACTGCCTAACAGAAACAAACTTTTTTCTGTAATGGTGGACGAATGAGAAGGGTTACACGAGAGAAGGGTATTCACACAAATAAGAAGGTTGTATCAAGAAGAAGAAGAAAAATAGATAAGGGAGACCCGAGCCCCAAATCCTAATTTGTTTATTAATGAATTCAGAAATACTATTTTTTTTATATTATTAAAACATCTTTTTCTGAACAATAATCAAAAACAAATATATATATATATATATATATATTTATTTTTTTAAGTTTAAAAAGATTTTTTTAAAAGACACTACTCCTCTTTCAATTTTTAATGTTTTTAAAAAAAAAATTTGATTAATTAAATAACGTCAAATTACATACTATAAACGTATGAATAGACTTTTGCAGATTTGTGTTTTAATTATCTTCAAAAACTTATTTTAAGTTCGAAACCCCAAAAATATTCAATTTTTTAAGTTTAATAATATGTAAAAAAATTATTTATAACTTAATTTAAAAAAGATAAATACTTTATAAAACAAATATTGGAGCTTCACAAACTATTAACAGTTTATTTTTAAGTTAATTATTAACAAAGCCTTAGCATTTTAAACGTGAACAAAATTTTTAAAAATATTTTGAGTAACTGACGTTTGTTGCAGACAAAAAGTATGTATAAATATGATAAATGGTATATAAATCTAAAAAAAACTTATGTTCTGTTTCTTTTACTGTTTTGAAATTTTGTACACACCTTCTTAAGTACGTTTAGCATCGTTTTATGAAGAAGAAAAAAATTAGCAATTTTTCCGGATATTGGGGCTCGGGTCCTGCACTACGAAACAAGAAATACCATATTAAAATCGAGACACCGATTTTTATTTGAAATCTTCCTCATTTTTCGTCAAACTATATTTCGCGGAAAAAACGACAAAATAAATTTTCTGAGTGTGACGAAATATTTAATCGGAGCATTTAGCAAACGTCTGTTTCGTCAAAAGGACGAAAGTTTCTTCAAAAATGAGCACGCATTTTTAGTAGTGAATAGTTAACTCGTCATATCCTCCGTACATTCTAATCGAGGCAAAAAATATTTGTTAACCGGGAAAAGTAATTAAAATCTCTTCATTTTATAATTTTCCGTTTACTTATTTGCACACATCATTAAAGTTTATAATAAAATGTGCAAAACGGTTTGAAGATTAAATATAATGAAAGAAAAGTTCTTTGTTTAGTTCCTTGGTTTTTTTTCCTAAAGTATTTAAGACACTTGTAAAAATATGATGTCACTGTATTGAATTCACTTCGCTTCTTTCCTTGCTTCCTGCGTCATCGTCATTAATATCAATGAGAGCAATCTCGCCCGCGGTTTCGATTAACTCTTTCCGGTTTTGTATTTATTTTCAGACTCAACAGCGAAACAAGTTTAAACGTGCGTTTAGAGATGTTTGGGGAGGATCCTTTACTAAATATTTAATTAGAAAATCGAAAAATGGGGTTACAAAAGTTAAAACAATATTGCAAGTTTGCCAGAAATATATACTTAATTAATGTTTAATTAAATTTCCTAAGTTCTTAATATCTTTTATTTGAAGAGGACAAATATGGCCGTCATACCATTTCAATAGCAAACAAAATAACTCTTTTAACTCAAATGTTTTAGATAATACTCATTTGCAGATACAAAATATATTTTTAAGAATTAATTTTCAATTTTATATGTTAGGCTTAAAAAATACGTTGACACAAAGTGCGTTTAATAAGCTATTAATAATATCTTAATTTTTCTGCCTTAGTAAGTTTCATCAATAAAAAATCGTCCACTTGTTAAAGGATCCACCAACATCCCATAATGTTATTTTAAATGCTTTAATTAAATTTCTAATCAAGAAAGTATAACCATAAATGTTTATTTAGCCTTAGGAAGTCTTTATATTATTAACATATAGAGCGATTACTTTATATGTGAAATATCCCACGAGTAATTAAAAGTCAAAATGTGTACGTTTCTATTTCTACTATTGAACATAGAAAATTGGATTAAATAAGAATTTCTTGTTCATCCATTTGAGTTACCATTGACTAAAGCCTCAATCATTAGAATTTTAATTACATAAAATCTATATTCGAAAGAGGCACAGTTACTTTACTCATAAATATATTTGAGTCATTCTAATCAATATCGCCTTTTTCAAATATTCAAAAAAATGTAACGTCAGTCGGAAATATAATTAAACTAATTTGAAACTCGCCAAATTCATTCATATGAATTCTGGAGAATTACGTCTGCATTAAATACTCCATCAACGCAGTTTCGGATGGTTTTTTCTCCTGTTTCGCTTTGTCCTCGTTGAAATTCATTATAACGCGGCCGCTCGAAAAAATCTCCTTTTTGCGATGAAAGACGTCCACAATTATGCATTAAATAAATTCCCTCTCCGTCCTCCTACTCATTATATTTTCTATTGTTATTTTTATTAGAATTCTTTCGCATAGCTAAAAAAAGATATAGAAACATTTTTTTGTTCCTAACTGTGATCCTTGTGAAAATTCCGAGCGAATAAAAATCTCGTCGACATGTGCTAAGAAAGAAAAAACAAAAAAGGCTTATTAATGGAGTTTGTTACTCGCCCGATCCATTGTCGCATAAAAATAAATGAATTAGCAGCCTTAAGAGATAAGTGCGGACTAATAATTAAATAAACTGTCGAGAAGAAAGGATGACGGAAAATATTTTTGTTTAAAAAAATGCATGCGCTGTGTTTGGGTATGTATCATTTTTATGATGGAACAATCGAATGAGTGTAGACAACATGAAATGAAGTGGAAGCCAATTATGGAAAACATCGTAGTTCAGTGGTTGATAGTCTCCTAAAAATACAATGTTTCCTAGTGTTATTTTATATTATGCGTGTATTCCTGGTTGTACTGAGTAGTTCCGAAATAACAAGTATTAAAAATTAAATTATCGCCCTACAAGTTCCGATAATTTTCAATAAATTAACCATTTTTTTTTATAAATGTTATGTATTATATCTACAGAATAAAATTAAATGCCTAACATAAAAATCGTAATATTCGCAATAAAATTTTTTAAATACCCGGATAAACCATTGGGCTATCCAGTTCATAAATAGTTGGGTAACTAAATACAGAACGAGTGCATAAATATGTTAGTAACCAAATGCAAAACGAATTATGTACAATGTTAACGATATAACTAGTTCAATGATATTTTTTTAAGGTTTTGTTAGTGAATAACTTTTTTTTGTCTTCACTAAAAGGTAAAAATGGAAGCCTACGTGATGGAGGGCCTGGGCCAAATTTTTTTTAAGAAAGAAAGGCTTAAGTTGATACATACCAAAATGTGTTGTACCAACATATCATTTTATCAATTTTTGAAAACTACACGTCTTGCACATTTGGTCTACTCGTCTGCCCATTTGTGTGATACTCCAGTAAACACGCTACATACCCTTACTTATTATTATTCACCCTTTTACATTAATAATCGTGATGGCAACTAAAGTACACTTTTTGAAATTATTTTTTTAGAAGATGCCTATATTTGCATCTTCAACTTACATTTTTAAAATGTGCACAGATGCACATCAACTCTAACAATAAAGTAATCACTATATTGTACAAGTGCCCTGCTTAGAAATATGAAAAAAAAACGTATGTCACGTGTTTACTACGTCACAAACCAAGTCGATTTCATTTTTCTGAGTGTGAATTGACCAACATGTGTTACGATTTCGTATTCCTCCGGCCCTTTCGGCCTACGGTTGTGACGTAATAAGCAACATACAACTTTCTATACAGTGGGCGCACAAGACAGGTTTTCAAAAAATTGAAGGGCTTTTGGGTAAAACTACTTTACAACACAAACGCAGATTAAGAAAAATGCTTTTGATAGTGGGGAACAAGATGGTTTTTCCATAACATACAGGAATTTTTTCGCTAAGTTTTAAATAAGTTCACATGGTGGTGGTACTCCTTGAAAGTTACAAGATAGCACCAATATATCATTTTCGAAAAAAAATACTGTAGAGAGGTTTTATCTCTGGACTTTTCAATTATCACAGGTCGACAAAAAAAATATTGTCTGGAAGTCTGGATTTTTTTAAAATTGATTTCGACTCTATTTTGCTGATTTCAAATACGAAAACAGATTATTTTCTTCATCAGCTCTACTTTTAGAGATATGAAAGGAGGGTTGACAGCTTCGCTACAAAATACTAGAAAAGTCGTCCAGAACATTCACAAAAATTAACGGCGTGTATACGGGACTGGTGGACGATGAATCTGATCGGGGTCCAAAGTCCCGATGTCTATTGAAGGCGTTGGGTGCCAGCTCAGGTGTTGTTCTCATTATCTGGCCATGGTTCAAAAATACGAGTCATCGTTGCCGGGTCTTTCCTTCAAGACAGGCTCCGAACCGTCGCCAATAGCCCACTTTGCAGCTCTAATGCGACGTTTTTTAATCAAACCAAACCACTAGTGAGCACAATCATTTTAGCTTTACAAGATAAAAACGACCCATTTTTAATAGCGGAAACAATTGAAAAATATACAAATGGCCGTAGTTGATTTCAAATATACCCAATCATAAAAAATAAAAATAAAAAAACAGTCCAGTAAATACAAAAGAGCGTCCCGTGGAATGATTAAAGCGAATCCCCGCCGTCCCCCCTTGTGCAGCAGCGTTCTCTGAATCTCAATTCGTTTGGATCCGAAACTTGTGACGTCCCGGCTGAATGGAATGCGAAGAAAGGCTTTCTTTGCTCATTATGCAAATTTGTTTCGAGTTGTTTCGAATTTGATTTGGAACCGAGAGAAAGCCGAGGCGAGAGAGAAGGGGCTCCGAGGATCTCTGCTCAATACTATTTGTTAGAAGGGTATTTTTCAAAGAAAAAAAAAGGACTTGTGTAGAGATTTTTTTTTAAATAAAAAGTGTTTGATGGATAGGTTTCAGACGATTGGAAAAACGGTTAGAAATGCATTTTTGAAAAGAATAAAAATTTAAAATATAAAATACTAGATGTTTGGCCCAGCATTGCTGGGGAACACGAGTTTCCCCACCGGGACTTGAAGGTGCGACTATTCAGAAGTTCCGCGCTCTATCGACTGAGCTACAAATGCACGCTCGATATTCTTGGAAATATTTTTTAAGGTGTTTTTTTATTCTCTCGTTTCTGGACGTCTATTGAAGGCGTTGGGTACCAGATCAGGTGTTGTCCTCGTCATCTGACCGAGGTTAAAAAATGCGAGGCATCGTTCTCGTGTCTTTCCTTCGAGATAGGCCCCGAACCTTCGCCAATAGCCCACCGTGCAGCTCTAGTGCGACGTTAATTAACCAAACCAAACCATCTCTCGTTTCTGGGGAAATCATTAAGATTTATCATATACATTGAAATAAAATAGAAAGGCTCCCGGTGGGACTCGAACGCGCGGCCTGTTGTTTTAAAATCACATGCGCTATACCAACTATGCTATAAAGGAACGTTCCAGCTAGATCATGGAAATATTGTTTAAAGATGTTTGCAATTGTTAATATCATTAAAAAAACTAAATTATACGTACATTTTTAGCCTTCCATACGAAGAGGAAGCAGGTGTTTTGCGAGCCACAGATGGACACGTTCTGTTATTATTATAGATATGAAAAATAATCAATATCATGTTTTTATGTAAAATATTCTACAGATGTACTTGAAGTTATTACAATTGTTGTTTCGAATTTTTTCTTTTCAAAGTTTATTTAAGTAGTAATCAATAGTTTAATCTTAGCAGAGGTGGGAAAGTGGGAAAATTATGATTTCGATTTCATTTTGTAACATTTTTAAACAAAGTGAAGGGACACATTAAATAACCATTACGTTGTTTAACTATGCGTATCACAGGATGTTGTTAAAATCTTTTCTTATTTTATTTTGTCTTAGAGTAATAAAAACAGTTAAGAAAAAAAAGGGACAGTAATTATAACTTTTCCAAATATTGGATATCTTTGTTACTTTTTGTTATTTGTATATACCTGAAATCTTTAATGTACGCTAATAGGCAAATGCTGGCATAATGTCATGAGAACTATTAATTTGCATTGAATTTCTGCAATTTGCACATAAAGTCATAGTTAAAGAATATAATACAGCAGCAAAACTCGTGTTGCGTTTGAAAGTGAATTCAAATATCCTAATCTGAAGTTTGAATCTGAAGTCTTCGAATGGTTTTCAAAATTGTTTCGCTAAATGCTACAACAATGGAAAGTATTTCTTATTAGTGAAACTCAATTGTTTTGCACGTGATTTTGCAAAGTGTACAATAAATAATATTCTTGCTTGACATATAAAATATTCATTAAATACTTTTTTTTAAATATTATCCATAATTATACATTTTGAAGTAAAACAAATTGCTTAAAGAGATAAAATTACAAATGTAAATGTTTATCATGTTAAAATCATTTGACATGTTAAACCATGAATCAGCAACTTTTTTTTACCAAAAAGCCAAAAAAAATATTTTAATTTTATGTAAATAATAAACCGCACCACAAATATATTTCATTCTTTTTGGAAAATATATAAATCCATGTTTACTTTTTTTAATGTAATTGTTAAAATCAATGAAAATGCATTATTCTGTTTTTTATACATAATAGTTTTAGTTTGATTGACTTGATATGACGCAAATAATAATTGGACAATAAAGTAAACGAATAATAAGTACTTCAGGTGCAATAATCATATTTAAATCAATATTTAAGAGTTCCGACTGCTTGAAATATTATATTTAATAAAATATAACTGAAAATGACCCTATGATAAGGAAAAAAAACAGTAAAAACTTGTGTACTGTTTTCTTTTTTCCCCTGAGTCTACCAACTGTGTTCCCTTTGCATTAATGCATACTGATGTTAAACAACGACTTTAAACAACGACATGTATTGTGGTGTGTCGTTTTATTTTAAAATGGCAAACATCGGTAAATTAATATTTGAGTTATCTTTAATTTATGTATTTTAATCTTTATCTTTAGACTAATATATTTTATTAAGATTTGTGAACATGAACTTGTTTATTGGTATAAAAACAATCAAAAAAAATTATGTAGTTTAACCAAGAGAAAATCGCAAGTTGATTATTTGACATCTTAAAAAAAGTACCTTTAATTATTTAGCGAAGTGTAACATTGTGAATTATTATAATTCATGCTCAGAATTTATACATAAAAATAGTAAAATAATATTTTTGCACTCGTTTTTCGAATTATTTTCTTATAAAACTTTTGCTGAGTCAATTCAATCAATTTCCACTTTGCGAGTTCTTGCATTATTTGACTTACTAAGGGAAATATTTATAGCATTAGTTTGATAGTTCTTTTAAGTAAATTGTTGCACTTTCGCTGCAAAAGACATAAAACCGATGGCTAGCCTTGTATTTTGTTAGATGATAGATTTTCATCACAGATAGTATGAAAAACCTACAAATGCGACCCAATTCCTTTTATTTTGTCCTCCCTGTCTTGAGACATTATAACGATTTGTTCTTTTAATTCCCTGTTCTTTAAAATAAACGCGAACAGCATGATCTCGTGTTTAAAAAGCATCGATCGTATTTTCAATTTGTTCACTCGCTAGATCCAAAACAGATTGCTATTTATGCCCTCCATGAGCATAAAAAAAAAACTGGGAAAGAAAAGTGAGAGGAATAACTGTTCCGTAGAAAGAACGCAAGTGTCAAAGATGTTCTCGGAGTGCAAAGGGTAAACATCATTTGATAAACTAGCGAAAGAGAGTTTGATAGGTTGATCATTTTAAAATTTATATTTCGATACACGTTTTCCGAAAGGGAACTTAAATTTCCGAACTTATATTATAATAATTAGAAATTCTAAAAATAAATTTTTATTTCTCATTTATTAAATTTAGTATTCAAAAAATCGATTTAAAATAAATCGATTTAAAATAAATCGATTCAAAATTAAATCGATTTAAAATTAAATCGATTTAAAATTAAATCGATTTAAAATTAAATCGATTTAAAATTAAATCGATTTAAAATTAAATCGATTTTAAATTAAATCGATTTTAAATTAAATCGATTTAAAATCGAAACTAATGCCTATTACATGTAATTAAATTCCATTTCAACACAATAAATCATTTCCTTTTTCCTTAAATATTTCTATAATGTTTAAAATGAAGACTTTTCCAGCAATATCATAACGTTCAAAGTATTTGCAATAAAAAAACCGCATCATAAATCCAGTTTGACTCGCCAAAGCTTCCGAGAAGCTTTAATGACACGCCCGGAGCCATACTTTTAGAATACAACACAAAAGTGGGCCCAACGCACTTTAATTTCGAATTTCTTATCTACAAGTCGCGAATAATTTTATTTTGACTACCGATTTTTCTTTTCAAAAGAAAGGTCATTATCTAGGGCCTCGTTCATTTGTGAAAACTTCGATACTTCGGGCGACGCTCGATTTCGATTCAGACAGAAATACAACGCAATTTCCGATAAGGGATTAAACACAACATTAACATCGAGAACATTACAAACATTTGACAGTCATCAGCAGGGAAGTAAATTCACAAAAGCATTTTAATACTGATGAAATATGTCTTAAAATAAAATATTCGAAAGCTGATTATATCTGAAATTGTAATCTATAATTCTTATATCTTAAAACAACGTTAGTCTGTTTTATACGGTATTGTGTTTTTAAGGCATTGTACGAAAATGAATGTAACCATTTTTTAAAATGGCCTTTGGAACGATTTTGGGTGCTTCTATAGTTGATACTAATGAAATCAACATAGACATTTTTTAATTGAAAATCAATAATTGTTCCTTTCTAATTAGTTAAGATTGTGATTAATTGAAATTATCCTTATATACGACATTTAAGACAAAGCCCGAACTATATATACATACCAAATTTATTTATGTCGCATCAACGAGTTAATTTTTACCAAATTTCAAAAACCAAATGTAATCTTAATTTACCAAATTAAAATGAGATATTTTAATACTCTTCCGCCAGTTATAATAATAAAGTCGTGATAGGAAAACGTAATTAATAAAATAATAAAATTGTATTAATCCTTGCATCAATGCAGTTTTCATTGGTTGTCAAGTTTTTCAACACACAACTTAACAAAAAAATTCCGAGATAAAATTTCAAAATTTGATGCAAAACGAAATAAGCGAAAAAGTAATTAAAATATTAACAGAAAATACGATTCCAAAACTTTTTGACAGTGCGTCAGCGAGGTCCTATTTTAACTCGTCCTTTCGTCTGTTTGTTTGTTACGCAGTCATGACCAAACCCGTTTTTCAAATTTGAAAGGAATGTTCCTTTAAATCATTAAAATCGAAGTATGTTTTTTTTTTTTTTGCGAGGTCTAATGTTCTCAGACCTACTAGTGACCTAATAAAAATAACATAGATTTAGAGACTAACAGATATAATTCCCCGCACAGGAACTCTTCCCAATTGGAACTGTCTACCACCCCTTTCATTGTATTAGAACATAACCAAATGTATCCTTCCGCGAAATGTAAATCTTTGTAAACCGTTTCACTCTAATCAGAGAGCAAGTAATCCCCGGCTTGGCCGGTCACGTAAATTCAGCTCCTCATTAAATTAATATTTAAATGTTTTCATCCTGAATTCATTTCTTAATAACACGGAAATGCTAATCCTAGCTTGAAAGAAGTCTTGTTAAAAGACTACTATAAACAAGCGAGTCATAAATAAATATTTCAAATAGTTTTTATATTAACATGCAAAATTAAATATTTAACATTATAATTATACAAGTGAGTCTAATAAATACAAGGACACAATTCGAAATTAAATTAGAGAAATTAATTATGTATAGTGGTTTTAAATAGTAAAAGTTTAAAATATTAATAATTTTATTTTATAGTAATTCTGCATTATTTTTTTTATTGTAAAACTGTTTTGTCCATAACCTTCTCTAAATATATAAAGAAGAGTCTGTGGGTTAATTTTTTATGAATAGCTACAGTTTTATTCAGAGCTTGATGAAATTTAGAACACTCGACCTTTAAAACAAGAGAAAGATCACTGTCTATATGATATTTCGAAAACCACCCTCAACCCCCCTTGTCACCCCTTAAAGCAAAAATAACTTCTTACTAAAACCGCCAGATTGCGCCACGGTGAAGAAATTGGCGAACACTCTGCGCAAACCTCAGAGAAACGCAGGCACAACCGACTGTGTGGAACAGTCGCCTTTCCTTTGGAGATATATCTTTTACAGGAACATAAATGATAAAAAAAAGTACAAAATCTTTATCAATAAAAGCATAAATATCTATTTAGGTTCGACGCGAGAAAGAAAAGAGTCTGTGTTCCCGTAAAAAGACAATTTTTCCCACAGACATTTTCTCCTTCCCATTTTCCCCAGATACAAAGAGAAAAAAAGAGCTTCGCTGCCACATTTTATTTTTCCTCTTGGAAAAAGGCGAACGCAAACGAGACGCAAATAACGAGACCGTTGCCAAAAAACGTTGTACTAATATATTCGTCGCTGAAATGACGACCCCCCCCCCCCCCCCCCCCACACCCATCCTTTCTTCCCATTGATTCGGGGGAACAAGTCGAATAGTAGTAAGCCCAGGGTCTGGGGTGATACTTCAGCAGCATCGTCAATATTTGAGAAGTCTTCTTCGCAAAGGAATATGAACGCGATATCTTGTCTGAATACTTCCGCAAGGTTGCCAACTTCGGCGATGGTTAAACCGCCAAAATAGAGGGGGAAGTCGCCAAATTGAAGCCTTCACTGCAAAGTGGGTCTCGGGAGCCCCAATCCAGGACAAACCCATTCTTAATGGGACATCGTTTTTTCAGGCCCCAAACGTCTCATAAAAAGATATTTTATTTTGAGACATTTTTCGATTAGAAAACGTTGGGGTATATTTTAAAAGCTATATTAATTGAAATAATTAAAAAAATCGGGCAGAAGCAGGTGGCACTGCACCGTAAGGTTTGGTTCAGGAATACCGTTGGGCCCCACGCAGTACAGAGGTCAGTGGATAAATGGCCAATCTGGCCGTCCTCTACACGATGACAAGTCATTTATCTCCAAGGGTTAATTAATTATGAAAGAAGAAAAACGGAAATTTTTTGACAGGAATGTGTTGGCTTTATCCTGCTGTGAAAAATACTATTTTAATATATTCTTCCTACACGCCAACATTGGCGCCGTTTCTTCCATCTTAGCATCCCTGCTTGTTGAACAACCCA
The DNA here is from genome assembly GCA_963932185.1 of Troglohyphantes excavatus. Taxonomy (NCBI): domain Eukaryota; kingdom Metazoa; phylum Arthropoda; class Arachnida; order Araneae; family Linyphiidae; genus Troglohyphantes; species Troglohyphantes excavatus. The sequence goes on from OZ010678.1 coordinate 62,055,411, forward strand.
GGGGCTGATGGGGATAAGTCCTCCCGGCGGGCTGTTTTGCGAGTGGCGAATATTTTTATGATGGGGAAGAAGAGACCCAAGTTATGATTGAACGGATTGTGTGCATAGAAGACACACGTGATGATTAGGGGGGGGGGAGCTTGCTGAAAGTTTATTGCACAGAAAAGAAAGTATGTAAGTTATGTAACGAAGAGACTGGATGTCTGATCAATGTATCTGTTTTGCATGAACAGCAACAAGCACATTCCCATGCATGCTTAACCAATTTATGGTTTCTCACTAGCTTTCTGTTGTAGTGCATGCGATTTCGGATAATAGAAGAAATGTTTTATGCATACTATTCGATATCAGGTATGCATTTCTTATGCACAATTACAGGAACCATGCACAAATATACTTTATAAATGAGTCCAAGTTTACGTGTCTATCAATGAAATCAGGGAAGGATGTTTGAGAAACTCGATTTAGTAAGATATACAAATAATAATAAATATTTTTGGTAAGGTAAGATGGACACGAGTGCAATATTCTACGTCCCTCTGTCTATTTATTCGTTAAGCTAGGGCCACACTTACGTCCATCGTAGCCGAATAGCCAATGGGAAATAGTTGCCTCCAATGTTTGCCTCTTTTTGAAGCACAAGCGGAATAGCCTAGCTACACACTGGCCCAATGTTCTTTGGCGAACATTGGTTTGCAAAACAATCTCCGAAGATATTACCGCCCAATTATTTTGCGGTAGGTAATAAAACAGACATTATTGAACTAAATTGTAATATACATATTCTAACTGTTGACATCACTTGAAGACAAAAAAAAAGCACATGCGACATTACGATACGAGACAATAATTGATCGACCCGTGTGTGGACAGACGGATTGGGAAGGAAGGGGGGGCTCCCTTCATTTGATGTTGGGAGGTCTTGGTCGTTCTTCGAACAGCCTACCGATGAATTCCATCCTCAACATTCCATCCTCTTGCATTGCCCGGGCCCGGATATGCATCATTCGGCGTCCATAGAAGAGTATGAATTTGTGGGGCCTCTAACAAGCAAAGTGATAAAGAGTGCACTTGAGATGAAACTGGAATAGTATACACTAAAGAAAAACGATACAAATATATAGAGCAAAATAAATTGGTAATTTCATAACATTAAAAGTTTTATTATTCTAGGTAAAATAGATTCCGAGTTCTATAGAATTAATCAAGTTTTATGTACAGTAAATGAAGGACAGATAAATTTAACTATTTAAGTTTGATATTCGTGCAATAAAAATTTCCGATGACAATGTTTTTTTTAAAGAAACAACTAATAACATCTCCGAATGAATTCAAATAAAGTAGAACCTGTTTATAACGGACTAATGTGGGGTAAAGGTTGTCCGTTTTATAAAAATATTCTATTCTAAATATATATATATATATATATATATATATATATATATATATATATATATATATATATATATATATATATATATATATATATATATATATATATATATATATATATATATAATAAAAACAGTCTTTAATATAGGTTGAATTGAAAAAGACGTGAATGTATATACTGCATTCATTTTTAGAACAAGAAAAGGTTCTGGTTCATGTTGATTGTAGATTTAATTGTTTGAAAAAATAATTTATTTTTTGCTTAGTTTATTTGCAGTTTATATTTTGAGTTAACGCTTTCAACCATCATGTATTTAGTGCACTAGAAGTTTGGCTTTTGCCGACGGCAAATGGTTACCATTCGTAAAGCTAACAAACGCTCCTTGCTTATTTAACTGTCCGGCATAGTTTTTTCGGCTTTAGAAGTTTGTGTATTGTCAGATTTCTCTAAAAAAATAACTGGTCTAAACTGGTTATAAATATGGCTTAACTGTTAACATTAATTATTAATCATAACATTATTTTTTTTTAAATTGATCAACAGTTTAAAAATCTGAACTCAAAGAGTTCGATGTTTAATCTTTGATTAGAAATGCAAAACTAGTCAAATAAAAATAAGCATCTTTTATCATTATTACAAGTTTTTTAACTGTCTGTTATAAGCCACGTTGGTTATAATGAGGCTGTTCTAAACATGGTATTCCCCAAATTTAGGGAGTCTCAAATTGCGGGGCTCTAAGCATGTACTTTGCTTGCCCATAATGGAATGGCCACACCACTCGTCCATAATCAACCTTGGAACGAATCGATCCAGGATATGGACAGTGTGGCCCTAGCTTTAGTGAACAACCAGTATCCCAATGGTATAGTTCGCTAACGAATTAATGGACAGAAGAGCGAAAGAAAACGAACGAAAAAGAAGAGAGCAGACGATCCTTTTGTGCGCGCTCTCATTCGTGGCTGAAAGCACCTCACTCTTCCTAGTCACACAGCTTCCATGGGGGAGGGGGGCAGCGGGATTAAACTTCCCAAAGACTCTCGCATACAAGTGACAACATATGATGGATGAGTTTAGTTGTCCTCCCTCCTTCTCCGTCGCTTGTTGTTTATGGCGAAAGTGGGAAGAGGACTCTCGGGAGAGGGGGGGGGGGGGGGGCGTCCTTTCTGCCCGTGTGTGCGTGCGATGGGAGAAAATAACAACCTTCGCTTCAATCTGGTGTCGAGACTTTTTTGTTGTTGTTGTTCTTGAAGAGAATGTTATTGGTTTGGAAAGGGAAAAAAAATTAAAGATTTTAACTGAAGATGTGCTTTTCCCATAAAAATTCTATCAGTTTCGAAAAGTATATGAGAATGGTGATGGCAACAAGTTTTACTCTTAGGTGAAATGAGGCGTCTCGTCTCAAACCCCTCAGATAAATCTACATTGTCGCCAAATAGTTTTTCTTTTATATTTTTCAAACTATGAAATACACTGCATCACCCTGCAAAGCGGTATTGACCCAAACTGTCTGAATCCAGTCTAAACATGCATTCAAGTAAGAGGCTGTCTATCGTTTTTGGCATCTCCTGTAATATTTACGAAAATGAATCCATCAGGTTTTGAAACTAGACAGCACAAATATCCCGATCCATAAGCATCCATTGGATTTCTAAAATTCTGTAACGTTTTTTAAAGATATTAGAAATATTGCATCAAGAAACGTCTTAAAAACTACTTCCAAGACTTAAACGGGTCTTTCTTTGTAGCTTAGTCGATGGCGCAGTGGACCTTGGAACAATATGTGGTGGGTTCACTGTTAAAAATAGGTACTCGAAAATCAGTAAAAAGTACCCTTTTTAAGTACATTCGATGCTTATAATGGCTCCATAATTACATCATTTTGGGAAAGAATTTCAAAAATGAGTTCAATGAGTAAAAATGAGTGGATGCATAGGCAGCCTTCATAAATCACTTTCAATAAATATCGACAATTACAACCAAGTTTTACCGAGAATTGAACCCAAGGATAGTGGAGACTATATATAAAAGGTGTGCTGGTTCTCGCGCTTCCAGACGGAGAGCGGGGTAAAGTATTCTTTTGACGTCATAATAATGCCTCCGACTTATGTGGGCGTGTCTAATGCTCTCATATGTATAGCCGTTTTAGGAGTAAGCTATTGACAAGGAGTACTTAATTTAACAAGAATTCTTGTTTTTAACTAATCATGAATTTATTTAAAAGAAAACAGTTAAAATTTGCTTCAAAAAACAATTTGAATCGAGTTTGCAGAGTTGTTTCGTTAAAAAAATATTTCGAATCGATTTGAACCAATCGTTCTTGACGTGGTGCCATCTATTCGTTTTTTTGTGAACTATTTAAAAGTGATATCGTTAATTTCATTTAGAATATGTTAAATTTTAAGAGTTTAAATTATATTATAAGGATTGTATTTAGTAGGTAAAAATCGCAAAAGAGTTGCTTAATAAATTAAGCGTATTAAAATAATATTAGCTACCACGAGAGCTTGTCCATGAATTTTGAAAGAGTAAAATGGGAATCGGAACTATCATGTCAATGCATTTGTATTGGACATATTAAATGGGTTACAATTTCAATCAAATAAAATACGGGGAAATAACAAAACAAGGACGGATTAATAGTGAAGCTACCTGAAGACAATTATTTACAGATATTTACATTATTTTTCTAATTAAAAATTAAATCACCAGTTGTTACCCAACCGGGGATCAAACCTAAGTAGCAATACTTGAAACACACAGCCAATGAGAATGATCAAAAACCCATAGTAAGGCGGAGCTAAAATGACGTCAAAAGAATACTTTCCTTGCCCCTTTCAAAAAGCGAAACACGAGCACACCTTATATATATATATATATATATATATATATATATATATATATATATATATATATATATATATATATATATATATATATATATATATATATATATGGTCTTCACTATCCTTGAATTGAACCAAGATCCTCAGTAACGCAAATAATTCTGTTGAAATAACTCAGTTTTTATTCAAGAAATTGATATAAAATAATGTAGAAAACCATCTTCTGAACAACCATTTTAAGTTTTTCAGGTTTTATTAAAATTGTTTGAACCGAAGGCTAGATTAGCAATATTAAATCACATTGCTATTTTGAGAAAGTACTTAAATAGTGCGTGGTCGCTCACGTACGATGCCATTATACTTTAAGGGATTGCTCACAGCAACGCGGGGCCGAACAGCTGGTCCACTGTCAAAAGAAGTCACTTTTTATTCATGGGGGAGAACCTACAAATTCCACGAGGCATCGTGCAGCAGCAGCCTTTTGGTGAATTGTAAATTAAGACGTTTGAAAGATCGAGGCCCAGCAAAAGAAGAGCCGTAAAACCCGAGCCGGACACGCCCTCCCACGGCCCATTTGCACCGAGAACGACCTCATAAATAGGGGACACTAAAGTCGACGCTTTAAATTTAGGATGGTCTTAAAAATGTCCTTTCCATGCTTCCGAAAGAAGGGGGAGAAAGAACGGGGGGAAGGGGGGCGTTTCTTCATAAGGCTGCTTTGTGACCGTTTTATGCAAGTTCGTTCGTTGAAAATGTATAGTAATTATGTGTTTTTGATGATGATAAGTGTGTGTGTCTTAAACCCAGTAAGTATATTAACTCATAAAGAACGTTTCTTTTAATGGGCGATTCCGAAGTTTGATTTTCCTGAAATTCAATTGTTTCACGTTATTGGGAGGAAAGATATTTCATTTGACTGTGACTATCAAATGAGAGATTATCTCATAATTATTATCATTTAAAGAAAAGTTTGAGTTCCATTATGTTTACCCATATGAAATATCCTAAACAAAAAAACAAGGGTTGGTTGGTTGTATGGGGTTCATTGGCACAATAGCCAAAGATGGCCAAGCTGCGCCACCAAAAAAACAAGGGAGGGAAGGTTTTGAAAATAAATTTTTGCATTAGTTTGTAAAGTAGTTAGTAGTCTGTATATCTAACAAAAATTTAGCTGAACATTATTTCGAATAACGGGACAGAAAATAGCTGCCCTACAACTTTAACCTTTTTCTCTCCGCTGTTTTATCACAGTATCAGTTTTTCCATTTTGGCATCGTTTCGCGAGAGTACACTGTTAAAAATTCGGTACACTGTTAAAAACCAAAAATCCTTTATCGGAAAAAAGCGGAGGTTTCACCGATAATTGGTTTAATCTCTTTAACTGCAGCCGACATCTTTCGCTGTCGCTACATCAACAAGCCGAAATCACCTCCAAGAAATACAATTACGAACAAAGACCTCCATGGCCCAGTGGATAAAGCCGTTCAGCTATGAATCAGAGGATTCCTAGTTCTAACCCGATCGAGTGACAAGTTATCATCTTGCGTTCGGAGGGTTGCCAGCTTCGATACAAAAATACCACTAAAATGCCAAGAAAATTAGAATTTTGAGTTTTATGCAACGTTATGAGTTTTGGTGCAACGTTTTACTACTAAACCATACGTGGTAGCACCACAAAATGGTGAAACTAAGCACCAAATGTTGGTTGCAGCTAAATGGGTACCAAAGTTTGGTGCAAGTTCGTAATAATTTTTAATAGTACAGCTAGCTATAAATTAAACAAGGTCTACATTTAGGAAAATTCAATGATCTTGTAAGGTCAATGAATCTTCCTAAATGTAAACTTTGTCGCTTAGTCAATAATGCTAATGTTTATTTTTTTAATTAACCAATTAGGTCTTTCAAGGGATAATGTTAACACTTTGAACACCCTTGCCTTCCCTCAGGCAACCACATAACAGTCAGTTATTTTAGTTATATTCTTTCAAATAAAAGAGAACGGCATTATCTTGTTTTTATAAACAAAAATCGCTCAAACACATCTTTTACGTTTTTTCAATTAGTTCTCTTGCAAATCCAAAACAGATTTGTTTTACTTTATGTGCCCAAAAAATTCAGAAGAAAATAACAGAAAGAGAAATAACTGTTCCGTAGGATGGACGCAAATGTCAAAGATGCTCTTGGAGTGCAAAAGGATAAGGAGCCAACTTACAAATGAGTAGACACAGACTTTAGGAAGGGAATAATCCGTGAGACGCCACATTCCGTGAAGGGGCGGAATAAAGTGCATTTTAAGCAGCCTCTCGATGCGAAACCGAGACGAATTAACATCCCCCCACTTTGCATGTGAATGCGGCGGGAGAGGGGGGGAGACGCGAGACTGGCCACGCACTGGCAACTATCGGACAGGCAACTGAACTATTTAGTTGCATGCATTTAAAACAATCAAATTCTTTACGCTCAGGGAGCCCCAGTTGCTCAGTTGGTAAGGCGTTCAGCTACTAATCAGAGGATTGGTGGTTCGAATCCATGAAAGGGACTTGACATAGAAAAGTAAAAAAGTAGTGATCTTGCGATCGGAGGGTTGCCAGCTTCGCTACAAAAATACTAGAAAGTCGTCCAGAATATCCAACAAATTATACTGGCGTGTATACGGGACTGGTGCACGATACATCTGATCGGGGTCCAAAGTCCCGACGTCTATTGAAGGCGTTGGGTGCCAGTTCAGGTGGTTCCTCGTCATCTGATCATGGTTCTAAAATAACGAGGTGCATGTATGAATGTGTGTGAATGTGTATGTGTTCCCGGGTCTTTCCTTCGAGATTAACCACGAACCGTCGCCAATATCCCACTGTGCAGCTCTAGTGCGACGTTAATTAACAAACCAACCAACTTTACGCTCAGTCGGCAATTATCGCACATTAAACTAGCGGAAAAAATAACCTATCGCTCGATACCGCGCTAACAACTTTGGCAAATAATCGACACATTTTGCGATTTTGTGTGGTTTTGGCGATTTATCTTTACTTTGGCAATTTCGAATCAGAAACGTGGCATCCTTGAATCGAATACAATTAAAATAATCCCCGGAAATTAAATTTGCTTGCTAATTAATATTGCTAAATGATTTTTTTAGTCACTCACTTAATTAATTATCGCTGATTAATTATCGTTATAGCCTGAAACATAAAGCAAAGAGCAGTTATGCAAAGAAAAGAGATTCAAAACAGTTTCGTTTCTCTCATCATTTGGGGTAATTGAGAAGAAGTTCTGTTTTGAGTTTCCAATATAATTAAGTTGCGCATACACTCGAATTTTTTTCTGTCTCAGACGAGAACGAATCTCATCATATAATAAGTATAATATAAGCATCCTTAGCGGGATTGTAAAAAATAGTGGCGTTTTTTAAAGAAAGGTCAGTTTTTAAGACTTTTATTATAAAAAAACGCTTTTATTGGCATTAAAAAAATTTAATCATATGATACTTATGTTATCATGTCCATCGATTTTATAAAACAGGCATATCTAAATACTTAAAATGTCTTTAGTATAAAATTATACAATTATTATTACTTTAATACACAACAAAATATTAAAAATTTAGTGTAAGCTAAATATTATTATATTTCTATTTTACATTTTCAACTTTGAGAACAAAGTTATTATTTGCCTGTAGTAAAAAAAATATTCTATAACACTACTTTGCTAAAAACGTTACTAATTTGCTTGTTACAAATTTAAGTTGTTCAATCAAGTAATAATTCAATTAAGTAATCAAATTTAGTCGTTACATTGAAGAAAGAAGTACACGATACATTGACAAGTGTTGCATGTAAATTTTCTTAACCCTCCTGGCCAGGATGCTCATGTATCACCATATTTTTTTTTATAAATAAAAGTATAATTACGTTAATTATCACGTGGCGCATTTCTGTACTAGTGTATTAAATATAAACATGTATTTTTGTAATTAAAACATTTTGTATGTATGTATGCATTTAAAATTGCAATTTAAGTTAAGTTCTTTGGGAAAAAAAGTCCGAAATCAGCCGGTCGTATGGTGCGGATTTTCCGGTATCGGGTTTTTAATTGAAAAACTTATAAACTCAAACATGAGTAAAATACCCTTTTTGAGTACATTCGAAGCTTAAAATGGATCAGAATACATGTTTCGATTTTGAAAAAAAACGTACTCAAAAATGAGTACAAATTAGTAGATGCTTACCTTCATATCTCTTTCAAAAAATATCGACAATTGCAATAAAGCCTTACTGGGAATCGAACCCAGATTCTCACCGCAGTTAAGTGCCTTCTTCTTTAAACTACCAGGGCAAAATTAAGAAGTTATAAATAGAAAAAAAAATTTAAAAAAAGGTGTGCCAAAAGAATGGGAAGCAAGATAATTGAGTTACAATAACTCAGTTCCAATTTAAACAATTGACATAAAAAAAAATTTAAGACCATCTTTTGAGAAACTATTTTAAGTTTGTCAGGTTTCATTAAGATTGCTTGAACAGAAGCCGGGATTAGTAATATTTAATCACATTGATCATTGAGAACTTAACTAACATTTCAGTACGTTATCGCTTTTTTACGATGCAATTATACTTAAAGAAAAACGAGTAGGTTCAGGTACTGATTTGTAAGCACCTTTTCCTACAGTGAAAATTGAAAATTTGAATATCTACGCGGACTTGACAATTTGTAGCGATCTCGTAATTAGAATAATTCCGGATTCGTTCCTGAAAATTTCGTCTAAAAATATCCACAATTTTATCCGCCGAGTATAAGGGACTGTTGCACATTAAATCTGATAGTGTTTCACTGTCCTGACGTTAGGTCGAAGTTCCAGCTCGTGTGTTGCCGTCGTCATCTGACCGTGGTTCAAAAATACAAAGCAGTGTTCCGGGATCTTTGCTTCGAGATAGACAACGAACAGTCACCAATAATCCACTGTGCAGCTCTAGTGCGACGTAATATTCAACCAACCTTTCTGGTCGTTTTTCACACAAAGGTCTCCATCGAGTTCCGTTCCAACAGGAGATAGACGAACCCTTTCTATCCCGCACTCCCAGCCGCCCGTTTACAAATTTATAGGATAAGACCCAATTGTTTCCACGGTAACTATTTCCGAGAATAGGTAGCGTAGAGCGCAATCAGTTGGCGCAGTGAAAATTTTGCGTTCATTTGTAAATAACAGTGGAACATTTTAGAGTCGCATACGAACAATTGTGCAAAGAAATCAGTTTATTTTTGTTCAAATGCATAATTGTCTATTTGTTTGTTAATAAAGTACATATTTTTAACCTTCATGAAACCTGATGGTTCAACTTGAAAATGGAATGCTTTAAAAATTGCTCCATTGACCCTTTATGGTGCTCCATGGAAGCTTTTCATTTTAGAAATGGGAGATTGTTGTTTGTTTGTTTAATTAACGTCGCACTAGAGCTGCACAGTGGGCTATTGGCGACAGTTCGGGGCCTATCTCGAAGGAAAGACCCGGGAACGATGCCTCGTATTTTTGAACCATGGTCAGATGACGAGGACAACACCTGAGCTGGCATCCGTAGCAACCTCAATAGGCGTCAGGACATTGGACCCCGATCAGAGTTATCATGCACCAGTCCCGTATACACGCCAGTATAATTTGTTGGATGTTCTGAACGATTTTCTAGTATTTTTGTAGCGAAGCTGGCAACTCTCCGATCGCAAGATCACTACTTTTTTACTTTTCTTTGTCAAGTCCATCGCACGGATTCGAATTTCCAATCCTCTGATTAGTAGCTGAAGGCGTTCAGCAACTGCTGCTCAGAAATGAGAGATCCTATAATTCTGCCAAGTAGATGACTAAAAACACGATTTAAAAGAAGAAAAAGAAATTTTTTACAACGAAAAATTGGAAGTGAAAGGGTTAATACCCAAATGACAAGAAATATTTAACCAGAGAAAGATGGCCGAATAAAAAAGAAATTTCCGATTGGGAAATTCGGAAGAGGAGAGGAAGGGTGGGTGCATCGGCGGGTGTCAAACTTGTCAGTGAACTCTCGTCACGCCACTTGTGGTTCGAGATTACGCCTCCCGCCTCCTCCACCTTCCATTCTTTTTCGCCTCATTCGGACGAGGAGGTGGATCCCCGCCTCTTTCAGGAAAGGTTGTCTTTAATTCCTCCAGAGAGAGGGGGAGGTTTTCATTTCCTATAGAATGTTTGAAGGTGAGGATTTTTTTTTTAATTCTCCTTTGGAAAAAAAAAAAATGAGGTTTTTTCTGATGGGTGCGATGTTCCTCGACATCGCGCAAAAATAACAAATCTCTTTAAATTCTGAAAATGTAGATTTTTTTTTATACTTGAAAAGTCTTTAAAATCTGCTACATGGGGGGGGGGGGTATCAGGAAAGAAACACCCCACACCCTCAACCCTGATTAGGAGCATTGAGCTTTTCCGACACGGTCGATTACTCGCGTGACTTAAGACCAAGGGATCCGTGGTTCGTATCCAGCCGTCGATATTTGAAATCATTTTATTTTTTTTCATAAAATAAATTTTGTAAAAAAAAAAATTTAGTTTGACGAAATATGTAATCGGAGCATTAAGCATGAATCTTTTTCGACAAGAACGACGAAAGTTTTCAAAAATGAGATTTCATTTTTTACGATGTCTTACGCTTTCAGCATTGATCCATTTCGACACTGTAATTCTATGGCAAATAGAACAAAGTGTTAGCAACTTATATGATGTACAGAGTTGTCTATGAATGATATGTAGTCTATTTCCATAATTGTTGTGTAATTAATTATTTTAACACAAAAAAAAATATTGAGCTCATAATGTCGTTTATTATTGCAGTGATCACTACTCCTAATACTGCTACCTGGACTAGAGTCATTTTTTTTAACCTAATAGATAACGTATCGGCGTGGCATGGGAAAGGTCCCCAGTTCGGTAGACCACACTTCGCTTCACCATTATTTGTAAACAAGGAATATACAAGAAGTTTCAAACAGAAAATATCGCTTTTGATTACATACCATCGTATCGTTATTATGAGAGTTATTTTTAAATGAGCCACAACAAGCTGTATTGAAGCACGGTTAAAAGAGTTTACGTCAGTGGGTCCAAACTCGTAGTACGTGGACCACTCGTGTTCCGCGAAAGTTTGAAGTGGTCCGTGGAAATATTTTCAATTACAACATTACTTCATTACTTTTGTTTTGATAGCACAAAAAAACAGGATTGTATAAAATTTATTAATTTTTAAGAAAAACATCTAAATAGAAAATAAATTTGATTTGCTGCAAAGAACATATAATTTATTTTATTACAGCAATGGATAGAAATATAAGTTTTATTTGTCTTTTTGGAATAGTTATAGTTTCTATTTCTATTGGTAATACTTTTAGGTTGTGAATTTATTTTTATAGATTAACAACGTGCTTTTGAAATGTAAAAAATACTAATGGGGTTTCTATTTTCTTCTTTGAAGTTGTGATACTTTTCAATTTTGATATACATGTAAATTGACATATTTGCATTACCTCCTCCAAATATATAAATTTACATATCAAAGATGATGAATGAAGATATCGCTTAAATTATTAGAGTGACTGTTTGAAGACAGGGGACTTTCAATAAATTGATATGCCGTATTAAAAAATTATTTAATTTTAAAATTAGTAGAATTATTTGATAATAAATTTATTTACAAAATAAATATTTCATTATAATTGTAGCTTGGAACCAAGAACGAGCTATAATTTTTAGTTTGAGAAAAATGGTTTAAAAATTTGAAGCTCTTGCAATGTTACGGACATCATGGAATTGTTCGATTTCAATGATTTAGAGAAGATTAACGACATTTATTTCCATTTCATTAAAAAGTTAAAAATTTATAAACTCAAAAGTTTAAAAATAAATTTTAATTGACATTGGTAGTTCTTGTTCCAAGTCGTACGGATATACATGCAGTGTATTTAGAATATTCAGTACGTGAAATGTATTGTGTTCTTGGAGTATAGTGGTTCACGATTTGGCGAATTTTCGACTCAGTGGTGAATGACCCACTAGAGGCTAAGAACCACTGCTTGACTCGAAATGTCATTTCAGTAGATTATAGAATTATGAATTGGTCAGCTAAGGAAGAGTATATCGCCATCAGAAGATAAACTGGCTGAAACTCCTGACACCGCAGGTCCCATCCGCACACGTCCCGTAGATGCTTTGTTCTGCTTTAGGATTGTTTCATAGGCATCGGTGCCTTTATTTACCTACTAGCTGTAGTGGCCACTGGACTCTAACTGTAACTGCTGAAAGGCTCAAACCTTGTTTCCTCTACGGGCGCGTTGAAACCAATTGAAAGCTGCCATACTGTGGCCCAACATTTTTTAAAAAATGATTTAGTGGTGTTTTTTATTACCAAAGCATTGTAGAAGTATTAAATATATATAAATATTATATTTTCTTCTTATAGAATTAATTTTTATATTGCCAAACAGATAGTTTTTGCTCTTGCATTTTTAACTACTTCTACTTGCAAATGACTTCCTATTTTAATAGCAGATTACATTTAAAATGGAATTGAAAATAAAATTAAAAAAACTTACCCAAAAATAATATATGTCGGCGTATTTTAACAAGAAAAATATACGAAATATTGCGGTATCAAGAAAAGTGTGCCCCATCATGGCGGCCTCCATATCGGCTTCAAGTCAACAAAATGTCTTGCCCTATCCAGAAGTTACAGTTAGAGATCAGTGGTAGTGGCCGACGTTGCTCGAGCTTTAAGTATTGTTGTCCGATTTCTTCGCCGTGGCGCCATATTGAGTATTAAGTAATTTTTGCTTAGAAGGGTGGAAAGAGGGATGGGAGTGGTTGTTCAAAATCCAATGTAAACAGTGAATTTCCTGTTAAAATATTAATGTTGTTTTAATATTAAAAATAACGTTTCCATGCATAAAATATGATAAAGTTTAAACTGTATCACTAATAAAATATAAAATAATAAAATGTACATATTCATGTGCACGTCATAATTGACCAATCACGGACCCCCTCCCCCCCCCCCCTACTCACTATTAGGCCCCAAAGTGGGAACAAAGTTAAGATGCACTTTGGTAAATCTTCCTTTCGCATCGCATCGTGCGTCATCCATTATGCATCGAACAGCATCTCCGAGATGATCTAATGGCATCTCTTCCATGTGGCCGAGTTGTTGCGCAGACGATCTAAAGTGGTCCACCCCCGAGGGATTCTTCCTCCCCTTTCCATCGAGAAAAGGGGGCGGCCGCAGAAGTGAAAGGATCTTTCGCTGCCACTTACTTTCGGCCCCTTTATGCGTTATTTGTGGTTTCACGTACTTTTCCTGCTGCTTTTCTTCTGCGAATCTTGGGGCTGCGATCTTTTGGGTGGTTCTGTTGAAGGTTGGGGGAGAGGAATGCAGGGGGGGGGGGTATTCTTCTATAGTGTGGAATGGGCAACGCCTTCTGTTATGAATAGGAAATGAACTCGTCTTTTCTTGGAACTACGGCCAGCACCGGCAACTATCAAACATGCAACTAAACTATTTGGTTGCATGCAATTGGATAACTAAAATTGTATCCGCTCAATGAGCAGCTTTTAATTGCTGCAAAAAATATCCTTTCGCTTTGAAAAATAATCGACAATTTGTGACTTTTCACCTTCCTCTTGGCGACTTGACAGCCCTGAATGGGTTGCAATTGAATAATTTGAATCTGTTAGTGAGTGAGTTTTAAGTTGCTCAGTTGATTATTAGTAATGGTGGAAAACACCCAAAATAAAAAATGTGATAAGTAAAATAAAAAATAGCAGTAATTGTCATTAATTTGAGTTATTTGATTAATTTACCAGCTAACTTAAGAACATTTCTGCGTAACAAAAACTACTTTTTTTCATGTAGGTGGATGGGTAAGAAGGGTCATCAGGGAAGGGGGTACTCACGAGAAGTTTTATCAAGGGGTATGCGACAGAAAAAAAGATCGAGAACCACTCTTCAGCTGGTAATTAGCGGGTAATGGATAACGCTGCGGCTGCTGCTGCTATCAATAGGAATGAAAGAACAACGTTATCCAAGGACAACTATCTTCCGAATATGTTGCAAGCAAAGACGTTTTTACCTTAACCAAAAATGGTTTTGTTTAACCAACAAGACAGCAACTATTTAAACTTATTTTTCGTCAGGAAAATTATGTGTCCAAGCGTGTGAGTTTTTATTTAAAATTGTAGGCATATTAAAAAAAAAAAAAATTTAGAATTAGCATTTTTTTAAAAAAAATTGTGGTCACAGAAAGATTTGTAAATTTATCGAAAGAGTTCTGAGCTCGTTAACGGAGAGTTGCGATTTATTGTTCGTCTTCCAACGATCATTTTGACAGGCATAGAGGGAGCTGATCTACGCAAAATCTGGCGTGGTTCAAATGTCCTCAAGTTGATCGTAGTGTAGAAGCTTGGGGACGTTGGGATATTTCGGTATAGGCATATAAATTATATACAAAATGTGTTACTTGTTTATTCCTTTGTTTAATTAAACAGATTAAAATACTGCACAAGCGAATCGGTTGATGTTAAAAGCCGATATGTTACATAGACTTAACATAGCACATCTCCTAATTACATCTTTCAATTCATGTTATTTCTCACTCGACACCAACACAAATCGTTTGTGAATGCAAACATTTATACTTATAAATAATATGGAATCTAACCAAGTATCGCTCATTTGCTGCTTACATATTTCAACCGTTTGCACTTCGCTGTCATCGAAGCGGCAACATTGTAATATAATATAATAACTACGTTGTCAGTGCTGCGGTGACATCTAAAAACAAATTTGTATTTTTATACAGGGAGATATCGCGGGGTTATCTTCCACTAAACGGAATCGTACGCCAAACGTGACAATTTGCGCCAATGTTGTTTACACCTCTAAATGTTTACCATTCACAGAAAATCACGCTTTCGTTGATTGATTGACTGCCTCGATTATACCATTCGCTATTGTAAATACTCTTGGAGTAGCTGGTAGTAAAAATGATTTGGAGTTCAAAGGGTTAATTGTTTAGTGGTACAAAAGGAAACTTTTCTTCCATGTCTTCCCCATGGTTCGGTGCCATTATCAAAGTTATCGATTTGCAATCTGAGAAACAGCAGTGGAGAATATCGAATTTGTACCACTTTGTGCATCGCTTCTTGTTCCTTATTCAATTGCGCCATCTTACCCTCCCCCCCCCCCAAAGTGTGCTCACCGAGTGGAAGCAAATCAACCCCAAAAGAATTTTTATTTAAAAATCGGATGTGCCAGTGTCGCACAGTTAGCAGAAATTTCAGATGAAACGTCATTTCGGTAGATTATAAAAATAGGAATTAGTCGCCAATGCAAACATGCAACAGTAGAAATTATCTGGCTCAGTGTCCCAACCACGCTCTGAACGTTCTTAAATTCAAGATTTTAGACGCATCGGCGCAGTTTTCTTCATCGAGTAATTGGATTAATATATTATATTCTAATAAACGAAAGCTGTGTTTGCATCGCCGACTGCTTCCCCGTATAAAAGGCTGAAAATGTATAGATAAATTATATATAATATTTAATATATTTATATATATATGGAACAGTATCCAGCTAGCAATTAGAGATCGACTCGGGACGGACGGACGGAACAAAAGTTAAGCTGTAGCGATCTTGCGTGCGCAGAGTTGAAGGACTCGCTACTAAAAATACAGAAGTCGTCCAAAATATATCTTCAATTACCAGCGGTGTGTATATGAGACTAGTGCACGCTAAATCTGATCAGGTTCCAATGTCCCGACGCCTATTGATGTTCGTAGTTAGGTTTTGTCATTGTCATCTGACCATGGTTTAAAAACAAAGCAGTATTCCCGGGTCTTTCCTTCAAGATAAGCCCCGAACCGCCGCCCTTAGCTCACTGTGCAGCTCTAGCGGGACGTTAGTTCAACCAACCTTTCTGTTGGCTTTTCCAGGTGAACGGAGGAGTGATGACATCGATGTGGAATTTAAGGAGCTTTTCGGATCTCCTCGTCACCCCTCCCCCCCCCCCCCCCGCGACACTCACAATGGGGGGGGAGAGGGGTGGGGAACCGCGCAAATCCACCCGAGGACATCCACGAGTAGCTGATGCGAAGCGCGCTTCAGAGAAAAGCCGCCATCATTGTGTCGAATGGAGACGCGATTAACGGACCTTTTCATCCCGAATCGAGAGTCCTTAATGCGATTTGAAAGTCGCTCTCGTCGGGGGGTGACCGTGGGACTTAACCCGATCACGTGGATGGGGGGGGGGGAATTCGACACTCGAAACGGGTGTTCGTAAACTGCATTTATGCCACTTTAACGCAGGAGAGATTGTTTAAGGATTTAATTTCCCAACAGAGGTCCCATTGTTTCGGGGCAAAATGGCGCATCGTGGTTAAATTCAACAGTGTTACTCTGAACTTTGCGTGGTTGCCACGGCTTACGCGACGACACGTCTCGAGGTAAAATTTCTAAACTTCGCTAAGCATCAGCATAAAAGCATTTCTCATACAAAGCGTTTACAGTTTTAATTGTTTTCATTCAAGGAGGTCGATGAAAATATTTTTATATTCCTTTAGGGTGGTTGGTTGGTTGGAGTTTTATGGCTCAAGAGCCAAATTCGGCTAAGCTGCGCCAATATACTCCTTTAGGATTTGCACCAATATTATTTAACTAAAATAACTAACTAACTAACTAAAACACACACACACACGCGCACACACACACACACACACATTTTCGTACATTAACAAACCCTTCAAAAGGTTATGCTGCTCTTTCCTAAGCCTAAAAGACGTATATTAATTTTTTTTTAAAGTTTTTTTTTGCTTAGTAATGTTTGTGATCTACCTGACATTTTTAAGCAAGGAGGCCAAATCTTACTTAGAAATAGTAGAAATTCCCTAAATTGAAAACACTTATCTCATACAACTGTTGCAATCCTAAAATGCTCAGTCAAAGGTCACAAGTTTCTTTTAGCTACACTTATTAGGCTTAGGATGTCAGTGTAGACGTCTTTAATACACAGGATTGTAAATAAACACTATGGCCCTTGTTGCGAAGTCAGACCATCTGTCTTCTTGTAATAAAAATCTAATCGTTCTTCTGGTAAATAAACTATCAGTATTTATAAGTTTTGTTACAATAGTAGCTATCTACTTCCATTTGTGGCTATCACAAATTTCTTAGAACTAGTTTTAAAGTTTAAATTTAAATTTAAAAAACAGTTAAAGGGATGATTCCCCGTTGACATTCAGTGCATCGCTTTTCCATTGCAGGCGATTCCAGTTCGCCGAACGTGTTCTGTAAAACGTGCTTTTCCTTTGTAGCCCATTGTGGGCTATGAAACACGCTTTCCACTTAATCTCGAACCCCAATCCACGCGAGATTGGACGCTTCTAAAAGAAAGTTGTCAATATTTTCTGCATTTAAAGGGTCGATATTTTATGTACTGTTGAAAGTCAACCGGTTCGACCCAACTACTCGTTGAATACAGTGCAGGATTCTAATTGATAATAAGACATCAAGTTCATAACAAGAATTTATTCTTCCTTGGGACGGACAGAAAGGCACAGAGATACAAACACTTCATACTTTCACAAGATCTGAAGAGCTACTAAAAAATATACAACTACATTACTCCATGACGTAACCGCAGCGGCCTCTGATTGGCCCGCTATTACGCCACGGGTTAATATGAATTCATGGTGTCGCAACATCCTCCCACCTTTTTTAGTGAAATGCCTTATCACTCAAAAACAAATAATTGCTGATTAAATATGTTATGGTTAAAACCATAATTGGTTAATTTTTAATTCCTCTTTTATTTAATTTAATTTCAGACTCCCCTAATTGTATTAATTAATTTATGTAATATTGATGTATCCTATTTAATTGTCAAACTTGTACTTGGGAACCTGCACTTTTGATTCCATTTAAGCCCAAACGTAAATTTCCCCCTTTTTCATAACCCCCTAAGAGCTTTTTAGTTGTAAATGGGGTGATAACCCCTGTCTGAAGTCTTTTCCACCCTTTTGGGTCCCCACATCGGCCTCTCCTCCTGTATCATGTTACACATCTGGGGTCTGGTATGTCAGTTTGACTTCGTGTTTTTGAGACCGTTTTACGTACTGGTCTGGAATTGTGTTTAACTGTAACCGAAGTTGTAATTTTAAATTCTCTGATTGGCTGAGAGGAAAATTGATGTGCTAGTTTTGAGGGATCTGGCAAGGAGGTTTTGGCGATTTATTGGGAAGCGCACCTTTTAACGAGACTTTTTAACGCATCTTTCGAAGCCTCAAGACGTACAGGAGTGTAGCTCCCGTCTTATAAACGCGGACCGTGTGTCCTTTTTCAAAACCCGATGGGTTAATATCGTGCAATAGCCGCCGATGCTGATGCGGGGTTAGAAGAAATATTTAACCGCCGCCACCAACCTCAACGATGCTCGAGAGTCGCCCATTCCAATAGATGTTGCCGGGTTAACTGCAATAACCCCAGCCACCCATCGACGTAGCACCCAGAGGGATGTTCCCGTCCTCTGCCGTTGCCTCTGATGTCAGCCCTGGACGCCTCCCCCATCACCCGTCAGGCCCGTGATCCTCGCCCAGAGAAGGTCCCATCCACCAACCACCTCTGAACTGGATTTCTCTGCTGGACGACCACCACTGGCTGACGCCCTTTGACCGATCACCTCTGAAGCTGACATCGGAGTTGACACTCCGTCGAAGGATGTGCGAAGTATCCCCTTTTTAGTCCACCTACCAAACTTGGACACTTTTAGTATGGCCGTAGCGGCTTGGCCATGTTTTCTTTTTTTTGGGGCACTCGTATTGTATTCGCCTTGATCTCCTGCCACATCTCTCTCGACGAAATCAGCTGAAGGTAGTAGTTTTTTTCGCCGATGGAGATATGTCGCGATGTTTGTTTACATTTGTGTTTGTGTTCTTTCTTTTTGTGTTTAGGGATTTAATTGAACTTTAATTTGTGTTTGAGGATTATTAATTGATTATCTTAAGTTTAATTGAGTTATAAAATTATTATTTTTGAGTTGAGAATTTGATAATTGGTTTGTTTACATACAGATTGGTTGTTTTAAGAGTTGTTTAAATTTTTGCCTTGATGAAGTGTTTTGACCCTTTTGAGTAATGTTTGTGGAACTGCCTAATTTTGAATTTAGAGTATATTTTTTTAAGAGTGAAGTTTAATTTTTTTTTATTGGAATGTTATTTTTGAGTAATGAAGTTTTTTTTTGAGTTAGGAATTGAGAGAGAAATTGCTTGGTGCAATGATGTGAGTTATGAGTTAAATTACCTTCAATAAATTTTAGTTTGTTAATTTTGTGATTGAATATTGTGTATTTTCTGGATATTGGTATTTTTGGTCATGTTATAGAAGTGTCTTAACCTAATCGTGTGATTTAACGTCTAATGACTTTCATACAACCTGGGACATTCATTTTCTATTGTTCTTTTGAACGTTTGACCACTTGCTGGTTTTGTTTTTGGACACTTTGAGGTTAAATTTGGGTAAAATAGTTGTTGGTACATTAAAATTGTATTTCTGTGTAGTAGAGAAAATAGTGTAGTGTACGCCCCAGAGAGGTCTCCTAGAAAGTAGAGAAGTACTACCTATTAAGTGTTTTTATCGTGTCATTGTATTTCTGTGTATTTTGTACTGCCATCGTTCCCCACTTTTTAAACTTGTGGTCACTTCACAAATGATCTTGAGTTGTCTTCGTGCCTGAAATTTTCTCCGGCTTGCCCAATTTACTTGTATTTAGATTTTTGCTGTGTTCTTTTTACTTATTGTATTCAATAGCAGCTAGGTCTGTTTCTGCGAGTAACTTTCCCCCTTCCAACTTGCGTTTACCGTGTGATTTTAAGCTGGTCTTGGGTCACATGTTTTTTTTTTTTTTGGTTGGTTGTTTGTTTGTTTTAACACACATTTAAATTTACCCTTCTTCCTTGCTCGCTTGAACTTTCCTGTTTGTGTTTGAATGCATTTATTTAGGTTTTTAATTTTAACAAGGTATTTTCTTACCTGTAAAACCCTTTGAGCTGGTTGTTTTGCTGTCATCTTTATTGATATGGGTTTTTCTAAACAAGTTGTTTACATTTGAAGTGTGGTCAATTACTTTTCTTCTTGGAGTGAGTTCTGATTTTTAATTGTTGTTTTAAAATTGTTTAGGGTTGCCATCCTCAGACTTAAATTGTTAATTCTCGGTTGATTTTAGCTTGTAACTATTTAATCATTTTTTAGTTTTAAGATCATTGTTGACTATCTGTAATAGCATTGTTTGATAAGATTGATTTGCTTGTAATTATTTTGCTTAAAACCTAAATTGCTTCAAGGACTCTAACTAAGCAATAGGTTGAATTTAATGTTGTATTTCTGATTTAATTAATTGTTAATTTATTTTAGTTACTGTAGGGCCTCTAATTTTAAGATGTTTGAGTTTAACTTTTAGATTTTCTCGTCCGGTTAAATCCCATTTGTCTTTGTTATGCATTGTGTGACCTTATTGTGTTAGTTTTTAAAGTTTTGCCATATTTGTGAACACCCCATGTAGGGGACGAAGATTTTTTGTGGGAGAGTCTGCTGCTGTTTACTTTCTGACTAGATCTGTGTTTTTATTCTTGTGAAAAAAAAGTTAATTCTTAACTTTTTTTTAAGAGGTACGCGTAGGGAATGTTATGGTTAAAACCATAATTGGTTAATTTTTAATTCCTCTTTTATTTAATTTAATTTCAGACTCCCCTAATTGTATTAATTAATTTATGTAATATTGATGTATCCTATTTAATTGTCAAACTTGTACTTGGGAACCTGCACTTTTGATTCCATTTAAGCCCAAACGTAAATTTCCCCCTTTTTCATAACCCCCTAAGAGCTTTTTAGTTGTAAATGGGGTGATAACCCCTGTCTGAAGTCTTTTCCACCCTTTTGGGTCCCCACATCGGCCTCTCCTCCTGTATCATGTTACACATCTGGGGTCTGGTATGTCAGTTTGACTTCGTGTTTTTGAGACCGTTTTACGTACTGGTCTGGAATTGTGTTTAACTGTAACCGAAGTTGTAATTTTAAATTCTCTGATTGGCTGAGAGGAAAATTGATGTGCTAGTTTTGAGGGATCTGGCAAGGAGGTTTTGGCGATTTATTGGGAAGCGCACCTTTTAACGAGACTTTTTAACGCATCTTTCGAAGCCTCAAGACGTACAGGAGTGTAGCTCCCGTCTTATAAACGCGGACCGTGTGTCCTTTTTCAAAACCCGATGGGTTAATATCGTGCAATAGCCGCCGATGCTGATGCGGGGTTAGAAGAAATATTTAACCGCCGCCACCAACCTCAACGATGCTCGAGAGTCGCCCATTCCAATAGATGTTGCCGGGTTAACTGCAATAACCCCAGCCACCCATCGACGTAGCACCCAGAGGGATGTTCCCGTCCTCTGCCGTTGCCTCTGATGTCAGCCCTGGACGCCTCCCCCATCACCCGTCAGGCCCGTGATCCTCGCCCAGAGAAGGTCCCATCCACCAACCACCTCTGAACTGGATTTCTCTGCTGGACGACCACCACTGGCTGACGCCCTTTGACCGACCACCTCTGAAGCTGACATCGGAGTTGACACTCCGTCGAAGGATGTGCCAAGTTCCACCCCCCTTTTTGTCCCGTAAAAGTAACTACAACAAATAAATCCAACCTTTTAGGGGGCTTAATCAACCTCCCGGACCTTGTAAACTGATTTTTTACTTTTTCCTCATCTTTGGTTGGGATAGACGCTGCAACACCACTGAATTTTACAAATTTCTCAACACATTCATCTTCTGATTGAATTTCTAGAGGATAAATTCGCTGCACTGGTCTCATGAAGACCCCAGACTGTGTTTTTACTTTGACAGTACGCACCTTATTATCGCGACCTGCAATTAATTCCGTGATTATTGCTAGCGGCCAATTTAACCGCTTCTTATTATCGTCTCCAATTAATACCACTTCACCAATTTTTGGCTCACGAACATTTTTAATGTCGCCTTTCTTCTGTATTAATTGGCCTAAGTACTCTCGCCTAAAACGACTCCTCAACTCAGCCAAAAGTTTAGCTCTATACCTTATCCTTTTATGTAAACTTTTACTCTCCAATACGTTTATGTCTATGGTATCAGAGTTTCGATTTTCCATGAGAAACATAGAAGGAGTAAGTGGAATTAATTCTTTCGAGTTTTCTGCCATGTAGGTAAGTGGACGCGAATTTATGACAGCCTCACAATCACATAACACAGTCTCGAGTTCTTCATGAGATAAGACCGACTTTCCGAGTGTTCGCCTTAACAACTCTTTGATGACACGCACCAACCTCTCCCACCAACCGCCCCACCAGGCGGCAGTAGGGGGATTGAACTTCCAAATTATTCTCTGAATTTTGAATTCCTTTAAAATTTTATCCCAATCTAATCTAGAAAGTTCATTATAGGCACCTCTAAAGTTACTCCCATTATCTGAATATATAGTCTTAGGCCTACCCCTTCTGGCAATGAATCGACAAACCGCTAGAAGAAAAGAATCTGTCGATAGAGAAGCCACAAGTTCCAAATGAATAGCCCTGTAAACAGCACATGTGAATAATACAATCCAAACCTTTGTTCCATTCTTCAGAAATAATGGGCCCGCCAAATCTACACCTATAACCTCGAAGACTACAGCGTCGGAAACTCGATCTCCAGGCAACGGACAAGGTTCACAAGACATAGGTTTTACTTTGAAACGTTTACATTGCATACAATTATAAATGACATTTTGTACAACTTTTCTAAATTTAAGAATCCAATAATTTTCCCACAATATTCCCATAAGAATCTGTGTTCCAGCATGACAGTTCTTTTTGTGAAGGGATTTAATCAACAATTTGGTAAATACACATTTTCCTGGTAGTAATATGGGTGACAGAAACGATTGATCATCATCCCTATTAGTAATTTTAGTTTTTACCCTGAGAATATTGTTACTATCTTTATATACATCTATACCGTTAAGCATTTTAACATCACTTAAATAACACTTTTGAACTATGCGAATTAAGGATTTTTCAGCATTTTCAATTTCACAAAGAGAAAGAGTAGAATCTTTACATAAGTTACCTTTTTTCATACAATTATTTACAAAACGTAAAACATAGGCAAATACATGAATAATTTTATCATAATCAGATATTCTTAGAGCATACCAAGGTACAGTTTCATGTTCTAAATTTAAATTGACCAATTCTGTCTTTTTCTTTTCAGAATTTACATCTATTGGTTCACAACAAATTTCACTAATAGGCCAATGCTCACAACTATTTTTTAACCACAGTGGCCCCTCCCACCATTTAGACTCCAACATTTGTTTGGGAGAACACGATCGGGATAACAAGTCAGCTACATTCATGTTACCCGGAACATGTCTCCAAGATTGGAATTGAGTAAATTCTTTAATTTCCTTAACTCGGTTGGCAACAAACACAGACCAATTACCATGTTCCTTTATCCACCAAAGTGCCACAGCCGAATCAGACCAAAATATAACTTTAATATCTGGTAAATTAAGTGCATGGATAATAGAATTACAGAGCCTAGCTCCAATGCAACATGCCATTAATTCTAATCGAGGGATACTTAATGGTTTTAAGGGAGCCACTTTGGTTTTAGCACGTATAAGGGTAACTTTAACCTCTGATTCCTCTACTGACCTAACAAACACACAGGCAGCATAAGATGTTTTACAAGCATCAACAAAAACATGCAACTCAGATGTTTCATTAATTAATGTGTAACGAGGTAAAGTTACCTCTTTTAGCAAATGTATTTCTCTACACCACTTCAGAAACTTACGCACTATATCGTTTGGCAGTTCAGACTCCCAAGGCAGTTTTAACTTCCAAGTGTCTTGCAACAGCAATTTGGGAGGCAAAGTTGCCGGAGATAACATACCTGTTACATCAAAAATTTTATGTACTGTTGACAAAATTAATCTTTTAGTAATTTTAGTCTCGCATGTTAAGGCTTTAAAATCAATGTTACACCTTAAAGTATCATTGTCTAAATTCCATATCATTCCCAGAAGTGAAGCATCTCCACTATGTTGAGTAGTATATTTACATGCAACATTGCTTTGCCAACCTCGTAAGTCAAAACAACCTTTTGACATTATCAATTCTGCCTTTTCAATGAAATTCTCTTCATCATTTACATTATTTACACCAGTAAGACAATTATCTACATAAAAAGAACTTTTTAACTTTTGAGCAACATCTTTAAATTCAGGAAGAGAATTATCTAGAAGATGCATTAGTGATGCACTTAATAAAAAGGGCGAAGCATTCAACCCGAAAACTACTCGACAATGTCTATAAATTAATTCACCTTCCTCACTAAGGAAAAAAAATCTCAAATAGTCTCTATCCTTTGGTGCAACGGATAACATTAAAAAGGCTTTCTCAATGTCAGCACTCAATCCAATCGGGAATAATCTAAATCTATCTATTATATCAGGTATTAATTCAATAAGGTTAATTCCTTTAATTAAACACTGATTAAGAGAAAGTTTCCCTTTTTCACACGCAGATCCATCAAATACTGGTCTTATTTTACAAGTCTGGCTTTGCATTTTAATTACAGGTATGTGAGCCAAATAATGACCTTTGTTATTTAACTCTACTTCCGGTACGCGCTCAATAACCTTTAAATTTTCCCAATCACTGAAAACCCTCTGATAATCATTAAGAAAATCGTTACATTTCGCACGCTTAATCATTTTCTCATGTCTCATCTTTGTTAATCCTTTATTATCAGGTAGGTTACCTGATGCGTAATTCCAGGGAAGTTCTAACTCACATCTTCCATCTGACATAATTGTTAATTTATCTCGAAAATCATCTAAATGTTCTTTGAAAGAACTCTTTTCACTATCTACTTGAGTTGGATCCATTATTCCAAGATTTTCGAGGCCCCATAACTCAGTCAAACGAATGCTATTAACATGCATTGCAAGACTAGTCGAAACGTTATCAATTCGACATATATCATTTTGCTTTCCTATTACCGTATTTCCTAACTTAGTTTCAAGGACGGTCAAACCCGAGTCTAATACAACAGTTTTTCCAGTTAATAAATGTCCAAAAACATTTGCTCCCACTAACAAATCAATTTCAGATTCTTCACAGAAGGAATCTGTTACCTCAATATCTAATTTCCTTAAATCATCTAAAATTTTACGATCCGTTAGTTTAGGAACAAACCCACATATCTTTTCCTCCGAAAGAGCTTCCAAACAGACAGAAAACACGCCCTTCAAATCGCGCAATTCAATCGAATAAACCCCGTGATTTTTCGGATCGGTTTCCTGACCTCCAAATAAAGAGTGAATTATGGTTTCAGTTCTACGAGGAGCTAATCCTAAGTGCGCAATTACTTTCTCGCTAACGTGGCAGTTCTGACTTGCAGAGTCGAAAAGAATTCGTATGCGCTTCTCGCGGCCTTGACCCCTTATAAGTGCGCACAGAGTTTGTAAATAGACAACTTGATTTGTACTGACATTGGAAAGAGAAATTTCTGAAAAGGGTGCACTAATTGAGTTTACATTTGCCGTTGTTTCTTGTTTCTTACACATAATATTATAATGAGAAAGATTACAAAATGTACATTTTAAATGAACTTTTAAATTACAAAATGTACATTTTAAATGAACTTTTAAATTACAAAATTTACTCAAATGATTGGCTTTAGTTAAACAGGTAAAGCATGCACCTTTTTTTGACAATATTTTTCATCTTTCATCCAAAGTCATTTTCTTCGCAGCAAAACATTTATGACTTGGATGCGATTTATCACAAAATATGCAAATTGGTCGCTTACCTGGATTGTCTAAACTTACTAATGCTGCTGCTGTAGAGAATTCATTTAATTTATCGTTTGAGGTGGACGGCAGGGGTTCTTTTTTCCGGGAATTGTGACTCGCAAATCCGGTACGAGCCAGGTGAACCATTTCTTCACCTTGCACTTCTTGTCGGAGGAAAATCATTAAATTCTCTAGGGAACGAGTGTTCTTGTTTTCACCATGTTCGTGGTGGTTTCTGCTGCGTTCCCAAGAAATAAGAACGTCCTCGGGGAGACTGCTCTCCACTAACTGTGTCAGGAAGTCGCCATATTTCTCTTGCGTGCGTCCGAGGCTCTCCAGGGCTCGAAGTTTCCCTTCCAGCTCATCGTACAAGCTCGGAAGGTCAGTCTTTGCTCGTCCGGTAGAAGCATTTTTCATGACTAACGTTAGCAGATCTCTAACATAGACCTGAACAAGCAAATCCTCTCTCCCAAACCTGTCCTTTAACTGTTCTATTGCCTTCGGATAATTTTCGGCTGTTGCCGGGAAACTCTGCACAAGTCTCTCAGCCTTGGACTTCGGCTCCACGGCTTGCAATAAGTATTGCATCTTGTCTTCATTCGGAAGGCTCTGGTCATCATGGATTTTCTGGAATTGGCTCCAGAATGCCAAATATTCCTTGGCCTTACCATTAAATCGTTTCAGGTCGATTTGAGGTAAGGTAAACTTTCTCTGCTTCTCCACTCTCTCTATTGGCACACTACTTTGAAGTTCCTTTTCTATCAGGGACGTAACTTCCAAGTACTTATCCCGATAGTTTTCTGCTTCTTCAAAGTCCTCAGAAAAGGTCTTTCCATCGTCCTCCTTTTTGAGAAGCATATCACTAACACCTTCTTGAGATATTTCTAGGCGTTGGAATTTGTCTTTCAGTTGCTCTTTCAAGACAGTAATCTTCTTTAGGTCAACTATGTCTTTTTCAAATTCCGAATCTATCTTCTTTACATTTATAGTAAAAGAAGTCCTAAGAACTCTTCTCTGAGCCTTCAGTTTCTGTATGTCGTCCATCGTCCTGCACTGTCCTGTCGCGGACGCCACTTATGTTGAAAGTCAACCGGTTCGACCCAACTACCCGTTGAATACAGTGCAGGATTCTAATTGATAATAAGACATCAAGTTCATAACAAGAATTTATTCTTCCTTGGGACGGACAGAAAGGCACAGAGATACAAACACTTCATACTTTCACAAGATCTGAAGAGCTACTAAAAAATATACAACTACATTACTCCATGACGTAACCGCAGCGGCCTCTGATTGGCCAACACCGGATTGGCCCGCTATTACGCCACGGGTTAATATGAATTCATGGTGTCGCAACATGTACAGCATTTCGAATCCTTGTAGGTTGTACAGAAATGTAGAAGATAATTGTATGTTTGTATTGTGTGTATGTAATGTTTGTATAATTGTATGGTGTCTGTATCACTAGGTATTTGGTCTGCATTGCTGGGGGACACGTTAAGACATACACATTAAAAAAATTGAGTAGCCGCAATCGGAACTCGAACCCGGATCTATTAATCCGAAGTCCCGCGCTCTACCGACTAAGATATAAAAACACGTTCTACATCTCCGAAATATTTTTTTTAAGATGTTTCTTTATGCAATAAGAAATGCAATCATTTAAGAAACTGAATTGAATTTTGCAAATCCGAGCCACAGGTGCACATCTTGAGGATGAATAGACTAAATAACTTTTCATTCTTTTACACGCAGGGGAAGTAAGGTGTTTTGTGATCCACAGACATACAAAATTTATTTTATTATTATAGATATCATAATAATACAATTGTATAATAAAGATAATTGTATTTGCTATCCTTTAAAAAATGTCAACGGCCTTTGAAGTGAGGTATTACCGCGGGCTTGCATCAAACTTCTAAATTATGAGCTTTTATAGTCAATAATTTAACCACTCGCACTCTGCTGTCTGTTCTCGGGCGGAAAGATAACGAACAATTCTGTTGATTCCCTGCTGCTTAAATTGAACAAGAACAGCATGTTCTTGCGTTTAAAAAAACATCAAAGATTCAAAGCAGATTTATTTTTTTACAAAATTCTGAGGGAGGGGGGGGGGGGAATAACTGTTCCGTAGAAAGAACGTAAATGTCAAAGATGTTCTTGGAGTGTGAAAGGGTTAAAAAAAGTTGTTAGATTTAGATTAGATTTTTAATTTATTCGATTTTTAATTTTAACGCGAATTATTCTTGTTAAAATTTTTAATTATACGATATTTAAAATTAGATATATGCTGAAGTATGAATTTAAATAATAATGTAGCTGTGAAAACATAACTCGATTTAAAAAAAAATTATATTTCAATACATTAATTAACAAATTCTATATAGAAGTGTTAATTTCCATAGGACCTAATAGCAAAAGTCAAGGAGGGAGATGGCTTTTAGCTTTTTGCGACCAAACTGCATCTTTCAACAGCTTAACTGTTATTTCAGAAAAATCCTGTTTAATCTTATTTTTAATGTGAACATAAAAGTTAGATTTCTTTTTTATTTTGTACCCTTTACTGTGTACATAATACTGGAATAAATGTCTTACTCTCTCGCATAACACAAATGCCTTCACACGAAAGCGACACCTTTTTAGCAGCATGTATTGAATCCATCCCCATCTACCCCTTACAGCATCAAACTGTCATCTACAGTGACATCGCGATCTGGAGTATATAGTGCAGAAAAAATGTCACTGAGAAGTCGAAAAAATTGGCCCCATTTTATTAAATATTGCATTAGGGAACGTTACTCGATCGACGTCTTCATTGTTCGTAAAAATGTTCAACAATCTCATTTTACGATTCGAAACCTGTCATAGGTCATAATGTTGATGAACAATGGAGTTCCAGGGCATATCTTCGAACACAATTCGGAGGTTCTATAAGCGAACTCTATTCGGGCTTCATGGAAAAGAAATACTTCTTCTGCCCGAACCGACTTCGGCCACCACACATTCGGCACGTTTGAGTTGCCCGAACTGGACTCGGGTGACGAAGGCAAATGGGTTAAGTTGCTGTGAATGCGTGTTTTACTGGCGTTCGTAATATTAAAACTGGGGATGTTTAGGCAAAATATTTCAACAAAAGTCATTGCATATTTCCAATTATGGGAAAATTTGATACTTCAAATGCCATACTAAAATTGAGTTTGAGAAGAGTTTTAAAATCTATCTCTCGGTTCAAGTAAAATCTTTTGAAATCGAAGTGAATAGAAAAACACGCGCAAATGAATTGGAGTAGAGTCTAAAATAAAAAGTTCATTGCTCCTTAGTGCCTGGTTATTTCAGTGATGATAATAGAAATTTGGTGCGTATTTGATCTAATTATTTAAGAGGAGAAGCGGAGGTCGTTTAACAGATATTTTAGTTTCACTATGTTTCTATTTTATGAACGAAAGTTAACAAAAAGTATATGGTATATATATTGTTATTATAGGTATTTTTTATTTGTAATAAAAAGGAACTATTTTTGGAATTCAGTTATAGCAATTTTAAAATTAAAAAAAATAAGATTACAGCTTTCTAATAAATTAGTGTGTATAAAAACACAATTCTTTCTGAAACGCAAATTAGATAGCATTTATGCAACATGTGGAACCTCAAAAGATATTATTTTTTTTCATATTTATACTGAATTAAAAAATATATAATTATTACAAAATATAAAAAATTCCGCAAGTTACATAGCTGTCTAATTTATATATCAGAATAAATTATGTTTTCATTCACAATAGTTTTTATTAGAAAAATTTACCTTTTTTTAATTTTAAATTTCAAAATTTAGCAAATCAACTCCAAAAGTAAATTTTACTTAACAATTTGAAAATGTAACAATAACAATATGTATACCATAATTTTTTTTTGTCAAATTTCGTATCATAGAAATGTTGTAAAATGATTTTTAAAAAATGGTTCAATGGTCTCTCCCGCCCCTTCCCTCCCCTCAGTTATTATGCCTATAAATTTAAATATTTATTGTATAGATATATGTATGGCACACATTTGAATAATGTAAATGTTACCGTTAAAGTATATAATGCAGTTATTTCATAGAATACCTAGTTATTCCATGAAATAACTGATCGTGTCCGTTAAAGTGTGTAATATGTTATTAATTTGACACTTTAACTAGTTATTCTATGAAATAACTAGGTATTCTATAAATTAACTAATGAGAGACAGTTAAAGTGTAAAATAAACAATTTATCTAAAATGAAATTAAACTAATGATAGACAATTAAAATGAAAAAGAAGCAATTTATCTCATTTATGCAGCGTATAAATGGTATTTATGGAAACGTACCATAAAAACTGGGATCGGGAATATAATTGTTTTATGCGTCCGTTTCTTGTGCCCAATTGGAAAAATCCTTCTTCGGTTATTTTTATGATGATAGCTAAAATAGATTTGGCATCACCTTTTCCTCTGTCAACTTCAGGCACTGGGATACGGACGGTAAACCCCACAGAGGCTTCAGAATGGAGATTTATCCGACATTCATTCCATTTATTTTACACTTTAACGGGCTGCAGATCGTTATTCTATGAAATAACTAGTTAAACCATGAAATACAAGAGAGTTTAACGCTTTAACGGACACGATCAGTTATTTCATGGAATAACTAGGTATTCTATGAAATAACGGATTTCATACTTTAACGGTAACATAAACCCACTCTTTAAATGTTATCCCATAACGTTGAACGTCGCTTATGTACAACCCTCCCGTTTCAATGTTTGTCAGACCCAAGATCCAGCACACCTAAACCGACACACACAAAAAAAGAGGAGGGCTGCGATTAGATTGCGGGAGGGCGACGCAAACAACGGTCTTCCGAAGCAGGGCAATAAAGTTCGTGTATTTTGTAGGCGGACAATTAAGCCGGAGATTTGGAGAAGGATATTTCCCAAGAGAATGGTTCTTAAACGTTGTTGTTGCTCCGGTCTCCTCGGACAAGGGGGGGGGGGGGGGGAGGTAACAGACCAGGAAAATGGCAGGGCTACCAGATTTGGCGAAAAATGGTGCGTGGTTTTAAGTAAAACAGAACCGGAAACAGAAATTCGGATTGGTAAAGGTCGCACTGTACCGCAAGGTGTGATTCCTGAATACTTTTGGACTCCATGTGGTACAAAGGTCGTAGGGGAGCGGGGGAGAGGGGTTATTGGCTAACAGAGTCGACTCGTCCCACTTTCCTGTACATGATTGTATTCGATTATCTAAATAAGTTGTTAAAATTATGTGAGCGGAAGCGTATAATGATGAAGCCAAAAATACGGTATTTATTCCACGTAATACATATACCAGAGGGAGAATGAGTTAATAATCAGAATGGTCGACGCGGCTCCACTTTTCTCTACCCGATGATATGTCATTTATCCCCACTGGCTGATTCCACGTGGTGTTAAAAGGATTCGAGAGGTGTCCTCTTCTTTCAGCAAAACTGCTGCTATTCACCCGCCTGCTTTGATTGTACGCTAAATGTCTAATATGAAACTAACAAAGGCGATAAAAAAATAGGAAATCAATGTGCATTAATCATGATAAAATGTTAACTTTACTTCTGTTTAATAATTGCTAATAAATAATTTCCTTTTTAAACAAGTGCAATTTCGATATTACGACCTTTTCACTGGACAAATCGAGATAATGTTAATACTAATGAATAATAATTTTGTAAAGTTAATACGGGTTTATTCAATATTTTGATTCAGCAGCCGTAGCGAACGCTGGAGGAAGAAATTCAGGTTTCGTCCTGTCATTTTGGTTGGTTAATTAACATCGCACTACAGCTGCACAGTGGGCTATCGGCGACGGTTCGGTGACTCTCTCGAAATAAAGACCCGAGAACAGTACCTCTTATTTCTGAACAATGGTCAGATGACGAGGACTGCACACGACGGAACCCCAATAAGTGTCATGAGATAGGATCCCGGTCATATTTAACGTGCATCAGTACCGTATATATGCCGGTGGTATTTGATATTTTTAAGCGATTTTTGTCATTTAGTAACGAATCTAGCATCCCTCCGACCACAATCTTTACATCTTTACTTGGGTCAAGTCCTCATACATATTCGGACTCGCAATCCTCTGATTTCTATCCAAATTATGAACCTCTCAACCACCAGGACGACTACATTTAAAAGTGAATTGCTTGAATTTCGTCGTCATGCAGTGTTGATTACGGCTGCAAAATCTCAAGTAGGGAAATGTTTCCTTTTGAAAATAATCTCTCAAAGTTCTCAGTTTTCGTCTGTTTTTTTATTTATCATTGAAACTAAATTTTTTTACCGATATTTTTTTTTCTCTCAATTCTTATTCAGGCGATGCATTTTGGCCCCTTTTCCAGGAACCGGCCCCCCTGTTGGCGATGGAGCTCGAACGTTGAAGCCCCCTCTCTTTTCGTCGCCAGTTAGTGTCTCTTTGGCGCAGTTTATGGGACGCAAGCATCCCATTGTTGTGGTGGGAGGAGGATTTTCTCACGAGACAGTAGGGACATTCCTGAGTTTAGTAAGGGCAACAAAGGGGCGCAATCAGGGGCGTGTTTTACTGAAATGCCCGTGTTAACAGGAAGGGTTTAGCATGCACATGGTTCGTTGCCAAAATCGTTATCTTGAAGACTTGCGAAAGTTTCGTTAATGAGAACACGTATATATATATTACAAGACATATTTTAACCTAAGAGGTGACGGTAAAAGCACCCTTTTGGCAAAGAGAACCTAACTGTAGAGTAAAAACTACTTTCTCTCCTCATAATGTAAAATTATAACTTTTCGAAACTTGTTTGACTCTCGATTTAACAAGTGATATTAGTCATGACAACAAACTTAGCTTTAAAAAAAAAGGAAAATACTAAAGTAAGATAATTTTTAATTTGGGATACAAATGGAAAAAAATTAAATATTTGAAATTTTACTTTTTACAACTTTTTAAAATCGGTGCCAAAATGTAGGTACAGTTCTCGTAAATTAAGACCAACTTCGTAAAGTTGTAATAAGTGTAAAAATAATATTAAATGCATATATATTTAAATTTGTCCATTCGTTCAAAAAATTATAAAAAAAATTAACTTTTAAACGCTCCTTTCCTTAAGGTTGGATTTGCTTTTTTAAAGAGAGTTAACTTTTCCCCTCCTTTAATTTAGCAAGGCCCTTTCTATTAAACAGCAGGAAACTCGAGTTGTTAATTTTTTTCTACGCTCCGGATAATGCATTTTGAGATTAAAAAGGTTTCATAAATACCATGAAAATGAAATTATGCAACAGTTACACAATCCCTTTCCAACAATGAACTAATTTGAATTCGGAGAACATGATAAAAAAAAAGTGAGATTAATCATAATTTCCGGATAAATAAAAGCCGGATAATCAATGTTTGCATTCTTTACCAAAAAGAAGTTTTCTACCCAACAAAAAAAATTTGGAAATCGAACAATATTTTGTACAAAAAGGACCCGTTAATTTCGAATAGTTAGATGCCGGATAACAGGATATATTTTACAATAGGTTCTCAAATAAGATATCTATCCAAGGAGTATATCAAGAAAGGTTTTTCGTAAAACAGCATATTAGCAAATTATAGAAATATGAATTATTCGCCAATAAAAATTCGCTAACAGAAACAAGACATGAAAGATATTCTGACTGATGCCGCGGATTCAGAATGTGAATGTCTGGAGCTTCGAGCATGGGTCCTTTGTAGTAGAGGAGTCATGACGTCACTCTCGCTAACACCAAAGTGAAGCCAACATGTATGGCCTCAGACACGTGGTTAATTACGTCATTCCATTCATAAATTTTCACTGTTACACATTTCCCAATTCATCAGCCAATCGCGAATATCTTTGAATTCATAATTTTGATGAGACGGCACGTAATATGGGCCTTTCGCTCTGAGATGTGAGCTTCACGATTATGACGTCATATTCTCTCTACTACAGACCATTCATGCTCGAAGGTCTGGTGCGAATCATGCTGTTTTCAGTTAGTAATTGTAATGGATTACCCTAAAAGTGTAACATGACGTTTATATCCTGATACCACATGCAACTGATTTTAAAGACGCGCGTTTCTCATCAAAATAAATAAATTATTAAAAAAGGATATCTAACATGCGACAGGCTTTTTAATTTTCCGAAAAACAAAATGGAAGTCAAAATGAAATACAAATATTTTAAAGTACTTAAACTCGGCATTTCATACTTATAATCTCGTATTTCATAAATATTTCGATTATTCACGAGTTAAGAAAAGAATACTTTACTTAGATTTTTTTTTTGTAGAATTTGAGGTATAAAGAAAATAGTTTTGCGTGTCTAAGGGAGTTTCAAAACCCAAATATTCTTCAAATCCAGAGGAAAATGCTCCTAGATTGCAGAGCAGCTCGCTGAGCAAAAGCAAAAATGTTTCAAGCAAATATCCATAGCAAAAACAAGATTAGTGTCATAATTAATAAAAATGAATTGACGCTAAAATGGGTTCAGAAATATAATGAATAAAATTATTAATTTATTTTTATAAAGAGTTCAGCGTTTTTATATCGGGTTTTCTTTTTCAATAATAGTCTTTAAGAATTAATTTTAATTGCTTTTGATTAACCTTTCTAAAAAGAAAATTATATTTTGGCCATTTAAAATATATTATCCTCTAATTCGTATTCTTTAGTTCAACGTATATAATAAAGTATTTTTTAAAGTTTATTCATTTTTGTTACATTTTTATTGAGGACTACTTTGAGAAACGTCCAATTAAAATTATTTTTGAAATAGTTCAAATATTTTAATTGTTTTAAACTCAATTGAAACTTTGTTTTGGCTGCTCAACGACAATTATGACAGCCATTCAACCATAAAAACAAAATAGATTACGTTAGGGTTAAATTTTTTAACCTAAATTATGAACCAACACAAATAGGAATAAAACTGCATTTAATAAATAACGGGCTGAGGGTTTAAAACAATTTACAGCAATATTTTCGAAAATGAGATATCGTTGCCATCTTTATAGGTTTCAAGGAATACTATCACATCCCGTGTGCTCATTTTTAGGGTAGGACCACTTTAAAATAATAAAAAAAGCAAGTGTCGGTATGCGTGGGGGAAAACCACTTTATTCTTTAAACTGCGTTATTCTCAAAATCTACTTTGGGGTCTGCAAGGTGATTTTAACCCTAGAGCCGTTAAATATGATACACCAATGTGATAGCACAATATTTGATTTCGAGAATCTACGTCTGATATTGGGCCTTTAACAAATATGTCTTTTATTAAAACAAAAATCCTTCTCTTTCAGAACACGTGATCGTTCATCCAGCCCCCTAACGGCCGCCATTTTGGAAATGCGCAAGTGGAGTTGAGCATCCCGTCTCCTTCTGCTGATACGGCCGCAATTAATTGCCTGGTAAAAAAGTCACTGGGCCGTGAAACGTGGAAAAAGGAGAACTTTTCCGAAATCTACCTCGTTGCGGGAAAAATAAAAAAAAAATACGGTAAGCTTTAAAAAAAGTATTTTTACCGGAAAAGAAAGTTTGAAAGTTTTAGAAATGTTTGATGTGCTGATCATTTCTTCTGCGATATTGCTATTGTTGACGAATATAAATACAGGGCATTTGAGCGGCGGTTTTAATAGGGAATTTATCGAACGCATTTTGAAGCGCAATTTCAGAATGCCTGATATTATTGAGTATTTGTTTACCCTCGGTATATTTATACTCGTAGAAGTTAATATCGAAAAGATTAGTATTTATATATTCCTTTCCTTGAACTTTTATCAGATATTGGAAATGCGGTCAATAGTATCGAGTCAAGTGGATATTATAAGAAAAATAATATTACCAACTTTTCGAAAATATTTCTTGAATGATTAACTAACATTTATTTTAAGGAAACTTTTATACCAATATCGATTCAACAAGCGATCGCAGTTTTACGTACATTTTAAAATAGCGTTTATAAATTAAATATAAATCTATGTTTTGAAATAAATAAGTTTTCGTATACTAACATAACTTAAAACATATCACGCAGTATAATTAATTTAAAGGATTTGAAGCAAGTTATTACGTCAAAATATAGACTCTTAATGTGAAAATCTCTTCAAAACCTTAAAAAATCAATCACATTTTAATTTTATTACATTCTCTATTTGTTTATGATGTAGTTTCTTTCTTAAGATGTAGTTGGTTAGAAGTTTGCAAAAACATTATTTAAAATAATATGAACGTAACTTTTGCTTATTTGCCAGCTGTCAAATATTCATTTATTTACTTTTTATGTTGTAATTCAAGTTTGCTATAATACTTTTATATTAACCGTAAATATAATATAACTGTATTTCGGTAGTTTTGTTTGATTTCAACCGGAAATTTCCTGATTGTATACCATCGTGTTTTTCTTGTTTCAATTGAATTTTAAAAGCCAAAATAACCTTAATAACCTTTTAAAAATGAAACTAACAGCCTTTTTAAAAATTAAATTAATAACGTTTTAAATATGAAACTAATAACCTTTTTAAAAATTAAATTAATAACCTTTTAAACATGAAACTAATAACCTTTTAAAAATTAAATTTAATAACCTATTAAATATTAAATTAATAACTTTTTAAATATGAAACTATAATAACCTTTTTAAAAATTAAATTAATAACCTTTTAAATATCAAACTAGTAACCTTTTTAAAAATTAAATTTATAACCTTTTAAATATCAAACTAATAACCTTTTTTAAAAATTAAATTAATAACCTTTAAGATATTAAACTAATAACATTTTAAAAATTAAATTAATAACCTTTTAAATATGAAACAAATAACCGTTTAAAAATTAAATTAGATTTGAATGAAAATTTGGCACTTTTCCAACCCATTTTACTTTACCAAACCATTCAGCATACACACTTCCTTTAAGTAGTATGCATCAACTCAGACGAAACACGAACTATGTATTGTTAAACCCACAAATTCCACACAAAAACATCAGAGGAACGTTACCTTTTTCTTTGTCAATTTATTCGCATTCGACCCCCAACAGAGGTATCCTATATTATTTACGAATATTAGTAAATATTCTATATTCGATTTTTGAAAATAAAATACAAAACAATTCTGTTAGTAGAAAGTTCTCGGCAAATAATTTTACCAGTTAACTTTTAAATTAAATTTTTACCCCAAAAATAAAAAAACTTTTAATAGCCAATTTTTTTTCTTGTAAAATTAGAAAACATGAATGTACATTTCAAAACATACCGGAATTTTAAAATTTATTATTTTCGGTAATGTCGAACTAAAATGCCGATCTTAAATTTTGGTATAATACAGCATTATACAGTAAAACTTATCAATGAAGAGAAATTAATTAAGATATTAATTAAATTCGTTTTTAAAAATACTTAAACTGAAATTAGCAATGAACGGTTTTGTTCCCCTAGAAAGATTCCAAATAAAAAATATATTAAAAATATTCTACATTAATCTGTTACTGTTGAGGGAGATTTTTTATCTTCAATATTTTGGAAGGCGTGTTGATTAAAAAAGTGGAACGGTTTAAAAACTCATTAAGAAACAATCTACGTGCATTGAATAATTTGTTCGGGAAAAATTCCTGGACATTCTTAATTTTTTTCTCAATTGCTTATACCATTTTTTTTAAAAAAAACTTTCGCTTTAATGTACAAAAATTTTCATTGAATTCCATGTCTAAAATAAACTCTTCCAACAAACAAATTCTAAAAACGAAATATTCTGATGTCGTCACAAGCGCAATTTAGGGTGGTAGGAGAAGCAATACAAAATGCGATTGAAATCAAAAGGAATTTAAAAAATGCATATGTCTTATTTCACAGTGATCCATGCCAAACACAATTTGGTTGAAAGTGGGACCAGTAGTCTTCAATTTCAAAGCAGCGATTTTCAACCCCATAGACTGACCACCGTATTGAAAGTTAAATCGAGCGTGGACCACTCCTTTATAATAAAATCAGAAATTTGAAACACTAAATAAAATTCAGTCTTCCAGTTTTATTTTGCCAATTTATAATTAAAGAAGAGTGTCTATGAGTATGCACACTTGACCTTCAAAGATCACTGCCTACATGATATTTCGAAAAAAACACTCATCGTCCTTTCCAACCATTAAAACTCAAATTACTTCTTACTAAAAATCGTCAGATGGCGCCACGGTGAAGAAATCGGTCAACATTCTGCGTCATGTCCGGGAACGCCGCCAGGTGTTTAACTAGTAGAATACAATTCGAGTATTAAATATGGTTTTCTTGAAAATGTACAATAAAAAATTTAATTGTATTTATCTTAAATTACTCTTATTACTTAATGTATTAATTAACGTTAGTGAAATTAATAATCTGTCGTCCATTAATAAAGGTGATATTTTAGTTTGCTTTTGTTTAACACTTTACATTTTTCTAGTAGAAAAACAAAATTAAAACCTATTCAAAGCTGTTAATTTATGAATTCTACAAACTATTTTTTTCTTACCAAACATACTTCCCTTAAATAAAATTCTTTAAATAACCTTCAATTTAAAGCATTGAAATTATAGAGAGTAAATAAAAAGAAGATTTTATGCAGGAAAATCAAAAACTTAAAAATCACAGTTACAAATTATTTTATAAAATTTTTAAAAGACCTTCAATTTCAGAATTTTGATAGGCATGCTAACTTTTTTTACCGATCCATTTGAAGTTTATTTTAATGTTCTTTTTCGGTCCATTGTTCCCAAACAGTCACCGAGCACACAAGAGGGAAAACAACCTCAAAAACAGGGATTTCGATGGACGTGCTATTGTCCCGGGAAATAAACTTTCCCTAAGCCGTTAAACTCGATAGTTGCTAACAGCACAAGAGAAGGGAGGGCAAACAACGGAGGAAAAAGAGCACCCCCCCCCCCCCCCCCCTTCGCGCGTATCGTCTTTTATGAGGGGACGGGGAGATCCATAAAAATCCATTCCTTTTCCGTGTCGTTACTCGGGGTATTCCAAAAAAAGAACTTTTGGGACGCACGTTCCTCCCACTCACAGTCCCCCCCCCGTCACAAGTGGAGATATTAACGAAGACACAACACATGTGGGGGAAAAGAAAGAAATGTGCAGTTATTTCGCTTAAATGCATCGGATTTTTCTTCTCCCGATTGTGAAGTGTGTGTGCGTGGGGGGAGAGGGGGGGGGGCTCTTTTGTTTCTGTCGAGAGGATGGACGGGTTATCGATAAATCGATGTTGCCAATGAACGTGGTGGGGGGTAGAGGGGGGGGGGAGTATCCCGTACATCTCGAGATATTCCCCCGATGTTGCAATTGAATCTGCTGCACACAAGTGCTTGAAAATCCCTTCCATTGCTAATGAAGGAGAGAACATCAGTGTGCTCTCACAAATTCGTGAAATAGGCGTTTATTAATTCCCGAAGATAAATAACACTGTTGATATCGAATTAGAATGCTAGCCTGTGAAACACAGGTGAAAATAGATGCTTGAAAATAAATAAAATTTACTCATTTTTGAGTACATTCGCTGCTTATCATGACTATGAATACATACGTTTCTATTTTGAAAGACGTACTCAAAAACGAATACAATGAGTAGAAGATTGTCTAGATAGGCTGCCTTCATAAATCACTTTCAACAAATAGACAATTACAAACAAGTCTTACCGAGAATCGAACCCGATCCTCCACTGTAAATTAAATTTCACATTTACCCTACATGAGTTTTAATTTTTTTTATCGTATTACGACAAATAAATATTGTGTTAAAAAAGTTATTCAAAATAACTTTTTCTTCAAGATCCAACTAATACCGAAATACAAATTTTATATTTTGTAACCTTTTCTTAGAGGCAAAATTATGAAATAATCCTAACAACTTGCGCACATTTCAATATGTGTCAATTTCGCTAAGATTAATTTAATCGTAACTGCATTATGAAATGCAACCAAAAGCTATTACATTTATATTACAGAAAAAGATTATTTAGAAAGTAGATTTTCGCAACTGTTATAATTAATTGGTAATTGGTAAAAATAATATTTTTCACTAAATCAAATATAAAACTGTCTACATCACTACAACTAATT
This sequence comes from Troglohyphantes excavatus, assembly GCA_963932185.1. Lineage (NCBI taxonomy): Eukaryota > Metazoa > Arthropoda > Arachnida > Araneae > Linyphiidae > Troglohyphantes > Troglohyphantes excavatus. The sequence goes on from OZ010678.1 coordinate 62,095,693, forward strand.
AACTGAAGTTTTTAATATTGACACTTTTTACTTGGTAATCTTTTTTAGGCAAGGCAAGAGTGAAACCAATTAGTGAAACCATATAGTTTTTTTAGTTGAACATATAACGGGTCAAATAAACGCATACCCCAAAAATTATTTAGACCATTTTAAGCGTCCAAATCATGTTCGCTTGTGCATTAAAAATTTCTCGTACCGCCTAAGAGAGTAGTTATAGCAACCTCCATATCGGCACCTATGTGTGTAACTTAAACATTGCATGTCATGTCTAAAGTATAGCACCACAAGAGCTGAATAAAAATCTTATTATTTTTATGAATGAATTCAGAAATAGCATTCTGTTTTACATTAATAGAGTATCTCTTTATGAATAATAATCAAAGAAAAAAAATTGCGTTTTTTAGATTTTCAAATGCTTTATTTAAAAACACTACTACTTCAGTTTTTAATATTATAAAAAAAAATATATTGATTATATAACATCAATATATATACAGACGTATGAAGAGATTTTTTGACATTTGTGTTTTAATTGTTTTCAAAAACTTATTTTTAAGTTTACAACAAAAAACAATATTCCAATCCCTGAAACCATAAATCGATAGGTTAATATGTTCAATTCAGTTTATGGAATACATAAAAAAGGAATCGGGTGTTTGTTATATCATATGTTTAATAGATACCTAAAAACAAAAAAATAAACTTTAAGAAAATGAGGATTTAATTAAAAAATTTCGTATATTTAGTGCATACCATACAAAGTTAAAAAATTGCTTTTAGTTAAGCTAAAACATTAATTTAAACAGTAATGTATGTAGATGAGCTAAAAGTTTTAGAGAAAAAAAAATTGAAAATTAATTTTTTTTTAAAATACCGTAGCGCTTACGTCGTGTCCTGACCTTAAAGTAATAAATGACAATTCAATTACAACGAGAAATTCCATTTATAGTTTATACTTAAAAAAAATTATTAATTGAGAAATTTACTTTAGACTATCCCTTTTATAAATTTCACTCAATTACAAATATTTAATATAGGTCAGTATTTGATTTGAAAACCGAATTTTGTTTGGAAACTTTCAAATTGACTAGTTTGTGTTTATGGTGGGCCCATTTCTCTTTTAAATTAATAATTTGTGTATGTTTATGAAAATGGAAGATTTCAAAAGTTACGCAGGAAATCAAAAATTGGAAGTTTGATAGTTATATTTATACACATAGACACAGAAAACTTGTACTGTGTTTTTGTATCATAAATTATTGTAAAAAAGTAAAAAACTAACATAATTGAAAAAATAGTTTATTTAAAAAATTTAACTCTTGCTTTAAATTGACAAGATATTTTTTTATTATTTATATGCAATAGTGGAGTTGATGAAATTGGATATCACAAACTATGTTGAATAGGATATAATAAATTCACGAATGAATTTAATTTGAAAATATCAAATTTATCGAAAATGCGCAAATAATAGCATATTACGATTGGTTATAAGACCAACTAGAATTTAATAAAGTTTTATGTTGCGATTAGAAAATCCTCCCACTTTGTGTTTTTAGTTTACCGCCCATAAAAGCAATATTATGATCGTCTGAATCATTGATATGTTGACATTATTTCAGGGAACCTTTTTAAATACCAAACCAAACTATCATCCTTCATCACAACTAAATTATGTGGGTTTATTATTGCGACATGTTGTTCTGTTTATTCATCTTATACGGACATCATAAAGTATTAATAACGAAACGTAATGTAAAATATTAAACCAATGCTTTTTAGGGCATTTTCTTTGAAGCAAATTTACAAGTATTCGAAAAATAATCATTTAACTCAACTAGTATATGTGGAAATTTCGATAAAAATATTATTTAACTGATTTTTAAAAAAAATTAATCTAAAAGATCCTTAAAGTTTGAACAATTCATAACAGAATATAGATTTAATGTGACAATTCCAAGGTAAAATATTTTGCAATATTACAAATTGTTAATATTGCAGGTATATAAAGTTTTATAGATATTTCAAATACAAAAATCGAGTCATTTATGTATTCATTATAATATGGTTACTACAAGGGATGCAAGGCCGCATTCCACCAATTATTGCAAGTAACTTAAAACATATCACGCAATTTCATTAATTTAAAAATTAATCATTTAAATTTAATCATTTAAATTTTGTGAATGTACCAGTTACTCATTACGCATCAGTTAAATCTAAGAGCAAATCACATTGTGTTTTTAAAAGTTCCTTCAATCAAGGCTCAACTCAAGGGCTTTTAAAACGATGTTAAATTTCATTTTATAGTCTAATGCGTGTTCAGTAGTCATTGGGATGCCTTGTCTTCATATGCATAGATAATACATTTTCCAAAAATGTGACATGGGTCATTTTACTTCTAAGGGTAGAATTTAAAATAAAATATCCACATACCTGGAAGCCGGAGTCGATTTCTTTGTTTTTTCAAAAACTTACCCCAAAAATATGTGTAGAGTCCACTCTGCAGACTAAAGTTCACTATTGAAGACTAAAGTTCACTATTGAAGACACAAGTTCACCATTGAAAATTAAAGTTCACTATTGAAGACTAAAGTTCACTATTGAAGACTAAAGTTCACTATTGAAGACTAAAGTTCACTATTGAAGACTAAAGTTCACTATTGAGGACTAAAGTTTACACTGCAGATAAAAGTTCACACATCACTGTCTCTTAAGTTGTAGTTTCAACTCACACGATATTATGCATACTTCAAGAGACAGCTTTGGGAAGGCATCAACGCAGCTGAAAACCAAAGATTGTAAAGCAAAGAATTAATAAGAGAACATGCAGAATAAATTAATAAAATGTAGGCGGCACAAATCTTTTTATTAACAGCTTGTATAATGTTTTTGTGCAGCAAGCATACCTACATGAATAGCTAACATTTAAGAAGCAGATATTCAAAAATGCGTTGTGTTCAAAATTTCGAAAAATTTGTTATCCGGAAATTTCATCATTGACTTCAACTATTTTATTCGTTCAAAACACATTTTCTCTCATCGAATTAAACGTTTAGTAATTGAACAAACGCACCACTAGAGCAACAAAACAGGCTATTGAAAAAATTGCGAATTGGTTTACTGAATTAATGTCGCACAATGAGCAATTGGTTACAGTTCTAGACATATCACAAATATTAAACACGAGAACACTGCCTCGGGATTTTGGAACCATGGCCAGATGAAAACCCAACATCTCAAGCACTTGACGTACGTACGGAGATATTTGGAATCGGAACCAAACAGATTTTACGTGCACCAGTCCCTTGCACACGGCGGATTTTATTATCGGATACCAATGTACACAACAGGTGGACTCCTACCACAAGTCCGCGTGCCTCTCGTATATTTCACTAGATGAGAAAAAGAACTCTACTCGTAAGATTATTTTTGTTATTCTTCATTTACGTCCTGTATTTAAGGGTTAATCCTAGGAATGGAATTCTGATTACAACTTATTGATTTTACACATAATTTTTATCGTGTCAATTATTAATATTCTGGTACAATAACAATTACTTTGTTTAAAAATAGTATTTAGTTTATGATTGGAACCAACTAGAGCAACGAAACTGGCTATGGACAACATTTTGGGTTGGTTTGCTGAATTAACGGATGTCGCACTAGAGCTACACAATGGGATATTTGCGACGGAACTAGGAAATAATACCCTTAAACTCTGCTTTCTTATTTTAAAACATTTTTAAATATCCAACAATACAGAACCCGAGCTGATATCCGACTGTTCAAACTTCTACAACCGCGACTAGAGTGAGAGCGCTACACATTTTGAACGTTCACCAGTCCTCCTCCCCTCAACAAGGCAAAGGATTTCATTAGTGACGAGGATCGAAATACGCAACACTGATAAAAAATTCAACACTCTTCCCACCGGCATATACATTCGATTTAAGAGGAACTCCAATTCGCGATTATTCTTTCGGAATCAAAATAACATTTTAGAACAAGACTGAAAAGACTTTCTAAAATGATAAAAGCGTATAAAGACAGTATGTTTATTAACAATCAAGAATTTCCAAAAACGTTTAAGATTTTATTAGTTTAATTTTTTAACAAGTAAAGTTACGTGGTTTCAATTTTATTACAACGTATATGTTTGTCTAAAAAATCTACAATTTCCTCAATTGGGTCATACTAAGTATTTTAAAAAGGGTAATGAAGAAAATGCATTTGCATTATGTTATCCCAGTAGTATTATGTATGCGCAAGTTCTTAAATTCAAAACTATTGCTAAGTTTCCATTAAAATGGATTTTTGTTAACCAACGAATTCTGTTTTGCAAGGTAATTTAACTCTTTAATGGATGTTTACTTGACATTAGACTGTTACAATTATCACTTATTATCAGTAGTTATTGAAACAGTTTAAATAGAAATATCTTAAATAGAAATTTACCATACAATAATCAATTATAAAATCCATGGCAGACCTTTAGAACAATATACCAATTTCAAAAGTCTTGTTCCAAAAGAAAAACTATTGTTAATAAAGAATTTAGTTTAAAACTAATTTTTTTTCCGTAAAAAAACATTAAAATACTTTTAATAAATTAGAACACTTACAAACATAAGATATCGGTCTAGATTAGGGGCAAGCGTTTTAATATACAATACGCGAATACTGAATATACTTTAATATACACGAAAATGAAAGAGGTTATTAATGAAAGAGGTGATAAGGTTATTAAAAATATATATATAAAAAGACTTACCTCTTTATGTACTTTAAAAATAGTATCTTCCTTGCTGATGAATGCTGCAAAATCCCAGTTCAATCACTTTATTTATATGAACTGAAAGTCAATCGCCCAAATTTCTAATTTTTAGAAAATAAATGTCATCGAATGCAGCTCGTGTACTTTCAAAGCAGAAATCAAATATACGATTTTACAGACTTCTTCTTAGTAACACGTTAAAACAGAAATCGGCGGCAAACTGTTCTAAAAAATTTCCACATTCTCTTGAACAGTACCCATGCGCTTTCAGCTTCCTCTTGCCTTTCTATATAATTTGGGTGTGTTGCAGCAATGAGGCATGCGTCAATTGCCCACACTAGTAAGTCATTTCATGTTAACCTTTCGTAAAAAGTGCTGCAAACGATAATAAACTTAGATAGAATTCATTATTATATTCTAGGAAAAATCGCAGCACATATGTTTTATAAACTTTTGCATAGATTAAAATATTTGAAATTGAATTCAATGATTTCGCTGACGTTTAAAAGGTTTTTTTTACACACCAAAAGAATCAAGCAAAGATTCAGATGGGCTGTTTTTAATAAAAAAGTGGTTGATTGGTTAAATAGCATCGCACGAGATTATTGCGAACGTTTATTTCGGGTCCTTTTTTCGAGTCAAAAAAATCGTCTGCTATTATCGTGAGCACGGGCGAAAAATCGATTGTTTATCCTCGCACATTTAATCTCTACACCAGGTCGTGAAATAGCGTCCATACTTTATGTATCGTATGGTTGGTTAATTAACATCGCACTACAGTTGCACAATGAGCTACTGCCGATGGTTCGATATTTATCTTTATTGACGTCCCGAGAACATTGGCCTGTAATTTGGGACCATAGTCAGATGTCGAAGACAATACACAAGTCGCAACCTGAATAGACGTGAAGACATCTCTATCGTACGATGTGTGCATATATCATGCGCGATCTTCGAGCATGCGTGGACCGTAGTAGAGCGAATATGACGTTATCATCGTGATGCAAACATCTCAGACCTGATGGCACCAGACACGTGACTTCCTTTCAAAATTTATGAATGAAAAAACGTTCGCGATTGATTTGCGATTTGAAAATAATAGTAAATGTGTTACTTCATGAAGTACAGGATATTTTTATGAATGAACTAGAAAAAATGTATGAATGGATGACGTAATAAACCACGAGTCTGAGGCCACACATGTTGGCCTCACTTTAATGTTAGCGAGATTATAATCTTATGATTTCTCTGCTATGATGGATCCATGCTGGAAGTGCACGATCGTAGGCAGAGAACACAGCTGAATGGGTAGATTGTGGCTCTCGAGCGATACATTTCATACGTAGATCTTGATTTTTAAGGAAATTGTAGGGTAAAATGAGCGTTGAAACTCGATTGTTTTTACATTCCAAGTCTAATTTCTCAAAACATTTATAAAATTAAAAAAAAAATTATAAAAATGTTCACTTTTTCATTAGAAACACAATTTTTTATTTAATTATTATTAACTTATTTTTATTTAATTCTGAGGTTTACAAATATTTTTAATAAATATTTTTCTATGGTAAGTTACTTCGATTCATGGGTGAGATAAAATGGGTAACCACTGGGAATCGTGGATCTTGTCCGAGTTTTCCCAAATTTTACCTTTCTATTAAGATCTTATTTTTTAATTTCCAATGCATCAAATTTGGTAGGCATTCATTTCTCTTATATATTTGCTTCACCTCTAAACAGCGGTGGCTAGTACATGTAGCTTAAGGGGGCCCGAGGCGAAATACCTTTTTTTTTGTGTCTAATTAAGAAATATTTTTATAGATAATTTAAGAGTAAATTGTCGAGTTTTATTGAAAAAAATTCCTTACCAGTTAATTTAACTTTTGTCCTTATATTTCCCCCTGATTTTTAGACGTTATCCATTATTGTCAATTGAATTTTTTCTTAATTCTGCCTCCTTTAGTCAAATGTTTATTATTTTTAATTATTTGCTTACATTCGGAGGATTAATTTATGCTTGCATGTTTTCCATGAAAGGCTTATAATTGTTACCATAGTTTATTCATATTTTTTAATAACGCGTTGTGCTTGAATGCTGTTGAAATTCATACTCCTTCACATTTCATACTTACAACGTGCGGCCACTGCCTCCAATGGCATATTCATATAAACTAACAGATTTATTTTGTAAACAGTTTTTAGAAAATTCACTTGAATATTGAGACTGTGAATTAATTGTCCAGAGATAATTTTAAATATCCGTTCACTTATCTAACCAAATAATTCCCATAAAACTTTAGATGAATTTATTTTTAATGATAATAAAATCAAATGTTTGACACTTGAAGTATTTGTGTCCGAACGGAGATATTTCAAAAATGGTTTTTGACGTAAATGAGTCAATAAAATCGGCCTGTCTACGCTCCGTAAAGCGATCAGATTATAGGCACAAATGAACAACCATCGTGTAAAAGAAAGTCGAATGCATCAACAAGGCCGATTGTTATCCCTTCCCCCTCTGACCTTTGTACCGCGTGGGGCCCAAAAGTATTCACTAACCAAAACTTAAGGAACAGTGCGACCTGTACCTATCCGATTTTTTTTACTCTGTATAATTTTTTTTTATCTTATTTTTTTTTTAGATCATTCAAAATGACGTAAAACGTTCTGGTCATAGAACACGCATCCGGTTTCAAACAGCACAGCACAAAAAAAAGACACCTGATTCTAGTTTCTAATACCAAAACAACTCTTGGATGATTCGCGAGATCCGTGAGTGAAAAACCACAATAAAAATAAAACGTGTTTTGATTGTGCGCATTATTCCAAAGGCAGGTGACAAAGTTCATGCGAGATTGCGTAAATAAATTCGCAGCACAGTTCAGCTGTCTATCATGAGCTGACGATTTAATTTCTCAAAATAAAAATAAATAATAAAAAAATTTTCAATGTCAAAACTTTATTTAACAAATCCAAAGACATAAAAAATAAATTAAAAATTGACGTGCAAAATCTTTCAAATCAGCTACATAGGATATATATCAGGATAGAAACACCACGCTCGCTTTCAAAGTGATCCGTTCCGAACCTATAACTTCGTGGCAAAAGGCTCGATAGCTAGTTCATAAAGCTGATTTCGTTCGATAGGAAAATAGGCGCTGATGCGTGTAAAATTAAAAAAAAAAAACAATATAAGCACGAGGCTTAACTGACGACCTAGGGAGTCACGCAAAATACCTTACCTAACTCCCTTCTGTTGACGAGGTTTCTGTAGGCGACCCATCCTTATTTCTCTATAATCTGCTAAAACATCGTTTCATGTTCTCCTGCGACACAACCATACCCTATTTTTTATCAAATAGTGTCAGTTTGATCTGTACTTCAGAATGCAAATAGTCTAATTCAATGACAACTAAGCAGCTGGAAATGTCCTTTTAATGACCCCCTCCCCCCACGTTCAGCTACTAATCAGATGATTGGTGGTTCGAATCCGTGCGATGGACTAGACTAAAGAATAGTAAAAAGTAGTGATATTGCGATCGGAGGGTTGCCAGCTTCGCCACAAAAATACTAGAAAGTCGTCCAGAACATCCAACGAATTATACTGGCGTGTGTACGGGACTGGTGCACGATACATCTGATCGGGGCCCAATGTCTCGACGTCTATTGAGGTTGCGTCGGGTGCCAGCTCAGGTGTTGTCCTCGTCCTCTGATCATGGTTCAAAAATACGGGGCATCGTTCCCGGGTCTTTTCTTCGAGATAGGCCCCGAACCGTCGCCGATAGCCCACTGTGCAACTCTAGTGCGACGTTATTTAAACAAACCAAACCAAACCAATGCCCCCCTTCCTTTCCCCTACAACAAGTTGGTAGGGAGGACAGGGGGGTCCTTCATTGCTCCCCTTTGTGCACATGAGAGAGCTGGCTGAATGGAGGAGAGAGAACAATGGGACAGAAGCGACGACACTTTAAACTCATCAGGTGTTGTACTCAGGAGAGAAAGGGGGGTCGGAAGAAATTAATGCCGCGGATGGGTTGCTAGTGGAGGGGGGGGGGAAGGGATGGCTGCACCTGTTGGAAAGTAAGATGTCGTGTCTGTTCTGGAGGAGATTACGGAGGAATTAGAAGAGAGGGAGGTAAAAGACAGCCCCTTCCCTTTTGTGTGTAAAAGGGTTGGTTAATTGAATTAATGTCGCACTAGTGCTAAACAGGAGGATATTGACCGACGGTTCAGGGACTATCGTGAAAAAAAGATCCGGGAACGCTGCCTCGTGTTTTTGAGCCATGGTCAGATGATGACGACAAAACCCGACACAACTTCATAAGGTTTCAGTGCATTGGACCACGTTCAGATTAAATATGGTTTGGTATGGTTAATTAACGTCGCACTAGAGCTGCATAGTGGGCTATTGGCGACGGTTCGGGGTCTATCTCGAAAAAAGGAAACCGGGGAACACATACACATTCACACACACATTCATACATAGACCTCGTTATTTTAGAACCATGGTCAGATGACGAGGAAACACCCGAACTGGCACCCAACCCCTTCAATAGACGTCGGGACTTTGAATCCCGATCAGATGTATCGTTGACCAGTCCCGTATACACGCCGTTAGTTTTTGCGGATGTTCTGGTGGACTTTTCTAGTATTTTGTAGCGAAGCTGGCAACCATCCGATCACAATATCACTACTTTTTTTACTTTTCTTTGCCAATTCCATCGCCTAGGATCGAACCAAGAATCCTCGGATTCCCAGCTGACGCCTTTAACCGCTCGACCACGGAGGCCTTCAGATTTAATGTGCACCAGTCCCGTATACACACCGGTGGAAATTACGATTATTTTTACTACTAACTCATTTTTAATCCTTTGCGGTCAATGTATTTTTCACTCGAAAAACTAACAACTAGAGAGGGTTAACATCAGATAGCGACTTGCAGCATAACGACGACGATCTGTCTATTTCGCTATTAAGAACTATTAACATAAAATCTGGAAATAAAAACATTTGACATACTTTGACTTTTATGTACGCCCCACTGGGTTCGGAATTTCTTTCCCCTGCTGAGTTTGTCATGGAAAACCATTAGAAAGGACATTCACAAAAATCACTCGGTACACTTACGCCACTCAGTATTTAATCACCACTGGAATGAACAAAAATCAGAGGACATGTTCTCCTATCCTCGTTGAAATCCACACAAGTATGAAAAAGTGTTGTTTTAGAGATTTCACAACGAAATTAATAGGAAATTAGGAAATTAATTTTTTCCTAGGTGCGTCTTATTTCATATGCCGTTAACCCAATTGGAAAACTTCCAAAGAAATGTCACTGAATGCACTCGCGTTAATATATAAACATACCCACATTTATATATGGTGTATTTACAAAATCGACACAACAATTGCTTCTAACACATCCCATTGTCGCCAGTACAAAGTTCAATTAACACAAACTGTAACTCTGTGTCCTTCAGATACAGTGTTCTCAGCAAAAAAGTCAACATACATCTTTTTTTAAGTTTATGCAGTTTAAACTGTAGTTATTGTTGGTGTTTTTTTTAAAGTTGTGAAAACTTCATAACAACTGCAGTTGTTTCAAATTCCTTTATAAAAACTGCAAAAAGAACTGAAGAAAAAAAAGAACTGAAGAAAAAAAAAACTTTTTTTAAAAAATGTAAAAAAAACTTTAATTTTGAAACATTGAAGTTTTCTAGAAACATCGAAATGTTCTAGAAACATCGAAATGTTCTAGAAACATTGAAATGTACTAAAAACATTGAAATGTACTAAAAACATTGAAATTATATAGAAATATTGAATAGTAGAACACATGTTAAATGTTTTATAAAGGAATTTTTTTTTAAAAACTGATGTTTCTTTACTTGTTTTGTTAAAGCTGTTAAACGATACTTCAATCTCACAATTTTTATAATATTTCTATGTTGACTATTTTCTCTGTGTTCTCATACGCAAAGTAATTAAAAAACACACGCAGTTTGCTGTACTCAGTAAGCTTTTAAACCTATGTAAACAGAACACTCTCCACCTCGAAATGTTCAATAGGTTGACCTTAAAGAAAAGCTCTCATTAGTTACTCTATATTTAATATCGGCAATAGCAACTGAAGGTAGGAAATTGCGAGAGAGTCCTGCCGACTGGGGAGCAGTGAAAAAGCGTCTCATTCCGCGTCGTTTGAGGAGTGGAAACCTCCCTTTTCCAGCATTTTTATCGAGTTTCCGTCGTCGCCGCAAAAGATAAGGGACGGGGGGGGGGGGGGGTAATTGGATAAACCAGGGGTGGTTAATGTGGTTATCGACCTGTCTCTCAGGGTGATGACGTGTGAATGACGTCATTGAATTTTAAACTAGCCCCCCCCCCCCGCCCGCCCCCTTTCGAATGCGGGGAACTTCGGGAAATGGATGCGGACTCTCCCAAAGTTCTCAAGAACTTCTTGCAAGTGGAATTATTTCGGCTTTCGATACAACCTGCTTGGAACCTTTTCCTAGCTGAAAGGACAGCTCTTCAATTCTTTTACAAATGAAAAATAATTCGATATCTTTTCGCGGCTCTTTTGTAGAAAAAAATATCCTTCTAAACAAGTCAATTAAAAAAGATAATATTTAAAATTTTAAATAAACTATAAAATAACTCAATATCCAATAAGTTTTTATTTTTCAACCCACTGCCAATAATAGTGATAAATAATGCTCAAAAGAAAAAGTGCCACTTCAAGAATAAATTTAATCCGATCATAATCAAATTTGAATCAAATCTGATAATGATTTGGCAATAACCGAAATTGTCACACATGATGAAATATGACATTTCGTTTGGGTATGTAGATGACATCTAAATGTAGGTTTTAAACAAATTGTAGAATGCATACCCATGTTTTTTTCGTCCCTTTTTTTCTGATTCATTCCTAAATCATTTATCTTCATTAGCCAGTAATGATTGCATCCCACACAGGTGTGCAATTGTGCAACCCATTCTAAGTCTTGTCTTCCAAAGCCAGTTTCACATCCCTTATATAGTCACGAGAACGCATGAGAAATGAGAATTATTACATTTTCTTAATATGGCAACCTGAATTATCTGAATATGCCGAAATGCCTTTCTAATCTAACCAGCAGCCACGTAAGAAGTATTTATGTGCTTGCTAGCTGACATTTCTAACTATTTTTCCAAATATATATATATATATATATATATATATATATATATGTGTGTAATGTTTCTTATTCTGCAACGTTTCTTATTTATAGTTGCAGTCGTTATTATTTTATGATAAGTTCCATGATGCAGGTATACAAGTCCGAAAGATCAAGTTCACAAGATTTATTTCTCCGGACTTCACAGCCCGACTTGATAGCTCGAGGTTACATCGTGAATCTGTAGATAATACGGAATACTTTAAGAAGGAGAATGCACCGTGGACGCCCCTGATTGGTTCATCTCGGTTTTAGTTCGCATTTTTAGGTTTGGGTTCGGGATTTTGAAGTGGCGTGGGAGGGAAAGCAGTCACATAAGAAATGCTTTTGTACTGGGAAAAGGGGCGATATACAAAGTTAAAGAAAGTTAATTAAAGTACATTTTAAAGGGGGAAAGGGTTATAAAATATATTATATATATATATATATATATATATATATATATATATATATATATATATATATATATATATATATATATATATATATATATATATATATATATATATATATATTTCTTTTAATGAGTTATGTGAGATTTGATGCGGGATGACAGGAATATTTTTCAAAGAACGAAAACTTTCAATCTTTTTTCCTCAGTGTTTGTGTTTCTTTGATATTTAATTTTATGAAACTCACAACACTTTTCTTCTTACTAATGGAGAAATGTATAATTTTTAGACATATTAAAAAATATGTATATATTATAAATTATCGTACAAATTAGCTCTATGAGTAGTATTTTTTTTAATTAATAAAGTAAAGAAATTTGAGTTTTGAGAACACATTTTTTGTTATGATAAATAAATAACTATATAAAAATCAACTGCATGTAGCATACAAAATTTCAAAGCTAATTTTTATATATTATAGTTCAAAGGATCTTAGAAAAAAAAATTGTGAAAAAATATCAATATTTGAAGAACAAAAATTTGTGTTTTAAGAAATCGAAAGAATTTCAATTCTGAAAAAAAAAATAATAATTACGGAATTTTCGCGTGAAATATTGTTATTTTATATAAATGTAAATAACAAAAATTATAACTTTTATTCAAAAAGCCAAAAAATAAAATTTTAAAAAATTTAGGTGGTGTCGTGTCTCCCTTTAAAAAGGGTATGACGTTCATTATTGTATTTTTACAATAACGGGGCTCACATCTTCCTCTTCCTCTCACGTGCAACATCATTCTTCGGTCCCTGTCTCATTCCGAGTCCCCCTGCCACCCCCCCCCCCCCCCTCCCCATACTTCGATAGAAAAGATTTTTATCTAAAGCGAGGAACCGCAGGAGATGTTGTTCCCGAGTCGAAATCTTCTCTCGGAATCTCCCTGTTCCGAGAGAAGACGATCTTTCCATCTTCCTCCTCCGGCAGCCGTCGCACCCGCCTTTTTAGCCCCGGTTCGAGCCATTAGTCCCCCTTTGTGTGTGTGTGTGCAGACATGTCGCCCATTCACTCGCACAGCTCCGAACGACATTGGGTCGACATCGGGGCGCGATTTTCATACTCGGAGATGAGAAGGGAATAACGAATGGTTCGTATTTATAGAAGCATCTTCTACTGTAAGGGATGTTTACTTTCCTATTAGAGAAGGAAGACTTCCTGGTCCCGTTTTTCATTTAAAGAAGTTTTTTAAGATATTCGTTATGCAGTAGGCCCTCTTCCGATATACAACGATCCCTTCTTTTTAACGACCGACGCTGAAATTCCCAAATACGAAATGATTGCTACAACGTTGACCCTTTGCACTCCAAGAACAGCTTTGACATTTGCGTTCTTTCCACGGAACAGTTATTTCTGTTTCTGTTCTTTTATCATTTTTTTATGTTCATAGAAGTGGGAGGGGTATAGTTATCTGACGTAGATATGAAAAAGAACAAGTTGAAGAAAAAGATAAATGATTTTTATGTGCAAGATTACACTATTCTCATTTAATTTAAAGAACGGAGAACTAAAAAAAACAATCGAGCATGGCCTCAGACACATGGTTAATTACGTCATTCCATTCATACATTTTCACTGTTACACATTTCCCAATTCAGCAGCCAATCGCGAGTATTTTTTAATTCATAATTTTGAAAAGAAGTCACGTGCCTGAGGCCATTTGGTCTAAGATGTTGGTTTCACGATTAAGACGTCATATTCGCTCTACTACAGTCCATTCATGCTCGAAGAAGAAACGGGTCGCTATGTTGCTTGAGAGGGGACAGCGGAGTGCAAAGGGTTAAATCACTGTGAGTGGATTTTTCTGATGACGTCACAAGTCCGGGAAATGGTGTTCTTATGCTACAGTTATAGATTTAATGCGTGCAAATGCTGTTTGGAGTATGCAATTAGTTGCAAAAGTAATATGTTCTAGCAATCGAATTGTGGTAGACAAACGGACGCACTGTCACTAAGGATCAGGGCCGTCCTCACGGGTGTGCAACCCGTGCCACCGCGCAGGGGCCCTCGCCCAGATTAAAATACAAGAACAGTATTTTATAGAAAAATAATTCTTATTTCACAAATCTACATTTAAAAAAAAATATGTGCGTTTATTTATTTATCTCGGTGGTTTTCAACCTCTTTTTTTTTCACATACCACTTCATATATATTTTTTTTATCTGTGAGTACAATTTCCCTCATAGCCGTTCTCACCCATGACCCCACGCACAAAAAGTTTGTTTTTGTTCGGCAGTAGACTGTAATGTTAGCAGGTTTGTTTAGGCAGCAATGTTCATAGGTAACCTGGCAAAGGAATCAAACGACTCAAATGGATGATATTTTATAGGTTTTTATTTTAGATTTTACTTATTACATTTCTTTATTTTTATTTTATTTGTTTACCGCCTTTACTAATATTAATTTCGTGTACCCCCAACCGGACTGCTACACCACCCCAAGGGTACGCGTACCAGAAGCTGAGATCCGCTGACCAGGATGTACATGTTTAGTACTGACCCATTGAGGAGCTTTTCATTTAAAAATGAATGCAATTCCAATTGAAACATTGAGGGAAAGGATTTCTTTTCGAAAATAAACTTCTCAATGGTTCCCCAAGATTCTGCAGAAAAAAATGCACTCTGGGTTTTACTACATATCTATAAAATTGAGGTAAACCAGAGAAAGTTTTTTTTTGGGGGGGGGGGTGGAGGGGGCAGGAGAAGAGGAATTTAAAAGATTGGATTGATAGCAACGCTCCAAATTAAAGACCCGTATCTTATGTTCGAACAGGGTCCCGCGGCAGCTAAGAACAATCCACAAACAAGAATTTCAAAATAACAAAGTTTATATGTATACGGAAATATATATTTTCCGTTTCGCATGTACTTGGCTTATTCAACAGCATTTAAAAATGCAGCACGTTATAGAAATTTAAAGACTGGTAAATCACTTTTGCTCTGGCGTTTCCGTATGGTGGTTTTGGAGTCGGGATGCTAAATTAGGTAAATATGCATTCCACATGAGAGGAATACGCCGTCCCAAGCCAACAACCGAAATTCTATAATTATAGAAGAGTTTGAAACTTTGTACATACGCTGTTTTATACTATTGTACAATAAAAACAATAAAAAAAACACTGTTGTCCAAAAATAAATTTATTTGTACAAAATTTAGTACGAAATGTAAAAAAATATAAAATAAATTAAGAAGATAAAATATGCAAATATTGCCTTTGTAATCTTAAGCACGTTCGAGCTCTACTAAGAACAACGCTGAGTTTATTTTATTGTCTTTTAAAAATTCGTTTCACTTTTTTAAATTATTGTATCTTAAAATTGTGTTTTACGCCTTATTAAAATATTGAGCTGTAATTAAATAATCAGTGCAACTTCTGATCGGCAAGAAAATGTGGTTCACTTTCACGAGTTAAATATTAATTATTATTCGAAAGATCAAAGAAAGATTAAATCGATCACTTGAATTCATATTTCTCAAAAATGAAGTGTCCTCGAACTGTTCGGTGAATTTAAAGATGTATTATACATTTAAAATTTGTCTTTTACTTTTGGCAATGATAAGAAATATAATAAATAAACGGAAATTCCGAAGTTATTATGCTAAAATGACGAACTTATTTATACAAAATGGTTCTCCAAAATACCGAAAATTTCAAACATTATAAAATTTTATCTAAAAATAAACTTCTAAAATGAAATATTCCAAAGACAGAGGAAACGTGCTTAGAATTATTTTGAACATTCATCTAAGACAGGAGAAACAGAACGCTTTTTCGCATCAATAAATTATGCAATGTGCATATATCAATTTTAATCGGAATGGTTTAAACCCCCCTCTTTAGGCGACCTGGATGTTCAATCGCCTTTTCAAATTCATTTATTAACATAAAAACGCGCATTGAATTAAACAGTCGCCGACATTTCACCAACCATTAAGAGATAAGTTACGTTACAAGTGGGAACGGGATGCTTTAGAAATGAATATCCTAAATGCAGAAGCAGATATATCCAAAAATACAAAACATGAGTTTTTGGTATCAACAAGACCTGATTATTACCGAATAAGCTCGTGTTATCCAGGCTTACACTTGACATTTTTAAGGAGTCCAAAATCACACATATTATATAAATATCTAACACCTCTAACATCGTTTGCTTCGACATTTACCTTTACAAAAATGGCATTACAATTTTCAGTAACCACAATTGTCCCTTGTTTCTTTAAATTTGTTCGAATATTACGGAAAACATCAAAACATAAAGAATATTAGAAATGAACGTTACTTATTAATATGTTTTAATATTATTAATATGTTTCATTTTAATGCCAGTAAGGGGTAAATATATGAGAGCATGCAAAAGTTTGATTTGATGTTCCAAGGGTCTATTAGAAAACAATGGGACCCCTATTTAAAGGCGGGCTTCCCTTGCTGCAAAAATATAAGCGGACCATGGGTATCAATGGGCACATTGTAAATTGGCTCCAATTTTAAAATATAATAAAGGATTTTAAACCTTTTTTTAATAATAAAAACTCAGAAATAAGTCCGAAGAAGCAGAAGTGACTACATTTAGCGAACCAAGACAACTGTAGTTCGAGTCGAGCCGGCGATTTTTATTTGAAGTCGACCTCATCTTTGAGGTAATAAATTTCTATGAAAAAAAACGACAAAATTATTTTTCTCAAGTTCGACGCAATATTTAATCGAAGCATATGGCAGGCGTCAGTTTCGTCAAAAAATGACGACAGTTTCTTAAAAAATAAGAATGCATTTTAAGAGTGCATGCTTCTTGTTTTACGTCAACAAAAAAAAAATTCCCCTTATGGCAGCACTCCGAGTCACAGAAGAACACGAAATCCCCATCCAGGAATGAATCCCTCGATGTACAGAAAGCACAAGAAATGTCATTGCAACATTCAGTTATGTTGTAGCAAGGGAAAAGAATCGAATGAAAGATCGAATCGGAGACCCCGCAAAAGACTCGTCGCCATGTCTCTTGATTTGGAGTAGGCGGAACATCGGTCGATTCGTCCTCCATCTTCCGCTGGATTCGATTCGAGTGACGGGCGACAAGGAAACCGACTTTCCATTCGTCTTCCTTAGTCTTGTGGACTGGGGTTCGACGGTGAATCATCTTTCAATCTTCCCGAAGGGTTCTCCGACTTTACGAGTATTCCTGGGTGACCCTCTTCTATATCACGTAGCTGTTTGGCCCCGCGTTGCTAGGGAATCCGTTCAAACATATACATTAAAATATCTTTATATATATTTCTCTTATACGGTGATTGAAAAACGCTGTTTTTCTGTACGCTGAGTGGCAACAGTTAGTTTGTTTACGAAATTCTGTTGTGCCCGTATTTTTATTTTGCCATTATGTAAGCCATTTCGACGATTAGCCCGTATAATTCATTAGTAAATAATTATTTTGTTAATGCCAGCTTAAACTAGGAAGAATATAAACCCCATTACATTAAAAATAAAAGTTTTGAAAAACGCTTTTCTAAACTTTACATGAGCGGAACATTGACGTGGCGCCATCTGTTGGCAATTTTGAAAACTAGATTTCTATGACCTATTATTTTTATGACGTTATAACTTAGTTGCGTACACACTTCTGGTAGGCAAGAGTATGGTAAGCTTAACGTCAATTATGCCAACACAAACTACCAATAATGTTAAAAATTAAACTAAAACGCAGAAAAGGTGTGAAAATAACGTGGAAAATAATAAATAATGGTAGAAATAAAATAATAAATAATGGCTTGCCAGTGGTTCAATTGTTTTCAGTTGTAGTTTAAAAGACATTAAATTAAATGATTTTATATTGATTTACATGGCGAAAAAATGATGCCAAGATGAATTATAATTTAAATTTAGTTTCAACTTTTAAAGTTTTTGGTAATATAATTAAAAAAAGTATTGTTACTAGGACACATTGTTATTGTGTCTAAACTTTTAGCGAGCGAAGCGGGAAGTGATTAGCGGAGCAAACCTATGAGGATTGCGTAGCAATCCTCTGGGGGGTTGACGGAGCGTAGCGGAGTAGGGGGCGGAGACTCCTAGTATATATTTATTGGGAGTGGCCCCTTCGGTATTCGATTCCGCGGCCTATTGTTTCGAAGTCCCGCGTGCTACAGACTAGGCTACAAAAGTATGTTCTAGATTTTAATATTATTTTTTTATTTTCTTTATGCATAATTTCTGAAATTGTAAAAATCATTTAAAAAAAAAAACTAAACGGAATTTTACAATTCCGATCTTCATGCAGCTGCACATCTTGATGATTAACCCTCCAGAACTCGCGCCGTGAGCGAAATACTCACACCAAGAAGAAAACAAGTATATCTGGTATTCTACGTCATAGGCGAAGGTGCTGCCCTCTCTGGCTTCTCCTTGTAACCTTCTCCTGCCGCAATCCATTACATATTAGAGTTACTGTTTAGTTTAAAATATTTCATTTACTGAAAATTTTTTGAGGGAAATAGGTGGTGTGAGAAAAATTATCACGCGCGGGTTTTCAGGTCACCCGTTTTGATGCGAGTTCTGGAGGGTTAATAGTATTTATGTATAAATTTTCAGCATTTCATACGCAGAGTAAGTAGGCGTTTTGTGATCCACAAACAGACAGTTTCTTTTATTTTGATAGATTTAAGGTATTCACAAGATCGTATCGGATGCCACACGATCGTAGCAGATTCACCGTACCCCAGCTCCCTCCCCTCTACTCGGTGGTGAACATTTGGTCAGTAGACGAAAATAAACATTTAACCAAACTCACCGCTCTTTGTTGGAGAGGATGGAATTCGCAACCCTCCGAATGCAAACTCGCAGATCATTATTCAAAAATATAAGGCATTGTTCCCGGGTCTTTCCTTCGAGATAGACACCAAACAGTCGCCAGTATCCCACTGTTCAGCTCCAGTGTGACGTTAATTAGACTAACCAATCAACGAACTCGCACTCTGTCAGCTAAGCCACCCTGGTCTTTACTTAATGTACCGTTAAACATAACATAATATCGAAACCATAGTGAACAGATGTGGTAAGTGGCAATTCACTTCGTTTTTAGGAAAATCCATTTGAACGTTGGTAACGTTAAGTATTAATACAATTACCGGGGTGTTTGCTCAATTGTTTTACACCGACCATTGTCTGCTACCATCATTGAAAAGACTCCAATTTTTTTTTTAATGATTTTTGTAGCTTCACCGGTTTGTCTTTAAAAAAGAAAACATTTTTATGACATTAAACAACCCAAAGTTGTACTATTATACTGAAAATTATTTTGACCCTAACTCTAGTTTGAGGAGAGGTTTTGATAAAAAAAAAGGCCCTATGTGACAAGTAAGTACAAAAAACGCCCTACACCCACGAGTTGTATATAGAAAAACGAGAAACAGTACATGGTAAAAGAAAATATAACTGTCGCCAAAATAAAATGTCGTCAAGGTAAACAACTACTTTTAGACAGTAAAACTCTTTTAACTTATCCACACTTTGATGCATTTGGGTGTCTTCTTGTTTCCTGTCAAGTTATGTTATCTCTTTGTTATGGGGGGAGGAATTCCTTTCTTCGCCCCTTCTGAACTCCCGTTGTATGAAGAAGAAAATAGGCAAATGTCATGTGGAATATTCCCATCATTTTGCATTCCGACGTTTCGGAATTCTGATCGAATTCGCGTGACACAGGGGAGTGAAAAGATGGGGGGGGGGGGAAGATTATGACGAGTTTCGCTTTATTTAATTAAACAGTCGAAATGCAGCGTTGTGATAATCTCGGATTGTGACAGTAATGATGCATCTCGATCGCATGGAGGAGTATTCATTTGAATTCGGAAGGGTCTATTACAGATGAGGGATGTGTCAGTCGATCCTGTGAAAGCAAAGCGTAGAAGACCGGAGTGGGCGGAGGACCTGAAAGTGGTCAGTTTTTTATTTCGCCAAATGTCTCAGAGTCTCAACAGATTTCTTATTGTAACCCTTTTCAGCTGTATTTGTCACACAAAATAAATTGGGTGTAGTTGTGTTACAGCACGGCCAGAGAAGTTTTACTTCGAACGTCATTTTAGCACATTATTAAAAGTACCAGGAGGTACCAGCTCGCTCGCATATTTTATTACTTAATAATATTTTGAATGAATCGAATTAAATGTAAATGTTTTGCATTTAATCCTATTGGGTTTCCAAACTATATATTTTCTTATACGGAAGTTTAAACATTTTTTTTCCACTTATGACGTCACGTACATAAACAGAGCAAAAAATATCACAGGATTAAATGTGTTCAAGCTTTGATAATTTTAAATGCAAACTATTTTTGTTTAATTTATTTTTAAATATTTATTACAATACTTATAGTACTTAGTAGACGAAAAAGTTACGTGGTTAGAATGTGTTTCGTCTTGATTTTGATTTACTGCCGTTTTTTTCGGTCTTTTCTGAGAAAAAGTACTTTATCTTAGAATAAAAATTATAATAAAAATATCTTAAATATATTTTACACGTTTTGAATTAAAATAACGTATGATTAATTAAATAATGTTTAGCTGTTATTGCGGTATAACCTATTAAAACTCATACGCGAAGAATAATTTGCAATGGAAAGAATGACATCGAACGGGAATTTCACGTAAATTTTTTTTTAATTATGCCAAGATATTTTTGCATTTAATTAACTATAAACGAAATAAAAGGCTTCGCCCCTCTTAAGCCTGTTTGGAGTGTGTATACTGATGATGAGGTGTAGCGGCGGCTTATGTTAATGCTGGTGTTGGATTTTTCTTAAATAGACAGAAATCAGTTGATTGGTTTTCTTATAAAATGGCATTTAATGGAAGACGATATTTACACAGATTTTAATGCTTAAATGCTCAACTTGGTGAGCGTGAAAAGAAAAGAGATTGCGGCGGCGTATTTTGTTAGGTGAGGCCACGCTATTGTTGACTCCATTTCAGAAGGTTAAATTTAGTGTTGTTGGATAAATTGATGATAGCCATAGTTGTTAGAGAATAAAAAATATTTAATGGTTCAAATATTACAGTTAAGAATTGACATTTACATGTTATTATTACTATGGCATTACAGTTAGGGGAAGAGCACGAGAGATGTGCTGTTGAGGGTTCGATGGAAAGGCTGGGAATGAGTTCCTTTCAGTCTGTGTTCACGTGATTTTGGTCGCCCCCTGCGTGGGCCTCATGTGCTGGAGCGATCTAATTGGCTCTTGGTGTAAATATCACTGAAGTTGAAATTCTTTCCGGGAATTACTTGGAAGAGAAAGAGAGTTTGTTGAACTCCATATCGCTGCAAGATTATTTGTTGCCTGCTTAAAGGAATATCTTAATATAAAAAACAATCCGTTTGGCGGGTTGCCGGAAATCACGTCATTTGTACAAAGTGATCTGATTGGCCCGAACATAGGAGTAAAACACTTTGGACTTTTGCTCCTGGGTTTTTTATTTAAGTTTTGGTTGACATTTTTTTGGTCCTAATTTTCGTTTTGTTTTATATTGAAGAAATTTAATCCTTTTGCACTAAATGATTATGTTTGATTATTTACGTTTTTTTTATGGAACAATTACATCCCGTTTATGTTATTTGTCCTGGTGATACCCAACTGATACCATACTTTTACATGACTTTAGATAAGTATAAGCTAACGAAACAAAATGGGTTTTTTTGTATGTTCAACAACATGCAGTTCTCGTTCAATTTTTTGAACAGGGAACAAAATAACACGTTGTTATTTTTGTGGCTGAGACTCACATTTCGCCGCAAAGGGCTAACTTATTAAAAATGGGTAAAATGTATCGGAAATATTTTTTGCTAACTGTTCTCCCCCCTGCGTGCTTAGTTCAGAGCCGTCCTTGTGGGAGAGGAGGCGAATGCGAAACGCGGAATGTCGCGTCGTAAAGAAGCAGCGGCGATCCGAACATCCGACGTCGTTTCGCTAAACATCGACGGTCGTAAAACTCAATACCCCAAAAGAGCCGAGGGGTTGCCGGATGTGAAAAATTTGTCTTTTCGCCAAAAAAAAAATTTGTCGCGCTATTTCGTATTTTATGTACTGTTCAACTGTTCGTTTTTTTTAAATTAAAATTGTAATAATAGTACAGCCACATCAACAAAATTTATATTTACCTCCATCGAGTTCCATACTCTGGTCATTGATAAAATTAAAAATTAGTATTTTGAACTTTTGTGAGACGTCGTCGGATGCACGTGGGGTCGCTGACCAATTTGCTATTGCTCATCTAAAAGGGAGAAAGGGGTTAGAAGTAGGATTAGATAAGAAATAAAACCTTAGAGCCTAGTAAACTATTTTATCTTCAATAGTATTTAGATTTCAGTATTCATACTTCAAAAATATGACAATATCAACAAAGAGTTCCTTGCTCTCTGTCATATTAATAAGCTCAAGATCGCTTTAAAAAGTTTAAGGGGACTTGGTACCCTTTGATTTGAGAAATTCAATGAAAATATCAATTTTTCTTTTTTTTGCTTAAAATATGCTCTTATACCTAAAGTTCATTATTACAAAGTTTTGAAACGATCTGGAAATTATAAATGTAATAAAAATGCGTTTCATTACTTTCACAGCACGTCCATTTCGATGTTTAAATTTTTGACACAACAGCTTTTGGTCATTTATTTAAAGAAAAATCAGCTAAGAACAAGTTGAACGTGTTTATCTGTGACTGTATCTATCACATCAAGTGTTTGTTTACTTTTTTTTACCGTGGTTTGATATAATTTTAAATTTGAAGGTACTAGGAGACGTATTTGCCAAAGGCGACGTTTTAACAAATGTAATACATGTTTTTGCTATTGTCAAAGCCCATTCTAAAGTGTTTTATGGTATGGAATATGTATGTTCAATGAATTCAGTTGTATTAGTATGGTTTCTAACACAAAATTAGTGTAAAACAATATTTTAAACATTATTATTTTGATTTTAACAGATTTTTCTAAAAAATTTAGTTTTGTTATCATTTTAAAACTGAGTACATAATAGTGATTTAATGTACTCCAATTAAATAATAGAAACCGGAATGTTATATGTATGCAAGTAGTTATAAAATTAATTATGTGTGAAGAAAATCTCAAATGTATTCATCGAGTTATTTGGATTTGAAATGTTTAAACTGATTTATCTCAGTTTGTGTTTTTTGCATATGCCACAGTATTTAAAATAAGAATTCTTTCTCAAATATTATTCAAATGACTTGATTTTTTTTCTGAAATTCCTGTATAACCTATTTAAAACAATCAAGGATGGGTTTTGCAAAATAATGAAAAGAAAAAAAATTAAAAATTAAAAAGTAGACTAAATCATGTTTTTTTTCCATTTTTTTGCATATACATCGACATTTTATTTTTTTTCTCAAGAACTAAATCAGTAATTTCAAATTCGATCCTTGATGTTATAAAGTATAGTATAGTGAATCTAAGGAAAAAAAATCTTTACAAAATATTAAAAACTGAAAAAGAAAAACCATTTTTAAAAAAGTTAAATTTTTAAGAAAAAAATTAAATTTTGAAAAATATACTCATAAAAACATTTTTTTTGTTGCTAAAATCATGTTATATGATAATAACCTTCAATAATATGTGTAAAATATCTATGTAAATTATTTAATAAAAAAAATTATTCCAAGGGTACCGAGTCCCCTTAAATACGGTGTCGCCCCTTTCCCCTGGTGTCGTCGCTCAAGTGACATGGATGCCAGATTCAGTCATCCCCCCCCCCTTATTCTACACTGGTTGGCCATCCCGATCGAATGTGGGCTGCCGGTAAAATATTCGTCTGCTGAGGCTCGAAAGGTACGAGGACTATTCATTCTCGTGTTGATTATTTAAATACGATACATTTAGCCTCGCTCGATGGGAAATGATACGCTGATGTGAGTCAAGGATAGTGAAGACCATATATATATATATATATAAGGTGTGCTCGTACTCGCGCTGCCTGACGGAAGGCGGAGAGAGCAACTATTTGACGTCATAGTGACGCCTACATCGCCTTCTGTGGGCGTGTCTAATGCTCTCGTTTGAACCAATGGCAAGGCTGAACTAGATGCGGGCGCGTTGTTTGATGGTGCTGCCATCTATTCGTTTTTTTTGTGAACTATTAAAAAGTGATAAGCTAACTTTATTTAGTTACTTTTACTGCATTTTATGAGTTTAAATTATATTTTAAGGATTGCATTTAGTATGGAAAAATTGCAAAAGAGTTGCTTAATAAATTAAGCGTATTCAAATTATATTAGCTGCCACGAGAGCATGTCCATGAATTTTGAAAGAGTAAAATAGTGGTCGGAACTATCCGGTCAATCCATTTGTATTGGACATATTAAAGGAGTTACAATTTCAATCAAGTAAAATACGGGGTCATAACAACACAAGGACGGATTAGTAGTGAAGTTACCTGAACACAATTATTTTCATTATTTTGCTAATTAAAAATTAAATCACCAGTTGTTACCCAACCGGGATCGAACCTAAGTAGCAAGGCTTGAAACACACAGCCAATGAGAATGATCAAAAACCGATAGTAAGGCGGAGCTAAAATGATGTCAAAAGTAAGGCGGAGCTAAAATGACGTCATTTAGTTGCCTTTCCTTGCCCACTTTCAAAAAGCGAAAAACGAGCGCACCTTCTATATGATGTGAGTAACATAATGAACGAAAGCTAAGTACGAAATCAGACGTAAGAATTGGCGTATTTCCCTTCCATTAGCGAGTTTTTCGGTAGTGGCCTATTCCCATTTATATAATCCAATGTGAAATGGTAAAACCCTGCTCGTCGTGCTCCGACTCGGCTGCTCTATAATGTTCCGATCAATAAAACAACCATTCCCCGGAATGGGTCATTTTTCCGCCAAAACGCGCCCCTACTGAAAATCCCTTTCCTTATCTCTTGTGGCCCCGGAAGAGAAAGAAGGAGATAAATCCCTTAAAACAAGCGCCGTCTTTTCGTTTCTTGTTTTGTTTGGGAAACCTCCTATGGGTCGAGATTCTCCTTGGCGTGGCATCTCGGCGATAAAGGATTGTAAAAGGTGGTGGAAGCCGATTGTCGGATTGTTCGTCGTCTTTGGCTACGGCTGCTGCCATGTGCATTTGTTGACGATAGGAGTCGCGTTCATGTCATACTAAGCTCGCTCCATACTTCCTCTGATATTGTATATCGTCGTTCAAAGCGCAAAAGTTCTATTATGTATCTGACAACCACTGAACTCTAACTGCTGGAAGGTTCAAACCATGTTTCCTCAATAGGCGTGTTGAAGCATATTGAAAGCAGCCATGCTGTGGCCCAAAATGTGTTTAAAGTGATTTAGTGGTGTTTTTTAATACCATAGCATTGTAGAAATATTAAATGTATATAAATATTATATTTTCGAATTATAGAATTCATTTTCATATTGCCAAACAAATAGTTTTTGCTCTTGCTTTTTATCTACTTCGACTTTTAATTGAAAATGACTTTCTATTTTAACAGCAGATTGGATTTAAAATGGGTTTAATAGGAAAATAGAAACTCAGCCAAAAGCAATACACGTCGGCCTATTTTAACATGAAAAATATACGAAATATGGCGGTAGCAAAGAAAATGGGGCACATCCTGGCTGCCTCTACATCGGCTTCAAGTCAACAAAATGTCTTGCCCTATCCAGAAGTTACAGTTAGAGATCAGTGCTGACAACTACCGAGGATAAATGTAGGGAGTAAATATAACTGTAACCGTGATTATAACTCATTAGGACGTTATCATTGAGGAACTGTCGTATGCGTTATAAGAATAAAAATGAATTACAAAAAACTTGTTTTATCGATACCAGAAGTACATCTACAACATAAGTAACCTTCAGTGAACACAACATTTTTTTTTATTTAAGTAAAAGTATATATAAATAAAGATGAGTAAAAGTAAAAAGTATTGATATACGTCTGTAACCTTTATGCTGTTTGTGAATTTATCGGCAAGAAAATAATAAACGACACACTTTCGTTTATTATAATTATAAAAGAAAGAAAAAATATCCTTGAAAGGGTAAAAAGTTTTTTTTTTACGCAATACATTCAAAATGTGTAAAATCACAGAAATCCAAATTGTATTGCATGCCCTAATACTTTCATCACTTCTATCAGATAATAAAAAGGATCCAAGTCCTCATTTTCTTAAGTTACACTGTTGCCAACGGATATAAGCAAACTTATTCAACTTCGTTATAAATGTTATTTAAATATTAAAAACTTCATTTTCCTTCGAAGGGAAAAAAATATCACCTGAAATATCCATTCTCAGCTTATAAATGTCCTCGTGCGATTTATGGGCAAATGCGAATACACACACGCATTTCCCTCTTTTTGTGCGCGGCCAAATCCATCTCTGCCGAAGATCGCATTCTTCTTCTCTTACGGAGGTGAGTTTGGAGGCGAAGGGAGAAAAAGGTGGCGGAAGGCGAACACCGAACCCATCCATTCGCTCCAATTTTCTTCCCACATCCAATTTCTTCTGTTGAATTCTCAAGTGGTTTAAGTTTCGCGCTAACACTTTCGCCCCTTCAAAATAATAATATCGCGGTCAAGATTTTTTTCCCCCTCGTACATAGGGTGCTATGCTAAAAGCGGTGTTTGTGGGTTTACAAGATTTTGCAAGCGCCATCTCTTGAATATTAACGGAACTTGAGGTGACCATGTCGGAAGAGTGCCGAACTCATCATCGGTGGGTAGCAAGTTTCGTTCCTCGTCGTCTGCCGAAACATTCGCCGAGTAGAAGGAACTTGTGTCCGTTACATCTGTCGTGTTCCAAATATACTCAAGCCTTGGCCCAGGTGTCCGAAGATTAAAAGAGTCTTATTTTAACCCTCTAGTGCATAATTTATTTATTTTTTTATTATATTAATTTTTTTCATTTTCTTTTTGTCCCTGGACCGCTGAAAAAATATGCAAAAAAATCCTAAATGTGCATTTAATTAAATAATTAATTAAAAGCGTTGTGTTGCGTATATGCAACATCATGTGTAATTACTAAAATAATTTTTAAAAAATATGAAAATATAGTTAATTGCAATTTACATATCTCTGGTATTAGCTAGGGTTTTTTGTAAAGCCAGATTATACTTATGAGTAATAAAACAATCTTCGAATACTTCACCTTCATGAGTCAGTTTTAGAACAACAGACCTCGAAGCAACTGTGAATGCCTGTATCGCAAACATTTTTATAAAGAAAAGAGACTTAGCGGCGGTTATAAGAACTAGGTACATGGTTCCCTACGTGACAATACTATAAAAGTTAACATAAAACTCTAAAATGACCACTATTTTTATCTATAAAGTTGTGCTGCATATATGCTACCCTATGCACTAGAGGGGTAAGAAATGTATACGGGTTGGGTTTATCTAAATTCCGTTTCTGATTATATAGTAGTAAACCTTCCTTACAAGGAATCTTCGGAATGGAGACCCCTTCCAATCAGTTGATTAGTTCCTCACTAAATATGGTTTATACACGTTGCAAGTGTTATGGAGATGATCCCGTATTGGCCTCGAGTGGAATTGAAACCAATTCGTGATACTGTTCTGTGTAGGGTCTAATGTATTGTCTGCAAAAGTGACGGAAGTGGTGACACTAAAACGAATAGAGGCAGAAAGTGATTTTCTATTTTTCGAGCTCTCATTTGATTTGCTCCCATTCACGTCCCCTACTTGCTTTGCTTTATTTCAAGATATTACGCGGTTTGGCACCTCATTTACCATCGGATGAGACAATATTCATGTCATTCGTGCTATTTTTCACGGAGTTACAGTATAGGATTTGGATCACCCTAAAAATGTAACGGCTTATACGTATGGCCGATTTTGAATGTCAAAAGAATGGACGTGGAAGAATTCCACTGACTTTAAGTGAACCTCGCGCATTCAGTTTAACTCTAAAACAACATGAGGGCCGGAAAGAGTTGTTGTCCTAAATCTACAGATATATTTGAGTTACCCAAATACAAGGCACGCACACAATAAGCTATCAAAATTCAACTATTGTCAATACAATAAAAAGTTTTGTTTGTAAAAATGCAACAATGTTTCACTAAAACGCGTATGTTGTTCTCAGGTTACCGTATAAGTCATAATCTAAATATTAATTTTCCCATAACTAATATTGCAACTGGATGAAGGCTTTTAACTGATGTTGGAACTGTATACGCCATCGTCTTGTTTTCGATCAAGAAGCCATTTCAGACACAATCAAACTATCGCTGTCGCTCATGTTCACGGTCGCTGGATATAGCTACTTTTGCTTCCGTAGACATCTTTTTTGTGTTTTCATTAGTAAAAAAATTTTTTTTTTGCTTCTTTGTTATATTTTAAAATGGTAACAAAAGTTATTAAAATACCTAACTTGATACCAAAATCTAATTTTTCGAATTTGTGTCAGTAACCACTTTCGTGCTTGGGCTATTCATATATAACATGAAGATAATGCACCTACATGGTGTACATGGCTTGGGCGATGTTTCGATATATATCAAAATTCCGGAAGCAAGGAAAGAGCGCAATTTTGTATGTTTCGGTTTGATGATTAATCGTTTTGACGATTAATTGGTTTTGCGATTAAACGACAGAACTCTCGGAAGTGCGGAAGAACATTCGGAAATGCAGAAGAACACTTTGGGATGCCGAAAGTACAATGTCACTTCCCGAAGGACACCACTCAGGAGCTATCAAACGTTGCGCTATGTTGTTTTAGGACACAAAGTGGGGATGTATGCGCTATTGCATATTTGAGGTAGATACCGATATATTGAAAATATCGATATTAATATATCGATAATAAATATTAATATATTCAAAATACCGATTTTTATTAAAACATATTCATAAATCGAAAATATTGATTAACAGGAAAATATCGATATTTGATTAATCGCGATGCATCTCGATGAGAAAATGTCAATATTCCACAAGCCTAGTAATAACAAAATTAAATTTGCATATCACTAAAAAATCGACTGTTCCCAACATAAAAGTATCGATATTAATATATCGATAATAAATATTAATATATTAAAAATACCGATTTTTATTAAAAAATATTAATAAATCGAAAATATTGATTAACAGGAAAATATCGATATTTGTAAAGTGATGCATCGCGATGTGAAAATGTCAATATCCGACAAGCCTAGTAATAACAAAATTAAATTCGCATATCACTAACAAATCAGCTGTTCCCAACATACTATAGCAGACCACTTTCTTTCTGAAAGCGTTCCACCAACTCTCCTAGAGAGAGGAGCGAAAAAAATGCATCGGGAAAAAACAATTCCTGCTCAATAATCCATGCCCCAATTTATCCCTTCTTTTGACACCTTTTCCTCTATTTCGTCGCTGCCTCGCACCCTATTAGGGGAGAGAATCCGACACCCCCTTCTGACGTCACACTCCGACGAACCGATATTTCACAAATGTGGAATTGGATACAGTCTTCTTTTCCATCCCGACTGTTGGCAACGCTGATTATTCGTTTTTGGAAGCGATAGTGATTTCTCTTTGAAACAGTATTCGCCACCGAAAGTGGGTGGCCCATTCGCAGAGTGGAAACATCCCCTTGTCCAAAATGGAGTGTGAAGCAGTGACAGGGGAAATGGCCATTCGTCTGACTCTAATGGTCAATGGATTGTCAGCTTCTTTGACGTGTTCAGCATTCCGAGGGTTTGCCTCGAGTTTCGGAACTATACAGAATCAAAGAGGGGATATTTTTTTTTAAAGCATGACACACAAGAAACCAATAACTGGTTTTATTCGTGAATCATTGTGTAGAAAAATACAGTGGCGTATTTGGTTTTGAGTGGCCTAGAAAAATGTCACAACTGTTTTTTACGTGAACCCTTTTTAAAATCTTCTACAAGAGGCTTGAGGATAAAAAACATTAGGCTTCTCGTTTAGGGATTATTATTTCGACTCTATAAATCCATGGTAAACACCACAATTGGTATATTAGGCGTCGATGCGTATAAAATCTTGTAAAAAAGCAAAGTACTTACTAGGCTTGGGTGGGGCCAGTCGGAACAGTTTGCATATGTTCTTTCTGTTGTGAGGTTTTCTTGATTTCCAATCCTCATTTCTATTATCTGCTGAAATGACGTTTCCCACAAAACTATTCCGGCCGATTTAAAAAAAATGTTGTCTATTTTTTGACGTGAATACGTCTATAAAATTTTCCGCTCGGAGTCGAATTGTAAAAAGTGAGGTGATTTTTTCAGATCCCTTTTGCTTCACGCGGAATCCGCTTACAGAGATAAATTACTTACCACCATGTAGAGGAAGGTGAGACGTGTCAACCAAGTTGAAAATAAATCCACTCCTCCCTCCCTCTCACCTTTGTAACGTGTGGGTTGGTGTGGGGGTCACATTTTGGCCAAATGCTGCAAGCACGAATGAAAGGTATTCAAAATCCAAACCTTACTGTACACAGTGGTGACTGCGCCTGCTCGATATTTTTTATTCGTTTTTTATAAGAAATGAATATAATCTACATAATTTTTATAAGACAAATCTTGCGTAAAAAATTACACTAAAGGACAAAATAAAGATATTCAATAAATACATAAAAATACAATTCTTATCTCTAGTGAATAGGCGAAAAAAAATGCACACCTTTCATTCAGAAGCAAATCGTGTTTTGTTCAAAATTTCGGAAATTTAGATTATCGTTTTTCACAGATAATTTTTTTTATTTAATGCTTGTACGTCGGAATAATTGTCGAAATACACTCAATGAATGGTGAGAAAGTTTGTGAGTAATTGGAGCTAATCGAAATTTTTAATAAATTTCCGATTAATACTCTCCGTTGTCCAAAAATACGAGGTTTTATTCATAAAGAAATAGTATATTATGCGAACGAGCATATTTGCATAGAAAAATGCAGCTTGCCTGAGTTTCATTTGAAATGAGAATCATCAGTTTATAAATAACCATCAATGGGAAGGAAATAATAAAGAAGTGTTTTTATAATATAAATGACTGCGAGCTATTGTTATTTTTTATACCCTCAAATTAGCCTCCAAAAATAGTTTGCACACAATAATCAAAACGTGTTTAGTGTCCAAAGTATTGTCACTCTGTGGTTTCACAACCCGTCGTCCACTATTTCTAACTCTACAGCAATAAAAGTTTTTTTTAAAAGTGGCTGTCAATGGGGCGACGCCAATATCCAATTTAAAGTGATACTTCGGAAAAATAGCCTCCAGACCTTCCGATATTTTTACGCTCCCCAATAAATAGCGAAGAGGAAAGAGAGAGAAAAATAGCCTATTTTTTCGAGTCAACTGACGAGTGAACACATTGTTATAAGAGTTCAAATAGAGGACAGGAGAAACTCAGTATTAAATTTTAAATTGCGTTTTATGCTTTTTTAACTATTACAGAATCCCATTTTCGTTGAAAATATGCTCTGCGGTGCCCACGTCATTTTGCTGAAGCGTATTTTCTGGAAGGTATTTTTATATTTAATGCTTTTTTTTTTTTAAAAGAAATAAGGGGAGTGTATTCCAAAGGGAGAGTTTTAAAAAAATAACTGTCTAGGGATATTTTTCATGGGAGTAAAAAAGAGACAAGTTGTTAAACTAAAAATGGATTATTTTCCGTTGGCAAATGATAAAAAATAGCGTCCTTTAAACTGCATTTCTTTTTAAAATATGTACATAAGCTTTAATCTCGGAACTTTCGGAAATTCTCTATTCCCAACTAACGATTCATCTTTGACAAAAGTGTTTTTCAGAAAGTCGCACGGTTCGCGAAATTTCCATAAACGGACGAGTAATGGCGTCGCATGAAAAGATGCATTTCGCATGTTCTCTCCACAAGATGGACGATGTCGTTAAATGGCATTCAACGGCTGAACCGCCCATCGGCACGTCTGCACTCTAAGTGATAGGTTTTTAAAATCCCGTAGGTACGAGCCGCACTGTACAGCAAGGTTTGCTCTGTGACTACTTTTGTACCCTACGTGTTAGAAAGGTCAGAGTGGAGAGGGGGCAAATGGCCAACTTGGTAGACGCGGTCCACATTATTTTACAAGACTGATTCCCCGTAGAGTAATAAGGCGGAAGAGCATACTGCAGCCAATGGCAAAACTCTCTTCCAATCGGTACAAAGATCAAAGGGGGAAATGGGTTAACAATCGACCTGTTTGACCCGTCCCACTTTCCTCTACTCAATGGTATAGTATGTCATTTCCCTATAGGTTAATTCCACTTTGAGTTTTATGGGTGAAAGCGATATTGTAGCCAAGGGTGACATTTTTTAAGTAATTAAAAAAATCAAGAAACCAATTTTAAAAAAAACGTAGATCTAAAAGTAGTCAGGACCATATTCGTTCGGGCGACCCAGCGACTCGAGACGCTTCACCGCATATTTGGGGAATTTCTTACAGATAATCAGCGCATCAAACCAAGTGGCTCCTGAGAGTCACCTTTCGACCGCAAAGGGGACCAACATTTTTTAAATTGCCACGAGTCTCCGTAATCCATTTTTATTTTCTAGCATCATATATGAAATTACGAAAGTATATTTTCTGGTTAAATTACGGAAAATGCTACAATAATGGGGCAAAGGAAACAACAGATTCATTTATAAATATTAGATTTAGGTGTTACAAGCTTTTTCCTCAGTCAGTTTTTTCATAACCTCAGTAAGAGTGGTTGCGAATTTTCTCGAAGGCAAGTTTTATAAGTGTTACTCTTAATTCGAATATTAAAGGAGACTAATTTTCTCTTATAAAAATTTCTTTCGGATATTTTCTTTGCAAGTAAAGCGCCTCGCATAAAACGGTGATGTTAGTCGGCTCAGATGAGATTTTATAAAAGGGGTCGTCCACAAATGATGTCACGTTTGGACAAGGGGGGGGGGGGCTGAAGCTGTGATACTTTGTGACAAGGGGAGGGGGTTACAAGAAAGTATGACATCCCACACATCGCCTAAAAAACATTGCAAATCAACATAATAATACAACAATCAAACAACATTTCAGAAAAATTAACCGTTTAGGTTCCAGTTTGAATCGATATAGTTGCAGTTGAAAAATAAACTTGTAAGATAAAATTTCAAACACCATCTGTAACTTGGCGCTTTGTTTCTGAACTGCCAGTACATGTATGAATAATTTACTACGTTCTAGATTGATATTCTTGGTAGAAGACAGTGGCGGAGTAATTAAAATATTTTGGGGGAGTGGGGGGGGGGGGCTCAACTAGTTCCATTCCCTTCCCAGAATATTTACAAACTTAACAAAATGAACGCTAATTAGCAGTTAGTAATTAGTCATTTATAATTAACAAGTTTACTAATTATCAATTAGTTTAGTTAATTGTTAATATTTGTTAATTACTGAGAAATTTTGCATAAATTTCTTAAGATATTAAAAAAATGTGGTAGAAAATTTGGACTTTTAGACGATGAGGGTGAAATGACGATGAGTCCCCCCCCCCCCCTTCTTACGCCTATGGTAGAAGAATAAGACATAAGGAGAGGGTATGGGTGAAGTGTGAAATTTTTTTACATAGGTGGAGGGGTTCAAAAATACGGAGAAAAGGTGCGACATTGTTTATGAACGACCCCAAAGCTAGAGAAAACCTTGCACAAACTTTGGATTCAGACGTGCTTCTTACTTTTCAACATATAAATCAACACAACATATAATATGCGGTTTTCGCGCAGCAGTGTAAGCGGTAGCTTACTGGGCTGCCGAGCAATGGGTCCGTATTCGAATCCCGGCTAAAACATACATTAAATGTAATATATTGGGTGTATCTGTTTGGCATCGCGTGAATAAAATTATTATTTTTATATTGTTTTCTGGAGTCAGCGTTCGTTGATAAGTGTCTGGTAAGTACCACAATGGTATAACAAAATCGGAGATACCTGATACCCTTATCTATTTCGCTTGGCTAGGAGAACAAATATTCTGGTTATTCAGTTAGCAGAGAATACGATTAACTTGATCTTTTATATGATAATTGCCCATCTTTCTACGTCATTCATCCTTTTTCTGGTTCTTAAATTTATTTATTATAAAGTTCAGCTTCAAACGCCGAAGAATATTTTCCAAAGAAATACGACAAAGAAATTCCACAATGAGAATAACTTTCGACAACTGTCGGAGTGAATCGTCAGTCACCCGGGCACACGAGGCCTAAAATGTTCGTTTTAATTAATTATATGAAAATGTCATTGCATTTCAAAAATTCAGAGCAAATGTGTATTCATCTACTAGTTCAGTGTAGTTATTTATTCGTACCACTCCATCAAAATGTGCACCAAACTACTTTAAAGAGCGGAGTTTGGCGAATTGCGGAAGACCCCCTCCTGTGGGCGAGTTTTAAAATAAACATCCTTCGATTGGGTTTAAAAGGAACGATTTACTCAAACTCCTGCGGTTGCTTCAAAGTCGAAATTAAGAAATTCTCTAGAACGCGAAGACGGAAAGTTTCAAAGGGTTTCCCAAAGAGAAAGGATGAAAGCGAAAAGGTCGCCATTCATTCCAAGGAATGGATAAGAAAGCTCTTTTTTGATAACAGCTTATCCCAGTTCCTGTTCTTTTAAAAAGAACTGTTCTTTAAACTAATCTTTGACATACTGTTCTTTTGTCGAAAACCGGAGTTATTTTTTTCAAGCCTAAAACAACAAAAATTAACAGACATTGAAGAACTTTCAGTTCATAATTAATCTATAACACTGGAGATGTGTCTTTCAATCACAAAAATAACGACCTGTTCTTCGTTCCCTTTTCTTCAAATTGAACGAGAACTGCATGGTCTTCACCATAAGAAACGCTTTTCTTTCCTTAGCTTGTCATCGGGGTAACAATCGGGGCATTGATTGGGTAAAAATCAAGAGGGGGGACGTAACTGTTTCATAAAAATAACGTATGAAACATGTTTCTCGAATGCAAAGGTTAACAAACAGCGAAACACTTATAATTCCTAATTAAATAAGAATTGCCCTTAATGGAATATTGTATAATTGAACATAATAATTAGTTTTGAAAAAGACAGAAAATAATTGTTTACAAAATTTTTTATATAAAGCAGCTTATTTTAAAATTTAAAAAAAATCTAGTCAGTGAAACTAAATAATAAACCTGAATTTTATTGAAATATTAAAAAAGATACCATTAAGGTACCTTTTCATTGGCAGAATGAACTAAACGATTAGGTGTTCACAAAGACACCACTACTGAAGTGTTTCCAAAATTATAAAACTTCCCCAGTTTAGCCTTTACCTTTTAACACTTTGCACTCCGTTGGCGCCGCTCAGGCGCCAACACAACGACTTGTTCTTTTGGTTCCCTGTTCTTTAAAATTAAGAGAACGGCGTGATCTTGTGCTTAAAAAACGTCGATTTTTTTTTCAAATTGTTCTATTGCAAATCGGAAATATGTTACGATTTTCTCCCCTCTATGAGCATAAAAAATTGTGGGTAAAAGAACAGAAAGAGGAATTAACTGTTCCGTGGAAAGAACGCAATGTCAAATATGTTCGATATGTGCAAAGAGTTAAAAGGTAACAGGACCATGAAGTTAAGAAAGAACAGGTCAGAAAAGAACATGTATTTCTTAAAATTAAAGAACATGCTGTTCGTTTTAAAGAACAGGTGAAAGAGTACGAGTCGTTTTTTCATTTCGTCTTTAGAGAGATTTAGGAGGAGAGTTTTAACGGGGCTGTTTTCCATTCCCCAAATGACGAGACCGCTTCAGAGTGGAAATTCGAGATCTTTACAGGGAAGGGACACTTTTCTCTTTTTATACTTCGTGAAGTTCCCCCGATGCCCATTTTGCACGTTAAGTGATGAGAGTGGTTTAAATAATTAATATCCTTTTAACGGATCTCGCATTCAATTTGCAGTGAGATGGACATCAGTGTCTTTTACGGAAATGGATGTTTATCTTGGAGATTATTCAATACAGCCAGGATTTCCATTTAATGAATATTTTGTTATTTTCATCATCTAAGAGATATACACGAATTTTAATTGCGAATAATAGTACATAGATTCAAATGTATTATAATAGTTTGATATTTTTACCAGCTCTTTTAATCTGTAAATATTTATTGAGGAACGCAGTTATAAACGTTGTCGTATCCAAATGAGTATTATTATAAGCAAAACGTATTTTTACTATACCAATACAAATTTTATTCCAGTGAAATAAAGTTCTAGTAGAACTACGAGATGGGAACTCTTCCAATGACTAGCCTCCTATTCGTAATAATAAAAGAGTCGTTCTGTGGATTTACAAAACTCCCACTTCCTCGGCGTATAGAAAACTGAAAATTGCAACTTCTCATCCTTGAGATGTACACTTGAGGCTCAAATTTGTATAACTCAATGTATTCTTAAATTATTTTTAAAAATTTAAAAATATTCCATAAATTCCATCTTCCAAAAATTTTCCATCTTTTAAAAATATTTCTAAGATCCAATAGCAATCAATAATAGGCCCACAATAGGCTAAAAATAAAAAGATTTAAATCTATTCTTTCTCTCAAAAAGATCAAAGTTAAAAAAAGACGCCTTTTTGTAACTTTCCAGTTGTTTTTATTTTAATTATTATTAAATATGTCCATAAACTTTATTCGAAACATATTTTCTGTAAACTGTGCCCTCCTGATGTTGAATGAATGGATTTTAATGATTTTATTTTTTATCCAGGTTTGGGCCGTATTTCTTTATTCTTCTTATATATATATATATATATATATATATATATATATTTAAATCAATATAAAATAGAAGAGCTTCTCCTACTTTTCTTCCGAAAGAAGAATTCGAGAGAGAATTTTCTTCCTCTCCATTACCGATGCACGTGGAGTTGGCACTAATTACGAAGTTGGAGAGGCCGACGCCCAAAGTCTTGAGGGAACTCTGGAACTCGATTTCTTGCGAGATTCGCGTTTCTACACTTGCGATACCCGGATGCAAAACATACGCACATTCGCGTGCACTTGAGTGCGCCTTGTTTTAAAGCGGGTCGACTCAAGCGTTTCAAATTACTTCAATTAATGTTTTATTGCCTGGAAATGTTTTCTTAAGCATACTAACTAGGATTGCTCTGGGCCCGCGCGTATGCCTGCTGTCCGAACTAAAATGAGGCGGTGTCCGCAAACAAGTACTTTTACGAAATGATGATGTTTCAGATTCGGTAATCTTTTTTTCTGAATGGAAGTGCGGCCTTGAAGAGACGTTTTTGTTTACCTACCCTCTGTCAAATAAAGTTCTTTGAATTGTTGGTTTCGGTTCAAAATATGGACGTCGTTTTTCTTTTTCAGTTCCTACTCGTTCCTAAGACAGCCTATGACGCAGAAGTTGT
Source organism: Troglohyphantes excavatus (assembly GCA_963932185.1). Classification (NCBI taxonomy): domain Eukaryota; kingdom Metazoa; phylum Arthropoda; class Arachnida; order Araneae; family Linyphiidae; genus Troglohyphantes; species Troglohyphantes excavatus. The sequence goes on from OZ010678.1 coordinate 62,133,495, forward strand.
CAATAGGTTAAAAAAAAATATTTCTACATAATCCACCTTTTCTAAGTTCATAGACTCCGATTACACCCTATTAAATATTAGTCATGTCACATAAATAAAGCATATCGACTGCTTAACTCGAAAACCATGCAACTCCAAACCATGGATTCCTCAGCCATAGGGAAAGACACTTTGCGACGAAATTCAAATTATTCACTTCTAAATGTGGAATTTAAAAACAAGAAGGGATCGGAATACTCGAATTTAGTTTCGTCGCCGAGTAGCTTTTCGATACGGCTGTTGAATCAGTGCTTTGTGAATGAAGCCGACGATAGGACGTCAATCGTTCGGACGTTTTACGAACATAGTTATGAGTGGAAAGTTGTGACTCTGTAATAAAACGCGCTTCATGAGAGGATTATAGAAGAGTTTTGTTATGCTTCACACCAGAGTATTTATATAAATAGTCTAAGTCCAAATGGTTTAAGTCCGAAACAAGGTAATACCGTTTAAACTTTGCAATAATCTTCGTCCAGCGGAATGACACTCAACTCGTGAATAGGCAACTATTTTAGCTTGGGGCCACACCATTCTGCTAGATGACAGACATGGCGGCCTTAGTCATAGAAAATGGTGTTCGTTCTTTTTCGAGTATTTTTGGCTTAGCTTTTGGCAGCTCGCCCTTATATGGGATTTCCCTGTCTCAGTGCAAATGTATGTGTCGATGTATTGTAATTTGGGGTTACTTGGATCCAAACAAAATCACTTCTGTGGCTGCTGTCATTAAAATATAGATGTGATTCCCCATCTGTCCAACAAATAGTGATTTAATTAACAGGTAGCAACAGGTAAGAGTGATGTAATTTTTTTGGGGGGGAAGCAGGGGGGGGGGGGCTCCAAGTTACGGTACGTGAGAGAGCGCTTTCACAAAATGGTCAAAAACAAGGGGAGTGAGTTCAGTACGTGGAAGCACACTTTTCACTGTTTTAAAGATGTAATTTCAATCAATGCGAAAATGCCCTGCGATGACGTACAGCAGAGGTTCCCTACTTGGGGTTCACGTATCCATGGGGGTACGCGATATTAATACGATTCATTGCGGAAAACACCTCAAATAAAGATGAAAAAAGGAAGTAATAGGCGTATACCTAGTAATTAGTAGATCATTGTACCGCCCAAAAACCAATGATATCTCGAGATAACGAATGTGGCCTTCTCTCTGTTTTTTGTTAAAGAAATTAAACATGTAAAATAAAAAATATCTAAATGTCATTCCTTTGAGTCGTTTGATTCATTTGCAGCTAATCTGAGAACATTGCTGCCTAAGAAAAACGAAGTTTTGTTTTGCGTAGAGGGATGGGTTATGAGAGAATGAAAGTGGATGTGAAAATGAAAAGTGGTTATGGAGGGAGAGGAAAAAGGTGGAGAACCACTGCTGTGCAACGTCAAAGATTTCCGTCTGGTATAATTTCGGTCGTTCAGTTTTTTATCCAGCTACTAATCCGAGGATTGGTAGTTCGAACCCGTGCGATGGACTTGACAAAGAAAAGTAAAAAAGTATTGATCTTGTGATCGGAGGGTTGCCAGCTTCACTACAAAAATACTAGAAAAGTCGTCCAGAACATCCGCAAAAATGAACGGCGTGTATACGGGACTGGTGCACCTGATCTGATCGGGGTCCAAAGTTCTGACGTCTATTGAAGGCGTTGGGTGCCAGTTCAGGTGTTTCCTCGTCATCTGACCATGGATCCAAAATAACGAGGTGCATGTATGAATGTGTGTGTGAATGTGTATGTGTTCCCGGGTCTCTCCTTCGAGATAGACCCCGAACAGTCGCCAATAGCCCACTGTGCAGCTCTAGTGCGACGTTAATTAACCAAAACCAAAAACGACTTTTCTAGTATTTTGTAGCGAAGTTGGCAACCTTCCGATCACAAGATCACTACTTTTTTACTTTTCCTTGTCAAGTCCGTGGTACAGGATCGAACCAGGAATCCTCTGATTCCCCTGACGCCTTTATCCACTGGGCCACGGAAGCCCCGGACTAATAATGGAACAATTTCTTTGTGAAATTTGTAATTTTCTTAAGTTAGGACGACTTGATAGGGTTATAATACTTTAAAAATTTAGACATTTTCTGACAATTCCCTTAACTACCTCATTCGAACAATCCGCCACTCCCCTTCCATTTATTCTTCTTTATGCTCGATTGTAAAGCTAACCAAATTGGCTTGCATTACACGTTTCTGATATATTGTGCTAAAGGATACATACACTAAATTTTGAATCCAATTTTTAAAAGAACATTAATGCGTCGTTTCAAAGCATTAAAAACGCGACATCAAAATTGTGACGGTAAACATGTCTTGCTCCACTCAATATTTCATAAAAGGTAATAAAATCGAGTTTAAGATTCCCCGACATTCTTTTCGGCAACAACACCCGCAAAGGTGTCTGAGCAGACGATATTTTTTTAAAAGAACTCCAACAAACAATAAGGAAAAATCTGAAATCGGAAGTTCCAGTCACGCTCTCTCTTTACATCACTTCAGTTCGGGGAAGGACAAGAACGTGATCCGGAGAGGACTTTCTTTAATTCTTGAAATCGTCTGCGTTAAAGCGTAGAGGGAGAGAGGACCCGCAATCTCCAACGGAAAAGGGGGGTTGATCGATTTGTCAAAAGTAAGTGATGCCATTTTTTAAAAGGGAAATACAGAGAGGGACACTAACGGTGGGCGGAGGTTAGATTTGTGGAAATAATCTCTTTGCTAGGGATTGTGGGAAGATTTATTGTGATCCGCCACAAGCGATTCTCCCTGCGTAGGGAGAAGGTAATGGGAGAAGATTTCGGATCGCACTTTGTGTCGGATTTTTTTAAAAATACCGATTTGAGTGCCTCTTTCTGTAATAACCTCTCGATATAACGACCCATACGAGTGGTCGTTATAACGAGTAAAACAATTTTGTAGGATGTGCCTATCCAGACTGCCGCAGGGTTAAATGCTCGTGATTCAAACTCACTCATTGGCGTGTCATTTCAAACTCAGTTTATTCGGTTGCAAATTAATGTGTATTTCAGCTAGAAATTCGCGATTGGGGGAAGAAGAAGACCGCTGTTCCAACGGAACATGGAGAAAGTTCCGCGACGCCGAAGTAGTTCCGAATTGTTATCATGGAGCTTTAGCTGCTGTACTATAATTTTAAGTTTTAGTCTTTAAATAATACCACAACATAGAAATATTTACTACGTACACTGAGATAGAGTGAACTCATCGTTTATCAAGTATTTTTGTGTTGAAATAAAGGTAATTTTTCGTATTTTGTTGTAATTCTAATTATATACAAATATAATATAAGTATTCCTGTACTTAAATTTATTCATATATGAAATAAAAATATTACTTATTTGGAAAAACAAATATTATAAACAAACTTTCCCATATTTACACGCGTTGCGAGTAAACAAAAGCAAAGTTGTCTGCTGTAAGGAAGAAATCGAAACTACTAGTAAATTACCATTGTTGATACGTCACGTGAAACTCTCCCATTTTTCTATTTAAGATATAATGAACTACTCTGCCAAACTTCCTCTTCCTGGGTATATGGAAAGTACTGTAATCAGTGGTGAGCGAATTTTCATTCTAACCCCGTGCACATAACGGGTATTTCAACTAGATATTCGCGGATAAATATTTTTGCTATTAGAGGTATAAGGGTCAACTCTGCCAAATTGCAGTTCATTTTTGACGGTAATTAAAACTAGTATAAAATTGAAAACGGATTTTTTATTGGTGCTTTGAAATCATTGTTCATGCTGTTTAATTCTGATAACTTCATTAAAATGTTCTTCTCACAATTGATTTTCAAAAGCGAATGAGGTTTTTACCAATATTTATTTTATTATATATTTTGATAAATACTAAAAAATCATTACACTGTAATTATGTTGGCTATGTAATTTGGAAAAAAAATTCTACAAGGATTATGATCTTACTGCTAAATAATCATTGTTTTAATATTTAGAATATATCAGTAAACATGTATTACATTTCAAGTTATTTTCTCAAACATTTTGCATAAATTACTTTTTATAACATTACAAAAGTCGGTATTTTTTCGGTAAATTTTTTCAAATAATTATTTTAACCTTTAATTTTTCCCCCAGAATGTTCAATTACTCAATTTGTTTCTTATGTACTATATTACTACTAATTATGTACTACCACACTCATGTAATGATGTACTAGATACGTAGCATTTTTATAGAAAAAAGTTAAGCATTTCTAGCAACAACATACAAAAATGTCCTGATGTTCCACATTTTTTAAAGGTTTTGCCGTTTTATGGTTCCTGAGGCTCCTTATGTAGTTCTTGTAAAAGGAAAAAATTCTTTACAACTTTATAAGGGACGCTGGATTGGGTGTTAGGTCAATTCAATCACCAACCGACCAGTACGGTGTCTCGGAAGAGACGCGTGGTCGCTACGGAGGAAAAGCGAGAGAAGCCATTTCACAGCTGAATGTTCAATATTTTCTGAAGTTAATTCTTTAGCGGAGTTTATTATAAAAAGGTTGAGCCATTCTAATATTTTGCTATTTACCAGTTGTTTGAATCGGTAGAATAATTTATCTTGAAAGTTATTTATTATTGTTTATTCTTCTGAAGAAAGTACTATTTAAACTAATGTTCTTTTAAGTAGCTATTTAAAATGTACTAATTCTGGTTTGAAAAAGATAACTGATCCCCCCTCCTCTCCCCCCAAAAAAACAACCTCGAAATTGTGGCTAAGAAAGTTACGATATCAAATCACCAAGCCAACTGCACTAGGAGGCTAAAACTGCACTGTCTTTTCTCAGCTCGGTTGCAAATGTATAGATGCCGATAATTTTTTTGATATCGCAACTTTTTTAACCACAATTTCAAGGGTTTTTTAAAGGAGGGGGGGGGGGGAGGCTTAAAGGGTTTTTTTTCGTTATTTTTTTTTCGGGGAGGGGGGGTATATTAGATACTAAAGTAAAATCGAATATTCGATCATCCGGATGGAGGTCTGGTCCAAACTGATCCTGGATAATTGGCGTTATACTGTACATTAAACCCTATTCCATATAGAAGTTATGAGAAATATGAGGCGTAATTGATTCTTAACGCAAGTGAAAAATAAGTCAAGTGAAATGAAAAGTCGTCCCATTCACCCCCCGTGAAAAGGTTTCAAAAGGCGCCTTTGAAAACCTTCCACTCTGACCAGGGATTGGATGCGAATTCCCGAGTCTCTCCTCATTCGATTCCTGTCTAGTTTATTGGAAGTTTTTCCAAGTAATTTCTCCAATGAGATGCAGATTGGAGCCATTTTAAGTAATGAGCCTAATTTTACTCAGCGAGATTTAAAAGCGGTCGTTTTTTTCCCCCTCCCCTTTCATAAGTTCCCGACTAATTTTGTGAGTACGAGATCGTTAATTGGTATTTGCGAAAATCCCTCCTTTTTTTCCCCCTTTTGGGAAATGAACCCGAGAAAACAGGTTAAATTAAGTAATGGAAGAATGGTTAATGGGAATTCCTGAAGTTCTGAGAAATTCATTAATATATTTTTTTATAAGATAACACTACGTTTGCTTATTCAATAACCTATTTACAAAGTTTCATAAATGTCGAAAACTTCCATTTTCAAACTTCGCGCGCGTCCGCTTTCCTTTACATGATATTTTTTTTTTCATTTACATTTTTCATTCTCCATACTTTTGTTACGATATTAAATTACAAATAAGCTTAAAAGTTTCGGAAAGTGTGTGACGAATTGTATTTTGTGAAATCCTAACTAATTTATAAACGTAGCGAAGGGTTTACAATTAAATTTTCCAAAGAATATCGTACAAAAAAAATGTTAGGCGTGAAACAGAAAACAAACAGGTACATTTTAACAGTCTGTATCCGGATGCAGTCGTAGTGGGGTACGAGAAATGTCTTGTGCGTGCTGCAGAACGTGCATCAACACTAGGGTGCAGAAATGACGTACCCAAATACATAACTTACTTTTATTCACGCATGACAAAGCTTACATGCTTCACTTATGTTACAGCGAGTGAGTGCCTCCCTATAGAGATGGACACATTCTAGCGTAGTCAGGGCTCGCACACTTTAAATTTGTCCCTAGGGAAAAAGGGACCAAATATCTTAAAAAAAGGGACCTACAAAATTTGAGCCTGCGTTAAATTTTTGTTAACTATCACCATTATAAATATCGCACCATAAAACTATTAATATTATTAAAACAATTTGTTGAATCTCATGAGGGGAAGGGAGGGGGGGGGGAGAGAACCGATGAGGAACCACATTTTTTACGTGTGCGAAACCGCGGGTAATAGCTAGTATAACATAAATCAGTGAATGAATGCATGCGTTTTGTTGCAGCAACAAAACTATGTTTAAAAACATACATTGAATCGTTTTGACTTTCTTTCACTTTTTTTTTCCAGTAACCCTATTAAAAATTTGGAAAAATAATTTAATTAATTTTTTTAACTACATAGCATTCTACTATTTCAAGCCTTATTCCAACCAAATTTGAAGAAAATCGGAGCATTATTAAAAAAGTGAGTAAATTTTTGCGAAAATGTTTTTTAAAAATCATTTCGAAATAATCTCAAGTTATTTGTAACTTTTTAAATTTTGGCCAAATTTCTTAAAATTCAGCAGGAACGCTACTTACTACAGGAAAAGTTTATTTTTCAAATCAAAAGTAAATCGAACAGTATTTGCTTAATCAGGATATGAGGTACTGGGGAATTGTGTAATTCCAATTTACACTTTCACCTGCATCATTTACATTTGTTTTTGATGTAATGCATAAACACGATCCAGTGGTCCTGGAAGAACAGTTTACACTTAGACCCACATTCCACACTAATGTTATTAATTACATTTGTAAACACAAAACAGCGAGCCTTTTTCTGGTTTAATGATATTCGAGAGTTGCAACACCATAGCAGCAGATTCAATACATATACGAAGATGATTGTAATGACCATTACATAATAAAAAAAAATGGTTAAATAAGGAGGAAAAAGGGCCAGAAATGTGTTATTATGGTCATAAAGGGTGGAAAAATTATTTTTGATAAAATAAGGAAAAAGGGACCATATTCTGAAAAAAGGGGCTTTTAGGTACCTCAAGTAACAAAAAGGACTTTTAGGGAAAAAAGAGACCTGTTGCGAGGCCTGAGCGTAGTCAAAGAGGATGAGCTAGGATTGCCATCCCTCTGCTATGTTGTCCTAGTCTCTTCACTCCAGTTCTGAACCTACGTGTCAAACGTCGGGGCTCCGCAGCCGAGCAACCATCACATTTCTGTAACACATTTCTGATATGTTGCGATCTTTGTGAATAAATTAAGCGTAGTTTCTAAATCAAAACTGAAGCCGAAGGAAACGAGTCGTTCCGGTGGGTCACGTGCCATTGACTCAAATATGACCTGTTAGCCGAGGGTAAGGAGTAGCGCAACTGAGTAAACTACCGTAACTCAACAGCCGTAATCACGTCTGCCCTTCGGGCCGACAACCGCCCTGGCAACTTGTAGTTGCCCAAGCGCGTGAAAGGCCCCTATAAGCCGATGGAAATTAGTGGCACAACTAGTTGCACTACTAGTTTCCCTCGACTAATAGAGGCCTTAGGTATCCCCCAAAACTCCCCTTTCTTCTTCACATCAAACTTTAATTAAACCTTCATTTATTAATTGTTATATAAAATGTCAACTCCTTATTCATTGGTGTGCATCCTCTGACCTCGCGCATCCCTTTTCCGACGCAGGGGAACGAGAAGCACAAACTCCAACGTATGTCACCAAATTTAAGAAAAGTGATTTTGCGCCCTTCCTGCGATTGGTTTCTAAAGTGGCAATACTAAACTATATAAGATACTAGCTGAAATGCCCGTTCTTCGCACGGGAAGGAAATAAATTACAAAATTAGCGAAATAATTTTTATAAATTTGGCGACATTTTTTTTATTCATTTGGCGACATTTTGGCGATGTTTAGTTATTAGCCAATCAGAATGGGTTATATAATATTAAAATATTCCATTGTTTCAACCTTGAAATATTGCATTGTTAGATGTTCTCCATGTTAATCCTATGGAAAGTGTTTTTAAAAAATGGTTATTTTGGCAGTTCGAGTTCGAATTTTTAAAAATTCTTTCTTAGTGCACCTCTAGGGCCCAAGATGAATCTGTGTTCCAATATTCAGCACTCTAGGTTATTTTTATCTGTAGATTCCCGAATTAACGTCGCTACTAACAGCGAAAAAGGGGTTTTACACCCCCTTAAATATGTTCGATCGGAACATAAATAGCTTACTTTTCCTATTTAAGGCATAAGGAACAACTTTGCCAAATTTCTTCTCCATAGGTATACGGGAAGTTGGAGAATTAGGGATGAGTGAATGAGTGGGGTTTTTCGCATTTATATATATAGATCTTCACACAAGTCCTTGTTAACTCATTCATTTTTGGATGCCCACAATGTCCCGATCCTTGAAAATTGCTCGCCAGCTGGATCCTCCAGGGCGCTCGCCAACCTGTGCGTTCGCGTGACGAAACGAATGAGGCGATCCGTCCGAAGGAATGACACCTCTTCGCACCCCTGCTGCCGAGATTCCAATTTACGCTCGCGTGTTCTCCTCGGCTCTGGAAAAGTTCACTTTTTTTTTCTAAAGGAAAAAAAGAACACGAATCTCCATGATGGGAGGAGTGTCAGTGGATCTCTCTCTCTCTCTAAGCGGCGATCTTCTCAAATATTCCATTACTGTCTCATCGTCTGATCTTTCGCATTTCTTCTTTCGCAGACTGCGAAGAGATGTGAATATCGTGGTGCGGATGTCCGGTGCCCGCGGAAGGACAGTGAAGTCGGAACCGTGCCTGGGTGTGCGTCGACGCCATGCATGCGGTAAGTGGCGTTCTTTTCCATGTATACACTCTTCAAAATGCATGCTCATTTTTAACCGACTGAACAGCGCGCCAACCAAAACTCCAAAATAAAACCGCCAGAAACTTTAAATTAAAACCGAAAACGCGCGCCAAGGTCGATCGCTATGTATTTTTTTTTATGTATGTTCGCGCGGGATTTCGGTTCTACTTCAGATATTCGCGCAATTTTTTTGTTGTTGTTGGATAGGGGATGTTTCACTTGGGAGCAATTTCAAAAAAATATCCGGTTATCCGCCATTTAACTATCCGGAATTCTCAATTAACCGGACCGTTTGTAAAAAAATATTGTCCGATTTCGAAAATTCTTTTTTTTTGTTAAATAGAGAAAAATCCGCTTAGGCAAAATCTGCAAAACAATTATCGGTTATCTGCCTGTTATATATCCGGAAATGTCGATTAACCGGAATTTTTTAAACAATTTATCCGATTTCGTAATATTTTCATTGTTTAACAGAAGTTGTACAACAATGACATTTCATTTAACCAGCATTTATTGGCATTGATAGAGATTGTTTTACAATATATGTGGTTGAGCACAAATTGCTGCTTGAATTTCTTGGTGAATAATAAATAGAGGGCCAAGCCCCTGCTAAATTAAAAACTAAAAAGGGAAAAATAAAATAATCTTTCTAGAAAAAAGGAAGGACTTTAAGGAAAATGCGCTAAAAAGTAAAAAATAATTTTTAATTTTACGAATGAGTTGAAGAAATTGAATTATTGAATATAAATTTTATACTTTGTACAACTTTTTGAAGTGGGTGCCAATCTACAAAAATCAAGCCTAAATTTTGGCGCCGATATCAGAAAGTTGTAATAAGTATAAAATTGATATTCAATAATTCAATTTCTTCAACTCATTCGTAAAATTAAAAATTATTTTTTACTTTTTAGCGCATTTTCCTTAAAGTCCTTCCTTTTTTCTAGAAAGATTATTTTTAAAGAAGCTTCCGTTATTTTTGAAAAAAACAGACGCCGGTTAAATCCTCCGATTACATATTTCGTCAAACTGAGGAAACATGAGAACGATTTCAAATAAATACGGAATACTCGATTGGAACCACATATCTCTTAGTCCGAAATTTGGTGCGTAACTGACCGCGCCAGGTAAGCGCTTTTGAATTGTAACAGATGCTTAAGAAGACACATTTTAGCTGATACCACAAGAAAGGAATCTGAGTAAATAAGTTTTATTAAAAATGTGACAAAAATGTCCGTCTAAAGTCAAGTAATTCAATGACAAAACGATTGTTAAAGTGGACTAAAGTAGCCTTGATGATCTCTGAATGCTCAAAAATGAAAGTGTTATTTCTAAGAGTGTAGAAAGAAACTAAACTTCTTTTTATTTTATTTTACGTTGTTGTTGTTTCTTTAATTTAAAATAGCTTTTCCTTTGGCATTGAGCTTCAGCTTGGAAGTATGTAAACATGATGTAATGTTCGCTCGCCAAGAGAGCGAGTAAGTTGCGTTTCTTATTAAACTTGTGGTGTCCAAAAGATGCCTCGTTATTGAGTTGACTACCACAATCGTTTGCATTGACCTATAAGAGCCTAATTGTTGGAAATTTACTATTACTGAATTTAACTCGGCGTCAAATTAAAATTGTTCATTGAATTCGAAAGTAAAAAGAACGGACGGACGCGGAGACTCTTACTCATGCCAAAGCATAAAAGTTAGGAACATTAAAATATTCATCCTTAGAAACGACCCCCAGATACAGCAACCCCTTCGTTATGACGACCACGTCTAAAAATCGAAATTGGTTTATTAATTTGTATACAATAAATAAAAATGTTACTCGTCACAACGACTTTTTGTTTTATCGACTAGATCGCACTGATCCAGTGATGAATGAGTTACTGTTACACCTAGGGTGGATGTAATGTAGAGAAATTGATATATAATTTGACACAGCAATGGAAATCCACATTCACTGCATTTATAATTCGGTTGAATGGTTGAATGGTGGAGGGGGGAACCTTTTATTTAAAGAATGCGTCTTCCTTTGAAATTACCAATTAATTTATTTTTCAGTAAGTCGTAACTTTTTCAATATTTTAAATAGCATATTGATGACTAAATGCGGAATCATTGCAATGCCCACTTTTATTAACTATCGGAAAACGAACAAAGGTTTTGAACTTGGGAAAACTATGGGGTAACATTTTTTAAACCTACATTCCGAAATTATTAACATTTGCATTAATTGATATACCAATATCACATTTGTGCAAAAACATTGAACGCAATGATTGTGCTTTTACCGTCGATATGTTTTATTTTAGGTAAATATTATTTATTTGGCAATATAAACTGCTGTAAAAAAATATAGATTTACGGTTTTCAAACGAAAATAAAAAAAGATTTTCACAAAGAAATTAAAATCGACGAATATATAATTCGTACGAAACGTAAAATCTTCCAAACATAGTGTTCCTTCCATTACCTCTTACAACCTCTATTAATATGCAATAAATACGTAAACAATCTAATTCTCTTACGCGGTGATCGAAAAATGTATTTGTCTCTGGAATGGCCACATCAGTTTGTCTACAAGAATCTGTTGAGTCCGCATTTGTATTTTGCCCTTATGTAAGCCATTTTGACGATTAACACCTTCAATTCATTGGTGAATAATTAATTTGATAATGTTAGCCTAAATTAGTAAAATTATAAGATTTATTATATTTTGAAAAATTAAATTTCGTAAAACATATCCGAACTGAAAACGAACGAAAAATTGGGATGGATCCATCTGTTGGTAGTTTTTCAAACAATGTTCCCACAAGCTGCCTCTGTAAGGCGTCACTAATCAGCATAGGTGCAGGAAGTGGAGAGGCCTCTCTACTTCCTGCACCTATGCTGATTAGTGACGGGCTAGGGGGGCTAGGGCCCCCAGGAAATATTTTAATGGAGCTCAGCCCCAAACCATCCATTATATTATTTTTTGTAAGAGCTGCCTTCAAGAGAAAGCAACATTCTCACCCCTTATTTATTTCTAAACGTGTGTGAGGGAGGGAGGATTTCGCTTTAAAAGATACAGGAGGAGTACAATGAAGCTGTTGACAAGGAAATCGGTCCTTTTGTCAACTGTTTCCAACCGAAAACGACTTGTCACATCATCATCGTCAAATGTACCCTTTTCCGATTTTCTATGCTACTGCCAACAACCATACTTCGTTTGAAAAATGAAATTCGTGGGCCGAAAGTGTAGCAAAAGCCCATCTCAAGACAGGGGCCACAAAGATCGCTATTTTCCTCTTCTGGAAATTTTATAGTCTACTTCTCCCAAGTTTGTTTGTAATTACTTACCCTTTGGACTGTCGTGTCTGGTTGGCAGATACTTCCTTCATTGTGACTTGTTGCAGACAGTTTAGACGGTTTTCTACAGGTGCAGTAATTGCAGATGGACTCCCTAAAGCTTGCCCTGAGAGGCTGAAGTCATCGGAAAAAGCCTTATCTTAAATAGTGGATTACAGCATAGAGGGCTACAAATTTTTTAAAAAAAACTCTAACGAGAATGAGATCGTACAGCCCCAATTCATACTTTCTTATTTCAGATTACACAGATAGAAATCTTTTGAAGCATTTTTTTAATGTAGGAGGTTTCGTTTTTTAGCGTATTCTACTGTTTCGTCAGTTAAGTATTTTTTTTTCTGTATTCTAAGAGTAAATTACAAATTATACCATCTTTCCTAATGATAAATGTGATTTTTTCATTACGCTTATCAATTGGAAGTAACTCTAATTAAAACGATATTCGGTTTTTGTTATACACTATTCAGTCAATAACACCTCCAAGCATGTTTATGTAAATAAGCATGTTTAAGAAATAAGTTGAAGCTCATTCAATCTTGAATAATATATGAATTACACAGAGTGAATACATCAGTTACCGAGCAAGTACCAGGTAATAAATTATTTAAAACTATTGGGTTGGGGGGAAAGTTCTGTCGTATTTTAAATAGGCAGGTGATTTTTCTTGTAAATAAAAAGAACATCTGGCTAGTGAGTCAATAGGATTTTTTTTTTGTTTTTTTAGGCTGCTGTATAATATAAAAGGTGCCCTTTTTTACCGTTCATCATTTACTTGTGATATTTAAAGTGAAAAACATGTCAGTAGATAAAGTGCATTTACGACACTGCATTTTATATGAATTCCAAAAAGGAAGCAATGCATCAGTTGCATGTAAAAATTTATGTGCGGTATTTGGAAAAGATATTGTAAATATTTGTACTTGTCAAAGATGGTTTAGCAAATTTCGTTCCGAGGATCCGAGCCTCAAAGAAAGTGATCGATCTGGACGACCATCCAAGATCGATAATGATGTTTTGCGATCCATGTTGGAAAATAATCCACATTTAACAAGTCGAGAAATTGCAGAAGAGTTTTGCATTCATCATACAACAATTGGAGATGACATTAAATCTGTTGAGTTTGTGTTAAAGCAAAGTGTTTGGGTTCCACATAAATTAACGGAAAAGAATTTGTCTAATCGTGTAAGAATGCGTTCATCACATCTGATTAGACACAATATGGAGCCGTTTTTAGACAGGCTGGTTACTGGAGATGAAAAGTGGATTCTTTACGAGAATATTAAGAGAAAAAAATCTTACTGCAAAATTATCTAACGGGGAAAAAAATTCACGTCTTTTGAAAGTGTTTCTAAGGCAGTTGCTGACTATTTTAACTCCAAGGATGAGAAAAAACAGGAATTCACAGGTTACCTGAAAGATGGCAACAGGTTGTAACAAATAACGGAGCATATATAATTGATTAATATTAAACACATATTTTTATAAATGAATTCAAATATTTTATTTCAAATATGACAGAACTTTCCCTCCAACCCAATAACTGCATTTCATTATGTTATTAAAAGTCCCTTTAATCAGTGTTACTCAAAGGCATTTAAAATTTAGGTAAATTTCAGTTTACAGTCTAATGTGAGATCGGTAGTCAAGTTTGGCACTGGTCGGATGAAATTTGTTTTAACTTACTTTCGGTAATTGCGGTACGTCCACCCTATAATAAATAAAATTTCATGGTAGAATGAGTGGAAATAAAAACCGGTCCCGCGTGATAAAGTTTCAAAGGCTAATGATTTTATTGCACCACTAGCAATATGGCCCGGCGTTGCTCGTGGTCAGTTTGCACAGTAAGAGCTGCGCGATTTTGTCTTGTCAGGCCATCGCATATCACTTCTGTGCACTGAGAAATTTTTAATTCATTTGGCGACATTTTTAATTCATTTGTCAATATTTGGCGACATTTTTAATCCGTTTGGCGACATTTTAAATTAATTTGGCGACATTTACTTATCAGCCAATCAAAATAAATCGTTTATCCCGGTATTGTCGAAAAATATGTTTGGTCGCCAAGTGATTTTTAACAATAATGTTATGAGGAGAAGATCGAGATGTAAATTTCCCATAGGCGTAATGTTAGAGAAAATGAAAAAAGTTCTATAACTTTTGAATGGTTGCAGATATCCACATGAAACAAAGTGCAGATTTTAAACTAAGAAATGTTTGTTCACATGGTGCAAGTTTCATAAAAATCCGTGCAGTAGTTTTTTGAGTTAAATCCGGACAAACAGACAGACAGACAAAAAAAAATTTCATGTGATTTTCGGAATCAGTGTATCCTAATTCGTGGAGAAAACTCAAAATGAGAGGTTTTGTTCGATTCCACTGACAGACACTCCATTCTTATATATAAGTATTGATTATAATTATAATATATGCAAGGTATATTGCTTATCTCAGTTTACTAACATCTAAATTGGTAAATTTATATTTATTAAAAATAGTATCCAATTTTACTTTTCTGTACTCAGTATACTCTGGCTCAAGTAAAATTGTATATTTTTTTATAATATATTATTACTAACTTTTTAAGTTTTATAAAACAAAAACTGTTGAAGATTGAAAAGTATTTTTAAAATTTACCAATTGAAGCAGATCAAGGGTTAAGTACACATTTTAAAGCGTAAAGTATTAAATATGTAGTTGTTCCTATTCTCTTACTACGCAATACTATTCTCTTATACTCGCATTCTATACTATTTTTACAAGCCAAATTTTTTTTAAAAAGTTAACTAACATAAAATTCCCCCCCCCCCCCCCCCCATAAAATGAAGCTACTACGCCACTGCTACTTAGTAAATAAAACAATTCTAGTAAACGAGAGTATGGTAAGCTTAATGTAAATTATATCCACAATAATATACCAATAGTATTCGAAATTGAGCGCGAGTGTTAAACTTGCGAATTACGCATCTCAGTTTAGTGAAATATTTCAGATGTCGATCATCCAAAAGATCTCCCTTCCTCCCCTCTCCACCCCCCACCAATACATCCCACCCTCTGCTGGAACTCTTTTCCTCTGCCATTCGTCCATTATTCGAAAGGGCATCGAAAACAATTTCCGAAACTTCCGAATTTCATTATCATTCGGACGCCAATCGCGAGAATGCGGAATCCAGGATCGACCCTTTCACGATTTGAATGGAAGGATTCTTCACAGAGGGACTCTTTCCATCCATCACCTCGTCATTCACCCTTTCGCTGGGAAGCTTTATGCAAGGTTATGAAAGATAGACGCCATGTTTGACCACTACGCACTCTGCTGGGTTTTATTTTGCTACGAAGGGGGTGTACATTCTTGTCCAGTGTGATGTGGAAAATGATTAATTGTCATTTAAGAATGATTTGCAGGTCAAATGTTAGTGGGTACAGCGATTCAATCCTTGTCCGGGGGGGAAACAGCCACTTTCATTGGGACTGTACAGGGAGAGGGGGGGGGGTCTTCTTTCTGAATATTTATATATAATTTTGTGTGCCCCTTGTTAAATGTGCTCTCATTGAGCCTCCACTGCAGAAACACGCAATTGAAGAATAGAATGAGACTTTTCTGTCCCTCAGGCAGAAGAGCCCCTTCCTCACAAGAGAGTGTCCCTCCCATCCAGAGAAAGAGGAATGGAGAAGGGAATGCGCCTTTTAATCATTTGATGGGATGTGCCTCCGCTCATCGGAAGTTTCCATAACGATCACGATGCTGATGTCGGACAAGTGGCATGCGGCCATGTTTAACCACTCAGCATCGGCCAGTGGTCACGATAGAAGGACTCCGTGATCGAACTTTCGGATCCTTTCCGCGAATTTTGTACGTGAAACAGCACCATTTTCTAAAGAGAATATCTTTGTTTGTGTGTTTATGGAGCCCATGATGACTTTCGGAAAAGTGGATGACCTTAATCATCGGATCTTTTCTAACTCGATTCTTGTCTGAAGAAGAGTAGCGATCTCGTAATCGGAGAGTTGCGAGTTTCGGTTTTCGCCGTCTGCCAAACATTTGCCGACGGGTCTGTCGTGGTGCAAATGTCCTCACGTGGGTCATGGTGCGAGAGACTGGAGAGTGCGGTACCAGTTTAAATGTTATCCTCGTCATCTGACCATGCGTGTCGATAAATTTGTTCGGTGGGAAGAGATCGTCCAATTAATGTGTGTACCTGAAAACTAAGCTTTACGCAGAAGCGAAAGTACCACAGGCAATTAACTAGTTCCAACTGTATAGAAAGTTGCATGGCACATGCTTTTTACATCACACACTGAAGGCCTATTCCAGTTTCTCAGGGGTGTCGTGACCAACAGGCTATTTCATCTTCCGTCTCCTCTTTTAACTTTCAGTTCATGACGTAAAAAGCATGCGCCATACGGCTTTCTATACAGTGAGCTCTCATGGACGAGATATCACGTCGAGGGATTTTCAATCTTTGCTACCATGCATCCAATTTCAAAATTCATGAAAATACTTCATTTTACAATATTCTTTTTTAATCTGAGAAGCAACGTGCAAAAGCTACCTCTTCACAATTAATTAAACATTTAAAAGTGTAAAAGAGCACGCACAGGAAAATGTGTTTAAATCCTTAAACAGGTAAAAACAAGTTTACAAGGGCAACAATCCCATGAGCGTCAGTGAGTTAAGATACCAATGATGTGCAATAATTTGGTAACGTTTTTAATTAGAAATGTATTTTTATCTCATAAAATCAACTGAAACATTTCCCTACTCTGATTTCTGGCAAAATCATTCATTAACACGAGGATTTTTATTTAAAATGCAGTTCACTCTCTCAGTGAACGCCACAAAAGCCAAACACCAGGTGTCGGAATTCTCAGAAAAATCCTGAGACGTTTTCCTTCTTCTCTCGCAAATGGTTCCTCGAAATCTTGAGAGAGAGAAAAGGTGGTTCATTTTAATCGAGACAAAACTCCCAGAGTCTTCATTAGAATAACTTTTAAAACCCCTTTTCCCGGGGCAACATCGTCTAACAGAAGCCCTCATTTATTTGCCTTTTGTGGGTGGCAACAGGAGCTCCTTTCCGAGAGTGAAAATCTGAACGGGGAGGAGAGTAATTAAAAGCGAAACCGCCATAAATCACGTGATAATCTCTCGAATGAGCAGACGACAAAATGTAAATCACGCGCCCGGAAAATCCCTCCCTCCTCTCCTTCTCTTGCCTTCCTTTGCTTCTCAACAAATAAAAGACGTACGTGCAGACGACTTTTAAATAAATAGTCGCATTGTTTCGTGTTTCTACACCCGCCTTTTCGCATACACACTGAGTTAGTGTTAAGAAAAGAGAAATAGTATCCGCCAAGAAAATGGTCGGCACTGCAACCGTGCTCGGGATTTGCGCGAATGCATTAAATCATTTTTATATATACGTTGATACATTTAATTGCCTGGTTGGAGTGGAGACGGCCCTGTATTGCAGGTGTCTCCGATAGCATATAGCGGTGTTCGACAGGTAAAGATTTTGGATAGCAATCAGAGGATTGCGAGTTTGAATCGGCATGAGGACTTTACAAAAGTTAATATGACAACACAAAGTGATCTCGTGATCGCTACTAAATTACAAAAGTCGCCAGAAATTATTTTCCATTTCCACCGGTATGTTTCTGGTGTACGTTAAATCTGATCGGAGTCCAACGTCCTGATGCCTCAGTAGGCATCAGGACATTTATCGGGACATTATTTATACATCGATAGGTTAAAAACGTTATTTTCTCATTTTCGTCAAGATGTTGTAGCAAAATAGATTATTGTGTTAAAGTTTAAAGTTGTCAGTCCTCTAAGTAGAAATGATGTCATTACTAAGTAAAATATAAAAGTTTTAATAAAATTATAAAATAGATGATTTTTTTAGAGTTTAAACAGTTCTTTTTTTAATAATTTGCCGTATTTAATTGTTTCATTTAAGTTCAATTCCAGTGAAGAAAACTATTATGATGTGAGATACTCAAAATGACTGCCCGAAAGTGATTGAAATCAAAGGAGGTACCAGCTGATTTTTTTTTTTTAAAGCAATGTGCCTTTGGCCGGTGCCAAACGGAGTGAATAGGAAGCCCAACGGACTTCTCGAATGAGATATCAGCCGTTTTTTAAAAGCAATGTGCTGCGACTGGATTAGTTTACTCAAACTACTGTTCTAAAGGTGTACCAGCTGTTTTCGATGCCAAAATCCGACTTCTCGTAGACGCTTTTTAAAAATTCAAGCCAATCCAGCGGCGTCCAAGGACAGGCCACACCGCCGCATAGATTATTAGACCATGCGTAAATTATTAAATTACAAATTGAATTGACAGGCACCAGAAGAAAACACCACTGAGAAATGGGGCTTCTTTTATTGGCGACATTTTAGCTCACCAAGGTCACGACATAAAATGTTTTCAGGCGAAATTTATTCAAGCCCGTTAACGGTTATCAGTCTGGAAAGGCGGAATGTGTGTATTCCCAATAAGTCTAAATAAATATAAATGCTTGACATATGCACACAATTGGACTAAAAGCAGCATATTCGTAAGGTATAACTACGGTTCTTATCAGTTTTCAAAAATAGCCGTTTTTGCATCTTGCACTTCGTTTCATCTTGAACAGGTGTCAGTAAAAAGAATTTCCCTTCTTAGTCAAACACGATTTCAAGTTATGTTTTATTTATAATGTGATTCACGAAAATATTTGGGGGGGGGCACCAAAATCGAGTTTCTTGTATGGAACAGGTGCATGGAAGAGGTCTTTGACGTAGAACAGGTCGACTGAACAACATTTAATGTCATGCTCATACGAGAACTGGGACCTGGTATTCAACTGGAACTAGACTCTCAGCAAATCACTTTACCTGAAAGGGTTAAAAAAAACAACTATCGAATGTTTTTGCAAGGTGCACGATGAATCACTGCGAACGACTCTTCACGAAACAACTCGCGGTTCTCATTCCCTTGACCAGTGATGGATGAGGTTCTCTCCGGCTTTGACGACTCACGCGAGGGAAGAACTCGTGGAAGAGTTGTGTTCCGTCGCAATTCGCATCGCGCGCGTGTTCGACTCACAAAAGAGAATGGATTAGTTTTTTTCGTCTCAATTAACCTTCAGATCGTTCACACTTCAACGAGGAACAATGGAGTTCGAGGGTCATTGTATTTATAATTGTTCATTCGTAAAAGGGAGTTTTCGGTGTGCAAACCTTCTATGTGGACTTTTCACCGCTCCCGATGGACCCCATCCGAAAGAGTGCCGAGCTTTTAGTAGGAGTGCTACAAGTTCGATTCTCGCCGCCCAATCGAATATTCGCCGTGGAGATGGAACTGGTGTCTGTTAATCCGTTGCACTCGAGATGCAAGTCTTAGTCACACAAATAACGACCTGTTATTTTGTCTCCTTTTCTTCAAATGGGACAAGAACTCGTTCTTGAACATAAAAAATGCTTTTCGTGCGTTAGCTTGTTCTGTACTTAACTCCATTTAAAAGTATGACACCACTTGTCTTAACCCTCAAACGGGATGGTAGTTCGATACGAAATGGACGGTACTGTCGAGGATTCGTATCCGACCCGATCTCTTTTTGATGAGGTTGTATATACTAATTAGTTCTATTATGTAATTTAGTTATATACCGTAAAATCTGATGAATAGTTTTGAACTTAATGGTCATATTAATCCTTTTTATTAACACTTAAGCCTATACCTTAACCCTAACTATAAACCCTCATGGTCAAAGCATTTTAATTTTTGACTTTGAAGGCAAAAAACATTTAATTTATGAACTGCTGTTATTCACCAGCAAGTGCGGATGAATAGCAGCAGTCGTCTTTTTTCTGTTCTGTTTTTATTATAAAATATCGAAAAGTGATTTCGAAGGTGATTATGTACTTTTGAAACAAACTTTTTAAGACTTCCGAGAAAAAAAAAACGAGTAGGTACCTACAAATTATTGTAAAGTTCGTAACAATGAAAATACTTAATGATAAGTCAATATTGCACAATTTCTCTTCTGAAAGAACAAGTTAATTGAAGTTTTATCAAAATACAAATGCTACGTTAAACTACACAATAAAAATATTAAAAATCTAGACATGTTTCAGGAGATACATCGCCCTTAATCAGTAGAAATGAAAAAGTATGTCTGCACAACATTTTAAAATAAACCCAGAATTGAAAGTGTTGTCAAAAAACAAAAACAATCAGTTTGAGTTACCTATTGTGTACCAAAAAGCGGAAAATACCGGAACAGCAACGGTTTCATTAACAATCGAATCAATATTGCTAAAAATGTGAAACTCCTCCACGATGTCAAGTTCAACTAGAGATTTGGATTTGCAAAGTAAATGTGGGTTAGAAAAAATAAATGTATGATTATGTTTCCAAGGATTCTAATGGAGGACTTCTTTATTACTTGTATGACAGTGTGTGCTTGGTGCTAATTAATGTAAAAGGCTAATGCTTTTTGTTTGACCGATGTATGACATGCCACATTGACGTGAGAAATCACATATGCCCCTATTGTTATGGTCGCTATTGGGGTCTTTAAGTTGTGCGAAGGTGGTCTTATTGATAGGTGAAAAAATGAAACGTATGTCGAATTTATTGAGAATTTTTTTAATTTATGACTGATATGGGTAATGTGGCAATACAACCAAAGCATTAGACGTTCAGATATATTACATTTTTTAATTTGGTATTAAGTTTGTGTATAGAGCCTTATAAACGATGTTGGATGAAAAACCTTGATTCACGGTGACAGCCCTCAAATAATCAAGTTCAGTCTGATGTGAAGCTGTTGTAAAACAAAAAAGCACGGTTAACTTAAGTGTGAAAAGCAGATATATTTAGTTGTACGGGATGATAAGACTTAAAATGAGGGGGCATAGAGCCCTCTCCAAGCACTCTTGGAAACATAATCATATTTAATTTTTCTAACCCGCATTTAATTTGCAAACAAAAATTCCCCAGCCGAACTTGACTTTCACATTTTTACCAATATTGATTCAATTGTTAATGAAACCTTTGCTTTTCCTGCATTTCCCGCTTGTTGGTACACAATAATTAACTCCAACCCATGGAGATAGTGTTTGTTCTTTGGCAACATTTTCAATTCTCGATTTATTTTCATTTTATTGTACACACATACTTTTTCATTTCTATTGATGCAGAGAGAATATCCGGAAACATGTCTAGATTTTATGTATTTTTATTGCGTAGGTTTAACGTTGCATTTGTATATTAATATTCTTAACCTATAGTTCTATTAGAAGAGTTTTTATCTTAATTGATGGATTATTCATTTATTGAAATATTTTCTTCTTAAAAGTTATTTTTCTGCTCCATTGTTCTTCTAGCCACCAGTGCACGATTGACTTACATCTCATTTTATGCCTGGCACTTTCTAAACTGAAGTGAAGATATAGCCACTATGGCTGAATAATTCTATGCCCTACTTAAATCAGCTGTTGTCATGTACACTTGTCACGAGTAATGTTTTGTAAACAAACATCTGTTATACTCTTCAAACTAACCACATTGATGACTGCAATCTATTTGTGTTCCGGTGACAATACTTTGGTCTTTGGGTGTCTCGGCAAAATATCGTTTTTTTTTATAGAGCAATCTCAAGTTTTCTGTTGATGAAATATTTGTTTTAACATTTCGTAAAATTCTCGTTTTTTTTACTAAGTTTTATTCTTATTATCGATTAAACACTGTCCTTGCAATTTTATTCATTTAAAATAGGGGTTGCTCAATAGCTGCCATTTCAGAAGTTTCTTTCGTGGAAAAGGAGCATGAAATACAACTCAAAGAATACGTCAATGCGATTTTTGCTGTGTTAGCCTTCAATAAAAATAAGTTTTTTCAAAAATAACATTTAAAAAACAACATAGGAAAAGAACAGGGAACAACGGCTCTATAAAAATAACGCAAATATTCCAACTTTCCACAGCAGGCCGAGAGATCGAAAAAGAGAGAGGACATTTTTTCATCTCCTCTCCATAGAATGTGCGGCCATCGATCATCTTTTGCGGCTGCTTAAAAAGAAGTTCTCGGAAGGAAGGCTGTTTATCTCAACCTCGTAGAAAACCTCCGACAATGCGGAAGGAAATGAGAAAAATGACCAGATGCTTCCAAAAAAGAATGCTTAAATAGGAGTTATAGATGCTTCCAAACATGCCATATTTTAAATTATATATCACTGAACGCCATGTGGCCACTTAGTAACCGTCTCTGTGCAATTGACACTTTGCAGTGGTTTCATTAAGAAGCTGCATTGAAGGAGACGATATATTTTTATTGCCAGCAATTTTCAGACTGTGCATAACCGAGAGTTCATTTTTCACTCTATACCATTTTCTAGTACTTCGAGAAAAGTTGAATGAGTTTTCTTCGAAGAGCTGTTTTTTAAAGAAGTTAAGAATGTAGAATGTCTTTTTGAGATTCGTTTATTTTCCTCATTGTGTTAAATAAACGTTGCGACAACCAGAATGACACACCATCCTTTGGCGTAGCTGCGCACTGGTAACTATCGGGCACATGGAGAACTGGTAACTATCGGGCATGCGACTCAAAAATTCACATTATATCTGCTCACTGACCAACTTTGAATTGCACAAAATCAGTGGCAGTGTGATTTGTTTAGTTGCGCAGTTAATTAAAAGTTGCAGAACAATTGTTGTTCGCACGCAGACTAAATTTAATCTCTGTACTTCAGCTCAAACTCTGTAACATGGCGAGACATACTGAAAAGGGTCAAAGATCCACAGACATTTTTATCTAGGTCAAAGCAAATGCGCTAAATTTGAAACATTATTTTAAGATTTTTTTTTTTAATCTCATTATTCTAAATAAAAATTACTGCCACTATGGATAAAACCTAATCGCCTTTTCTGTACCATATTTTGATTCACATCCCAAAAAGTAAAAGTTATTGCTGATTATAATCCAAAATGTAAACATTGCAAACTGAAAAGTAATACATCATAGACATATTGCCACATCACTACAGTAGTTTTGGGAACAGCAGACAACCAAAAAAAGTTACATGAAACTCGAGGCGTAAAGTTTTTAAAATTATTAAAGGGGGGGGGGCAGTTTTACTAAAACGCATTTAATTTAAGGAAATAGGACCAATTTTTCAAAATATTGGGAAGGGGGAGCTCATGGGCAAAATACAAGTTTACGCCTATGCATAAAACGAAACCACTGATCTTGAAATGGAATCAAATAATAAAACGGCCACATTTTGAAACGAAATTTTAAAAAAATCTAAAAAAAGAACATTTTTGAAATACAAACGTCATTTTTAATGACTTTGAGGAACATTCATGCCAAATTGGAAGAAAATCGAACAACGGATTGGGTCGAGATTGCGTAACAAACACATTTACAGAGACAAAATGCTAACACTCGGCCAATTAATATTGAAAATTAATTAATACTTATAAATGATTGTTATTTTTGAAAATTATTAATAATACTTGTTCTCGGATGATGACATTCAGAATCCAATAAAATTTACACAATCGAACAACGCTTTGATAAATCCTTTTTTGACTTTTAGATCATCATTTACATTCAAAAGACAAAGCATTTTCATTCAACATCCAATTATACAGTCCATAACAGCGCTTCCATGTCAAAGCATAAAACACCTGCCCGATATTCGAGTTGAGCTGCATCTATGGAACGTGCGCCCCCATCGATCATTTCGTGTCTCGTATCTCGGAGACACTGCAGCTGAAAAGAGCATTTCCGGTCGTCACATGTTACAAGTAATAATGAACGCGAAGCAAGGTTTCCAAGGGCGGCAGCGGGTGCCCTGAATGGCCTTTTATCGAATGATTTCGTTCCCGCAACAAGGCTCCAATGAGCTCTCCATCGGGTGTGTTGTCATAGAGTTCCGAAATGATTTTAACGATTCTGCGAGACGGGGAAGGACCGCGCGTATAATTGGAAGTATTTAAACTGTTACGCGTGTCAGGTTGACATCCGTTCGGACGTGCTTTGTCGAGCGGCACAGCTGGGCGAACAGAAGAGGTGATCGGAAAACATTGTTTCGGTCGGAAATGGCAAATCGATGCTGTTTTGATTCGGTTACAGGAGTGTGAACACGGAAGGATTTGAAAAGAGGAACCCTATGCAATCGAGGAAGATTCTTTTTATGGAACAGTGTAGCAGTGGGCAGAAGTTAAAAAAGGAGTGCCACAGGGTTCTGTCTTTGGTCCACTTTTATTTATTATTTTTATTGGTGATATTAGTTGGGAGATTGGGGGCAAGGTCAGCATCTTTGCAGATGATTTAAAAATTATGGGGACTGTGAATTCTGGGGAATAAATAGAGCAATTACCAGGTGATTGAACAAAAATATCTCTATTGTATGCCCCGATGACACCCGAGTGATGTCATACTCGTAAACGGAGTTAGATGAAGAACAAGGTAACAAAACAAAAGCGTTTTCTATGTTCGAGAACAGGCGGCTGTCGTTCACTTTGAAGAACAGAGTACAAAAGAACAAGTCGTTATTTTGGTGACTGAGGGTCACATCTCGAGGGTTAACGCTGCGTCAGAAAGTGTTGTTTTGGTTGGTTGATTGAACTATCCTGAATAAAATACCCGGGAACATAGCTTCATCAATTTGGGCCTAGGCTGGCACCTTAAACACATGGCGTAGACATGAGAACGCTTAGATAATTTCACATTTAAGGTGCACTAAACCCTTTTAAACGGTGGATGTGTTTGAAATCAAACATCTTTAGCGAGGCTATTGAATCTGAATGACCTCGACACGGAAATCAAACATAAAAAGAAAGGATAAGTAGCGCATATGTAAAAGTCAACTACAAGTTTATGTCGATTCCGATGCGTCCGCTGTTGTTGTGCTGCGTTGTTACTGTACGGTTTATTCGTTAAAATAATATGTTAATGAAGACGAAAGAAGTCTCACTTGAACCGTGCGCTCATGGGGGGGACGCTCACGGTTTTTATAAAGGACGACGAAACACGGAACTGACAATCCTTTGATCACGGTGATTTCGCAGTCCTCTCAAGCCAAAATAAAAATCACAAGCCCTCGCCCACAAGTCCGGTACTCTGCCGTCTGCGCCACCCACTGGATACGCCCTTTTTACCGAGGAGTAGGCGTGTTCGATGTCGACATGACATTTCCACTCATATCGGAATTGCCAAACTCAATCATTTGCCAAACATCGAGGTTTCCGAACGTTTACTATGCAATTTTTTAAAAATATATATCTACGATAAAAAATAATTTGACTGAAATTAAGCAAAGGAAAGAAATATTTAAGCTCTTTCAAAATCCATTGATCTAATAGAAGTCATTTCGAAAAGTCTGCAATACTCCGGAATATCTCAAGCTAATTTCGACCAGAAACAACGGAAAGAAGCGAGACATCGTTTTTTTCCCACCATATCATCGACATCAAATCATCGTCTTTCTATCGATATTCTGAGATATATCGATATACCGCCCAAGTCAACTTAAGAGCGTGCCCGCAAAGTTTAGAAATAGTTTAATGAACGCCTATTTTCTTACAGCCAGCGCCGAATTAATCTCCAAGTTTTCTAATCAAACTTGAAATCAATTGTCTGTTCAAATTAAATCCTAAAAAAATACCTTTTCGATTAAAATGCCTAAAGTTCTTCTTTTAAAAGAAGATCGTACATTCCACTTCTCCTTGAAAGACGTCTATTAGATCTTCGAGGAAATTGTCTAATATTCCACTTCAAGCACATCTAACATACAAAATAGAACAATTTAAGATTTAAAAAAAAATACTTTCAGGCACAGTCACAGTTCTTTCACACACTACACCGCTCGCTCGCTTTGGTTCATGAATACTTTTACACGGGCCTGATTGACCTGCTGTTCTTTTGCCGAAATTTGACCAATATCCTCTCCCCCTCCCACTTAGTAAAAAGGTCAAGAAAGAATGGATAAATTGCCATTTTTGTCGACGGGGACAATAGTAGGTCATGTATCCACATAGGATGATTCCCCGTTGTCTGGGGACATATACTGAGGCCACGAGCGAAATTCCTCCCACGCGTTACAATTATCAGAGGGCGGGGCAATGGCTGACCTGGGTGGCACGTGTCACTTTTCTGTACACAATAGTAAGTCGCTCTCCACCAAGGATAGTGAAGACAATATATATATAAGGTGTGCTCGTTCTCGAGCTGCCTGACGGAAGGCGGGGAAAGCAACTATTTAACGTCATAGTGACGCCTACCTTTGACTTGTGGGCGTGTCTAATGCCCACAGAAGTTTGTACAGTCGTTTTAGGGTCTACAGAGCAAACTTAATTTAACAAGAATTCTTGTGTGTGACTAATCATGAATTTATATAAAAGAAAACAGTCAAAATTTGCTTCAAAAAACAATTTGAATCGATTTTCAGAGTACTTTAGTTATTAAAATATATCGATGTTAATTGCAGTTAATTTGAACGAATGGTTCGTGACGTGCTGCCATCTATTCGTTTTTTTGTGAACTATTTAAAAATGATACTCGCTATTTTTATTTAGAATTCGCTATATTTTAAGAGTTTAAATTATATTTTAAGGATTGTATTTAGTATGTAAAAATTGCAAAAGAGTTGCTTAATAAATTAAGCGTATTAAAATAATATTAGCTGCCACGAAAGCATGTCCATGAATTTTGAAAGATATATTTACATTATTTTGCTAATTAAAAATTAAATCACCAGTTGTTACGCAACCGGGGATCGAACCAAAGTAGCAATGCTTGAAACACACAGCCAATGAGAATTATCAAAAATCCATAGTAAGGCGGAGCAAATATGACGTCAAATAGTTGCTTTCCTTGCCCACTTTCAAAAAGCGAAAAACGAGCACACCTTTTATATATAATCTTCACTATCCTTGGCTCTCCACAAGCTTATTTCCTCTAGAGTTTTATAGGTTTGATGAATCTTGCTTTTTATGTTATGACTCCTTGTGGAGATATACATACGTACCGATTTTAAACAGGTCAATAATGTTTTATACCATATTAGACTTCTGTCGCGTTCCACAAATGCTGATAAATTGCATATTGTCAACATTAACCGTTATTAAGATATTAAAGTCACCGACATGGGCTGATTTCCATTGAAGGCCCATGCAATTTCTATAAACCATTAATATATAATAACTAAATTAGCTCCACAACTTGCTTTGCTCATGTCAGCTTCTTTCTAGAAAAACAATGTCATTATCATTCTTTTTAATTAAACAAGTTTAGGAGGAACTGCACTCTTTATTTCCAAATATATTATTTGTTTTAAAGTTGACAAAAGTTTAGGAACACGACTACGTTCGGACGATGGTTGTAAACCGAATGACACAGTTCATCGTAGCAGATGAAAAAGAAAGCAGTTTTCGAACAAATAACGCATAAGAATGAATTTAGAATGGCCTCTCATATTTTTGATTGTATTCAAGTAGAATAAAACATTTTACTGAACTAACCCTTATTTGCCGAATTCCAACTTGAATTGGAATAGCAAGCATATGCTTTTCTCAGATTATCATAATCGTAGATATATGATAAGTTTTTGAATTCCTCTTCTCAAATATTGATTGACCTGTATATATGGAGAGACGCCTTTATTATTATCATATATATATATATATATATATATATATATTCTGTAGTAAAGATCTTTCAGCCCGTTTGCGGCTAAAATCCTTTGTGTATTTCAGCCGCAAACAGGCTGAAGTTGGAAGGCTGAGGCATGATGTATCAAAATAAAGACAATTCTCTGGAGCAGTGGCGAATCGTACGTCCATCTCATAAATATCAACTGGATTTTTTTTAAAGGCGTTTGAAATAATTCATTTTAACAAATCGTTGATAATGCTGCCATCTATAAATGAGCAAAAGCGTTAAACTTTTATGATTTTTTGTAAAGGAAATAGCTTGTTGTGAGGGCGGGGGATGGAAGTTGTTGATGCGATAATTATCGCATGGGCGTAGTATATATTATGTATATACTAAAGATCCCTTTTGCGGCTGTTTAACGTAATGAATCCAGCAAGTGAGGTCTCAAAAGAAAGAGAATTTCACGAACCAGTGACGAATCGTATTTTCGGAATGCTGTAACCTCAAAACATCTAAAAAAAATAGAAAAAAAAGTTGTTTTTTTAATAGCATTGTTTAGGGGTAAAAATCATTGTTTGGCAACACTTTTAATCTTTAGAAAATTAACATTCTCGATTGTATTGAAAACTTCTTTGTATATTTGAAAATATATTAAAGTGACAGTACACACCGCGCTTTATAAATATTTTAATGAACTCTATTCAAGTGACGTAATCCTCTGGTTAATCGTGAGTTTTGAGAGGGTATTTTAACATATGCCAAGAGTTTTCACCGTCTTGGCGATGAAATCCTCATGCAAAAAAACAATAGTTTTAATTGTACTAATAAACAGGTTGCTAAGTTTTTAATTTTTGACTTTTGTATCTCTAAGAAATATTTTCTATCTCTTTTCAAATCGCTAACACCCCAGAAAGTTGTAAAAAAAACAGAAAAAAATAGTATTTTACGGGTAAAAAAAATTATTGGCAACACCTTTAACATTTTGAAATTTTTCTCCGTTGTCAATTGTGGGAAAATTTCTTTTTGTATTTGACAAAATATTAATTTGAAGCCAGACAATATAGGTCAATTATTTGTAATATTGAAACTTGAATTTGAGCAAAAAAAAAATCTTCAGATTTTTTTTTTTCTTTTTTAAAAACACAATTTTATTGCTAGGAAAATTGGCTAAATAATCCATTTTTTCTGAATACCTTTTAACTTAATTAAATTGAGCATCGGAACATAAAATATTGACACAAATGTTTTGATTTACAAGTGTGGATCGGCGAATACAACTACATATCTGTTTACGAACAGGCCCGATTTTTTTTTTTTTTTTTTTTTTTTTGGATCTTCAGAATCGGATGTTAATACGTCACAACCCATACGAGGGCCTTTTGGTTTGCATCACGTTTCCGGCGATTTTTGTTGAATTTAAAACTTTATAACTTTAAAATAAATTTGTCACGGATATTAAGAATCGTGGGAACATGATTTTGTTAATCTAGCTCAGTTTAAGACAAATTTAAAATATGCGGCAATTCTCCATTGGTGACATACCTAATTTTAATTAAAAATCTTTTCACTTCTCTGAACCACCTCTGATCTCTTTGTTCCCTTCATCGCGTCCGTCGGTAGGGTTGCAAGTATTCCCGAACTTTACGACAGACGGTCGACAGCATAATAAGGTTCTTGTTAAACATAATAAGGTTCTTATAAAATAAGTATTAATATTCATAATAAGGTTCTTATAAAATAAGTATTAATATTCATAATAAGGTTCTTATAAAATAAGTATTAATATTCATAATAAGGTTCTTATAAAATAAGTATTAATATTCATAATAAGGTTCTTATAAAATAAGTATTAATATTCATAATAAGGTTCTTATAAAATAAGTATTAATATTCATAATAAGGTTCTTATAAAATAAGTATTAATATTCATAATAAGGTTCTTATAAAATAAGTATTAATATTCATAATAAGGTTCTTATAAAATAAGGTCAATTCACATTCTTGATACCGTCCCACAGAGTACAGTAATTACTTTAACCTAACGGATAGAATATCGGGGTAGCATGTGAAAGGTCGCGGTTCAATCCCAGTAGACCGTTCTTTGCTACACGTGTATGTAGGTGTGTGTAATAAGAAATCCCCGATCTCTTGCCCATTGATCTAAAAATGGCGTTTATGGATGTTACATTTGTGAACGAAACCCAGGCAGAGCCCGGATCGTTCCTTTTCTTCAAATACTATTCCAGAATCTCCTCCAGGAATGTGCACGGAGGAGGTTTTCACACCGCAACTCGCTTCCACAATTCCGCCTCCGAATGCGAGGAAATGGAATCTCCTGGAATTCCAGTGGGGGGGGGGGGGGATCTCCCTTTTTCACTTCTCTTCTATTTTCGCACTTTAACGGCGAAAAAATTCTTCCGGTGAACGTCTTGGAAAGACTCCCGAGAGTTCCATTTTTTTTTTTGTTCTTAAAGAAAAGAAAAGTTTCGAATAATGGACATAACTTATTGGTTGCCGATACATGGGAGAGGCGTGTCCTTTGTGCCTTCAATTTCCTTTCAGAAGCGTCGCTGCGAGCGGAGCGCGAGTTTGATTTCCTGTTGCAGAGCGGGTGCTCGGATGAAATGCAAAACACAGAAACATCCGATATGTGAGTGGAGTAAAGATTCTAGTCAGGGTCATGCTGCAAAAACTATTAAACCCCTTCTCTCCAAAAGTTTTATAAAAAGGGATTTAATTGATCCTAGTAGGTTCCAGTCATTTTCATGAAGCCACCACAATTGAAGGAGAAAACGTTTCAAACGTGCGTCGTGGTAACTTCGTTACTTTAGTCTAACGGAAAGAGAGTATGGGCGTAACATGCGAATGGTGTCCTGTGTTCAATCTCGGCAGGCAGGCCTCGGCTACAACGGCTTTGTCCGAAATTTTTAAAAATTATATTATTACATCACTGAATTTGCCTCCGAATTTTCTATAAAATTCAACAAACTTTATTAGTCCAAAGCACGTTGTAAAAATTGGAATCCGTACGCGATTCGGAACGTTTTCCTACGAATCACCTCAATGTGAGAAAACAAGCTTCGAATGTTTGCTCCTATTTCGATGTGTGTCTCATTATATCCAGCATTAAGTCCCTGTTCTATGGAAAGGCTATTTAGTTGAGTTTAGGGAGGATTGACACGGATAAAAATGATAGAATATTTTTAAATGTCAAATAGAAATACAATTTTCAAGGACGTGAGGCTGTAGTTAGTTGAGTTTGCGACATATAACTTTTTAAATATATTTTAATTCCAAATCGAATCTCTCCTTTTTGGTTTGGTCAACTAATAAGCAAATAATTCAACAATTAAGCAAATAATTTATTTTTCGTACCACTGCCAGTGGCGTATACAGGATTGGTTTTAGGGAGAAGCAAGTATTGGCAAAAAGTTTGTTAATGTTGAAAGATTTATTTTCTCGCAAGTTTTATACATTTTGGCTACAAATAAAAACAATTATTAGATTTATAGTGAATTGGTATTTACCATTAATTAAGGGAAATTTATTTAATATCTAATAATAAAACAAAGAGTTTGTCTGTGACACGCAAATTACCCCTTCCTCTGCACGGAAAAGTCCGAAAATTTTAAACGTCAGTACCATTCAATATCTAATCGTGCCCCAATAGTCCGAATTTTAAAATTTTAGTTAGTTATTAATTAATAGTTTACATCCAATAGAAATCGTAGGGTTGCAACAAGAGAGAGCTTATAATTTTATGCTAATTTAAAATTATATGTATGTGCATTTTCCAGAAAATATAAAGAGGGGCTTGAGAATCCATCCTAATAAATGGCCAATTAAATAAAGAACTGGTGACTCCCTAAGGAGGAACGTAGAATTTTCCGTGGCGCGATTTTTTCGGAAGACAAGATGAAAAACCTTGACTTGACCGTTGCGTTCTAATATTTTTTGTTGCACTGCAGCTATTTTTTACTAAATAAATGTTCATTTATTATTTAATGAATTTGTTTTCGGAGTCCACCATCTTGGTTCTTTCGTACTTTATTTTCTTTCGACTTTTGACAACCTTGTCTCAAAAGAAGAAGTTGGAAAAATTCGCAAGCGTAGTCTGTACCCCAGTTGTACTTTAGAGAAGTGGTTAGCATTGCCGGAATTACCATTAGGCAGACTATGGTCGCCGATCCAGGCAGGGCCGCAAACTACAGATTTTTTTTAAATAGAAGTATATATATAATAAATCATACATATTCCTGCGAATATTGAATATAAGAATATCATGTAATATATATATATATATATATATATATTACAGAAATTCGATATTTGTAAAATAACCCAAGTTTACTCCTAATTGGCACTAATGAAATGATTAATATTTTAAAAAAGTCCGGCGCTGGTAGTTAGGGTATACTTTTTTGGGAAAGCACCCCGTGCCAAATAAGCGGCGAATCGACACTTGGCAGGCGGCCATCTTTAAATGGCCACCCTCATCTCCTGTTGCCATATTCGTGGAGGTAACTTTAAAAAAGAAAGAAATGATGGAACTATAAATACACTGCACAGAAAATAGGGAGCATTGGAATAAAATATAGGGGTGAGGGGGGGAAGGGATTCGATCTCTAGGGGATAAATATACTTGGCGAGGGGCATAAAAACTCTGGTTTTCGAACACTTGAAAGGTGATAAAAGTTTATAGTACCCTTTGGTGGGCGCGGGATGATGGCGAAACTTCCTACATTGATAAGACTCCTCTCTCGTCGGGGTATTTTATAATTGGGGGGAGGGGGATTGTCGAAAGAGGGAAGGCACTTTCATAAATGCACAAGGTGATTATCTTGGATGTAAACAGAATGGAATTGAAAAGTGCGTTGAATTAGATTTTATAATTAGTATCCACAATAAAGAGTATTCTCAAAAGCTAAGCTTAGGTGTTGTACCACCTCAGGTGTTGTCTTCGTCATTGGACCATGGTTCAAAATGACGTTGCTACGTTCTTGAGTTTTTCCTTCGGGATAAATGTCATACCGTCGCCAATAGAACATTGTGTAGTTCTAGTGAATCGAACCAACCAACTCAAAAATTGGTTTGTTCCTCCTTTGGTAGCAGGTAAACAAGGCGAAATGTCAGGTGCAGCGTCCCCATACAACGACAACTTGCCAGAAACGGATTAACTCGATTCTGATAACTAAACAACACATTTCCATCTCAATATGAGCGGTTTTCTCTAAAACTATTCTATCGATTTATTTCAAATTCGGTATTTATAAAAGTTGTTGTAACGTTGTGTAGGGAATAAAACTGATGCGACTTTATGAAGGATGAATTTTAACTTTTAATCTCATTGGGAACTATTTAAGTGGATTTTACTGATTTCCATTTGAGAAACGCTTAAAAATTCCTCGGCATTGCTAATCAAAACATATTAGTAATAAATAAATAGTAATTTAAAAATGTATATTAAAAATTAAGCAGTTCGTTCCAAAGAATGAAATGGAACAAAGTTTTGTTTTCCTCTTCGAGTGTTTAATTTTTTAGTTGAATCCGGTGAGTGAAGAAAATTACGTTTGGTTGCTTAAAGAGAAGCCTTAAAGGGATTTTTTAAAAAATTCAATAAATCTAGCACCAAATATTTCTCCGCAAAATATTTGATGCCTTTCGTTGACGAACACAATAACCTGTTTTGAAATTAGTAAGAGTGGCTAACGAAAGAATTGTCCTTTTTTAAAAAACTCGTATATGTGCTGGGTTCTTTTTTAATGAACAGGCAACCAAAGAACTAGGCTATTTTGTCGTCTAAGCGGAAATAATCGATTGAAAATAATTAAGTATTATTGTATTGATGTTCACTAAAGAAGAGTAAGAGCCGAAAACCTCTATTTTTTTTTAATCTTAATTATCGTAAACGGATATATCATCTTGTTCATAAATAAATTCTATCAGCAGCAAAAAAAAAGTCCATGTGTACCGAATACATACTCCGTCAATAAACTGGTCAAGAAAACGCTTTTCGGTCGCTCCTTTTCCTTTTATAAAAAAAAAAATAGTCCGCCTTCCATCCATCCGTCACGTGCGATGAAAAAGTGTTTACATGGTGTCGTGTGAACCCTCTATCTCCTGCTCCATTCGCAAAACAGGGGGAGGGAGGGGGGCAGTGTGTGACGGAAAAGAAAAATCACTTTTCAGAGATGGAACTCGGACGAAAATGTCGATTTTCGAATTCTTGAAAAGAACGACGACTTTTCACCGAAAAGGAAACATCGTTTGCGAAATAATACTAAGGAGAAAAAAAATAGTCGAAAATAGATTTATAACGTGGAATTTATATTCCAAAAAAAAAACTCCCGGCCAAAGGAAAAAGTTTCACACACATACTGGTGAGGGAGTTATATATATGAAGGAAAAATTCCATTTGTGGAATGAATTTTGATTCGTAAAATGTCTTTTCACGTGGGAGCAATTCTCGAATATTCTAAAAGATTCCGTGGAAGAATTCTAGTATAAAAAAGCCATGCTGCCATATTTAACAAATGTTCGCCAATTTGGTGTTATTTTTTTTATTTGTTGATTAATGAGCCGACGTCGTACTAGAGCTGCACAATGGGTGACGGTTAGTTGGTTCGGTTTGGTTAATTAACGTCGCACTAGAGCTGCAGAGTGGGCTATTGGCGACGGTTCGGGGTCTGTCTCGAAGTAAAGACCCGGGAACACATACACATTCACACACACATTCATACATGCACCTCGTTATTTTAGAACCATGGTCAGATGACGAGGAAACACCTGAACTGGCACCCAACGCCTTCAACTGGCAACCAACGATCAGATTTATCGTGTACCAGTCCCGTATACACGTCGTTATTTTTCTAGTATTTTTGTAGCGAAGCTGGCAACCCTCCGATCATAAGACCACAACTTTTTTCTTTTCTTTGTCAAGTCCATCGCACGGGTTCGAACCACCAATCCTCGGATTAGTAGCGGAACGCCTTTAACCGCTCGGCCACGGAGGCCTCGGTGAAAGTTAGAGAACTCTCCTGAAAGAACGTTAGAGGAACACTGCCTCATCATTTGGTACCATGAGACAACACCTGTGCTGGCACTCCACTAAACGCACCTGAGTAGGACGTTTTGACTACGACGGATTTTACGTTCACCAGGGGCGCATTTAAAATACAGATACTCATTGATGAAATTCTCTCCACCAGCCGGAGAGCGTCCAACGTGTGCGATCCAATCGGTCATCTGATTTTAACCACAAAAAAAAAGGTCCGTCCATTTTCCGCCCCCTCAGAGGCCAGAGGTAAACAAGCCGAATATTTCTCGTCCAATAACATCCCGCGAGAGCCCTTCTCTCTCTGAGCGCCCCGTCCAATCGGGGGATATTGGATTCCGGCCGCCCCGAGAAGATTAAAGCGGCAATTACTCCCCCTGAGTGACAGGTTTCCGCGCGCTAATGGACGCCCGGTGGCGAGATTAAAATAGTTGGAGGAGACATGGGGCAGTATTTTTTAATTATTCCCCGTGTTTTGGGAAGGGGGCGCATAAATCAAAAGGATGTCAAATGAAAAGGGAGGGGGTGTTAAAGGCGAGGGGTCAGAAAAGGGATGCAAAGTCACTGTAGGGGGGGGGGGGGGATCTAACTATCTTATAAAATTAGTTCTGAATCTCGTGATGATTCGTTTGAAATCTTTTGAGAATAGAGGATTTTTCCTTGAGTTGCATGCTTCAGTGATTGTCTGTTGAAGTCATTTCTCTTTTGTTGACATATTCAAAGTGCGATGAAGCCAGGGGACCACATTCGTGTCCATCTTGGTCCAAAAGTCATTCGTCAATATTTGCTTCCATATTTGCATCCCTTTACTCAGCCGTCATAAGAAAGTAGGCCCGAACACCAAAAAGCAATACTTGACAGGAAACAAGAAAAACTTCCTTTATCACCTGCATCCAAGTTTTGATTCTTTAAAAAGCTTTTTTTTGGCGACGGTTTGGGGACTATTTCGAAGGAAAGGCCCGGGAACGATGCCTCGTATTTTTGAACCATGGTCAGATGACGAGGACAACACCTGAGCTGGCACCCAACGCCTTCAATAGACGTCGGGACTTTGGACCCCGATTATATGTATCGTGCACCAGTCCCGTATACACGCCGTTATTTTTTTGTGGATGTTCTGGACGACATTCTAGTTTTTTAGTAGCCAAGTTGGCAACTCTCCGATCGATCGCAATATCACTACTTTTTAGTGTAGTCCATTGCAAGGTTTTGAACCGGGGACCCTTGGATTCCCAGCTGACGCCTTAATCCACTCGGCCACGGAGGCCCCCCTGTGCTGTAATAGTGAGACGTTAATTCAATTAACGAAAAAAATTGTGCAAATTGGAACTCCAACATTGTGTTCGCTTGTGTCGCATAAACCCTTTCGAACCGCGCGCGTTAACGACTCTTGTATGAATTTTATGACGCGGGTTTTGCGATGTTTTTGAGAGCGAATAATGAAATGAGTCTGGAAGGATCCCGCATGCATTCTCGGAGTCCTTCGGGAGCAGTAAAAAATAGCAACAAATGCCCGGTGAATTAATGAATGACGGCACAGGAGAAATTGTGTTTATATGCGAACAACGAACAAATGGATTTTTATTTTCAATGCGATTGCCTCTGATGAATCTCATGAAGGCGCCTGCATTGCGCATCTCTTTTGCAGTACGTGTTGGGTGTGGAGTGGCACATTTGCTGTGACAGATGACATGTCGCGCAAGTGCGAAAGAAATTGCATAAAGGGTGGGGCTCTTTAAGGGACCATTGAATGCCAATAAGGGGGTCATGGTCAGATAACGACAACCCGTTCTTTTTTAATTCGTGTTCTTCAAATAAAAAGAGAACTTCTTTTGCTTGAACATACGCTTTTCTTACGTTTACTTGTACTTTATCCAGTGGTGGCTCGCCCACTACAGCAAGTACAGCCGGGCTGCACCTACATTCAGTATTTTAAAACTAAAATCAGATATATATATATACTTTACAATTTTCTTAAATGAAGATTAGAATTGAAAATGAAATTTCTACGGTAGTAAACAAAATCTCCGATAAATAGCAAGCCTGTTACTGTAATGTACAAAAAACCAGAGAGTTGTAATATTAAAAAACTCTATTCAATCAAAAATTGCAGCCAAAAAGCGAAATTCGAAATCGGCTGCATCGTTGCCATGGCAACCTCTACGTAGTATGGAGATTCCTCCGTATGCTAATGCACTGCATTTGTGAGAAGGTACAGCCGAAATGGATTTTCTTGGTTTAGCTGCCCTTGAGATTCGATATGCTGATTGGCCTGTCCGTGAAACACTGGGATGGGTGGATGAAACGATAACTTACGAGATTATATCCAAACGGAAATGGTTTTCGTGATACATTTACTGTGTGCTGTTGTTCCAGGACATGGTCTTGCTGTTGTTTCGTTACTTAAGTTAATATTAAAATTGACCGATTCGTATGTTTAAAAGGAAGCAGGATTGCTGTAATTTTCAAAAAATTAGTAAGTGTTTTCTATTTTTTTCGCATGTTATCATTTGTATGGGTTATGTATAATAAAGGGGGACAGGGGGGTGGGGGATTCACAGGATTTCGGCTGCACTAACACTTTCGACCACGGGCCGCCACTGACTTTATCTAACTCAATTTAAAAGTATGACATCACTTGAGTATCATCCGGGCATTGATCCAGGAAAAGAACAGGAACGGGATGTAACTAACATAAAAAGAACATCAAACACGCTCCTCGAGTGTAAAGGGTTAACTTTATCTATTTGTGATGAATGCCCGAAGTCTTTTTTAACATTCATTTAATAAGGTGTTAATTGCCGCCAATAGCCCACTGTGCTGACCCGGGTCCACTCCCGCGTCACCGGTCAATGTTACATCACGATACGATGACGGGCACTTTAATCCTTTGTATTCGAAGAACATGTTTGAGGTTTATGTTTTTTTTATGGAACAGTTTGCATCCCCCCCCGTTCCTGTTCTTTTCCTCCCTCCACGCCCTCGAAGTTACCCAAGCGATGTCATACTTCCAAATGCAAAAAAGAAATGAAGTCGCTTTTTTTTATATTCAAGAAGATGCAGTTCTCGTTCAATTTGAGTAACAGGGAACAAAAGAACAGGTCGTTATTTTTGTGACAGAGTCACATCTCGAGAGTGCAAAAGCGTTCATACTTAAATATTCATTAGACGAAACGGAAAAAATCATTTATTTTTATAAGACTAGTATTCCCAATGCCATAACATGGAAACACATTTCTTATTTTTAATTAGAAATAATTATAAGTGTTTTTCTTACTTTACCAAGAGATAACTTGATTAGCGAGAATTAGATAAAAAAGAAAAACTCATTCAGTTCGCTGCTTCGGCGGCCCGGAGTTATTTCCCGAAAGTGCCATAAAAAAAATATCGAAGGAGGTCTGGGTTCGAGAGTTTCAATTAATATTCTCGAAGAAGGAGCTTCTCTTAAGTTGCGTGGAGACAAATTGCGTCGCGGAATTCCCACCGGACGAATGGAGAGAGAGCGCTCGACTGACGTCCAATGAATGGGACGGGGGCATTTCTCTCTTCTGGGCTGTGCGGATCTGCGTTGCTTAGGTGCTCGTTATGGAAAGGGACGACTTTTCCTAATGTGGAAGTTTTCTCTTGCGATGGAGAGGCCCGGTGGCCTTGAGGCACAGCATCCTTCTGGCCATCGGAGGATTATGAGCTAGAATCTAAGCGGGGGTTTGACAAAATGTTAAGCTGTAGCGATCTTGCTGCCAGAGGGTTTCCAGATTCGCCCTTTAATTACAAAAATCGTTCAAACAATATTCTCAATTTTCACGGGCGTGTATATGGAGCTAGTGCTTGTTAAATCTGATTGGAATTAAATGTCCTGACACCTATTGAACAGCGGAGGCTCGTGCACTACAGCAAGTACAGCCGGGCTGCACCTAGTGTATTTTAAAACTAAAATTATATATTTTTCTAATAATTTTCTTAAATGAAGATTAGAATTGGAAATGAAGATGAAATTTCAACTCTAAGTAAAAAAAATCTCAGATACATAGCAAACCTTTTTCCGTAATGCACAAATTCAGGAAAGGAAAAAGTCCATTCAATCAAAACTGCAGCCAAAAAGCGAAGTTCGAAATTGGCTGCATCGTTGCCATGGCAACCTTACGTAGTATGACTTCCCCAACACGCTAAAATGGAGGATGTGACGACACAAACGCAGCGCAAAAGGATTTTTTAAAATCTGCTGTACTTGGGATTTCGATTAAATGATTGGTTCGTTGCTGAATCGGCGGGGTGGGGTGGAGGAAAACTTGTAGAATGTCGAAGATTCTCTCCAAACGGAAATAGTTTTCGATAAGTTTACACGTGTGTTGTTGTTTCTTTACTTAACCTATTTTTCTTATAATTGTTAATTTATTAAAATTGAGCGATTAGCAAGTTTTAAAGGAGGATTGATTTAATTTTCAAAAAATAAGTAAGTGTTTCTATTTTTTTCACATGTTATCTTTCATAAAAGTTGAAAGGAAGCAATTCATAACAGTTGAAAATGTCAAAGAATGTATGTCTCCGTTCTTACTAACATTTTCGAACACGGGCCGCCACTGCTATTGAAATTACGTCGGTGCCAGATGTTATCCTGTCATCTGATCGTGTTTCAAAAATACGAGGTGTTGTCCTGTCGATCGTGGTTCGAGATAGACTCCGAACCGTCGCCAATAGCCTACTATGCAGCTCCAGTGCGACGTTCATTAACCAATCACGAGAGGTAAACCTTAGTCATCAAAATAACGACCTGTTCTTTTGTTCCCTCTTCTTCAAACTGAACGAGAATGCATGTTCTTTTGAAACATATAAATACGCTCTCCTTGCGTAAGCTTGTTCTTCATTTAACTCCATTTAAAAGTAGGACATCCTATTTGGTTATCAGTTTATTCACCCCTTGTACTCGAGCAGCGCCTTTAAGTCACGAAAATAACTTCTTATTTTTTCTTCTTTGGTCTTCAAAATGAAAGTGAACAACAAATCATTGAGTTTAAAAATAAATTAATTTTAGATAGAAATAAACTTTAATAGAAATTATGTTTGTCACCTAGAAGCACTGAGTAGGATGGTGATTTAAAATATTCGCAAAATTGAAATTCTACACACACCCTTTTTCTTTTTTTAAAACACATTTTTGACAATTGTCATAAAACCACTAAATATATATTTAGAATACTGAGATCAATGTACAGCTTCGCACTTAACTTTTTTTTATTTTTATAGTTGTCCGCCCTAAACATAAAAAAACACGTCAAAAAATGCCGATTTAAAAAGAACAAGAACGGGGTGCAACTGTTCCATAAAAAGAACGTACCAAAATGTTCCTCGATCGCATAGGGTTAATATGCCCTTTCATTAGTTGCTTCCTGTTATAAAAGGAATATCATTGCAAAATTTACTACATAAACTAATGTAGCGTCTGTTGTCCTTTTCTGTCCTCTATTAAAGATTTTAATATATCTTAGAAATATCAAAATCCTGTAGTGGCAAATGACAAATTTTGAATTAATGTATATTGTATATATAATGTAAAAAAATTAAGAAAAATATTATTTTTTCCCTCTTCAAATGGAGCTCATGTTCTACACCCCCCCCCCCCCCCCCCCCCCCCCATCCGTTAATCCGCTGTAATATTCCAAGAGATTTCGAATAAGAAAGAGAAAACAAAATTGCGAACTCCTCAAAATAAACTTTTCAAAACAAGAGACTTCTCTTTTCTTTTTCTCTTTTTTTGCATGAAATAAAATTCGCCTCGTATTCAAATACACGAAAGTGACAACACCAGAAACACGAGTCGTCCTTTCGAAGATCGAATGTCGGCAAATGGGGAACAACTTCTGAAATCGAAATGTAAAAAAATCTGTAATAAAAAAATAATAACTGTAAATAAGTATGAAACTTTGGAAAACATAGTGACGGTTCGCGATTAGAGTTTGGATATTTATGTTCTTTTAAGAGAACAGTTGTTGAGTATTTCTGATTTTTTTTTTTTAAGAACTGTTCTTTAACCAGTCTTTTCGACGAAACTGTCCCATTTAAAACAAAATATCTTTTATTTTAAAGTCTAAAAAATGGAGACGAAGAACTTTTTTTAGTCTATAATTTATCGAGGCTGAATTGCTAGCTGCCATCCGAAGACCGCCGTGTGTCGCGCAGTGCTCTTGGTAGTCGTCACCCGGGGACGTCGTGTGTGCTACGCCGATACTTGAACCATCGAGAGAAAGAGTCGAGCACCAGCGAAAGTATTTGAAGTGTTATCACGTACGTGGGCAGAGGTGGGTGATTTTGTATGTCGCAGTTGTGTTGGTGGAATAGAGATGGCGTCACAATTATTTGATTGAACGTTGCGTTAATCCAATGTCCTGGACACCAATTTTTACGCAGTGCTTTTGGCAGACCCCGGAATCGAACCCGATACTTGGTCGTCGATCTAAAGTAATTACTCGTGCCCGATAGAATTCATCGAGTATTTTAACGGCAATAACCCAATTGCAGCTGAAGGGTGCCAGGTTTACCATATTCTTAAAGAAGAAATCAATTGAGGGGCTGACATGGGGAAGACAGTAAGTCACAAAAAGTAAATTATAAAGGGGAAGCAAAAAACGGGTTTTACAAGTATCGTGGACTACATGCAAGTGCCATCTTCCGCCGCTCGTAGAAACTAAACCATTTTGCCGATTGACTTACTGTTTATTCCATGCCATTGGCTTGAGCGTTTACTGTTTTTTCCTGGAAAAAAACGAAAAACTCGAAATTTGTGACTTACTGTCTTCCCCATGTCAGCCCCTCAATTGTTTATCGCCCAGACAAAAGGTTGCCATGGACCGCAATAGGAACTTTCCGATTTTAACTTACCGCACTATATTATTAAACGGAAATAGTTTAGAGAACAACAATTCGG
This sequence comes from Troglohyphantes excavatus, assembly GCA_963932185.1. Lineage (NCBI taxonomy): Eukaryota > Metazoa > Arthropoda > Arachnida > Araneae > Linyphiidae > Troglohyphantes > Troglohyphantes excavatus. The sequence goes on from OZ010678.1 coordinate 62,175,378, forward strand.
AAAATATTATATAAAAATGTTATAGAGATTAATAGATTTTCTAACCAGAAAATGTGCAAAATAGGGGAAATATAACTTTGATGCGCCTCATTTTAAATAAGAAATGCATCACCAAAATCAATTTCTGACGCGGTTGAAGAATTGTAAGTTTATCCTTTCACCCTTTTTTAGTGTTAATGAGACATCAAATTTAGAAATAAAAGTTAAGAAAAGAACAAACTGACAATAATTTTCTTGGAATTGAAGAACAGTTAGTTTCTGGTCATTTTAAAGAACAGGTGAAAAAGAACAGAATGTTCTATTTCTTCACGTCCCTAGCCGCGAACTTTAGTAACTTTCTCTCGTCGCCAAATATATAAAAGCTTTAAAATCTTTGATTTTTTTTTATTATTATTGTTACTAAAATAGTAACATGCGACATATGGGGCAACAAATATCAAAAAGAGACGAAAAAGTTTTTCCCTTCGTCGAAGAAGGATTAAAATCGTTCTTTTTTTTTATTCTAAAACGGAAATACGATATCTTCCGACGCTAGCAAAGAAAAAAAGAGAATATTATTTAAAATGGGCGCGAAAAAGTTTTTTTTTTTTTTTTTAAGTCAGAGAAATGAAATGAAGCGAGGCAGCATAAAAATCGCTACTTATTTGAAAGGAGAGAAATGGCGAAAAAAAAATCTTTTTTTTTCAGAAGCACCGTTTGCACTTCGAGAAAAGTCAATTTCGATAAGCGCCGGCGCCGGTTTTCCTTAACGGCGAAAAAAAAACATTCAAGGAACAGATTTCGGAAAATTAAAAGATCAAACAAGAGTAACAAAGATTGAGAAGAAAGTTTATTTAAGTTTTGATTGGCGTTTAGCACTGATAAAATGCATGCAAGAGTATTTTGCTGACATTCTACGATCACATATTTTAAAAAATAGTTTTAAATTATGTAAGCATTATTTTTCATTCCACTATTTCTGAAGAATTTTACTTTCTTCAAAGTTTGCTTCTTCACGTCTTTTAGGCTTAGTTTCGGTAAATAGAGAGGATTGGTCACAAATTGTTGGGCGATGGTCATTGTTTGGCTGTAGCACATTGGCTTAATAAAACATTATTTTGACCCAACTACTTCGCTTGTATTTTAAATAAGTCGCTTAACTTTAGTAGCAATGAAATAAGTAGTCAACACATAGCAAAAAGAATATTTTCTAATGTGTAGTGAAACAGCCAAACAATGACCATCGCCCAACAATGTGTGACCACCCTGCACATATCAAATTCCAGATTTGAAGATGTATTGAGTTCAGTTATTATTCAGTTAATTAAAAAAAAATTGTGACTTTTATATTGTTTTATAAAACAATTTATTTTTACTGATATAAATGGGTAGCCAATGTTTATCAGGCAAATCGAAGTTCGGTTAAGAAAGGAATATAAAACATGAACGAACTTATAATACTAAGTTAGATTTCATTATAATATTTTATATTATTTTTATAACAGCCGTAAAACAGCACTAGTAAGTAAAGGATGTAAAATAGTGCCAACAAATATCACGCACAAATTAATTGCAGTTTGAATCGCGTTCTCTGTTTCAGTCACCCAGTACAAAACCGTCTCTTGTCCACTTCGTAAAACTTACATTAAATCGCAGTTTTTTCGTATTCAATTTTATTTTTAACCGACTGCCCAGCGCGCCCACCAAAACTAAAAAAAAAACTCCAAAATAAAACCGCCAGAAAATTTAAATTAAAACCGCCAACGCGCGCCAAGTCGAGAGGTTATAGATTCGACCTGTATGTATTTTTTTTAATTTTTTTTATGTATGTGCGCGCGGGATTTCGATTTTACTTCAGATATTTGGACAATTTTTTTTTGTTGGATAGGGTATGTTTCAAAGGGGAGCAATTTGAAAAAAATATCCGGTTATCCGGTATTTAACTAACCGGATTTCTCAATTAACCGGACCGTTTAAAAAAAAATTTCGTCCGATTTCGAAAATTCTTTTTTTGTTGGATAGAGAAAAATCCACTTAGGCAAAATCTTCAAACTAATAATAGGTTATCCGGCTGTTATATATCCGGAAATGTCGATTAACCGGATTTTTTTAAACAAGTTTTCCGATTTCAAAATATTTTCATTGTTTAACGGAAGTTGTACAACAATGACATTTCGTTTAGCATGCATTTATTGGCTTTGTTAGGGATTGTTTTAAATATACATTGTTGGGCACAAGTTGCTACTAGAATTTCTTGGTGAATAGGGGGCGAAGCCTCCTGCTAAATTAAAAACTAAAAAGGGAAAAATAAAATAATCTTTCTAAAAAAAAGGAAAACCGACTTTAAAAAAAATGCGCTAAAAAGTAAAAAATAATTTTTAATTTTACGAATGAGTTGAAAAAATTTAATTATTAAATATCAATTTTATACGTAGTACAACTTTTGGAAGTTGGTGCCAATTTTCAAAAATCCTACCTAAATTTTGGCGCCGATTTCAAAAAGTTGTACTACGTATAAAATTGATATTCAATAATTCAATTTTTTCAACTCATTCGTAAAATTAAAAATTATTTTTTACTTTTTAGTGCATTTTTTTTAAAGTCGGTTTTCCTTTTTTTTAGAAAGATTATTTTATTACACCTGGAATTAATCGAAGCAAGTCGCTTAATGTGCTGAACAACGCAATTTGCTTAATTGGGGGTGCATGAACAAAGTTAATACGAAAAAAAGTTGCTTTTGAATAAGTTTTGCGAATTGGACAAGAGACGTTTTGCAACGACTGGACGACAAGTGTCAGCCATTTCGCTTGTATTCGGGAAAACTCATGCCGAAAGACAGCAATCGAAGAGTTGTGAGTGCGGTTCCCGTTACTCAACCGAAGATCGACGTGTAGAAAGAGCTGTGGCATATTAAATAAGCGTTCATTCAAATGTCCTCACAAATTCAAATCGCTAAAGATGCTTTCAGATATGTCCAATTAGGTGATGAATGTTTTTTTTAAAAAGTTAATTAAGATTAAGGTATTACAATCTTTCGATGGAGTTATTTAGTTGTAGTACTAGTACGACGACATAATCGTGCAAGCAGTCAGAGAACTCTGTCCGTATCATTTAAAATGCCCTAACTCCAACTTTTAAAATTTTATTTTGTAGCTTCTTATTTTAAAAAAATACGCTTTTTCATGACCTTAAAAACAGCACTAAATGAAATATAATGGAGAGTTATAGTGAAATTCATATTGACCCAGCAAAAAAAAGTCAGCATGAAACCTTTATCAAAATTGTCAAATTGAAGGTTTTTGAAGGTTTAATAAAGGATATTGAAACAAAAAGCTGCAGTTTTTTTTTTTTAATTTTTAATTTTTCTTCATAAAACCTTTTAAATATCTGCATTTTTGCTTCATGATTAAAAATTGAAGGTTTTTATGAAGGTTTTTACTGTTTTTATGAAGAATATTGAAACAAAAACCTTTAATTTTATAGATCTTCTAAAAATAGGCAGTTTTTCTGCATAAAACCTTCAATTTCAGAATTTTGATGAAGGTTTTATGTTGACTTTTTTTGCAGGGGAAATAGTGGCGTTGGGGATGAATTTGGTTTTCCTTTTTTTCCTGTCAAGTTCTGTTATTTGGAGATAGGGGCTCACTTTGTGATGAGGGCAGAACAACGGTGATGAATGAAGCAAAAAAAATACCGGCCCAATGGAACTTGACCAAGGCCCTCGAGATGACCCACTCTCCCCGAGACAACAGCAGAAGGGGCCGTCGTCGTTGGATCAACACACTGTGCGAAGAGGGGCCTCCCTCGGTTCTCTCTTGTCCGAGAGTGAGTAATTGGCCCCCGAGACGCACTTGGGGCCCCGAATAAACAAATTACGCGAAGCTCCTCTCTCTTTTTCTCCCTACATATTGGAAATCGAAGGAAGACGGAGAAAATCGGACAAAGGGGTGGCCGGTCGCCATGATGCTTTTTTAGGTGCTCTATACCATGAGAATGGACAACTGGCGGCTGCTCGGGATGTATGTCATGTAGGTTGAGTGTTTATTGAGAAATCGTTTTGTCCGTTCGATGTAAATAAAGTTCTTGATCCAGAGTAGGCATTTGACGCGAATACATCTGTCCTTTCGGTACGAGTTACACACAGTAGAACGGATAGTGAAAAATGACATTTGTAAAATCACTATATCGGAATCAGCCAATGGAACAGCCTATAGTCTATCCCATCAACGGGTTGACTGTAGAGGAAGGTGTGTTTCGAACAAGCAGATTGTTATAGTATTCCACCTTCTGACCTTCGTAGCACGTGAGGAGAGAAATTCGACCCACTGCAGTATACGATTCCGCCACGCAACTCCACGTGGAATCTGCCTATGGGACTAAAAGACATATCATCATATAGAGGAAAGTAAGCCGCGTCGACTAGGCTGAATATTAACCCATACTGGCCTTTGTACCGCGTGTGGAGAATGTCGCATTTGACGGGAATATACTCTTCCAGTCACAAAGCTAATCGTGATATCAGCTTATGGGGAAGTGACATACCATCGTGTAGAGACAGTGAGATGCGTCGACAGTGAGATGCGAAACCCATTCCCCCTTCTGATAATTTTTGTACCGCGTGCATGGGAGTGTCGCCTTTGGCTGCAGTTTGTACTTTTGCGCCCTCTAACTCTACAGGAAATCAGCCTTTAAAATTAAATACCTACTATTATGTAGAGGATGATGAGCGGCGTAGAACTGGTTGGCCATTTATCTTTCCACTCTGACCTTTATACCGCGTGAGGGCTAAGAGTACTCGCAAGCCAAACCTTGCGGTACAGTATTATGTCTCTACCCTCAACGAAATTTTTCATATTCGTTTATTCTAGAATCCAGTAACATCGTTCAGTTATCGTCAGAATTCCAGGGGCTGCCCCCCGTCCACGTCAACGGATGGCCGAACACTTTTCGCGCCCAAAAGATGGAGATAAACACTCAACTCCCCCGCTGTTGCCAACGATCCGACATAAATTCTCCCAAAACGATCGTGATGCCGTTAGCTTTCGGCAGTTAATGACCCGTCGTAACTGTAAACCGTGATATGGGAGAGATTGAAAGTCGAGGGGGTGGCCGAAAATTAGGTGGAAGACGGAGGGGGGGGGGGCTAATCGACTTAAACACTATTAAGGGGGAGGGGGGGATTAAAGGCTCTTCTGGTTTAGAGGCGTTGAGTTGAGAGAAGGTGGTAAAAATAAGATTTTTTTTACGGCGTGCGCGAAAATGTGTCGTTAACAGCGTGACGACAAGTGCAAAATTAAAAATAAGCTTTCGCGACATTTCATGGAGACACGTGTGATGCTTAGAGCTCGTACACACGGGGCGTTTTTCGCCCTATGGCAGTTCGTGAAAACAACTCTCCGAATGCTGTGATCTGGAATGACGGAAATCACCCAATGCTTTTCTTTCTGGGGAATTCGCGAATGCCGTTCGGTGTTCTCAGCTGCCAGGCAGTGGAATTAGTCTCCACCGGCCTTTAGAGTGAATCATACATTTCAGTAAGCAAAGGAACGTAATTAGAAAAAAACTCGTCTTATAGAACATTGCGTTAAAAATATTAAAATACAAATACAACGTTAAAATACGCTCTAAAAATCCATCAGATCTGGACATGTTTCGGGAGATATATCTCCCTTCATCAGCAGAAAATGAAAAGCTCTCGGGAACATGGTCATATATTTAATTTTTCTAACCCACATTTAATTTGCCAACCTAAATCTCCAGTTGAACTTGACTTCCTGGAGGCGTTTCATATTTTCAGCACTATTGATTCGATTGTCAACGAAACATTTGCGGTCCCAGTATTTCCCGCTTGTTGGCACACAATAGTTAACTCCAACCGATTGAGATTGTTTTTTGTTCTTTGGCAACACTTTCAATTCCGGGTTTATTTCTATTTTATTGCACAGACAGACTTTTTCATTTTCTGCTGATGAAGGGGGATGTATCTTCCGAAACATGTCCAGATTTGATGGATTTTTATTGCGTATTTTAACGTTGTATTTCTATTTTAATAAAGGAACGTAATATTTGGTGTTATATTCAGAGTTATTCTTAAGGGTGTGAGACGTGTGCTACCACACATGTGTTCTCGTAAATCAGAGAAAAACGCGCAAAATGAAAAAGTTACAGAAAAAATGAATTTATTGTTATTTTGTTGACGTTAAATGTCTTTAAAATCAGCTACATTGAATGATATCAGGACGTTTTTAAGGTGACTCTTTCGACACTATAACTCCCTGGTTGTCCCTTTATTTTCTACATATAGAATCATATTGTACTAGTATATCACCGAAAATATAGTTTTTTTTTGTTTCTTATCTACTTATTAATGATTAAAATGGACTTCAAAGAAGATGCATTCAAAATGGGTTTAATAGAAAATTTATAAAAAAAGAAGCCGAAAGCACTACAAATCGGCATATTTTAACATGAACAATATACGAAATATAGAGGTAGAAATGGAACAGGAATACAGTTTTTTAACCTTCTATTGGCCAATCCGGAAGTTGTAGTTAGAGGATCAGTGTGTTAAACTCTCGAATCCTTAATTCCAAGCTCCAAGGTAACGACTGTAAATATATAAAATGTGAATGAGTATAAATATGCATACAACATTAAATTTAAATTTTTATAGATTAATTGCTGAGTAAAGCATATTCTTTTACACATTCTTGTATGCGGTGCAAAACCTTTATCCGTCACTTCATAATGGATACGTCATAAGCCGGTTAGTCCCCTTGTGTTGATATTTGAAACAAAAATCAAAATAATGAAGAGAACGATTCTGAGAACGAAGAAATATTAACCCTTTGCGAACCATATTTGATATTTACGTTCTTTTTATGGAACAGTTGCACTGCGTTTTTGTTCTTTTTAAAGAGGTATTCTTCAATTCTTCAATTTAGGATTAATAATATATTTTACACCCAACTGAGGTTTTACTTTTAAATGGCTACTTTTACATGGTTCATACAGATTTTCAAAAGTAAAAATTAAGTAGTTTTTAAGGACTTTTTAAGGACCTCTCGATAATGTTTAAAGACATCTTATATTTGTTGGCGCCATTGGCGGAGAATTGTAATTTATTGGTGCAAAATTGGCGCAGAATCCCATGTAAATGTGGTTTCGTAGCAAGTTGGCGTAGGATACAAGTTCCGGCAAACTCTAGCACAGAAATGTTAAAGATGCTACATTTTTGTGAATTTCCCTGATTTTCTAGAATGAGTATCGATTCTTCACAAAACGACAAACGACCTGAGATTTTCTAACGATGAAGTGTCGTGTATGATAATGAAATACCATTGACTAAAAAGCGGACAACTTTTTTTCTGTCACTAAATCCGTCTAGAGACGCCTTTCTCGCCTTGCAAATTTACACTTGCATATAACGGTCAAAAGTGTGGACACTATCAAAGTAAAATCCGGAATTCTACATTTCGATATTTTAATGCACCCAGAATTCTGGGTTCCAAAAATTTATAAAACCTAGAATTTCGGGTTAGACATGAAAAAATATCATCCATGTGAATTAGTAAAAAAAAAACTAATATTTGACAAAAATTAAGGACCTTAGTTGAAAATTAAGGACTTTAAGTACCTACCTAAATTAAGTAGTTCTTAAGGATTTTTAAGGACTGTGCGAACCATGTTTTAATAAGCTAACGAAAAGTTTTTTTATATTCAGGAACATACAGTTCTTGTTCAATTTGAAGAACAGGAAACAAAGAACGGGTAGTTATTTTGATGACTGAGAGTCACTTCTCGCCCACAACCGGGTTAATGATTTTTACAGTTTATTCGATGGCCTGGTAGGAAGAGTACCGAGCTCTTCATCTGGAACAGATTTTGAGCTCAGTCCTCGTCTTGGAGAGACCAGCGAACTCGCAATCGGTAAATTGCCACTAAAAGAAAGGTGTTGCACGTTGATTCTGTCGTGGTCCGAATGTGCTCGCGTAGGCCATGCTTTTGGAAATTAGATCTCGGGTGTCGTCTTCCGTCATCTGTATGTGGTTCCAACTTGCCAGACAGTGTTCATTGGATCTTTTCTTTCGAGATAGATTCCGTACCGTTGTCAATAGCCCATTGTTTAGCTCTAGTGCCAATTATCCCCTCCATTGAGGTCGCCAAAAGCAAAGAAAAGTGAAATGAATTCAACACACAGAGGGAAGAAGGAAAGAGCCCGGAATGGAAAGATCTTCCGTGAAACGCCTCCATGCGGAAGAACGAGCCCCCCCCCCCCCCCCCCTCCCCCCGCATCGGAATAGAATGAGATAAGGAGGAGAAGGAGGGGGCGGGAGGCTGTTATTCGGCCCATAAAGCAATGCCCATTGTGCGTCGAATCGGAAAACAAGATGGCCGCCGAGCGACTCGCATTTTCGAGATGGCCCGTAGTTATTGTTCGCTTGGGAAGTTTGCCCGATATTCAGAGAGACGGAGCACAACGGCGGGGTTCGAGTCCCCGGTTGGTGTACACTTGCACAGCTGCTGAAGATAATGTTAATGAAATATGACACGATGCGTTCCCTTCTTTGTGTAGATTCATGAATCTTCTAAGTATGTAAAAGTGAAGTGAAAATGACTTGATTCATCACACAAATCGTTATTCCAATTTAAATGTATGTTAAAAGTTGCAAATATTTGGAAAAAATTAACTGTGGAAAAAAAATTCAAATGTATTGAAGCTGTATTTTTTATTATGGATTCTCACTTTCATATTCTTATAGATGAGAGGTCCAATGTCCGGACGTCTATTGAAGGCGTTGGGTGCCAGTTCAGGTGTTTCCTCGTCATCTGACCATGGTTCTAAAATAACGAGGTGCATGTATGAATGTGTGTGTGAATGTGTTCCCGGGCCTTTCCTTCGAGATTGACCCCGAACCGTCGCCAATAGCCCACTGTGCAGCTCTAGTGCGACGTTAATTAACAAAACCAAACCAAAAATCCTACTAGATAGGCCCCAAACCGTCTCCAGTAGCGACGTCAATTAAACAAACCAAACCTTATAGATGAGAAAACTATAAAACCTTGTCAAGGCGTTGGTTTTTGTTTCCCCTGATTCCAAAACGTTAGCGTAAAACGAGAAATATTTTTATTTGCTTGAACAACGCATGTAAATACGAGAAAAGTATAAAATACCCCTGTTTGTGTGGAGGTTGCAATCAAAGTATCCCAATGGAAGTTAGAAGGGGGCATTTACCTTCACAGGCCCGGAGTAACATATTTCCTACTATATGTCACACTGCATTGTGTAGTTCATATTATAAAACACGTTGTTTTTATACTATTAAAAATACTAAATGAACCCTTTATTATGATTTACTGCAATTTTTTTTTGAGTTATTGATATATTGAAAATTAAAGGATGTACATAACAGATAATGTGATATGGGAGGGGATTAAAATGACGAGCCGAAAGACCCGTACTTTTTCATATTAGTCAAATTAGCATAACTTTATTTCACGCATGAATAATTAGCAATTATGTTTACGCAATTTATATAGTTCACTGTGCTGAAGCATATTTCTGAACTAACTTTAAGAGCATAAATTGACCTAAATTGGAATTTTAAAAGAAATTTCAATTTTCAAATCGAATCTAAATATTTTCACGTGTGATGGTATTAAAAAAATATCGTTCACACACACAAATATATTACAAGTTGAGCTTTTTTAATCGATGGAATTTCCTTGAGCGCTCAAAATTCACAACGGCCCCACCCCCAATTCGATGCAAAAGTTGGTCAATGGCATCCCCTATTTTTCTAGCGAATGGCATTTGATTTCTTTCCTTCTCTTTTTGGCCCAGACACTTTTTTTAATTGCAATTAGATTCGAATCTCCCTTTTCTTTTCAGTTTCCATGTCGTTAGCAGTCCCTTGATTCTGCACGGCCAGGGCCCCGATTAAGACATTGAATCAACGGAAGCACACCTTTAAATGAGGCTCCCTATGCTCTGAAACAGACCTTGGAACATCAAATCAAGCTTTAACATGCACTAACGTCCTTGCCCTTAATTACATTAAAATGAAACACATAAAAATAGAACGAAATAAATTAATAATTAATGAGTATTTCTAATAGTCTGTATGTTTTGATTTTTTTTCCATTATTCCAAGAAATTTAACAAAAGTGGCAAATTTCTTTTTACTATAATGCAAGTTTTTAAAGGTAAATTGTGTAGCAAACTATGTCAGGGGTATTAAATATTTATATAAAAAGTGTGATTTGGGGGCCCCCTGAAAAATGTAAAGTGTTAGCCTGGGCTTCACAGGCTTATTGGATAATCAGGCCCTGTGCATAGCTATATTTAAGGAAATACATCATTTTCTCTCCAGTCTCAACATATACAATGTATGAATTTACATAAGCCATTTCTAGCAAAAATATCCTTCGTCACTTTTATTGGATTTCCTGTCCCTATCGTACAGTGCACATAATATGTCAGCTTTAAAAATGCCATCCATAGACAAGTGTCCATTGCAACCTTTCACAACCCTGGGTGCTGTCGCATTAGTTTTTAATACTATCTCTGAAGCCTCCTTTGTGCTATGATTGTGTCCTTACCATGATAATTGGAAAGAAAATGAAGTAATATACGGATCTTTCTACTTGAAAAACGATATTCCTTGATCGAAAATTTGATAACCAAATTATGTACAAGAACAAAAAGCCTGTAAAATATACCTCATAAATTTAACCCATTTTTCTACTGGAAGTACTTATAAGAACCATCGAATAATAAAAACTATAATTAAAATTATATACACCGTTCACATAAAATAGCTAGTTAAATCCTATTCTTAAATCATAACCAACACTTATAAAAATCCAACACTTACCTTCTGTCCTGTAATACGTTTACAGCACAAAAATACAAGCGTTACAATCCCTACAAAATGGCTGCATAGTGTTTGTTTCATAAAAAGAAATAGCATGCTTATCGCTAAAATATTTAACGTAGAACTACTACCACTACTACTACTACTACTACCATTTATTTTGAAAAAGTTTAGTTAAAAGAGATGTTCCTGTGCAGTGTACCGTCAGGAAATTACAACTATTCGTTATGAAATGAACGATTAAAGTGAGTGGAAAGTACCGTCAGTAAATAAAGTGCTAAATATGCTAGGGGTAACTGGACCACGAGTTCAAGTGGCTGCTTACTGCGGGTGGTTCCTGCAAGCTGAAACAAAGGGAAGGGTCCAAGGGAAGAACAATCACTGTCTGGTCGCGGGTAGCCTGGCGATAAAGCATTCGACTCGTAATCGGTGTGTTGTAAAGTGCGAATTTCTACAACGTCAAGTCGAACTAGAAATTCGCAGTTACAAACACCTATGTTTTGTTTCAGCTTGCAGGAACCGCCCGCAGTAAGCAGCCACTTGAACTCGTGGTCCAGTTACCCCTAGCATATTTAGCACTTTATCTACTGACGGTACTTTCCACTCACTTTAATCGTTCCTTTCATAACGAATAGTTCCAATTTCCTGTCGGTATACACTGCACAGGAACAACTCTTTTAACTAAACTTTTTCAAAACAAATGGTAGTAGTAGTAGTAGTAGTTCTAGGTTAAATATTTTAGCAATGAAGCATGCTATTACTTTTCGAGATGGTTATCGGAGGGTTGCTACTGTGGCGTCTTCTTCACATATACCTGTGGGTCAGGACTGGAACACAGTGTTCACTGGAAGACTACGTACACCACCTTCATACACAATCAAACTTCCGTTTAAAACAAATTGAAAGACTCAAAACTTTAATTTTAAAATATTTAATTAAAGTTAAATTTTTAGATTTAAAACAAAACATATTATTTAAGTTACAGATTAATTACAATTAATACAAAGAAAACAGAAAGGACTCCTAAACAGACAGGTCCCATCTAAACGACAATCATGTCATTGCAGCTCAGTGTCCTACGGGTCTCTGCCGTTTCTTTCACAGGTAGGAAACGCAAAGTTCATGAAGCATGGAGTCGCAAGCTGGTGGCTCCACCTAGTGTCACTATATAGAAATAGTAGTTCCGATGATGGTAGAGATTGAGAGTTCTTGGGATGTTACAGACTTCTTCCCCCCCCGGAGAACTTTCTGCCGGAGGTTACCGAGGAAGAAAGTTAGTGAGAACATCATGGCATTACGAAAATGAGAGAGTACCTTTACCAGTGGGATCAGCACTGAACTAAATAACTAACTACTTAATGATATAGACATATTAGATATGATAATACAATAAAAGAAATAATATCATTATACAGTTTTACAAATGCATATATTAAGTAGGTTCCCTAAGAGTGCGGATCCTGCTCAATCCATCAGCATTTTGATGCTTTGATCCACTGCGGTGTTTTACCTCAAAATTGAATGATTGTAAAGCTAAAGACCAACGCATAAGGCGAGCATTTGTACTGGCATGAGAGTTCAACCACACAAGAGGATTATGATCAGTGACAATGGTGAAAAAGTTCCCATCAAGGTAGCACCTCAGTCTTTGGACAGCAAAGATGATTGCAGCGCACTCTTTCTCACTCACACTGTACCGTTTCTCAACACTTGAAAACTTTTTACTTAGATAGATAATGGGATGTTCTTGGTCATTATCGTCAATTTGGGATAGGACAACTCCCATTCCGTGGTCTGATGCATCTGTTTGCACGATGAAGGACCTGTTGTAATCAGGAGCGTAAAGAACAGGAAAGTCACAAAGCGATGCTTTAAGTTTGTTGAACGCTTGTTCACATTCGGCAGTCCACTTGATATTTCCTTGACGAACTTTTCCTTTCAGTGTATCTGTCAAAGGAGAGGCTATTGATGAAAACATCGAAATATATCTGCTGTAGTATCCAGCCAGTCCTAGGAACCCTCTGACATCAGTTTTGGTTTTAGGTGGGGGATAATTCTTGATTGCCTCGATCTTCAATTCTGCCGGTTGTCTGCAACCCTGTCCGACTACATGTCCCAGATACTGTACTTGGCCTTGAGCAAACTTGCACTTTGACTGTTTGATGGTCAATCCAGCATTCTTTATTCTTTCAAGTACTATGTCGACTTGTTTCAGATGTTCCGGAAAGGATCTTGAGAAAACTGCAATGTCATCAAGATATGGCACGGCGAATTCTTCACACCCTTCCAATAAATGTGCAACCATTTTGCTGAATTCGTATGGCGCATTCTTTAACCCAAATGGCATTCGTAAAGGACGGTATGTACCAAAGTTTGTGACAAAGGCAGCCAGTCTTTGGGCACGTTGACTTAGTGGTATTTGCCAATACCCTTTTGACAAGTCCAACACCGTTATATACTGGGCCGATGAAACTATTTCAACTCTTTCTTCTATGTTTGGCAATGGAAAAAACTTAGTTTTGGTCACCTTATTAAGATTTCGGTAATCCACGCACGGTCTTGGATCTTTTCCTGGAGACTCAACCAAACTCATCGGAGACGTGAAATCAGAAAATCCGACTTCAATGATCTTCATAGCCAACATCTTCTGGATCTCTTCTTTCAGAATAGCATTCTGTCTAGGAGAATTTCTGTAGGGTTTTGAAAGAAGTGGCGTATCGTTGTTGAGCTCGATATCATGAGTCACAAGATCAGTTTTCCCAGGCACATTTGAAAAACATGTATCATATTTACAAACTAATTTCTTTAATTGAATGATTTGCTCTTCGGTTAACTTGGTTTCCTTGTAATGGTCTTGAAACATCTCATCCAGGTCCAGGATATTCGGATTAGCGTCTACGTAAGGAATTTCCATCTCAGTTTCATTCAATTTGTCTTCTGTTTCACAGAGCAGAAAATTCACCTGTTCAGGTCTTCTGTAATAAGGCTTGAGCATATTCACATGGTAAACCTTGGAAGTAGCTTTTTCGTTAGAGAGTTCGACCACATAATTTGTTTCAGAAAGCTTTCGGAGAATTGTTCCGGGACCGGTCCAATGAGGACTCATTTTGTTCGCTTTGAATGTTGAAAATATAAGTACTTGGTCGCCCTCGCGAAATTCTCTTTTGATTGTTCTCTTGTCGTACCACGTTTTGTTTTTCTGTTGTGATTTTTCCATCTCCGTGGTTGCAAGTTCTTGACACTGTTTCATTCTGTTTATCAAAGCGAAAACATAATCCGTCACAGGTTCGTCTTCGTCTTCTTTATTCATCCATTTCTCATACAACAACGTCAAAGGAGTTCTTAAATTTTTTCCATGAACTAGCTCAGCTGGTGTAAATCCTGTACTTTCATGTGTAACAGTTCGTAGGGCAAACAAAGCGGGAGATATCGCTTTTTCCCAATCAGTTCCAGCCTCCAAGCATAGTACTTTTAAAATCCTTTTGACAGTTCGATGAAATCTTTCTACCGGGTTACTTTGAGGATGATAAACGGAACTATGAACAACAGATATTCCAAACTTTTCCAGAAAAGTTGTAGTGAGTTCACTAGTGAACGAGCTTCCTTGGTCCATCTGCAGTATTTTAGGAAATCCCATCCTACTAAATATCTGCATTAAGGCTTCCACAACAGAAACAGATGTGATATCTTCAACCGGAACGGCGTCTGAATACTTTGATGCTAGACACATGGCAGTTATGAGATATCGTTTGCCACTTGGAGTAACTGGTAGAGGTCCACAAGCATCGACGTTGATTTTTGAGAAAACTTCTTGTATCACAGGAACGATCTTCATGGGAGCCTTCTTTTTGTCATTAGGTTTCCCAACCCGTTGACATCTGTCACAACTTCTGACATATTCCTCAATTTCTTTATAGCAATGCGGCCAAAAGAAATACCTGGAGAACACATCTTTAGTTTTGGTCACTCCCAAATGACCTGAAGTTCCCTCGTGGCACAATGACTTCAATTCTTCTCGATACTTTTCTGGTATGACCAATAAAGGCCTCTCCACTCCTAGCTTATCCACTTTCTTTTTAATAAGTATGCCATTGGAAAGTACTTCAAACTCTCCTGCCGGTTCTTCAGGAGGTTTTCCTTGTAGCTTGTCCATGATTGGCTTCAGAACTGGGCAATCTTTCTGCTGAGATGCAAAAGTTCTAGAATCCACTTTCAAAAGAGTCAATCCCTTGTACTCAGGCTCTTCAGCTGGGAAGGAGAACAAATCATCTTCTTCGATCACAATGTCGTGATCTTCTTCATCCACGGGCACAGGACTGTCCTCTTCTTCCACGACATCTTCGGTAGATTCCCTTTTTGGTTCTGCCAGACGTTTCTGAGCTCTAGTCTGAATGGCATTAACTTGATAAGGAACTGGATTTTCCTTCATCTTCTCCAGAAGTGCTGCAGTTCGATTCCCGAGCAGGTACCTTCCTTTGTCGACCTGGCTCCAAACAACAGCGGCTTTAGTGATGACATGTCCGAACTCCCCTTTCAACTCCACTTCTGCTAATGGCAAACAAATAGGAGCTTTATCCAAAGGTTGTTGCACCCAGACATTTTCACCTGTAAGCATTTCTGGCTTGATTCGATTCCGACACACCACATCAATACTTGATCCAGTATCACGAAGGATTGGCATCTTGAATCCATTCACTTCCCCAATGTAGGTGTATGGTAACATCGATTCATCATCTTCCACTCCAATAATGCGATTGAGGTTGGAAGAGTTCTCTTGTCCTTTTTTCATCAAGGGACAATTTGGTCGCAAATGTTCAGTAGAATCACATCGGTAGCAACGCGGTTTCTTGCGCCTTTCGAAGATTTCAGGTGATCTGGTCGTCTTCTCTGTTTCAAGTTTTTCTACCTTTGCTTCTCTGAATTGCGTTTTCGGCTCCCCGTTAAACTTGTTTTTCCAGTACGGGACCGCTTTATTTCCAGAGGAAAAATCCTTCTTTTTCAGGAGTCTTCGAACACTATCAAATTCGTCCAACTTCTCAGCAAGGTTCTCTGGACATTTGAATTGCGCCCATTCGTCAATGAAATGTTCTCTTGACTCTGCAGGGACCCTCCTCTTCATTTGATCCGTAATGATGAGATCACACAATTGCTCGAAAGAACTTACTTCCATACCCTGGATCCATTCCCGGAAGTAATTCTTAATTTCATAGAGAAAATCTTTCCACGAGCCATCAACACTCTTGTTGTGTTGACTAAATAACTGACGAAACTTTTCTGGTGTCAATTTGTACCTCTTGAGTAAAACCTTTTTTACTTCATGATAATCATTTGACACCTCCTCAGTTTCACGAGCAATGAGTTGTGCCATTTCGTTAGGAAGCAACCCAATTAACTGAGTTACCCACAACTGCTCCGAGAGTTCCGCTCTTTTTGCTTGACGCTCAAAAAGAACAAGGTATAGACTGATGTCTCCATTCTTTGAATCAAATTTCTGCATCAGTTGATGAAATTCCAACCTAGGTTTCGATGCATTCAAAGGTGTTCCGCTTCTATTTTCCAATTCTAACTTCATCTTTTGAAGCTCAAACTGGCGTTCTTGTTCCAATCTTTCCTGTTGCATTTTTTCTTCTCTGTCTATTCGTTCTTGTATTTCCCGTTGCCTCTTTTCTTCTTGTTCCTGAGTCTGTAGTCTCTCCGATACGATCGTCTGCAATAGATTCTTAACAAAAGCTTCTTCAAAATTTTCGTGACCCTGAATAGCTTTCTTCAGGTCAATAACTGTGGTAGAAGACTCAACTGTAATATTTAACTCAGATGCTAACACCTGTAAATCTACTTTACGAGCTGAACCTAAAAACGCCATTTTTCCTGAAAACGCTTTTACCGAAATTTTAATTTCCGAAATTATTTTATTTACTACGATAAATTCTTGAGAAGGACCCACACTCTTGTAAACTCAAAAGCATAAATAAAATTAAATTTGATCAACTTTATTTTCAAAGAACATAAAAAAACTATTTTTTTATTACACAACAACAATTTAAAATCAAATTTAAAATAATCTTTATTATATAAAAATATCATATACCTTCTCATTTAATTTAACTGAACAGGAAAATGCCATCTACACATATAAATTATTCAACCAAAAAAAAATCCATTAATAAAACGCATTAGCATTACATTCAATCGCTCAAAATAAAATACCACATAATAAAAAAGAAGTTTCTTTTTTTCGAACCCACATCAAGAAAAAAAAAATCATACGCTCAATCTAAAAAGCAACAACCAAAACAAATATAAAAAGAATCCAACAAAAAAAATCAAAACATAAATTCTCTTTATTGCAAAAGTCTTTCGAATAGAATCTCGAATCACACTCCTTGTCAAAACACCAAATCTCCGCTGAAATAAATTCAAGGTTACGTAATTCAACCTTCCCCAATAGATGACTCATCTACTATTTCGCGCCAAAACGAACAGCGGCGCCACAGGATCTGAAAACCCTTTCGATTCAACAAAGAAAGCAAAACTTCTTTCTTTCATACAATAATTAGATCAATTTTTACCAGTCAAACCGTTAACACAAATTTACACAATTCTAAAAATATTGTATATTTTAGAGCAAATCATACCATATATTTTTTTCCAGAATTTTTATATCAACACACTCTAAATGATCAATAATTATACACATGAATAAGATTCATTTTATAAACCCATTTTCTTTTATGCAAACTTTCATTAACCAGACAGATTAATATGAACTTAAGAGTTCTAAAATTTTTTGCACTACAGAAAAAGAAAATAATTGTTAATTTCAAGTTAATTTGTGTTTCAATGATTTGTTAACAACAGTATCCAGCACTTATTATAGAATATCGACAAATTTTCAAATATATAAACGAGACATATATCAAACCGAAAATTATACAGCCAAATTCCAATGCTACTGTTAAAATCAAAATATGCAAGACGCATTCATACACAAATGTTAACTTTGACTAGGGAATCACAGTTTTACTTAAAACCCAAGTAATTTAATAATGTATTATCTAGAAGCCTTGGGCACACATTTATTTCTGAAACTTTTTTTTCAAATAAACATAAAAAGCCCACCAAACTTCAAAGAAAATTCAAGATTGCACTAATCACTTTATTTTAAAACAATAAAACTGATCCCAAAAAACAAACTGGCAAAGCACTCAACTCACCATGGATCGCGTCGTTTCTGTCGCGACTTGGAACCTGCTGACTGCGGATTCCTTCATATCCTTTCGAGAAGACCTCGAATCTTTAGACCTTTTTCTGGGACACTTCTCTCCCGAAGTTGACGTATCCGGCAATCTCCTTGGAATAAAGACACTCCACTGGAAATCACTTTTCTGGATTCGGGATCCTGATACTGGGAACTGCTGGCCGTCGAGTCGTTGGGTCGAAATCCGTCGGCTGCCACCATTTAATGTACTCCTGTGGCGTCTTCTTCACATATACCTGTGGGTCAGGACTGGAACACAGTGTTCACTGGAAGACTACGTACACCACCTTTATACACAATCAAACTTCCGTTTAAAACAAATTGAAAGACTCAAAACTTTAATTTTAAAATATTTAATTAAAGTTAAATTTTTAGATTTAAAACAAAACATATTATTTAAGTTACAGATTAATTACAATTAATACAAAGAAAACAGAAAGGACTCCTAAACAGACAGGTCCCATCTAAACGACAATCATGTCATTGCAGCTCAGTGTCCTACGGGTCTCTGCCGTTTCTTTCACAGGTAGGAAACGCAAAGTTCATGAAGCATGGAGTCGCAAGCTGGTGGCTCCACCTAGTGTCACTATATAGAAATAGTAGTTCCGATGATGGTAGAGATTGAGAGTTCTTGGGATGTTACACTACTTTCGTTCTGCTTGGTTAAAAAGCACCCGCAATATTACCACCCACGTATGGGAGGTTGCACGTTAAATCAGCCCTATTTGGGGCGCATGGGATGCCATCTCAGATGTTGACCTCGTCATCAAAAACAACGAGACAGCGTTCTTCGGGATTGATCACGACCCATCGCCAATAGTCCATTGTGTTGCACTAGTGCGACGAAACTTTAACCAACTTGAAAGGGTTGGAAGGTAAATCAACATCGCACTAGAGCTGCACTACAGTGGGCTGTCAGTGATGGTTCGAGGTATTTAAATTTTTAATTTTAAAATACAAAATGCAATAAAATAATTTTGGCTGAATTTTTGGGTCAAATACTCCCATGCGCGGCTATTGAATTTGTGGTAATGTGTAGACGACTTTTTCAGTAACGAATCTGATAAACTTCCAATCACGAGATTACAACCACTTGTTCAGTCCACGAAAATATTCGAACTCGCAATATTCCTATTATTAGCCGGATGCTTTACCACTGGGCCACATCTTGAAAAGGATAAATGGGCGTGTTGAACAAACGTCGCACTAAAGCTGCACATAGGGCAATTGGCGACTGTTAGGGTCATACCTCAAAGGAAAGACCAGGGAACAATGCTTCTTATTTCTGAACCATGAGGGAAAATGGTACTTTCCCGATTCATTTTATTGGCGGAGAGCCCAAAATATTAGCAAACATTCCAAAAATCGAATGTTTTCCTATCGCAGAATTTGATTTCCCATCTCAACACAATAAATATTTTCCAACATCCGCCACCCCCAGTTCAGTTCCCTGCAAAAATCATAGCTCGACTGAGGAGCGGCTCAACAACAACTGCTGCTCCTTCACCGGGGTTTCTTTTTTTTCACGTTTGCCTTCCTTGGTTTTATCCACCTTCATTTTTGCTTTTGTTTTGTGAAGCAACAAGGCGCTGTGCTTTTTTCAAACTACCTCTTGTTCACCGCTATAAAAACATCGTTTCATCCGTTATATTACAGACGTGAAAGAGAAATCAACAGCTTGATCTTTTTCACCTGTTCTTTGAAGTGAACGGAGAGAACAGTTTTTCTCTCGCAAAATCCATAAACTGATGAAAGGTAAATTGTGTAGTGCACTACAACTTTTTCGGATCTGGCTTTAAAAATTCCTTGAACAGTTTGATTTGTTTCTGTTCAGCAACATCGTTTTACGTTTGAGTCCTGTTTTTTCCGATTTGCTCCTTTTTATAATGTTCTTTTGAGTGATGTTATCAGTAACTTTTGTAAACGGAGCGCTCTACACAAAAATGCCAATGGGTATCATGGATATTTCTTTTTGTTGTTGTGGATATTAGCAAGCAAATTTGGGGATTTCAACTACAACCATTGTTCAAACAATTAGTCTCATCCGAACAATTAGGCCTACCATGAATCAACCAAACACTTAGGCCCTGACCAAAACCTACGCCACTGTGACCGTTAACCCTTTCTACTCCAAGAACATTTTGACATTTGCGTTCTTTCTAAAGAATAGTAATTCCTCTTTCTGTTTTTCCCCCAGAATTTTTTATGCTCATAGAGGGGAAAAATTCATAATCTGTTTTGGATCTGCAAGAGAACAAGTTGAAATAAAAAGATCGATGTGTTTTACACACAAGACCCTTTTCGAGTTTATTTTAAAGAACAGGAAACCAAAAGAACCAGTCGCTATGTTGTCGCCTGAGCGACGCCAACGGAGTGCAGAGGGTTAACCTTTTCGTCCAAATCAGTGCAAAAGAATACCTGTTATTTTTTACCTGCAGCAAACTAATTATGGTTACACTGTTTCTTTACTAGACTACTAACAACAAGAAAGACACTGAGACATCGGAGGGGTCCGCAGAGATTGAAAAAGGTGCAAAGAGAACCCTTTTCTAGTGGCGGAGTTTAAGGATTAATGTTCATGTAAAAAGAACGGTTCTCATGAAATCAAAAACCAGCAGTAACACCTGTTCCTTGAAAAGAACGCATCCCGTGCTATGGCGGCGATGCGGGTTCGCTCGAGATGCATATTGAAATATTCACGGCATCGCTTTTAGCATCGCAGAGTTATGTGTGGAGGACTTGGGATTCGCGGATCGGGAGAGGAATTCTTCAGTTTGTAAAATATGCGTAAAGAGGGGAGCAAGCGAGTGGAGGTTTTGCGTGTTCCAAGGGGGGGTGGGGGGGCATGTCTCGGAATTTAATAAAAGATTATTTGCGGGAAAGTGGAAAGAAACGCGTCCTCTTTCAAAGTAAGTAGCTGTTTATGCTTTTATTTGGAAGGGATGGTGAAATACGTTTTATTTGGTAGTAAAAGCCAATACATAATTTTGAACAAAAATGCTTTGATATTTGGATATGTGAGTGCATATGTAACTTAACCAATCTTAGTAAACCAATCTTTGATGTCGTTAAATGTTCGCTTGTCAGACAAACCAATTATTCATTTAACAATTCAATATAAATATATGACGTAAAAAAAAATTTGCAAACACGAAACTGTGAGTCCGCGCTCTAACAACTAGGCTAGAAAAGCACGTTCCAGAATCTTGAAATATTTTTCTATGACGTTCCGTTATGCAATATTTTTAAAATTATTAAAATCATTTAAAAAAACAAACACTAAAAGCAATTTTACAAATTTAAGCCTCAGGTGCTCATCTTACGCATGAATAGTGAGGAAGTAGGTGTTTGGCGATCCATAGACAAGACTCTTTTATTTATCATTGTATGTGTAGTTTCTAACTATTTGAACAAACCTCACAAAAAATATTGCACGAACAGTGAAGAACAGCATTCCTAAATGTGATTCACGAGTTTTAAGAAATGCGGGAGGAGGGAGGCGATTCATTTTTCTCAATTGTTAAAATTATTCGCTTACTACCTTCGAGCATGAATGGACTGTAGTAGAGCGAATATGACGATAATCGTGAAACCAACATCTCAGACCAAATGGCCTCAAACACGTGACTTCTTTTCAAAATTATGAATTAAACTATACTCGCGATTGGCTGATGAATTGGAAAATGTGCAACAGTGAAAATTTATGAATGGAATGACGTCATTCACCACGTGTCTGAGGCCATACATGTTGGCCTCACTTTGATGTTAGCGAGTTTATAGCATTATGTTTTCTCTACTATGAAGGATCCATGCTCGAAGGTTACTACAATCATTTGAAAGCGATACTGTGGAGGAAAAGATTTCCATTCACCTTTTGCGGTCGAGGAGCATGTTTGATATATACGTTCTTTTTATGGAATAGTTGCATCCCGTTTCTGTTCTTTTCTTAAAGAGGTATATTTTAGCGTTACGTTTAAGGTGGATAATTATGAAAATAAAAGTGACGAGTCAAGTTGAATATTAATTTCAGTATACCAAACACATATCGAGCAGTTTGTGGCATGTATGAAAAAATATGTTGCTTGTTCAACCCTTTGAGTACTGAATTATTTGAAGATTTTTATGCCCATGGGACGGATTTAATTTGGCTCAATGGATCCCATTCTTGACCGACCCTACAACAAATTGTTTGCGATCAACGCTTACTGGCGGGGGTGCCGCAAACATCAACGCCTGCTTCTTAAATTCAGATGACGAGTCAGACTCGTCCACCGTCATTTCGCCCAAGTAAGCAGATGACGAGTCTCACTCGCCAAATGTACCCAAAGGGTTAAAAAAGACCTGTGAAGAATTTCATTTCGGTGGAAGTTTTTGCCACGTGCTTCTAGGAGGCAAAAACAATTTCCGTTAATTTCGTGAGAAAATGGCTTTTTAAACTATATTTATTATTTTTCATTTTGAAGAACAGAGAAGAAAAAATAACATAAAGTTATTTTGGTGTCTTGGAGGCGTGTGAAAGGTTGATAAAATAGGTTGACACCCAAGTGATGTCCTATTTTTAAATGGAGTTGGATAACGAAAGAAAAGCATTTTATATGTTCAAGAACAGGCAGTTCTTGTTCAATTTGATGGAAAGGTCGTTATTTTAGCCACTGAGAACCACCTTGAACCCTTTGCACTCCGCGAACACTTTGCGATATGTGTTCTTTCTATGGAATAGTTATTCCTCTTTACTTTATTTTCCACAGATTTTTTTTATAATCATAAAGGGAAAAAAATCCTAATCTGTTTTGTATTTGCAAGAGAACAAGTTGCAAAAAAGATTGATGTTCTAAAACACAATATCCTGCTGTTCTCGTTTATTTTAATGAACAGGGAAACAAAATAACTGGTTGTTATGTTGGTGCCTGAGAGGCGCCTTACGAGTGCAAAGGGTTAGTATCCAGGACGTAGTACAAAAACTTATTTTTTTTGTTTGTTATTTGAATTTTCAAAATATAAGTTTGCATTTCTTGAATCTTCTAAGTATTGCATGGATATCTTCATCATTTAAAGATTCCGAAAAGTACTTCTTCTGACTTTTACAAAAAATAAATTTAAGCAATTTCGGTGATTATTCGCAATTTTTAAATTATTATTAGTAATCCTATTACTTATGTTACATAGCAATATTGAATCATCAGGTTTTGAAACACCTTGTATTTGATATGCGATTAATCATTTAGGCTAACCATGTATTGTATTCTATTTAACTTTAAAAAATTAATCTTAGACGTTTTCTTTGCAGATGACTGAAACTTCGGAGAACTCCCTCCGGACTCACGGTCACCCCAACTATCGACACCTGAAGCGTAAAATCGTTTTCTGCGAACACCTTTCCCACAAGCGGAGATCAAAAAGAGAGTCCTCGGCAATAACAACGCAATAGAAAAAACATCGAAAACAGGACCGGATTTTGAAAAACTCGAATGAAATAGTAAAAAAAATCGAGTATTTGTATCTGTAGAATCGATTTTTTTTTTCAGATTCGAAATATTCGAATGGATGAGTAGAAAGAATCGACTGTTTGTATCTATGAAATCGATATTTTTTCAGCTGAGTTGCTGAATGACAAGCCCAATAAGTTCATTGCACGACAGCTTCGGGTGTGCTTTTCTTATGAGCTACTTTCTCCGACAATTCTGTTGAACATACAGAACAGGTCTTCAACGAATAATAAAAGCTGGATCCTATCGTTTGTTTTTACACAAGGTCATACGAAAACAATACAAAACAAAATGTTGTGTATGGTACATATTTTTAACACCAAACAAAGAGTTAAAACATAAATACGTGATATTACTTCAAGGTTTGGCGAATATACATGTGAAGAAATAGGTAAAGAACGACATCTGGATTTCAACAATGAGTCCCATCAAGCCAATAACTCTTTTTGTCGCCACTCGCTGTGGACAACCGCCAAGTCAAAGGTAAAGATCAATGTACATGCAGAATTTTGCAGCAGCAACAAGTGTCAATACTTCCAGTTATAGTAGTAAAAAAAAATTCTAAGGTTTTGAGAATATTTTCCAATGCGTGCTTTCTGATCTCTGGAATAATGAAATGTAGTCCGTTGTCGCTATTTAGTCAGGAAAGGCGGAAAACTGGTGCAAGATCGATTTTTCTTCCAGGAGAGGCGGCATCTATCCTCCTGAAACACTGATGAAGAGTTTTAGGGGGTTCACAGAAGATGTTCATTTGACACATCCTCATAGCGTTAGCTCATTTAGAATTATAAATATACTTTACAATCGTGGTGTTTACGGCGTAGCAGTATTCCTCATCAAATTGTGGTTACAGCTATTCCATTTTAGCATATAAAACCTTTTCGTCACAGTGATTTTAAACCCATCGGCAGGGGAGAAGTTCTTTATATCAACAATTAAGCCACTAAAAAAACTCTGAATAAACTAATGAACGCCGTATGGAATTTTCAACCATTGGCGATTTCTTTTTCTTAATGCGTCATTCGTTGTGTGGTTATTAACAAACTGCAACCTCAGGCTTTTTTGTTTCCAGTGCAAAGGACATCCACTTGCCTCCGACCTTCACACAGAAACAATGATAAAAGAACGTCGTGCAATTTTGAAGTGAAGGAACCCGTACTCTTGGGGTATCGGGGTTCAGTTTTGCCTTTACGTCACTCGAACTGGCACAAACAAACTAACACATTCGAACTCTTTGGGTTTCGTCTCCGGAAGGAAGGACATTCGACAGAGAAATGGAGATCGGAAATTCGACCTTTGGCAATGCGAGTCTCGTCAACGCCGCCTCCTTCGGCATGGAGTACGAGCTCTTCTTGCGTGTCAACGAGACGACGACGGGCGTCGTCACCAACGGGACGATGTTCCCCCCGGAGGGACGGAACTTCTCTCTCTCCTCGTCGTGGGGTGGCGGGGAGGACGACGACGAGTACGACGGTGGAGGGGGGTGGGGGGACAGCCAGTATCCGAGCGGCTACTCCCATCTCGGCATCATCCTGACGTCGTTCTTCGTGACGGTCATCATGATCCTGATTGTGGTGGGCAACATGCTGGTCTGCATCGCCATAGCCACGGAGAAGGCTCTCAAACAGGTGAGCGCGCCCACCTCTCTCTTACAATCTCCCCACTCTCGCCATCTCCCTTTCTGATTGGCACCCTATTAGTACTTGTTAAACATCCGTCCCGTTTTTGTATTAGGGAAAGTGTAAGGCTCCTTGATAAGCACACTCATTTAACCCGATGCACTATGGCGATCGGGTTAAGTGATATGTGATAAGCAAGGCGGTTCCTCACTTGTTTGGACTCGGAGCGAATCCCACGGAGAAAAAAAGAGGATGGAGTACAAAACTGGTTTGCAATAAAGAGTATTTGCATAAACATGAGGCCCAAACAAAACTCTTGGCGGAGTATTTGGCATTTTTCCAGCATACATAAAACGAAGATACATACCACTACTCGGCAATAATTTAACTTAACTATAAATAGAAATAAAGGAATCTTTTATCGATTCGGAACTTGCACTGTATTTTACAACTGACACAAATTGTTATTTTTTAAGTTTTAATATACTATTTTTTAAAAACAAAAAAATGCAGCCCTCGCTGAAAACTACGGAAGAAAGAAGAAAATGGAGGTGATGTGGCGAAATGTCACGGAAAGTAAGGTAGCAGCTCTACATTCCGAAAGAATGAGTCCAAACAACCTGAGCTTGCTGTGTGTTTTCAAAGACGGCTGCATTATTTAACATGTTATTTTTAAAGTATTAAAACTTTAAAAAAGGGTCATGTGTGACCATTAAAAAATGACCACCATAAATACACCTTCCACAACCATTGATGCATGTGTGTCTTGTTGCAGGTCCAGAACTGGTTCATCGCCTCCCTGGCCGTGTCCGACTTCCTGGTGGGGCTGGTCATCATGCCCTTCTCGCTGGCCAAGGAGGTCATGGGCTACTGGATCTTCGGCCGCATCTGGTGCGAGATCCACTCCGCGCTCGACGTCTTCCTCTGCACCGCCTCCATCAACTCGCTCTGCCTCATCTCGCTGGACAGGTCTGTGACTGATCCGCCTCCTTCACTCACTCCACAGAGAGCGTCACACACTGCGGGCCGACTTCAGTTTCTGAAGTCTGCCTACAGTTTGTTCCTGTGAGTCAATGTGTGAAGCCAATTCAGTGTGTCGTGACTGTAGCGTAGTGCGGTCTACCGGGTTTGACCCCATGACCGTTCGCATGATACTAAAGATGCTCCACCAGTCGGTCTAAAGCAATACTCAATCCCAATGAAGTAGACGCAACAGAAGTTTCGGCTTTCAGTTTGTGACATAAAACGCACCTGAACAAGAATGTCTCTTAACGCCTTTCACTCCGCTGTCTCCACTCAGGGGACAGCATAACGACCCGTTATTTTGGCTCCCTGTTCTGTAACCTATTGACAAATAAGCAACATATCGCATCTGTACGTTTGCTTTCACTACCGAAGGGTTTAATTTATACACACTACTAACTGGTGGTTCATTTTTTCCCCCGACTGAACAGTAGAACTCCAATCTTCCGAACTTCCCAGTTATCCGGATTAAACAAAGCGGTTCACCAATTATCCGGATCGCTTTGAGGACACAAGATATTACCAAAATCTTAATTATAAAACTTGCTTATTAGTGAATGATATTGTTTTTAATAGTCATTAACTTACATTAAATACTAAATCAAAAATTTTTATTTTTACAAATGAATAACCCTTTTTTCGTGAATTGTCTAATTTTCTGGATATTCAATTATCCGGATAGGAATCTGGTCCCTATTGTTCCGGATAATTAGAGTTATAACAGTGTAATACAAAACACGTGAAACATATTAACACCCTGTTCTCTCATGTCCAGGTACTGGTCCGTGACGCACGCCGTCGAGTACCTCCGCAAGCGCACCCCCAAGCGCTCCATCGCCATGATCTGCGGGGTGTGGGTGCTCTCGGCGGTCATCTCCCTCCCCCCTCTGGTCGGCTGGAAGAAGCAACAGCGCCCCAACGCCAGCTACCCGGAGTGCCTGCTGAGCGACGACGTCGGCTACGTACTCTACTCCGCCTTCGGCTCCTTCTACGTGCCAGCCTTCGTCATGGTCTTCGTCTACTGTCGGATCTTTGTGGCGGCGCGCTCTCGCGCCAGACGCCACCTCAAGAAGAAGCACAAGAAGGAAGCGGTGACGTGCGACCTCACCACCAACGCCACCACCAACACGCGCTCCACCACCACCTGCACGACGAGCTTCAGCAACGCCAGCCCGCCTCCCACACTCCCCAAGATTCCCCCGGAGAGCAACGGGACACCACTGCCCCACCTCCTCCCGCCTCCGCCGGAGATAGTGATCGAGGAACAGGACACGAACAGCCTTCCTGGGGAGGAGGAGGCGGACCTCAACACGAACGGCGGAGGCGTGAGGTTGGACACGAACGGCGGAGGCGTGACCTTCGATACGAACAGTCTGTGCGAAGCGAGCGCCCTCACGAAGCAGCCTCCTGCTACTGTTGCCCCGCCACCACCGAGGCGGTTCTCGATGCTGCTGCGAGCGCCCAAGTTCCTCCGGTCGCCCTTCGGGTCGACGCTGTCGCTCGCGGACATGGGCGGCTCGGAGGAAGACGTGAGTGGCGAGGAGGCGAAAACGACTACCAAGAAGAAAAAGAAGCAGAAGAAGAAAGAAGCGGCTGCCAACCAGAAGCGTCAGCAGGAGGCGGAGGTATGAGTTACTTGTTTTTAACTCTGTATCGGTAGCATCACTGATCTCTAACTGTAACGTCTGGATTGGGCAAGGCAGTTTGTTAACATGATGCCAATTAAAAGTTAAGAAACTGTACCCTACCTCCATTTCTACCTCTATATTTCGTATATTGTTCATGCTAAAATATACGAATTGTAGTGCTTTTGGTTGGTTTTTTTTTTACACGCAAATGAATTTTTGTCGCTATATATAAATTGATTCTTTAAGTGGAAAATAAAATAAAACATATATATAAACATAATACACTGGTGGACAATTGCTAAGGACGGATCATAAACGGCTATATATCGCATAAAAAAGTAAGCGTGGTTGAATGCCAAGTGAAATAAAATATGGTCAGAATGCTAGGACATTACAATAAAGATAATTTATTGTGCTCTGAAATCTAGAAGGCTTTAAAAAGCGTTAAAGGAACAAAATGGTCATTTTGTGCTGAATACGTAAAAGTGAAAAAAATGCAATTACAGTCTGCAGACGTTCCGGCGTATAATGTCAATACGGGATATGGCCACCATGGAGGGCAATGCAAGATCCCACACACCTTGTCATGCTTTGCACAGCGTTGTCCAGCAGCTGTTGGGGTAATTTATTCCATTCCTCCGTTAGTGCATGGATGAGGGTGTTCTTGTTTATTGGAGGGCATTGTCGACCATCAAGACTCCTCCCCAAAGCATCCCACACATTTTCAATGGAATTCAGATCTGGAGAACGTGCTGGCCATACGAGGCGTTGAATACCCTCGCTCCCTAGACACTCAGAGACAGCGACTGTTCGATGGCACGTTGCGTTGTCGTCCATGAAAACAAATCTATCATCGACAGCACCACGGAACACGCGAACATGAAGCAGCAGCACATCATTAATGTATCGTTGGCCATTCATAGTCCCAGTTGGAGCACATAGAGGGACGTACTGCCATTGATCATGATGCCAGCTCATACCATGACATTACATGTAGGATATCGGTCCCTTTCTTGTATATTTTCCGGCAATACAGTATCATTCTCACGCCAGATAAGTTGTCGTTGACTATCAGACGACAGACTGAACCTACTTTCATCTGAGAATAATATGCAAGCCCAGTCCGCTTCCCTCCATTTGTAATGCTGACTACACCATTGCAAACGGGCTGTACGGTGACGTTTGGACATGGATGTTTGGATGCACACAACAGGATGGCATGCGTATAGTCTTGCTTGTTGCAAACGTCTGGCTACAGTTTTTCGGGAGATCCGTTTGCCAATAGCAGCGAGGAACTGATTTGCAACCTTACGAGCTGTGCTGCGCCGGTTCCTTTTTGTCGATAGCACTATGTACCTATCTTTTGCAGGCGTCGTACTGCAAACACGACCTCCCCTGTGACGTTTGCTACATTTTCCAGTTATTTGAAATGATTTGAAACTACACTGTGGCTGAAGTCGAAATCCCTGACAATAACTGTTATTTTTCGTCCTTCTTCAATCTTGCCAATAATACGTCTAAGCGTAAAATCATCTAAGTGATGTCGGGAAGACATACTGAAAATTGCAAGTTCGTCAATTGATTCTTTCCAATTCACCTTTGCTTTTGAACAACAGCGATCAACGCGCGTCAAATCCTTTACATCGCTTATCAGCGCTATCACGTAGCGAACAAGTTCGGCAATCCAAAATTTGCATACGCACAACATGTCTTATTGTATCCCGCACTTACGCTAACTTCCACAATCTCCTGCCTTCCATATTGTGGTTGCTATCGTTGCTATTGTCATCCGTCCTTAGCAATTGTCCACCAGTCTATGAGATTTCAATTAATGCATCTATTGCTCTAAATAAATGTTGTATATATACATTTAGTTTGTAAAAACTATCCTACGACATTGCCCCCCCCCCCCCATCTCCCCATACTGATTTGTGTTCTGGCCAATGACGGGGTTGTGACGTCAGCTGTCCATAGTGGCTGGCCACAATCTTATACTAAGATTTTTAAGAAATGAACTTATTATTAATAAAATTAATAATAACTAAAAAAATAACTTCATCTGTGACACTATATCACACAACGATTCCATGACATATTTGATTCAAGGACGGGGTTAAGACATT
The DNA here is from genome assembly GCA_963932185.1 of Troglohyphantes excavatus. NCBI lineage: Eukaryota > Metazoa > Arthropoda > Arachnida > Araneae > Linyphiidae > Troglohyphantes > Troglohyphantes excavatus. Next base: position 62,205,371 of record OZ010678.1, read on the forward strand.
CGAATTTGTGTTTGGTCTAGATATTCATTTGAATACACAAAAGGGGGATCCTTGTAATGGGGAAGTCCGCAGTAGAGTTTCTGCGTAGAAAGAACAGTTTTCTTTGACACTTGGATTGTGAACGCAAGTTAGAAAGCAAGTGAAAAAGCCGCAATCTAAAAATTCTTTGCTGGAATTAATGAAGTTCCCAGGAATGTCCCTTTAAAATTTACTTTGAAAAATATTTCTAAACGGTCCCTATCACATAAATGTTCACCCCCACTTGTGTGCCATATCGCCTGTGCACAACGCTGCTGTCTTCAGCTACTCGTCACCCCCTCGTTCAGAAGGGCTAAAGCAAATTTCTTCTAATCTAGCGAAAGGTTAAGGATAGAACGTACAACATCCTTACAGAAGGACGCTTTACTGGAATGCGAGTCCTACTTCGAACATCCTACTTCGAGTCCTACTTCGTATTCAGGTGTTTCTTTCCTCCTGTCAGCACGGCTGGTACGACCAACAAAAAATCTGAGTTTGCGCAAAACAACAATTTTAAAAATCCCAACTATACATTTTTTTACGATAAATTGATATTTGGAAGTTTGTTACCTAATAAAAGTAAACTAAGATTCGTGTGTTCATACTGGTATTTTCGACAACTTCGCTTTTCAGACTTCGTTATCTCAGAGCTAAACGAGCCTAAGTCACATTTGGGCAACTTTACAGGAAAGGGGAAAAAAACTGATTCCTCTCTCAACTAAAGCTTTGAACTCGGACTTTTACAGATAAATGCTTTAATAAAAATTGAGTGAGTTTTGAGGTTTTGGTTCGACAGAAAACGAACTTTTACGACACAATCTGCAATAAAAGAAAATTGCAAAATTTGGACTTAGACTTTTCTGGAATCCTAGCTCTGAGGTAGAGAAATCACGAATCAAAGTTGGTTGGTTGCATGGGTTTTAATGGCGCAAGGGCCAAATATGGCCAAGCTGCGCCAAACACTAGACGATTCAAACCAACATTAAAAATCTAAAAGATACACATAAACAAAACTAAATTTTAAAGCAAAGAAAAATATCCTGTATAGTTTAAAAATATAAATAGCGATGGATGAGGTGGATGATTTAATAAATAGGACAATGTGGGAGATGAAGTGTTAAAAAAGCGATTATATGCAAGTCTAAGACGAGGACAAGAAGTTAAAATATGATTGATGGAGAGAGGCTGTTGGCAATGGTGACACGGCGGGGCAGTTTCATTGAGCAGAGGGATTGGTTAGGAGGCCGTGAAATAAAGTGCTTCCGGAAAGTCTTTCTGGCAAGACTTTGTCCTTCTTCTGTCACGTGTGTGAAACAGCTGGGATATAAATAATAATAAAAGAAAGAGTTTGTCTGTTGCATGCAAAACTCTGTCTTCCTATCCATGGAAATTCATCTGAAATTTTAAACATAAGCACTACTCAACCTCTGATTGTGCACCTCAGAAGCAGAATAGAAAAAATTATTTAGTTATTTTTTTTAAAGTTTCCATCCAGAAAGGATAGCATTAATGGAGAATTACACATGCGTCGTGCCCTTTCAGATCAGTTAGGCAGAGAGAGAGCGTGGGATTTTGAAAAGATAGATCGCGGGTTTAAATTTCGACAGGGGCAACTCTATTTTTCTCTTATGTATAAAAGGCCTCCGTGGCCGAGTGATTAAAGGCGTCAGCTGGGAATACGAAGGTTCTCGGTTCGATGCCAGGCGATGGACTTGACAAAGAAAAGTAAAAAGTAGTGTTCTTGTATTCTGAGGTTTGCCAGCTTCGCTACAAAATACTAGAAAAGTCGTCCAGAACATCCGCAAAAATGAACGGCGTGTATACGGGACTGGTGCACGATACATCTGATCGGGGTCCAAAGTCCCGACGTCTATTGAAGGCGTTGGGTGCCAGTTCAGGTGTTATACTCGTCATCTGACCATGCTTCAAAAATACGAGGCATCGTTCTCGCGTCTTTCCTTCGAGATAGACCCCGAACCGTCGCCAATAGCCCACTGTGCAGCTCTAGTGCGACGTTAATTAATAAAAACCAAACCAAACCTCTTACGAATAAAAGCATTAACGGGTGTCCCAGGAACGCAGGGCCAAACAGCTAAGTGTATGTATAAATGAATGAAAAGGGAACCTCTTCTCTTTTTCGGAACAGGAGGAGGATCCGCCGAAGAGGCAGGCCGTCACCACCTCGGAGGCGGAGCGGCAGCGGAGGCGCGTGGCGAAGGCGAAGGAGAGACGCGCCACCCTCATCCTGGGGCTGATCATGGCGTCCTTCATCCTGGCGTGGCTGCCCTTCTTCGTGCTGTACGTGCTGGAGGCCCTGTGCGCCGTGTGCGACATCGGCCCCACGGGGTTCGCGGTCGCCTTCTGGCTCGGCTACTGCAACTCGGCCCTCAACCCCATCATCTACACCATCTTCAACAGGGACTTCAGGAGGGCCTTCAGGAAAATACTCTTCAAGTAGACGACATCCCTTCTCTTCCTCAAAAGGGCGACTCTTCCTCCCCCCCCCCTCCTTTCCCTCAACCCCTCCTCATCTCTAGGAAGCTGGAAACAAGAACGACCCATGGCAATTTCATCATTTTTTAAAAAATATTTTGAATATATAAATTACACATTCGCTGCCACACGAGTTGTACTTAACTCAACCCTTGTTCGGCCAAAAGGTTCCGTAATCCAACTTATATTGTGTTTGAATGGTTTTGTATTTTACTGTCAGTGTACTCTTCGGAGGTGCTTGGTTCTCCAACGTACACCATAGTAGAAGACAGTTATGAGCGACTGAGCTTGATGTGGGGGTAGGTGAAACGTCAAAGTTCGGTAAAGAGTCGCTTCGTATCGAAATCTGGCTTTTTCTGTACGAACACACGCAGTGGGTTAATAAGCAGTCCATTAACGGCTTTTCAATATTCATATCGTTTTAATATTGATTACAATCATTAATTTCAGTGCAACACTACCTTATTTATTACTACCTTATTAAACATCTTTTATATCGAGAGCTAAAAGCTCAATCACTGTATATCAACAAAAAATTATTATTATCAAATTATCACAAAATTATCAATTATCACAAAATTATCAATTATCATTATAAAAATTATCGTCACATCAATTATCCCCAACCTACACACCCATTGTGCAGGAGAGAGCTACACTACACCCAATATCTCATTTTTGCCTGAACTGGACCTATACAATGATTGATATGCAATGCGTAATTTGTGTCTAGAACGTGACATGGGGGAAGAGGGTAAGGGTAACGTGACGGTCTAAAAATGAAGTGACACTCTCCCAAGTTTTTTGGACGCCACAGCTCCAAGCTACCACCATACCGAGAGGCCTCCTTTCATCTGTCGATCCCAGATTCCACCACCTCCTCTTTCTCAAAGTCCCAAATTGCTTTTGAGGTCGTCTCTGTTTTCTATCAGCCGAAAAGCGAAAACTGTGTCTGAAGAAAAGCTCACCTTCCAAGAAAGCGACCCACAAGGAGATGATATTTTCATTTCGGTCCATCTCCCTTCAAGTGAAAACGCCGCTCGTGTGCTTGGAAAAACCACAACATCACTCAACTCACTCGCCAAGAAGACGACAAACGCAGAAACACGCTTTTGGCGTCATTCAGACGGAGGGTTTTTTGAATCGTCCTTTTTGCGACTTTTACAATGAGTAACAGGACGTTCCTCGCTTTCGGGCGTTCTGCTGAGTAAGGCTTGGACGACGACGGCATTTGGCCATCGAGATGAATCTTCACACGATATTCAATATTTTTTTATTAATCGATATTTCCGATTAATCGTTATTTCGATATCTAATATTTGATATTTCTGATATATCGATATTTTATGATTAGAATAAGTACAGTAGCAATAAGTAAACACAAGAATGTTTTCCTTATAAACTTATGTTATAGGAGCTGGAAGTTTTATTTTCAAAGCAAATAGTAAAATTTTGTTTTGTAAATTTTTATAGTTTTGTTACGTATACAGTTCAAGAAACATTTTAGACAAAAGCAAGCGTTTGATATGGACGCCCTCCCACACATTTTTCTATAATCGTTTTCTAAGAAAAGTTCACAAAAAACAAATGTCCCTGCTCCATTCTCCATTTTTTGTAATCATCGAACTATTTTTCAAATAACAACGTATGTATTCACAACAATTGAATATAATTAAAAAATGCCACACATCCATAAAGTTCAGTCTGCAAAAATATTTAATATAAAAATAGAAAAACTAATGAATCGTCAAAGAAAAAATTACAAAATCGAAATCGCGATGATTTTTTTACTTCCGGAATTTTGCTATATATATCGAATCATCGTCCAAGCGTCCTCGATAAGCGTTCGATGTTCTCAAGTGACACTACTTCTTCCACGGAGAAGAGAAAAAGATGAAGGTGATTTGGCGAGATTTCACGGGAAATAAGATAGCAACCCCAACACTCCAAAAAACTAGACCCAAAAATACACCGCGCTGGCAAAGTCCGTCTTCAACGAGAGCTGTGTTAACATACGTTTTTTAGAGTATTAAAACTTTAAAAAATGACATTTTTGGCAATTACAAGATGCAGTACGAGTTCCGAATCAACAAAAGATTACATTATTTTCACTTCATATGTAAGTTAAATTATAAAATAAATGATCGTCAAGTACTGAAACAAAGTAGTGCTTCGAAATCACGCCAAATACTTCGTCAGGGCTTAAATTTTAAGCGATTGCTTACTTCACATGGCAAACCAGTTTTGGACTGAACTTCCATCTTCTTCTTTCCCCCGTGACTCTTCTTCCTACTGCATTTCGATATCGAAACAGCGAAAAGGTCGCGCCGCAAAAACGCCCCGTCTGAATGTGCTCTATAAGACACACCACAAACTCTTTTTCTTTCTCTTTCCATCACTTTACACAGATCATCACCTTCAGAAAGAGGACATCTTCCTTGTTGTGAACACTCCAAACGAAGGACATGTTCTTGTTCGCTGTTGTTTTTCCGGAGGCTGATCCCTTTTTGCAGGGTATCCGCCTCTCTTCACATATATATACATTACATATATATATATATATACTATTCTCTCACGTGTTAGATCACTGTTATATTTGTGTGAAATGATTGTATACTATATTCAAAATATTTAAAAATACATGTTGATGTGCTGCACAAAAAAAAAAGAACTGGCCCGTGCAATGTGTCGTTGATGTGACCTCGCAATAAAATAGTAGATTGCTGTTGCCGGTGATGTTTGAGAAAAATAAAAATGCATTTCTGTGATTGTGTATGTTTCTTTTGTCTGTGTCCCACGCACTGCTCTCTAACTGTAACTTCTGGATTGGGCAAGACATTTTTTTTACTTGAAGCCCATTAAAGGATTGAAACTCCTCGCTCCCGCAAAATTTCATATATTTTTTCATGTTAAAATAAGCTTCCATGTGTTGCTTTTAGCTAAGTTAATTTTTTATTTTATTTTGAAACCCATTTTAAAGGCAATCTGCTATTAAAATAAAAATTCGTTGGCAAATTGGAGTGGATAAAATGAAAATCAAATTTCTGGTTTTTGCGACATAAAAATTAATTATATAAGAAGAAAATATAATATTTTTATACATTTAATTTTTCTACAATGCAATAGCATTAAAAGCACCAATAAATCAAACTAAAAAAGTTTGGGGGCTAAAAATTTTTTTGCTTTCAATGGTCAACTGTCTTCCAGAAGTTACACTTAGAGTGCAGTGGTCCCACGATGGGCTAGTCGGAATAGTGCAGGGTTCCCGATCGGAGGGTTGCGAGTTGAATCCTTGTTATGCAAGTTTGGAAAACAAGGATTCTACATCAGGCAGTGGCGGCGCCAAATCTATATATATATGTATGGCACGAAAAAAAAACTATGCCCCTGACTCTGGTGTCTATTGGCTTGCAGTCGCGCGTTCTCAGTCTCCGTCTGTTTTGAAAACATCTTTATTGAAAAATAAGTCTAACATTTTAAAAACAACGATAAAATCCTCAGCAAGCATTTTTACGTCATTCTTGATAAATAAAATTTTAGGCTGAAAACTCTATAAGAAACCATTTTAAGACTGACGAAACGAAGACAGCGGACACTTCGAAAATCTTCGCTAAACCCTAGCAGGACTGAAAAAGCCATCCGCGCCCTCAGAGGTATTACCCCTTTTTTCTTCCGTTATTGTGACCTTCAGCGAGGAGGGTCAATTGAACTTTGCTATTCCTTATTACCTGCACTGATGTGCTTTTTTCGGAGATTGGGTGATTTTTATTGCTTCTGGAGTTTTACATAGCTGCTGACAAAAAACTTCGTCCCAAAGTTTTTTGCACTTTGGAAAAGATAGACCTTTTGGGGGTCTAACTGTCCAATACTAGACTGCCTGTGATGGAGGCTCTTGATCACCATCAGGTGATACGGGGAGACTGGAAATCATGGTTTAGGGCCAGAAATTGGCAAATTTGAGAGACTATTTAGCAAATAACAGAGATAAAGAGTTAACCTGGCGTGTACAAGAGGAAATTGCGAAATATTTCCTTAAACCTTTGGGGAAAATATTTAGGGAATGCGTTGATGTCTAGTATGCAAATGATGAGAAATTGGCCTCCCTCTAAATTGAGTTTGAGGCTTTTAAAAGTGAGACAATGGAGGGAGGTCGGGCAGGGTTCCTTTGAAGGAAGGAATTCATTAACCAGGGGACCGAAATTCGATTATAAAATTAGAGGATGAAAGAAAAACAGAACAATTAAAAGAACATGTCTCAACGCAAATTGAACAAAATAAAAAAGTTTTATTGAACGCCTCAATTTGGCGGAAGAGAGAAGGACTAGATTTAACAGAGATGAATTAGAGGCCGACACACATCGATGTTCAATCAGATTGGAAAGCGTTGCCGCTAAAATGTGATAAAGAACTAGAAGCTTTGAAAGAGTTACCCAAGTCGGAAACCAATCAATGAAGGCAAACAATTAATGGTCAACTCCAAACAATTGAAAGCATTAAAGTTTCCTCTATAATAACCAAGCTGCTCCTTTTCATAGCATGAACAGTCCGGACTCTGGGTCTTTCACATATGCCAAAGTCCCAAATAGGGGTGATAGTATCTCAATTTACATTCACCCCATAATGGATGTCATGTCCTTCTGATTAAACCAAAATCTAAATCGTCTTTTGAATCAAACAAGAGTGAGACTCGGTGTCATCAAAAACAGATCAGGGACGGTGGGGCACAGTCCCCGACCTCGGAGGATATCGCTGCTCTTCTCGAGTAGCTTCTCTGACCAATTAGAAAATCCGTGGAGGAGCAATTCCAGATAAGTGGACTTCGAAAGAAAGGAACCCAAACTGATTCTTCCGAGTGTCAACACTGACATTACAAAAGAAGACCTTGTAAAATTCCTTATTACCAAAAACTACTCGATTTTAGATGAACAAATTGAAGTGAATTTTTAAATTAGGAATCCAGTGATCACTGGGTTACTTCAGTGACCCCAGAATTGCACCTCTATATATTAAGCCTTTCATATCAAACAACTTGGAATATGAAAAAAATTATTTTTAAAGAGGATTTCAAAATGCGTTTATAAGGAGCACAGAGGCTCAGTAATTACTCCTTTACTTTGGTCAATTTACATTGACTCTATCTTGAACTTAAACAATAATATTTATTATCTGAAAGCATTAGCGGATGACCTTGCTGTGATTACTTACGTGAGAACCCCAGAAAGGTTGTAGAAAAACAAGCCAATACTCACCCAACTTTGTTGCAGATGAACTGGCACAAAAAAAAACACTCAAAACTGTTACGCAAACTACGTAAGCCCTTTATTTTGCCAGAAAAAGTATTAAAGAGTTAAAAACTATGTTATCAAATCAGACTTTGAAAAACAAATTACAAATAATATATCGTTTACTTTTTAACTGGTCACAGCCAGTTTCCATCCTATTCCCATCATTTAACCAGACCATCTTCAGTCCATGCTGAATTTTAACTCTTTGGAGTTACAATCTAGAATCTGTCCCACCTTTTAATGCAAGGTGGGTTGGTTTAAACAACGTTGCACTAGAGCTGCATATTGAGCTATTGGCAACGAGCGACGGTTCGGGCCTATCTTGAAGGAAAGACCCTGGAACAATGCCTCGTATTTTTGAACGATGATCAGGTGACGAGGACAACACTTAAGTTGGCATCCGACACAACCTAAATAGGCGTCAGGACATTGGACCCCGATCAGATTTACTGTGCACTAGTCCCATATACACGCCGTAGAAATCAGTTTGGTTTTTGTTTTAAACAACATCGCACTTGAGCTGTACATTGGGCTATTAGCGACGGTTCAGATCCTATCCCAAAGGAAAGACCCTTGGAAACAATGCCTCGTGTTTTTGAACCATGATCAGATGACGAGGACATCTGAGCTGGCACTCCCCGCAACAGGCGTCAGGACATTGGACTCCGATCAGATTTATCGTGCACCAGTCCCGTATACCCGCCAATATCATTCGTTATATGTTCTGGACGACTTTCTAGTATTTTTGTAGCGAAGCTGGCTACCCTCCGATGCAAGATCACTACTCTTTTTGTCAAGTCCATCTCACGGGTTCGAACTAATAATCCTCCGATTACCAGCTGAACGCCTTTATCCACTGGGCAACTGGAAGCCCCCGTAGAAATCGGAGGTAAGTTCGGACTACATATAATCTGGCAACCCTCCGATCGCAAGTTCACTACATTTTAACATTTTTGTCAAGTCTCATGTATCAGCCGTATTCGAACGCGCTACCCTCTGGTTGCTAGTTGACGACGGTACTCCGAGGCTACTGTCCCCTATGCAAGGTGGGATTATTTCTGAACCCAACTCAACCCATCAAAAAAAATCAGCATATAACCTTAATCAAAATTGTGGATTTAAAGATTTTTGTAAAAAGGTTTTAAAAAGAACTTTCCTTTTAAGTTCTTTATTTTACTGTATAAAACATTTTTAGAAATCTGCATTCTTTAAAAAAAATTGCAATAATTATTATAGTGCTTCAAAATTGAAGGGTTTTCTTTTTAACAAAAAAAAATTAAGAGAAAAAAATAATTTAGATGATCTTAAAAAAAAATTGCAATTTTCTTGCATAAAACCTTCAATTTCAAAATTTAGATGACAATTTTATGATTACTTTTTTTTTGCTGGAATATTTGTAATTCAGTAATTTTATTTTGTAATTCAGTTAACCGTACTAGGAATTAAATTGCAAAAAAGTTAAAGCCAAAACTTATGCAAATCAACTTGAAACGGTTGCGTTATCTGTGCAACTGTTTTTCTCTCTTTCAAATCGTGCACCTCATGAAGTGAAGGGGGCTGTGACAGTCACAAACTTCATTGGTGGTCAATATATCAACGACATGCAGGTTTTTTTTTTTAATCATCAATTAAAAAAATAGTATCTACATTGTTATAAAAGATCATTGTTATCATAAGATCTTGACAACAATAAACATATTTATAGCAAGTCAATATATAGTTATTGATTTAAACAATTGAAAGTGGGCGATTAAAAATTGTTGTGGCGAAACCACTATCTGGCAATTATGCTTCAAGGGGAAAACTAATAGAAAAGCTAAACTCCCGAAGTTGTCTGAATATTGTTCAGACAATCTTCGGAAGTTTAGCTTTTCTATTAGTTTTCCCGACCTTCGAAAAAATAAAAAGGAAGGAGTAAACCGGGTGGACGAACCAACGGGATAAAAAAAAAACAGTGGGTAACAGCTGAGTATACTAATGAAATAAATAACACGCAAAACACTACCTTCCACTGCACGAAAAAGTCGGAAATATTAAACACAAGTACCATTCAGCCTCTTAACTGTGCACCTAAAAGCCAGAATTTTAAAATTTTGTCAGTTATTTATTTTAATTAATAAACAAAGTTTCAATCTAATAGGAATCGTAGCCGCGGTTAAAAACTGTTTTTGCTCAACCGTTACTTCGCTATAAATGAGCAAACAGAAAGCGAAAGAAGCCCGTCGACTCCAGGGTGGCCTGTTTGCATGGCTAGCGATTTCAAATGTCGGAATTTCAATAAATCTCTAAATTTCAAAAAAACACAATTTTATATGAAATATTGACTAAATTCTTAATTAAAATAAAATTTGGAATGCCGTCTGAAACAAAATCTTGGTTACATAATAACTACAATTTTAAGTAAAACCGTTCCATTATATTTTTGTTTACATACGTCATTTTTACTCTTAAAATACAAATTCAGTGTTCTCTTAAATCCTTCCATCAGTTTAAAATTTTCAAAAATTTAAATTTTTCTGTTTTGTTTTTACATTTTTAGGGTCGTCTTTAGAGGGTGTGCGAAGCGTGTCAGTAGAAGTATTTGAAGAAAAAAAACGGACATTTTTGTTTCTTCTTTTCAGGATCAAATTCGTTTTGAACGATAAAAGTTAGATCTTATTAGTAGTAAATTCTGAAGAAGACCTTAAATTGATTGCTACTGCCATTCAATCTCAATAATTGCGATTTATCAAGAAATATAAAGAAAACTATTTACTATCAGGGGCGGACTGGCACTCAAAAACGGCCCGGGAAAATTTTGAATTTCGGCCATAAAAAAAAATTAAAAACGATGTTTGTTATTAAAATAATGATAATTTGAAAACAAAATAATAAATAATATCAACATTTAACTCTTTATATAAAGTATATTATATCCCTTAAAATTTATTAAAATATTTTGAAATTAATTAAAAAATTATTAAAAGATTTTAGAATTTATTAAACGATTTTAAAATTTATTAATATTTTAGTTGACAATTAATATTTTTAATTATTATATTGGAATTTTTAATACGGTTGGAAGATTTTTAAGAGGAAGCTACCAACGGTACTGTTCAACCAAAATTCTCCCTTCTTTCACCAGAGGAGTACTGGTCAAAAGAAGGAAGTGGGGGCTGGGCCATGCGGCCTCTCCTTTACACTCTCACGTTTCGACGCCTTTGAAACTGACTTCACGTTGGCTCTAAGTTCCATAGGCCACAGTTGGAACGTAGTGGGAAATAATTAAAGAATAAAAAATAAGGAAATAATTTCGACTTCTTAGAGATACCATGGCTTAATGTTTTTAAATTTGAAACGTTATTGAAAAACCTCTGTTGGCTTTTCATAAATTATTTTTTAAATAATTTTTTACTTTTTCCAGAAATCACCGGCCACATTTTAAAAATATTACCCGGCCACGCGGGAAAATTCCAGATCAAACTCAATGGCCAGTCCGCCACTGTTTACTATCAAGAAGCCAGAAGCAGGAAAACGATTTCGGAATACAAAATTGGGGAACTAGAATTGTATTTATTTTTTACAAATGTATTGCTACAGATGTGCAAACATGTGTAAATATAAAACCTATGAACATTAAAAGTTGGTTTAGTCAATTTTGAAGAAGTAGCGCACATCTTGATTTTGAGAACTTAATCGATGATATTTAACTTAGCTGCTGCAATTTAAACTAAATAATAATTATTTTTGAGAAACTTTAAGAATGGGAATACTAACAAAATAAGTAATGATTTCAAGGAAAAGTAGGAAGAAATCTATCTAGATGCCCTAACAATTAAGAAACGAATTAGGAATATGAAATTGCTTAATTTACTAAAATAAAAAAAGTTCCTGTGTATCGGAAGTAACCTGATGGCACTATCCATTATTGCAAGTGAAGAAAGACACACACATAATGACAATTTTATTTTAACAAAAAAGTTTAAAAGGCATTTTTTAAATCATCATAATGTACGTTTGAACAAATTCTTAACTGTATAAAAAAATATGATTATTAAAAGAATCTGAAGACATTTCAGAATTTTACTAGCAACTGGTTTTGCCAGTTGTTTAATGGACTGAACTCTTGAGAGATGGCGCCATCTAGTGACTAATATATATAATACTAATCTATAATAATAATAATAATACTAATCATCATAATACCAGAGCTGGCAAAAACCATGATTTATAAATAAAAAAAAGGTAAAGGTTTACTGTACGGTCACCTTTGGCGACTTTTTCAAAATCTCGCCAAAAGTCGCCATTTTTGGCGACTGTTGTCCAAATAGGGTTGCTGCAATTCCTTGTCGTTTCTGAGGGGGGGTTGCCATTTTAAAAAAATTATCGCCAAATGTGGAAAAATCGCGCCAAGGGTGACCGTACAGTAAACCTGACCCAAAAAAAATTCGGTTTTTGGGTTATTGTGGTTTTTCGTGGTTATTCATGGTTATTGTGGTTTTTGTCTTTTCAAGATTTTTCGCTGTTTTTTACAGTCATTTTAAATTTAGGTATTTTTTTTTAGCTCATGAGCATTATTGAACATGATTTAATGTTTTGTGGAATTTAATGTTTTTAACTATATCATTTATTCACAATTTTCCATTAATACAGAATATTTAATTATCTTTAATCAGTACAGAAAATACAATGGCTGTTATGATATTGCAAATGCAAAAAATATTCGAACAGATGTAGTATAGGACATTTGGCGCGTTTTTGTTTTTGGCTACGAAAAATTGCCGTTAAACAGCGCTATGACGAACGTCCATAGGGTTTGTCAGATTGAAAGTCGCCACAAGAATCAGAACATACCAACAATGTCAGGTGGGGTTTCCATACTATAAATTTATCGCCCCTTTAAAACACGCTAACAAAAAACTCGCGCGCCAAATGTCCCTATACTACATCTGTACCAAAAATATTATGTATCAAATACCAAAACTTGAGAAAAAAAAAATTGTATTGGATTTCCCAAAAACCAAAATATGGAGAAATTTTCTTTTTTTGGTTTTTCCCAAAAACCACAAAAACCAATAACCACAAAAACCAACTTTTGCCAGCTCTGCATAATACTAATCTAACATGCCACTTTTTGCAAAGAAGAGAAAATTACCCAATTAGAAATTAAATTGATAAGTTCTTGTTTAGAATATTATATTATTTATTTAATTGACTTTTATTGGAAATGAAAAAATAAGACATGCTATAACAGGAATGATTTCACATTTCAGAGTCCTGAACAAACAGCTGATACTCAAATTTATTGTATTACAACTCTTGAGAGATGGTGCCATCTAGTGAGGCGTCAGAATACTAATCTAATATGTCCTCTTTTCAAAAAAGAAAAAATTACGAAATTAAATTGATACGTCCTAGTTTAGGATTAAATATAATTAGTTACTTCATCTTAAGTACAATTGACCTAGATTGGAAATGACAAAATGAGATAGCACTCTGAAATCATTCCTGTAGTAGCGTAACTCCGGAACCAACCAAGGATAGTGGAGACTATATGTATATAAGGAGTGCTCGTTCTCGCGCTTTCTGATGGAGGGTGGGGAAAGGATATTTTTGACGTCATAGTGACGCCTACCTCCGCCTTCTGTGAGCGTTTCTAATGCTCTCGTTTGTACAGTTGTTTTAGGAGTCTACAGAGCAAACTTAATTTAACAAGAATTCTTGTTTTTAACTAATCATGAATTTATTTAAAAGAAAAATTAAAATTTGCTTCAAAAAACAATTTGAACCGATTTGCAGAGTGGTTTAGTTATTAAAATATTCCGAAATCAATTTGAACCAATGGTCCATAAGGTGCTGCCATCTATTCGTTTTTTTGTGAACTATTTAAAAGTGATATTCGCTAATTTTATTTAGTATGTGCTGTATTTTATGAGTCTAAATTATATTTTAAGGATTCCATTTAGTATGTAAAAATTGCAAAAGATTTGCTTAATATATATATAAATAAATATATTATATATAATATTAAAATAATATTAGCTGTCACGAGTGCATGTCCATGAATTTTGAAAGAGTAAAATGGGGGTCGGAACCATCAGGTCAATGCATTTGTGTTGGACATATAAATGGGCTGCAATTTCAATCAAGTAAAATACGGGGACATAACAAATCAAGGACGGATTAGTAGTGAAGCTACCTGAACAAAATTATTTACATTATTTTGCTAATTAAAAATTAAATTACCAGTTGTTACCCAACCGGGGATCGAACCTAAGTAGCAATGCTTGAAAGACTCAGTCATTGGCTGAGAAAGATTAAAAACCCATAGTAAGGGGGAGCAAAAATGTCCTTTCCTGGCCCACTTTTAAAAAGCGAAGAACGAGCACACCTTATATATATATATGTTACCGTTAAAGTATGAAATCCATTATTTCTTAGAATACCTAGTTATTCCATGAAATAACTGATCGTGTCCGTTAAAGTGTAAAACTCTCTTGTATTACATGGTTCAACTAATTATTTCATAGAATAACGATCTGCAACCCGTTAAAGTGTAAAATAATATATATCATATATCTTTTTATCAAGATCACCTTACAAAGTTCGTGGTTTTAAGACCTCTTCAAACAAAGAGAGCAGAAGAAGTTGCAGGACAGTTGCTTGATATATTCCTGTTGTTTGGAGCCCCATGTATATTGCAGTCGGACAATGGAAGAGAATTTTGTAACAAACTTATTGATGACTTAAGGGGGTCCGATACCTTCGACATTTTTTTTTTTTTATTTTTATACTTGTACAATCCAATTTTTTTTCTCTTTCTAAATATGCATAAAAAAACATTTTAAGACGCTCAAATTTTTTTTTAAATTGCACGTTTATTTTTAAATTAAAATTTTAGTAAATTTTTTAACAATTTTAAAATTCCTACTCCTTTTTTGTTTTTCAATATTTTGAAGCAATTTTTTTATTTAAGATCTTGAATAATATGTAAATAGATGTATGCATTCCAATTTTGATTCAGATACATCACTTTAAAAAAATAAAATATATTAGAAATTTTGGAAAAAAAATTGACGAAAAAAAATAAAATTCCATTTTAAGTGCTTTTAAAAAACAAATTATGGTAAAAATAGAAAATCTGAATGCATACATCTATTTAAAATATATTTATCTTGCTATACAAATAAAAATTATGATTTTAAGTATAATAGTAAAAAAGCCTTAGCATTTTTAGTGTTCATTAAATTTCAAAACCACGAACAGAGATATTTGCTTTTAAAGTTTACATATGATACAACTATGTTATAGGAACACATCATTAAAACATTCATAACTAAAAAAGTAATAGGAATTTTTTGAAGCAGTTTTTTGTGAGTTATTAAGATAAGTTTGAATATTATTTTTTAAATATAAAAAAAAATGACTTTTTTTGCGAATTTTGGGTATTGGACCCCCTTAAAAGTAACTTGACCAGAGCTTAAGATCGTGCATGGCAAACCAAGACGTAGCCAAAGCCAAAGGCAGTGTTGAGAGAGCCAATCAGGACATAGAAAATATGTTGACGACTTGGATGCAAGACAACCAGTCTAAAAAATAGCAACTTCGTGGAGTAACGGGTTAAAATTTACCCAGTTTATGAAGAACAGAGCGTTCCATTCTGGTATTAAAAGGTCCCCCTACGAGGCTATGTTTGGTTGCGCAGCTAGAGTTGGACTGTCAAAAAATGTTTTTGTTTTAGAAATAATGTTCTTTGTAATTCCAAGTGTTATTTTAGTAATCCTTGTTGTAACAAATGATTTTATGGTACGTTTCCATAAAAACCATTTATACGCTGCAGAAATTAGATAAATTGCTTCTTTTTCATTTGAATTGTCTATCATTAGTTTAATTTCATTTTAGATAAATTGTTTATTTTACACTTTAACTGTCTCTCATTAGTTAATTTATAGAATACCTAGTTATTTCATTGAATAACTGGTTAAAGTGTCAAATTAATAACATATTACACACTTTAACGGACACGATCAGTTATTTCATGGAATAACTAGGTATTCTATGAAATAACTGCATTATATACTTTAACGGTAACATATATATATATGTCTCCACTAGCCTTGGGAACCAACAGCAATTGCTCAAGTTTATCGTATTGTACTCATTGAGAGATGGCGCCATCTACTGACGCGTAAGAATACTAATCTAATAGCAACCTATTTGTTCAATTTACGACAAAACTTCCACGATCTACCACTTCCACTTATAAGTGAGCATACAGGATAGGTTTTGACACTTCTACAAAATTGGTTCAGGGCGAAGTGGATGGCTAACACTTCTAGGGGGTCACACCGAGTCTGTCGGACATGATGCAGTAGGGGGGAGAAGAAAAAAAAAGCGACTTATTCCAACTGATGGTAGAAACATATCTTGGCACTATAATTGTTTGGCGGTGAATGAATAAAACGGCAAATACTCCAACCGTGTATAATGCTGTAATCATTATATCATCAACCATTCACCCCCCGAGATTCGAGCTCACGGGTTGTTGTTTTAAGTCGATATAGCTTTTTATTACGAATGTTTTTTTTTATTGATTTCCAAATGATTGGGCCCTGGTTTGTGGTGGTGAGAATTTTGTGCTTATTAATGTAGAAAGCGTGGGCGGTCAAAAAGAAAGTCAATTTTTGTTCGGGTAAGAGGAGGACATCTCTCCCATAAATACGATATCTTCGCCACCTTGAAAATGCAGGTTACAAAGATCGGGGGGGCGGGGGGAATAAATGGCCAACCTGGTTGACGCGACTCACTTATAGTATGTCACACGGGGGTGTAATATAATTTCTTAAGACATTCGTGAAAGCATTTTTGTAATTGCAATAATACTAAAATTGCGAACTACAATCAAAGAAATTTTTTTTTTATACCAATAAATAGATTGCACGTTCTTATCGAGAAATATTCTTTAAAGTTTTATAAACAATAAAACTAAAAAATATATATTTAGAATATTTAGAGAGGAAAAAGAGACAGTATTATAATTACGAATATATTTTCTATATATTAAATTTTTATCCATATTGTGTGATTACAACATCTTCTAAATATCTCATACCATCGTTACAATTTGTTGCGAAAAAAACAAGCTCTTCTCCATGCTACACTTATATGCCATTAAAAAAAATGTCAGTAACCGTGTTATAATTATTGTTAAAAAGTTTAACAGCCGTTCCTTCCACAGGGTTGCAAAATTGTAAACATATCAATTTCGCCAAAGATGGAACAATTATTACACCAAGATGCTTTTCTTGCATGAGCCAGAGTAGGCTAGATACGCTAGTGTAGAAAAATCGCTTTGAGCGTGGAAGCACGACACCGGCATGGTTAAGCTACATAACCTAATTTGTGTCTAATCTAATTTATTGGGGGCCCAGTTTCCCAGTGGATAAAGGCGTTCGGCTAGTAATTAGAGGATTACGGGTTCGAGCCCGACTGGGTAGACTTGACAAAGAAAAGTACAAATGTAAGTTAATCTTGCGATCGGAGGGTTGCCGGCTTGGCTACTAAAATACTAGAAAGTCGTCTAAAAATATTAAAAAAAAAAGTTATACTAGCGTGTAAACATGACTGGTGCACGATAAATCTGATCAGCTCAGATGTCTTGACACCTATTGAGGTTAAATGCCAGACAACCGAATATTTATTTTCAAAAGGTGCCCAATCCAACAAAAAATAATTTTCCAAATATCTGACTTAGAACAGAAATCTTACGCGAGCAGAATAAAAAACGAATTGATAACATCTCTTATTTTGCGGGCGCTTGGACGGATTTAATTTAAAGCTTTTTGCGGTTTTATTTTAAAGTTTTGGTTGGCGCGCTTTTTAGTCGGTTAAAAACACAAAAAGCACTACAATTTGGCATACATACATACACTACAGCATGAACATACTAAATATAGAATTAGAAATGGGTTACGGTTTTTAACCTTTAATTGGCTTCAAGTCGACAAACTGCGTTGTCCAATCCAGAAATTACAGTTAAAAATCAGTGATCTCGAACCTTCGCCGACAAACGACAGTGCAGATCTAGTGCGACGTTTTTATCATCCAACCATTGAAGCAGCCAGAATTTTTTTTTTGCTTGACTAGTGAATTAAAAAAACATTAAAGTTTATACTAATGTTTACTTCAGTGGCGGCGATTGTTTGTCAAGAGTGGGGGGGTGAAAGGTCCAAAAGTGAGGGGGCAAACGCCGTAATTTATAATCATTTCTATATAAATTAGCTAACACTTGCTTCTGCCCGTCGACCCTAATCAGCGTCACTGCTTTACTTAGCTATCGTAGCGTTTACTACACTTTAACAGGAGGAGTAAAGAAACCATGAATGGCTGGAGTGAAAATGGCGAGTAAAATGATTTGTAACCGAAGCTAAAGATCAGAAAGCCCATTAGTATAATTTCAAATTGATTATTATATAACACAATTGTGCACTTACCTTATTCAGGGAACACGTGGTTAACATAAAATATGCAACTTTTTCCACTGGAAGACAACCCGTGTTATATACCTACACAACAACACTTTGAGCTTTAACTTTCCCCAACAGAAAGCGAGGAAAAAAACAGGCATATCGTTAGACAGCAGGGTTGCAAACCGTCAGAGGAAAAATATATCATTGAATTATTTCACTGAATGTCCCGCCTTTTATCAAATACGAAACTTTCTTTCAACAGGTGGAGCAAAGTTACCCACCAAGGAGTCAAGTAACCTCCATGGACGGTACGTGAAAAAAAGTTGTTTACGTGATAAGTTAAGAAAAAACTTCCAAGCTTTTTTAGGCATAGCACTTCCAACAATTGAGGCGTTCAGAACTAAAGTGGATCAAGTCCATAAATTATAGTTTTTAGATAATCAAGGTAAAAGTGTATTAACACTAGTTGAAGGATAATAATGTGATATGTTAGTAGGTACTCGGTTCACTATGACTCTGAAAATATACACCATTAACAAGTATTAATCCGTACAAAACACGTTGCAATTTATTAAAAACCTTCCATGCTTAATGCAACTTTCCCAATGCTGTGAAACAGCCAGACTCGGGACTATCCTGGCTAGGTAAATATTAAATAGTACAGTTGCAGGTAAAAAAAAGGGTCCACTGTTTATTTTCCGGATACTATTCAATAGCCCACTGTGCAGCTCTAATACGACGTTAATTAATCAAACCAAACCGAGCACTAATCATCTCAGGGCTCGCAACACTGTTTACATTTGTCCATAGGGAAAAAGGGACCCAATATCTTTAAAAAAGGGACCTACAAAATTTAAGCCAACGTTAAATTTTTGTTAACTAACACCATTATAAAAAGTGCACCTTAAAACTATTAAAACAATTTGTTAAATCTCATGAATATTTTAAACCTTATGATGACAAAATTATAGGAAAGAAAGCAACGAAGTAAAAATAGACTTAAATTTAAAAAAAAATCTATCCGTTTGAAAGACATTTCGAAATGGTACGTTTGATAGATGTAAGTAATTTTAACACTATACTAGTTTTTGACTATAAAGTCTATGCTTTCATCAGGGTCAGACTCGCAACCTAAAGAAAGTCATGTGTAAAATCAATATAACTTCACTTAGAATCAGCCTATGGGGATAAATAATGTACCATCGTGTGCAGGACAGTGACTTTTCAAGCCGCTCTATTTTTAACCTATTCCCCCCATCTGACCTTTGTACCGCGTTGGTAAAAGGTGTTGCACGTAATTGTTGCAATATAAAATTCAACCTCCATAACTCTATGTGCAATCAGCTTATATGCATAAATGGCATACCGTCGTGTAGGAAGGTGGAATACGTCAACCAGGACGATTGTTAACTCATTCCCTCCTTGACCATTACATAATTAAAAAAAAATGATAAATAAGGAGGAGAAAGACATGCGTTATTATAATCATATAGGTTGGAAAAATTATTTTTGTTAAAATAAGGGGAAAAGGACCCTATTCTGAAAAAAAGGACTTTTAAGTAATTCAAGTAACAAAAAGGACTTTCAGGGAAAAAAGGGACCTGTTGCGAGGCCTGTCTTTAGGCAAAACTTTATACCATATTACTGGGAATAAAGTATGCTACATATTGACACGCAAAACTAATTGTATGAGGAGCCGTCTTCATTTTAAAATACGCATAACTTTAAACATTTCCAATAGCAACACCTACTTTTGATAACGCAGAATTGTTCTACGCCATCAAATTGACTTAGATGTAAATTTCCTTTCATTTGCTACAATTGTGTGCTATCCCGATATTGAAAAAAGTAATAGCCGAATGCGAAATGAGGTATGCTTAGCAGAAAAAGGGTTTGGTGGTAGCCGAAGTTTCCAAACGTGAGGTTTCCGCAGAGTTTCGTGATCGGATTGTAACATTCGGACGACTTGGGTGTCATTTCGTCTGACTATGTTTCGTAAAAAGTAGTTAAAATGTTACGTCATCTATTTTGAATCGGGTCTACTCAAATCTTAAGTATCCTTGATTTAGAAATGTATTTAGTGGCAAAAATTTAAATTCCTAGTTATATAGACTGTCAAATAATATTTTAGAAATGAATTTGTTACCAATAAATATATCCTTTAATTTTTTTTTTCTGAAATATCATAAGAATAATTACAACTAGTTATTTGGTCCCGAGCTGTTGGGGAACCTGTTCATGCCTATTTATATATAGAATAAAAATTGATTTGCCCCGCCGTCGGGACTTGAACTATAGTTTCGAAGTCCAGTGCGTCAATCAACTAATCTGAAAAAGATCGTTAAGAATCTTGGAAATATTTTATTAGATGTTTATTTATGCAATATTATATATTTTTAAAAAATTATTTAAAAAACTAAACTTTACAAATCCAAGCCTGAGGTGCATATCTTGAGAATGAATAGTGCTTATATATATACATTTTTAACCTTTTACACATACGCAGAGGAAGTAAGAGTTTTGCGATCCACAAACAGACACTTTACTTCATTGTTATGGATTAGCGAATTCACAGTCGTGGTTAAGACATGCTACACAACTGCTCTCTTAGTAGTTTAAATACTATGGGGGTGATCAATGCATCCTCACTTAACCTCTCTACAACTGCTACATGAACATTTACGTAAGGCGTAACCCCACCTCTCTCCGTCCCAATGCTCAGAGGAACGGAAATCATCGCAGCCTCAATCAGGGTGCCACATGCCGAACGCAGGAATAATTTTCCCCCACATTCTAAATATTTACTTGGCACCACCGATTTTCTCAGCACACTTATCTGCGCGCCCGTATCTATAACCCCTTGAAACGAAAATCCGACTCCGTTAACCCCAAACGTATATCCTCTAAGCAGTAACCATTCCGATCGAAACCGGAGAAATCTACACAAACCTTATTTATGCCCATTTACCCCAATTCTAAATAATCCCATGTCACTTGTCTGCTTCGGGACCGTATTAACCCTAGGGCAAAATCGTTTTATATGTCCCTCTTCCTTACATGGGTAACATTGAACGAGTTTTTTCTCAGGATCAAATTTGTCTTTGTAGTTTTCACCTCCAACCTGTGAAGTGGTTATAGTGTGAAGCAGAAATTAAAAGAATGAGTCAACTTTTGTAGAAATGCTGTTTTTGACACACAAAGAACTCTCTTCTCATGTATTATTATAATACATTGTTTTTGAATTTACATAATATGCCGACATCCTCGAGTTTTTCTTCATCGCACGAAATGTTAATAAAAATTGAATATTTTATGCAAACGCGAACTCAGCGCTGCTTAACGGCGAAATTGGTAAAGAATCTTTGAATTTGAGCTTTCGATTTTAAATTTGCGTATGACACCAGAAATCAACCAATTCCTAAAAATTATAATAAAAGAAAAATTTCGAATTCCCTCATCGTTTAGCGAACGAACGTTTATATAAAACTTAATTTTTATACATTTCTATAAAAATATACCATGGTAGCTATTATTTTTCTAAATATTTTCATAATTTAAATAAATTACATTTTAAAAAAAGTACGTAAAAACAATAAAAGTTAAGTCTTTTGTTTGGGTTGATTAACATATATAAAAATATCAAGTAAAAAAGATTGTTATTTCCAGAGTTATAATTAAAGGTTTGGAAAACTCATTTAAGGATACGACCTACAAATATTCCATACTCACAATTAAAAACCTATTTGACCAAATGACTTGCAAATTGATTTCCAATGATAAATAGTGATGTAGATTCTACATGTCGAGTCAAATTTGGGTACAGTTATTGGAAATGTTTAAGTTGTCGCACATTTTATATGAAGACAAGCACTTTATGCAAATTATTCAGGGTGGCAACAACATTCTGGAAAAAAAAGTTTTCTGATATTTCCCTGAATTCCATGGTGGTGTCACAAAAATTTCCCTGATCTTACAATTACATTAATATATTGTTGCAATACATGCTTTGTTTAGAAACAAAGTGTCCACGCTACAATGATCCAATAAATATATTGCATTATAAATGAAAAATTATAAGTAATCCTTATTGACAGTTAAAATAATAATTTATGGATACAACACAAATTATGCAACTGCGACAGGCATAATAGTAATTAAACATGTTCTCTGCTTTTTTTAAATTCTGCTTTTTTCTAATTCTGTTTCTGAACTAAAAGGAAATATCGACAACTAAATTACCCAGAATAGAGGACATAATAGACGAAAATTGCCGTTTTAATGATCCAAATTTGAAAATTTCCCTGATTTTTTGTGAAATTTTTAAAAATTCCCTGACTTTTCCCTGATATTTTCAGAATTAAAAAATTTCAAGATAATTCCCTGATTATGTTACCGCCCTGTTATTTTTATACCAATGTGTAGCATACTTTATTCTTAACAAAATGGTATATAACGTTCGGCTCTATACTACGAATATAATTCGAAAAACAAACAGTGAATCTTTTTTTCCCCGCAGCTGTATATAGCCGCGAAATAACAGCAACAACCGGATTTTTCCACAGCAACAATCCATATTATCTGTAAAAGAAAGAAAAAATGGGTCAGGCGTTAAATGGATCCCTAGAAAATATAAATCAAGTTTAATGAGAAACTTACAAAGACACCAAATAACATAACTGTCCACCACACAATTCGCGAAGGAAAGACCCGCGAACGATGCCTCGTATATTTAAACCATTGTCAGATGACGAGGACAACACCTGAGCTGGCATCCAATGCCTTCAACAGACATCGATTAGATGTACCGTGCATATACACGCCGATAAATTATTGTGAATGTTCTAGACGACATTCCTAGTATTTTGTAGCGAAGCTGGCAACCCTCCGATCACAAGATCTCTACTTTTTTAGTCAAGTGCGTCGCACAGGATCGAACAAGAAATCCTCCTATTCCCAGCTGACGTCTTTATCCACTGGGACACGGAGTCCCCCCCCCCACCACCACCACCACCACCACCACCACCACCACCACACACAATTCAGGTACAAGCAAATTTAAAAAATGATCTCCCCATGCCTCATACACACTATTAATATAATTAAAAATGTCCAAGCGGCCTAAATAATTTCATTAATATATCATTGACAGAGAAACAACCCTGTAAGGCTATATCATATATCTAAAGAGATAAAGGTGAAAATTCACAGTCGCCACTTGCCACGTGGCGACTAACTTTTTAAAAGTGGCGATCGAAAAGTTTTTATCTAATCGCCACCGTGGATTTTTACTTCTTTTTAATCTGAAATTTAACAATTTCGGAAATTGATGGCTTGGTTTAGTTTGGTTAATTAACGTCGCACTAGAGCTGCACAGTGGGCTATTGGCGACGGTTCGGGGCCTATCTCGAAGGAAAGACCCGGGAACGATGCCTCGTATTTTTGAACCATGGTCATATGACGAGGACAACACCTGAGCTGGCACCCATGCCTTCAATAGACGTCGGGACTTTCAACTCCGATCAGATTTATCGTGCACAAGTCCCGTATACACACCGATAATTATTTTTGGATGTTCTCGACTACATTCTAGTATTTTGGTAGCGAAGTTGGCAACCCTCTGATCGCAATATCACTAATGTTTTACTATTCTTTAGTCTAGTCCTCGCACAGGTTTGAACCGTGAATCCTTTGATTCCCAGCCGACACCTTTATCCACTGGACTACCCGGCTCCCTGGAAATCGATGACATGAATTTAGCTCTATGTGCCTCCTTACTGCTCTAGACAATAAAATTGTCTAAAATATAAAGGTAGGGTAGTGTAGATCGAATTCGAGCAATTAAATCGCGCCGGCGGCCATCGCCGATGTTTCGAATCCGAGGTCGCCGCAAAACTTGCTGCGTATCGCGTAGCAACGCAACCAAAATTGACGTTATTTTCCAAACATATAAAAATAACTAAACAAAATTTAGGTTTTTCAATAAATAATTAATTGGTTTACAGGATCTATGAAGATACATTACTTTTAAAAATTTTTGAATGAAAGACTTGAACTTTTTAATAAACATAGCGAACCCGCAACATTCCAAATTTTTTTCTTACTTATTTGAAATAAACAATCATATTTTCCCCCGCTGCAATGAAGGCTTTATTCGTTGATAATGATATGTAAAGATATTAATGCTAATCTTAGAATTTTGGATGCAACCAATTTGATCAATAAAATCGAAAAATCGTTACTGTGCGATTTCAAGTGTTGTTTTAAAATTCTTAATACTAATTCTTAAGTTAAACTAAACATTTCAAAATAAAACGTATTCATTAAAAATATTTTAAATAAAAGGTTACTTTTATTTATTTTCAAAATAATTTGTCATCGGCGGCAATTAAGTTTCGAGGGAAAATATTTTAAATGACTTGGTTAGATCCCTAAATCTTTTTAATTAAATTTTATTTGGAAAAATGAATTGAACTTTATGGTTTATAATTACAATTGAAATATAAAATGTTATTGTAGGATATTAAAAGGTCCGATTGAAAGTTGGAAAGATACATGAATACAAGTAGCGGTGTGTAGTTTTAGGCATGATGAATCGTTGCCGATTTAGAGCCTTCTTTTCTTCTATATTTTTTATTATTATTTAATTTTGAGTGTAAATATTCATTTTAAAATAAAATATGTAAACTTTTTTTTAAAGTTCATTAGCTGATTTTAATTGAAATTTTCCAATTTCAAAAAATTTCTTTTTTTTTTCAATTTGGACAAAAATAAAATGTTTCTAAAATAAAGATAAAAGCTTTTTTTGTAGATTGGCGAATTACGTGTAATATTGGGACCTTTGCGAAATAATAACGATTCGAAATTGTTTGTAGAAAGACCAAAATCGCTTAAGTACTTCAGTACCGGTAATATATGGTATAAATTTAAAATTTGTGTTGATTTTTCCTTCTAATTTATTGTATACGACTTTAATATTTTAATTAAATGTTTAATTTTATATTGATGAAAATGTTCAGTATGAATTCTTCTGTAAATTTGCAGAACCTTAACAAATTAATTTGAATTACCATCAATTTGTAAAAGATAAATTATAACTGTTGTGCAATAATTATTTTGTTATTTGGGGAACACATTTGTTGAATTTCGTGTTATCTTGATAAGTCATTAATTACTGCTTAGAAGATTACTTTTGAATACCCCCCCCCCCCCACAAAAAAAACCTCAATGCAACTGAAGTTTTTTTTTTAATAGTATGAATTTTAAATTTGTTGTTCAATTTCAACAGAGATGTCATAATACCCTTAAAATGCAAATTTGTATATATTTTTAAATAATTCTCCTGAATTTTTATAATTAATTATTTTATGCAATTTAATTATTTTGAATAATAGTTTAATTCACACAATCATCAGCTTCTTAACATAATGTGAATTAATAAATTTTACAGATTAATTTTTTTTAGTACTGCATGAACTTGGTAATGTCGCTACATAACATAAAGTGGCCACTGCATTTTTCAAGTCTAGTGGCCACTGGCCACTATCAAATTTTCTTAATTTTCACCTTTATAAAGAGACCTATAGCTATTGAACAGAAATAACCCTTCAATGTTATCTCACTCATTCGGATACGAGCCGTCTATAGGGCGTTAAAGAATACCTCTTTAAAAAGAATAGGAATGGGATATAACTGTTCCATAAAAATAAGATAAATATCAAACATGTTCCTCGACCGTTAAGAGTTAATCTTCAGGAAAGACAAAAAAGAAATTATCAAACCGAAAACTAAAACTTTTGACATAAAAATTTGTAAATAAAAAAGAAATATTGGTCTTACCCTTGGTTTCTGTTGACGATCTATTTATTTATTCAAACACTCCCACCAATGCGATGTGAAGACAGTTTTCGTGTCCAGTGACTGGGAACTTGCGTGCACAAGTCCAGTACAGTGCCTGGCGAACTTACTTCTAAACTATCTAAACAAAACAAAATATTTTAAATTAAATTTTGGGATGCGCAAACAAATGACAATTTATTTAACACACTTTTTAAAAAAAGTACTTAAAACGAGTACCGTAAAATGAGGCAACTTTGTGCCAAGGTTACAACATTGTGCCACACACGGTTTCCATACTTCAATGCGTTCTAACGGTAATATAAATGCAATTAGAGGTTTGGAAAAAAATCCTGTAGTTAGCGATGATGATGCTGAATCTAAACGAGCATGTAATAACCTAGTCAGTAATCAGTTATGGTTATCAAGAAAAAGTTATTTGTGATCACAGTGTTTGAAGGTTTTTAAGATATCAGGAGAGTCTCATCTGGACCTCATATCAGTTGTTCCCCTGGAGATTTAGTAAGTTTATACATTAATCACTATATTATTATCTACAATATGCTGTATTAAGCAATTCAAAATGTTTGTAAGTTCTGCCATAAGCTCACATGTTATCAAAAATGACAACTTTGGGGTACAACTTTGTGCCACTCAATTTTCTTATTTATTGAGCTTCAGTCCGCTTTTTATTCAATACTTTTTGCAGATAATGGTCCGTGATGATAGAAAGAAGGTCGGAGGTCGCCCTTATCGGGCTTACACTAATGAATACCTTAAAAAGGAGGAGGAAATAGAGGAAATTACAGAGAAGAGGATTTCAATCCGTAAGGCCCAAGAGAGGTATGGAATTCATCGAAATTCACTTGCATTTATGCTGAAGAAGAGAAAGGATTTGAATCATCCCCATCTAAAGGTCTGATGAAATCAGGAAGATTGGATTGAATATACCATGTTACTAGTCCGCAGGAAACAAAGTGGTACTTATAGGAGACAATCTCAGTTCACATCTTCGTTCTCATGTCCTGCGTTTGTGTCAGGAAAATGATGTTAAGTTCATAGCGCTGCCTCTACACTCCACTAATGTAATTTAAAATTATTTTTTGTAATGTAATATTATCAAACAGTTTATCATTAAAAGTTTTTAAAAAAAACTCGTTTTCTACCATTTCGCACACTTCAAAATTGATAAAAAAATGCGAAAAAACACTAAAATGATGAGAACAAATTTTATTTCCCTGCTCATAGCATAGTAGATGAGCTGATTATGAAAAAAAGCATGGTCAAGAGTGGCACAAAGTTGTACCCAACCGGGTACAACTTTGTGCCACACAAAAAAAATTCCCCCTCCCTTTCGATAAAGAAAATAAAAAAAATTCTACCCATCTTTGGATAGCCGAAATGTGTAGGTATGTTGCGTAAAAAATTCAGAGCGATTGGTGCATAACATAGATATATTCTGAAAAAACCTCAAAAAGTGGCACAAAGTTGCCCCATTTTACGGTACCTGGACTCAGTGGCGGCGATTCGGGGGGGCAAGGGGGGGGCGGTTGCCCCCGCACTTTTTTGTATGTCGCCCCCGCAACTTTTTTTATATTGGACTTTTTAAAACTAAATTACAAGTCAATTGTTTTACTGCATTGCCTAACAAAGGAAAAATGTTGAACCCCAACTTCCTCACACTACTATGGGAACGTAAATAAGGGAGGGGGGTTTTTAGGAGTTTCAAACCCCTCTCATTCACAGATTTAATGTGCACTAGTCGCCTCCAAACGTCAAACGTTTGGACGATGGGAGAACGGGCTTGCAACCTCCCGGTAAGGAACTTGGCGCTTTAAAGAGCGCCAAATTGCGAGTTCGAATATTAAATCAAGTAGTATATTTTAATAAATTTTGCTTCTAAAGTACCAGTAATTGTTAAATTAAATCAAAATAAAACATACATTTGCAAAGTCTAATCAAAGCGATTAACTTTTTTAACCAACCACATAATTTCTATAGTTTTTCTGAAAGAAATAGTTTATAATAATTTTACTTATGATTACTTATTAAATAGTTTGGTTATGAAATAGTTTATTTTAGTCAGAAAATCTCCTTTTTTAACATTTTTAAAACACAATCCACAAACGTATATTTGTTTACTTGACTTATCAGCGAATGTTCTCAAAGATGATGGCAGAAAAGATTTAATAGCTTTTTTTTTTTAATTCTCAATGCTTTGATTTCGAAAACATCAAGAAAATAGTTTATTGTAACTACGTATTAAATCTACAAAATACCCAGAATCTAGCAGATTGACTCATTCTCAAGTTTTCTCAGTTTTATATATAAGGAAATGGCGAAACGGCGCCGAATATGACTTATGACTCGTTTGTACAGTCATTTTGGAGTCTACAGAGCAAACTGTATATGACTTATGACTACTCCGATAGATATTTATTTGTTTTTAAATCAGCCGTTGATTTTTTTATTCAATCGAGGCCACAGGGCCATAGCTTAGTCTTTTTACACATCGTAGCCTTCGCTTAAGGGTCTAGTTAAATTGTCTTCGACTATAGCTAAAATAGCCAAGTGATATAAAGGTGTTTTGAACAGTTCATACTTTTTATACTCCTGAAAATTGGACTTTAGTTTTTGTGGCCCTTTTATATAGTATTTCTGAAAGTTATCGTGCTTTGCTTTGCCTTTTTAAGTCAGAATAACGAAAAAAAAAAGCTTTTAACTTGTCTCAAATCAGCTTTATGGTATGAAAACTTCTTTTCTTAAATTTATGTTATTAAGTTTTTTTTACTGTGTATTTTAAGTTGGTATACTTCAAATAACACAAAATAGTGAGTAAATACAAGTGTGCAATACTATAGCTTTTTTATAGCAATATAAAAGCACATTTTTTTTTTGGTCCACCTTCCCCTCCCCCCCCCCCTTTTCCCATTTGGGGTACTTCTCGTTTCCCCTTTATCTTGCTCCCCCACTTTCAGCACCCAATCGTCGCCACTGCCTGGACTCAATCGTTTTTCTTTAAGTATAATTGATTGCATCGTAAATGAGCGATGACGTACTCAGACTCAAGTATATCGATATTTATTGAAAGTTATTTATGAAGACAGGTTATGTAAAGCAATCATCTACTCGATGTTCTCATTTTTGAGAACATCTTTCCAAAATTTGAACTTATGTACACGGGGCCATTATAAACATCGAATTTACTCAAAAATGAGTACATTTTACTTATTTTCGTATACCAATTTTTAACAACGCAATAATAACTTGT
The DNA here is from genome assembly GCA_963932185.1 of Troglohyphantes excavatus. NCBI lineage: Eukaryota > Metazoa > Arthropoda > Arachnida > Araneae > Linyphiidae > Troglohyphantes > Troglohyphantes excavatus. The sequence goes on from OZ010678.1 coordinate 62,234,719, forward strand.
GACTTTTTTACTTCCTGTAAAATGATAGATGGTCAGTGTTCACTCCAGTTGGTTGGTTGTTGGTTTGTTAGGTTTTAGTGGCGCAAAGGCCAGTTTTGGCCAAGCTGTGCCACTGTTCAATCTAGAAATGAAAAGAAGTGTGGGGTTCACTTCATCTACCTGATACTCCCGCTTAGGCGAGAATGATCACTTTGGCTTGACCGGCAGAGTATCGGCGTAGCAAGCCGAAGTTCCTCGGTTCAATACCGAGCGTAGCCAAGTAGTGCATAATGCAGCAGTATACGCATCGCGCTACAGAAGCAAGGCGCTATTTTGAGAAAAAAGTACACTGTTTTCAAAAGGTACTTTATGGACCAGACAGCCGATTTCAGCAAAATCGATTTTTGCTAAAATCGGCAATTTGGTGAGTTAATAATAATAAAATACCAAAAATATCCAATACAACTGAAAAAAGTATGTAGATGTGTAACCAGCGTTATTCATTTATGTTATTATCTTATATGTTTGTCCTATTATCATGTCCCCGTCACCTGTATATATTTTCATGTTCCCGTTACGTGTCTATATATTGTTCCCGTTATTACGATTGTAACGCCCTCTACATATGTTATGTCTTTCCCGCTGCGCAGGAAAGCTTCAGTCATGTAACTGCCTCTTACGGTGATGCGTATAAGGTTTCGTTCCTCCCCGAGATTATTGTAATGTTAGGCATATGTGATTAAAGATGTTTATGTTCTATCCTTGAATAGTTATTTAGTCAATACGCCTTATAAATGGCTGCCCAACGTGGCGCAACACTGTAAGAACAGCAATTGCATGGCTCGCTTTTTAGGTTTTCGTTCCGATTGATGAAAATGGCGAGGGCCGCCATTTTGAAGTTCGTTTCTAAACGAACTATATTTCTGTTCTTCAGGCAAGAAGGAATGTCATCGGATGTTTAAGATAAGTGTTATTTTGTTTTCTCTTCAGTGCTATAATTTTTTTAATTTGTAGGCTAGGTAAAAGTTTTGAAACGCAAAGTTTCGTTTTCAGTATACATCCTGTTTACTGTGAGGAGACAATTTTGCATAACACGTATGCTGTGTCTCGTTTGGAGTGTTATCTCTATTGATTTAATTTTAACTAGTCTTTTGGAATTTAACCGCAATGGTTTGCTGTGTTTTTCACTGAATTTGAAATTAAAAAAAAACCACCTTGGTTTTGTAAACACTGATTCTGACAATCGTATTCGCATTGCGAATTCAAATTCGTACGCTCGGAGAAAAGCAATTTTCCCCCCCTCCTCTCCACGTAACTGAGAGTGTTTTATTTCTGTTCTCTTTTATTTGAAATTATTGCTGGCGTTGAAAATTCTGATTGTGGGTTTTATTTATTTTATTTTGTTCTTTTTCGGGAAAAATAAAAGAATGTGGTTTTACATGCAAAAATAAGAAAATTTGTGTTCTTGAGAGTGATTCAGATTAGTAGATATTTTATATTGGCAGGAAGTTTTATTTATGATAGTGCTTATTTAATTTAATTAGTGGCATTAACTAATTATTAGTTATTTAATGTTGCTTTTAAAATTTATTTTGAAAGAACACTTGAATTGATTCCTCATTAAATGGAAATTGTTAATGCTATTGTTTTGATTTTATATTTAAGTACTTCATAGATTTCTAAATAATTTAAACAAAAGTGATTCTTCTTATAAATTTGTTCAATCATGTTAAAATATATTTTGGTATTCTGGTAATCTAATATTGAAATTGTTCCATAAAAATAGTGCATTTTAACTAGAGATCGGATGTCATCTACACTTGAAAAGATTTAATACTGCATAGTGTTATTTGCTTGAATAAATGAATAGTTGGAATGATTTTATAATGGTTTACAATAAATTTATAATAGTTTAAATGATTTAATATTATTTTAACTGATATTAATTGGTTTTCTGAAAAATAATTATAGACTATTTGAGTGCTAATATTTCATGGTAGGGTAATTGTAGTGAGTTTAAGTGCATTGAACTGTGAAATAGCTCTAGGACTTTGAGGTAATTATTTTGTGTGCCTGTTATCTACTGTCATAATCTGAACTCACAAAGAACTAGACTGAAATCCCACGATGGCTTTTCTCGCACGAGGAAAGAAGATTGACCTGGTCCGGCTGGCAATTGAACTGGACTTGGATGGTATTGATAGTCTGAAAGTTATTCAACTGAAGACGAGAATACAAGAGAGTGAAGCATATAAGGACGATTTAGAGTTTGTCCAAGCAAGGTTTGAAGAGATAATCGCTGAAAGAATAAAAGAGGAAGACCTTGAAATTGAAGATAAGAAAAGGAAGGAAGACCTTGAAATTGAAGATAAGAAAAGGAGAGAAGACCTTGAAATTCAAGATAAGAAAAGGAAAGAAGACTTTGAAGCTGAAGAAAGAAAAAGAAGACTGGAACTGGAGTACGAAGAGCGGAAAAGAAAAGACGATTACGAATTCCAACTTCAGAAGCTGAAACTCCAGGATGAGGCAACACGATCCCAAGTTCCTCTTACCCAGAACGATGGTTTTCAAGCAGCCAAACCAAGATTGGACTTGCAGACGCTGATCCAGAGATTCGATCCAGTGACGAATGACATCAGCTTATACCTCGTTCTCTTCGAGCGACAAGCTCACAGAGCTGAGATTCCAAGGACTTTCTGGGCCTCTCATCTGATTGGTCTGCTGCCATATGATATTGCTCAGATCATTGCAAGAGAAGTCGAAGAAGTTGCACAAGATTATGAAAAAGTGAAACAGCTGCTTCTAAAGCGCTATAAACTCACTCCAGAGAAATTTCGTCAATTGTTCACAAAACATTCGAAATGTCAAGAAGGCACTTGGACAGATTTCGCCTACGAACTTAGGAATTACTTTCAAGGTTGGATTACAGGTCTCGAGATAACAACTTTTGAAGAATTGTCTGATCTGATGGTTACAGACCAGATTAAACGCCGTGTTCCACAAGACGTCAAAGAGCACTTCATCGATGACTGGACACAAATAAAGACTACTACAGATCTAGTACAAAAGCTAGATGACTACGAGACGGTTCGTCCAAACAACAGAAATGACTCTACGTCGAATACCAAGAAGTGGTCCAGTCCAAGATTTAATACTGGGAACTTCAGAAAAGTGGCGCAGAATCCAAAGCCAAGGCAAAATGAAAGAAATCCTAATCCAGAGAACAAGCCTGCCATATACTGCTATGGATGTTCCAGACCTGGTTTCATAAAGGCAAAGTGTCCGACATGCTCTCCAACGGCGAGAAATGAGAATTTCCCTGCAAATTCACATACAATGTACACTTGCCATTCCAAGATGTCCCCTATTGCACTGATTGATGTGTGCATATCCGGTGTACGAGCCAGAGTTTGTGCAGACACAGGTGCCAGCAGATCAGTCGCTGGTGAGATCCTCTACAACCTGCTGAAGAGAAAAGGAGTGGAGTTCCAGGAGACTTCAGTAACCATGACTTTGGCAAACGGTTACCAAACTACTGAAGAGGCTTGCACAGCCACTGTGTCCATTGAGATTGAAAACAAAGCAATCATTCTGGATATCCTTGCCCTTCCAAATGCAAAAGGAAATCGAACTCTCTTAGGAACAGACTTCCTAGAAAAGTCGGAAATTGTTCTCGACATAAGAAACAAAAGGTGGAACTTTTGTGACAGCCCTCGCCGAAAGGCTTATTTTGGGAATGACATCACATCGACGTCTCAGCAACCTGTCGAAACTCTTCCCATCAACAGCTGTAATCTCCGTGAAGAAGAAAGCGAGAGCTTGAACATCGAGCAAAGGCTCCAGGTCAATAATTTGCTTCAAGATTTCGAGGAAAGCTTCAAACCAGGGGGAGAGAGCACGACTTTCATAGAGCACCGCATTAATACGGGAACGCATGCTCCAGTCGCTTATCCACCCTACAGAGTTTCTCCTGCGAAGAAGGAAATATTGAAAAAAGAACTGGATGACCTCTTGCAAAAGAAAATAATCGAAGAATGCGAGTCGCCCTTTGCTGCTCCGGTGGTGTTGGTACCCAAACCAAATGGAAAAACAAGACTGTGTGTTGACTACCGCGGCTTGAATGCAGTGACAGTTGCAGACCACTACCCTCTACCACAGATCGATGACCTTATCCATGACGCTCGACATGTAACTTACATGTCCACTATTGATTTGAGGTCAGGTTATCACCAGGTGAGCGTGCATCCGGAGGATAAAGACAAGACGGCTTTCACAACCCAGTTCGGAACGTTTAGATTCAACCGAATGCCTTTCGGGTTGAGAAATGCACCAGCTACATTTCAGAGGCTGCCAGCCTGGACAATCCCCAAGTGCCCCTGGGCGTGTACCACACTTCTGCCCTGAAGGCCTACACCCAGGACCCCATCGAACGTCCTTGCAATCCGTTGCGAAAGCGAGGACGGCCACCAAACTTACCCAAAAGAACTGGTGCTGGCCCCTCGTCGGGACTACGTCGGAGCCAGAGGGGGAGGATGTAACCAGCGTTATTCATTTATGTTATTATCTTATATGTTTGTCCTATTATCATGTCCCCGTCACCTGTATATATTTTCATGTTCCCGTTACGTGTCTATATATTGTTCCCGTTATTACGATTGTAACGCCCTCTACATATGTTATGTCTTTCCCGCTGCGCAGGAAAGCTTCAGTCATGTAACTGCCTCTTACGGTGATGCGTATAAGGTTTCGTTCCTCCCCGAGATTATTGTAATGTTAGGCATATGTGATTAAAGATGTTTATGTTCTATCCTTGAATAGTTATTTAGTCAATACGCCTTATAGATGTGTGAAATCGCAATGAATCTGCAAAAAAATATATTTACTTTATCAAAGTCGGAAAAATCGTGGTGTCAAATTGCAGTTTTTTGATTGCCACTTTTCGTGGCGTAACCGATTTATTATAATATTTAGTCAATGCAAGTGTCTAAACAAATTAAAACTAAAGGAAATACTTTCGAAACGAGAAAATTCGTTTTAAATATGCAGAAAATTAAAAAATTTCCATCTTTAAAATCTGAAAATCGGCCGTGCTAAAACCGGTAACTTTAATTAACATATGATAATCCAATACTTGACAAATTCAATTAAAATTGAAAAAAAAAATGTAAAGCTAGAGAAATAGCAATAAATCTGCAAATCGTGTAATTTTGGAAAAGGCAAGAAAACAATTCGTGCCAAAAAGGGCGAGGAGTGCGCAATTTCCAACGTTAAAGGGTTGTCCTTCAAAAAACACTTGGGACACTGCAGGGCTCGCAACACTTTTTACATATCTTCCTAGGGAAAAAGGGACCAAACACCTTAAAAAAGGGACAAAATATCCTTTCGCTCTATACCGCGCTAACAAGTTTATCAAATAATCGATTTTGGCGATTTTTCGTCTTTACTTTGACGATTTCGAAATATGATACGTGGCAGCACCGAGTTGAATGCAATTAAAATAATCGCAATTGCCGAGTGATTTTTTAGTCACTTAGCTGATTAAAAGTTGCGGTGCAATTATTGCTTGTGTCAGGCAAATAATTTATAATCAGAGATTTGATTACATCAGTCAGAAGTCCGTGACTTTTCCCTTACCAAATTCAAAAGTTTAATAACTATTGGTTAAATAGTGTAGAGTAGGTTACGCGTTAAACATCCCTATTCCCAAATCATAGTTACATAAACACCATCTGACTGCAAAAATGTATCCCATTTAATTTCCAGTTTTATAACAGCAATTCCATTCGAAATTCTTCGAGAGCTGCATATATTGAGATGGTCTTGCATTGAGTATAACTCTTCACAAGTCGTTTTAAATAAATACGTACATATTTTTTTCCCTCATGATTGAATGCATTATAAGCTGCTTACCATTTGTGATGCTGGGAATATATATAAATACAAATTATACTTTCATCTGATATTTATCATTCTTCCCCTGAACAAGGTTTTCATTTACATTTTGTTTTTGACACAATGCATAAACGACATCCGGTGGTCCTGGAAGGACAGAAATTGTTTAAACATAGGCCTACATTCTACACCAATGTGAGTAATGACATTTGTAAAGGCAAAAACAGCCAGTCTGCTCATAGTTTAATGATATTTCGAGAGTTGCAATACACTATTAGCCGACTCGAACATGTGATTTTTGTAATGGCCATTACAAGGTGAAAAAAATTCGTCTTTGGTTAAATAGAGGAAAAGGACCAGAAATGTGTCATCATAGGCATAAAGGGAAAAAAATATGTTTGCTAAAATAAGGGATAAAGGGACTATATTTTGAAAAAAACTTTTAAGTAACAAAAAGGACTTTAAGGGAAGAAAGGGACCTGTTGCGAGACCTGTATTTTCACGTTTTTCTTCAGAGCGTGTTCCTATTAAGAATGATTTCCGAAATATTGAGGTGCCATGAACTATTAAATATAAAAAATACTCGTGTATTGGCAGATAAGGTACCTTTTAAATAGTTCCAAATGGAACCTACGGAAATTTGTTTCAATTAAAAAAATATATAATGAAGTGGTGCAATTTGGCACCACTGGGCCCCAAAGGGTTAAAGGAAAGTTAAGATAAAAAATATTTATTTTAAAGAAAAATTATAAGTATTTTGGTAAAACTTTTCTTGGGTCCAGTCCATTCCAAAATAAACTAAAACGTTGGTTAAACCGCGCTAAAAACCATAAAAAGTTAACTCAATACTTAACTTTGATATATTAACTCGTATTATTAGAGAAAACAGTCAACAGTTGAAGTGGAAAGTTATTGATCTGGAAAAACTCACACATAAAAAAAACTTTTGAGTTTTGAAAACTAAAAGTTTGTTTAGGAAAATTTAAAGTTGTGTAATGCCTAATAGATTTTTTTATTAATAAGCAAGTCAAACTCACTCTTCTCACCACATTTAAATTTTAAAGATAGAAATTCTCCAACAGTTTATTTTTTGTGTTTGGGAAATGAAATATTTGCCGTTAAGATCAGCAGGTGGAGTTGGAAATCGCAGCTTCTGTAAAAATAAACCATAGATAACGATAACTCTAAATCGGTTTCTCAGTTTTGACCAATCGCGAACATTGTTTATGAATAGTACAGCTGCATTTATCGACTTCTATTTTATTGTGTTAGCACACTGATGCAGCAAGAAAAAAAATAGTTTTCCATTTTCAACTTGAGTCTATTGACATATTAATCACTCGGCAGCCGCAGTAACATTTGTTGTTTTCACAAACGATACGACACTAAGTAACGAAAAAGTTCGCCCGATTTTGACTTCCTGAAAAAGTGTTGGAGTTTGACCTTCAACCCATGGTGTTTTATTTGAACGGACGCACATTCAGTCGGTTTTTTTTCTTCTATATTTCTCGAATCTATCCGATCATAATTATTATTTTTATTACATTGTAAACGTTGTGTAATAGAAGTAAATTTCTCCGCATAAAAAACAGGAATATTAATATTTTTGACAAATTGAAATATAAATTTTAAAATTAAAAAAAAAAAAAACATTTAGAAACCGGGTAGGCGATTCATTAAGACAAAGGTAGACTTTAATTCCTTTTGCTACTGATACTTCGGTATGAAACTTAACGAATACTTAATACATCTTACTTATAAGCAATTGAGAGTCTCATTCAACTTTAATTAGTGCTATTTGAACATTTAAACAAATCAAGTTTTGAAGAAAAATCGAACTATAGGTAGTGATACCATTTATTTCTTTAGTGAAACGCGGAACGCCAAAGCGGGAAAAAAGGTGGGGGGGGGGGACAGAATATAGTGTAAAATTCTAATAACGACCAATCAAAGGCCAATCATACATTGATTGTATCCTTTTCCAGAAGGATGCTTTGAGTAGCCCAAATACACAAAAACATTTATTTCCAAAAAATCGCAAAATAATATAATGGTATTAATAGGTACTTTATAACTTTGGCTTCAAATGTAAAACATAAACAGGAGAAAAAACGTTATTTTCTGATCAAAACTCTAAGTATATGTCCGCAGAAGCAAAAGTAGCTATATCACTGCGAACACGAATGTCACCGATTTCTGATTGGCTGGAATGTGGTTATAGTAGCCTTTTCTCTGTGGGGCGCATACAGTTGCAAAACCAGTTAAAAGTCTACCCATTTTCAAAACAAGTTGTGTGGAAAATTAAAATTAGTTAGTAGTTTATACCTTATTCATACACATTTTAGTAAAAATTATTATATTTTTCTTTATTTTTGAAATATAGATAATTATTGTTTTTAACGAAAATTAACAGTTTCTCGCGATTAATTAAAAAAAATATATTTTAAAGCTGCTTTTGCATCCGAGTTACTCATATGGTGTCTATTTAGGAGTTTTAGAGAATTTGTATAGAAAATATTAAAGATAGAAGCGTCACTTAATCTGTTCTGATATTAAACGTAATTTTCAAATCTTATTTTTATAAAACTTTGTCATTTAAATATATTTTTTTCATTAAAGTTTTGAACAGAAATTTTTTTCCAAAGTAAAAAATTCTATTAAAAAATAAAATATTGTCTACATTACATTGTTTTCATAAAAAAATACAATTAGAAATTTTATTCTTTAAATTTACGTACAATAATAATAACTTTGTAGCAATGTTATTTCAATTGTGGAAATTCATAGACTACTTTGTTGATTTTAACAAAGCAGGTAATTGCACACATTGTTGCAATTCAAACAATACTTCTTATATTAACAATACATCAATTGTTAACTTATTTGTAGTATCTTGACTTTCGAGGTGAAAGTGTGTTTTTGAGTTTTGTTATATTAGTAAGCGAGTTCAAAACTATTTCGTTTGAGAATTTTTGCGTAATAAAAAAAGTGTTACGCTAAAGAAACTCTTGATTTAAAAAAAAAGTAAAAGTTTGAAATCTTGAGTGAAGATGGTGTGTGAAAGAGCTTTGAAATGGCTTCGCAAGCACATGTAAGTATATTAGATACGAGTGAATTTACCACAAAACAAAGTAATGACTATTTCCTGACTATTGTTATTTCATAAAATGGGTAAAGTAAAAAATATTGAACAAACCAACAATACGTCAAAATTAATGTCGCAAATAAGATTTCAGTTCAAATTGGCAATACTTGCGTCATATGTTTTCCGCGCACATGTAAATTCAAATCGAAATCGTATTTCAGTTAGTTCACCATTTGCGATTAGTTATTATATTAATTTTACAATTCGCTATTTTGTAGTTGCTTAATACTTGGTATTTTTCGTAATAGTTTTGTTATAAATCATCGCCAAAATGACGTGCTGTAAGGTTTTTATTCCTTTTTCTTCATTTATTAAAAATTACACCCACTTGTTGAAATGACACCGGTATCTCGGTGTTCGAAATGGAAATAGGCCTTCCATGCCAAAATGTGTCGATGGACATTGATTTGGCGGAGTGTTACTTATTCTTTACTTTTAAACATTTACTGTCACCGTATATGCAGTACATGAACAGACAAAAATTCTTAGAACTTGGATTAACACTAGAACGACGAAGTGGGTCAATTTGACCCAAATCTAATTTCGTTTCTGTTTTTCTCAAAAACTTACCAGCCGAATTAATTGAAATTCCTTGACTTTTCCTAAAGTCATGCATATAATAGCCTGAAAAAATATTATTCGTCTGGCAGTTATTATAGTTGGTGTTTTTAACACTTATACCTAGAACGACTGAATGGGTCATTTTGACCCAAACACCCTTTTTCTATACAGAAAGCAGATAACGATTTATAGAACTAAAACACACTGTACCCATGTCGTGCGCATTCGGCTTGACTCATCCAGGGGGTGAGTGACCTTGACCTACATATATAATGTCACTGGTCGAACAATATTGGATTTTCATTCGTTCAAACTCTTTTTATATGAGAAAAAGCGCAGATGGAATTTTTTTCACCTGATGGAGACAGGACTGCATCTGAATAAGTACAGATGATGAGTAAAGCTTGAGTAAAATGTCTCGAAAACTTACTGTTAGCGAAGCATTAGAATACTTTCAACAGTTGTCGGAAAATGAATCCGAAAACTGTAGAAATAAAGAGTTTGCTTCTAGGGATGAAGAATTTGTGCCTTCAAATACTAAAAGTTTATCTTCAGATAATGATGGCAATTTATATGATTCTTGGGAATTACCTATTGTATGTAGTAGAAATTAACGTTTCTAGTAAAACTGAAACGTTTCTAGTGCAAACAACCAAGAAATCAAGGTTTCATACATAACAGTTGATAAGCAACTGTTTCCTACAAAATCCCGATGTCGATTTACACAGTACATGGCTAACAAACCAGATAAATTTGGAATTAAGTTCTGGCTTGCAGCTGATGTTGATACTAAATACATAATAAATGGCTTTCCATATTTAGGTAAAGATGAGCGTCTTGCAAATCTAGAACTCGCCAAACACGTCGTTTTACGTTTAGTGAAACCTTTTGAAAACTAAGGAAGAAACGTCACCACTGATAAACCTTTTCACAACACTGAAACTATTGGAAATTTTAAAAGCAAAGAACACCAGTTTGATAGCTATTGTAAGGTGGAATCGAAAGTTTTTGCCTGACATAGTGACAACAAATGAAGATATAATTGTCGAAAATTTGTTACTGAAACATAATGATAGTACAACTACTATGGCAGTTTACCAAGGGAAAAATAATAAGAATGTCATGTTACTCAGTTCATTTCACCCCACAGTTTATGTTGACGATAACGGGCCAAAAAAAATTCCATAGACAATGTGGTTTTACAATTATATAAAATTCAGTGTAGATGTTGCTGTCAAATGCACGAAAATACTTGGTGAAGGCAGCATCAATGTTCTAGACCTTGCTTGAATAAATTCCTGGATTTTGTATAAAAGAGTTATCGGTAAAAAGCTTTCGAGGCAAAAATTTATCCAACAACTTATTGAAGAGCTTCGCTATCCTTATATTGAGTCTACTCGTAAAAAGAATAATTCAGATTTACAGAAACAAGTTCGAAGTCAAGTTTCTAAGTGTGTAAACAAAACAGTTGATATTTGTTTCAATGTGTAACAAGTGCACAAATTACGTAAAAAAAAGTTGCCGCAATTTTGTGTAGTAGAAGTTTGTGTTTAGAAGTGACCCAGGATTGTTTTTTACAACAATTAGTTTTTGAGGAAACTAGGGGTGCTGCTATTTTGGACTTGATCTTCAGTAACTATGAGGACAGAGTATGTAATTTACGAGTGGGAGAACACCTAGGTGATAGTGACCACAATACTATAAGATTTGATATTAAGTTTCAGACAGATGTGGTTAATAGCAATAGGTTAATACCAAATTTCAAAGATGCGGATTTCAATAAATTAAGAGTCGAGATAAGTAAGACTTTTATAAATGGGTTAGAACAGTCAAATATAGAGGATCAATGGGTAGAGTTTAAAGATAAATTGCATAGGGCTGTAAAGAAACATATTTCATTTAGGCAAAAAAGTATAGCTAAAAAATTATTTCCTATGTGGTTTTCTAAGGACTGTAAGAGAGCTCTTAAGAACAAACAGAAAGCTTATAAGAATTTTAAGCGGACAGGTATGGTATCTGATCAGGTTATTTACGAAAAGATTAGACGGGATTTCAAATATATCAGTAGAGAACGGAAAAGGTCATTGGAGGAAAAGCTAGCTAGGGATATTAATAAAAATCCAAAGGAATTTTTTGCGTATGCCAATGGGAATAATAAGGTAAACACCTATCTGGGTCCATTAAAAGATAATCAGGGTAATCTTGTTCAAGATGATGAAGAAATGGCAAATATTTTAAATGAGTTTTTTATGGATGTTTTCAACAGAGATTTCAACGGAAGTCACTTAACCATGGGAGATAACTTATGCCAGGAAATACAGGAATGCAAATTTTCTAGGGAGGATATTGTTCATTGTTTGAAGAGTATTAAACCTTTTAAGGCCCCTGGGCCAGATGATATTTATCCAAAAGTTCTGGTTGAATGTGCAGAGGAGTTGGGGGATGTTTTGATGATAATATTTAATTCTTCATATTGTTATGGTAGAATACCGTTAGACTGGAAGTTAGCAAATATTACTCCACTTTTTAAAAAGGGCTTAAAATGTGAACCGGGGAATTATCGACCAGTTAGCTTGACTTCCGTCATTTGCAAGATATTTGAAACTTTATTAAAAAATCATGTAATGAACTTTCTAGAGACAGGGGGATTGCTTTTAAGTATACAGTATGGGTTTAGAAAGAATAAATCTTGTGTTACTAATCTATTACAATTTTATGATGGAGTTACTAAAGATTTGGATGGTGGAAACAGTGTGGATAGAGTTTATATCGATTTTCAGAAAGCTTTTGACAAGGTTCCGCATGAAGCTCTGCTGTATAAGTTAGATAGGATTGGGATTCGGGGCAATATTCTTGAATGGATAAGAAACTGGCTAACAGGTAGAAAGCAAAGAGTACAAATTAAGGGAAAATACTCTCGATGGGTAGAAGTCAAAAGCGGAGTTCCACAGGGTTCTGTATTGGGGCCATTGTTGTTCATTATTTTTATTGATGATATTAGTAAGAACGTTACAAGTAGAGTTAGCATCTTTGCAGATGACTTAAAAATCATGGGCACCGTAAATAGCATAGAACAGGTAGAGCAATTGCAGGTCGATTTAACTAAAATTTCCGAATGGGCTGTTTGTTGGGGTATGTCATTTAATATTAAAAAATGTCAGGTCTTGCACATGGGACTTAAAAATAAAAAGGCTTCTTATTATCTGCAAAGTTCTGAGATTAGTGCCAGTGACATTGTTAGTGATCTTGGCGTTTCAGTAAGTAGGGATTTTAAATGGGGACACCATTGTGGGACAGCCAGTAAGAAGGCGAATAGAATGCTGGGATTTATTAAAAGAAATGTATCATCTAAATCGAAGGACGTAATTTTACCACTATATAGGAGTTTGACTAGGCCCCATCTAGAGTATGCAGTACAATTCTGGTCACCTTATCTCAAAAAGGATATTGATTTATTAGAACGGGTTCAACATAGAGCTACAAAATTGATTCAGGGTCTTCAGGAATGAATTATGAAGAAAGGCTTAGAACTTTAAATATGTATACACTCGAGGAGAGAAGGATTAGAGGGGATCTTATTCAGTTATTCAAATTTATCAAATTGGGAGATGTGGCGGGATTAGAATTTAATATTGCCAATGTGACTAGAGGTCATGGATTTAAATTATACAAGTCACAGCTTAATCGGGATGTTAGAAAGCATTATTTTTTTAATAGGGTTATTGACAAATGGAATGGTTTGCCTGAGTATGTTGTTAATTCTTCAGGGGTGAGTGGTTTTAAAAAACAATTGGATCGGCATTGGGGAATCGTGAGGATGATGGATTGACAGGACCAACCTTGCTGGGCCTAGAGCCTGTAGTTGGTCGACATTATTTTTATTTGTATTTGTATTTATATGTAAGAACACTTTCCTGATAATAACTTTTAAATAATGAATAAAAAATTTACACATCAATGACAAAATGTCTCAAAAAAGTTCAAATTGAATATAGTGTAAACAGTTTTTAAACATAATTGTTTGTTTATTTTTAAGGTTTATAATTTAAATATTCTATTTTGTACTCTTAATATTACTGTCAATGATATAATTGTCATTACTGAAAAAAAAAAGTTATATTTTTAAAACTTAAACATGGATTTTCGTACTCTGGGTCAATTTGACCCATCCCGTCGTTCTAGGTATACCGAAACTGCCGTCGTTCTAGTGTTAAACATCTGTTTTGTTACCTTGTATATTAACACTAGATCCCTCTTAAGCATCGATTGAGGCCCCTTCACAACCTTCCAAGTGACTTGAGGAATTTCACTTTCTTCGAATTATGCAAATCAAGCACAATAAAACAAAAATTCCTCATAACATTCTCAACTCCCTATGACATAGCAAGTTCCGAAAATAATTAGGCCAAAATGTTGAAATTTAGGGGTTTTTTCTTTATAAAAATAATAAAATAAAGAACAAATCAGAAGAAGAATAAAATAAAGCAATCTGAGACTTGCACCTTGCATGTCTTCAATTATCCTGCAAGATGCGTACCTGAGGCTCGCATTTGTAAAATTTCATTAAGTTTTAAATAATTTTAACAATTTTGGAAATATCGTATAAACAAACACATTACAAAATAGTTCCCTGATCTAGACGTGCATTTGCAGCTTAGTTGATAGTAACTTTCCGTAATTCGGAACAAGAGGTTGTGGCGCCAATTAATTTCTTTTTTTTAATAAATGCATCAATGAGGGGCCAAACAGCTAGTAGATAAATATAAATTGTTTTTTTCAGATTTTGCTGCTGCCAAGTAGAAGACACAGATAGCACAGAGGGCACCGACCCTGATCTGGTCGTCTTTTTTGATTTTGGAAAGGAATCCTCTTTTGATGTAGTCACCAAGTGGCTAGCAGACAATCCTGCCTACTTAGACTACACAGAGCCCCACTACTACGTGGATGAACTGGCGATGCCTGCAGAACTCGAAGCGCTTTTGGATCACGGCGATTCATTCGATTTGCCATATGCAATGGTGGTGGCAATGGATTTGGATGGCTGCATGGAGACACCTCGCAAACTCGAGGCTCCTGGGGATGACAGCCAATCATCCGGCGAGAGCAACGACGGCTCATCGGTCGACAGCAGCGTGTACTTCGACTGTCACTCTGAACTGTCATCGGAGGACAGTTTCGTCACCTGCGTGGAGGGCTAGAACATCACTGCCTTCCCAATTCCTCCCTTGCCATCGGGAGATGAGAGTCGAGCCATCACAGGCTCCTCGGGAGGGTCTGCTCGTCTGCTGGAGAACAGTTTAGATCTGGAGTGAATCTTCGGGGGCAGTGAAAGTGGACGAGCAGCCCTCTTTGGGGTACGAAAGTAGCCCACCTCCTCGCGGTGTACCCCGGACAACGTTGTACTTGAACAACGGCTGAGAGGCTACTTACTAAACAGATAACTGTTCTTTTTGTTCGAATAATAATTTGTATGTTCAATATCAATTCTTTTTCCCCTCGTGCATGTAATGAACTGTCCTACAAGACAAGAAAACCCTCTATGTGCATTTTTGTCATCCATAACTGCATGTAAACCCCTCAGTACACTTACGGTCTTTCATCCTGCGTGATGTGGTAATTTCTGCCCCGTCTCTATTTTATAAATGTAATTGTACTGATGTGCATCAATAAATGTTTGTTTTCCTGTTAACCTGTGTCTGAACCTGTGTCTGTCTCGTGCAGTGATCCACGCCTATTTGTCCCAAGACCCTCTTTTGCAGTCAAGAAGTGACTGGCGGTTATCGAAAGACGACCTGTTCATTTGTTGCAAGTTCTTCAAATTCAACAAGAACTACATATTCTTCATAATTAAAAACGCTTTTCTCTGATTAGATTGTTTTTTTAAGCCCATTTAAAAGTATAACAACATCACGTGGGTATCAACTTATTTTTATGAACATTTTGCACTCGCATACTACTTAAATCACCAAAATAACGAGGCGTAATTTTCTTTTTCTGTTGTAATTTGTTCATAAAAAGAAAAAAAAGAAACGCATATTCTTCAGTTGGAAAATGCATTCTCTCCCAAACTTTAATTTAAATTGATTTTGTCATCTGAAACTACCCAATATCTTGGTGATCAAAAACTTTTTTCAGATTATAATTCCTCATAACCTCTTATATTTTTATACATTTTTCAAATGTCAGAAAAACCACTAAATATAAGTTTGGAGTTGGTTGCTTTTTTATGGATTGGTTCGTTCGATTAATTTCTAAAGAAACAAACCAACCCTAAGTCTTGAAGGAGAAAGCAAGCGTTACAGAAGTTTTTGGTTTGGTTTTGGTTAATTAACGTCGCACTAGAGTTATACAGTGGACTATTTGCAACTGTTCGGGTCCTATCTCGAAGGAAAGACTCGGGAACGATGCCTCGTAACTTTTAACCTAAGTCAGATGACAAAGACAACACCTGAGCTAGCACCCACGCCTTCGATAGGCGTGAGGAATTTGAACCCCGATCAGATATATCGAGCACCAGTCCAGTATACGCGCCAGAAAAATGTGTTATATGTTCCGGATGACTTTCTAGAATTTGGTGAAGCTGGTAACCCTCCGATCACAAGATCACTAGTTTTTTACTTTTCTTTGTCAAGTCAATATCACGTGCTCGAACTTGCCATCGTCATTCTGGGCGCCTTTATCCACTGGCCTTCCGGACACCAGCGTTACAGAAGAAAAACGCAAGGACATTTCTCCTAAATTTACGGTTTTACACAAAAGTCCACACAATCCAGGCACATGACTTATAAATCACCATCAATGTAACGGTGCCTCCTTCTTCAATTCTGACCAGCAGTGGGCCAGTTAAGCCAAGTCCCATATAATAACAACGCAACTCTTCGAAACGGTAAAAAGGGTGTCGATAACAAGATGTCCATCTTTTATCAATATCAATACTTATATATAAGAATGGAGTGTCTGTCAGTGGAATCGAACAAAACCCCTCATTTTGAGTTTTCTCCACGAATTAGGATACACTGATTCCAAAAATCACATTTAAAATTTTTTTGTCTGTCTGTCTGTCTGTTTGTCCGGATTTAACTCAAAAACTACTACACGGATTTTTATAAATATTGCACCATGTGAACAAACTTTTCTTAGTTTAAAATATGCACTTTGTTTCATGTGGATATCTGCAACCATTCAAAAGGTATAGAACTTTTTCCATTTTCTCTAACATTACGCCTATGGGAAATTTACATCTCGATCTTCCCCTCATAACATTATTGTTAAAAATCACCTTAGCGACCAAATATATTTTTCCACAATACTGGGATAAACGATTTATTTTGATTGGCTGATGAGTAAATGTCGCCAAACGAATTAAAAATGTCGCCAAATATTGCCAAATGAATTTAAAATGTCGCCAAACGTTTCCAATTGAATTTTAAAATGTCGCCAAATATTGCCAAATGAATTAAAAATGTCGCCAAATGTTGAAAAATAATTTTTTTTAATGTCGCCAAATGAATAATAAATGTCGCAAAATTAATTTAAAATGTCGCCAAACGGATTAAAAATGTCGCCAAATATTGCCAAATGAACTAAAAATTTCGCCAAATGAATTAAAAATTTCTCCAAATCAAGAAATGTTGCCAAATGAGCTAAAATAGAGGTCCTATATTTAAAAATATCATCACAATGGCGAAATTAGTGCCCAAATAACAAAATTAACGTCGTTAACAAAAACCTCGCCAACCGAAGGAGGTAGATAAACCAGCTCTTTTGACTGACGCCATGTGTATTCATGTTCTGAACAACTTAACTTTTATGACAATAGTGATTTTTGTTACGGAGTGGAATATTTCTATGGTGTTGAAATGGGCCACCCTAAAAGTTTAATTTAAGGTTTTCTATATTTATACCTCCATGTAGCATATTTTTAAATTTTTACCTCAAACACATATTATTGGAATTCAAAAATTAATATTTGATAATTAATTTTTATAAGAAATATTGTCCGTAAATACTGACCCTTATGAAATTATGTTGAAGAAAAAAATAACTTCACCAAATACGATACATTATTTCGATTTGGAACAATGCAATATTTGTTTGATATATTATTGCGTCGCTAATATTAAAACTAATAAATGTGAAATTTTTCTACAAAGGTTTATTGTAAAGGTTAATTTTTATACAAAAAATTTGCAATTTAAAAAAATTTTAGGAATTTTTATTTAAAAAAAATAAACATTTTACAAAAACATCGGTTTAAACAGTAGTCGCAATAGCACGTAAAGTCGTGAAAAATAGATTTAGGTATCTCAAATACTCAAAGTAATTCTGGGTAACATTCAAAGTAAATCTGGATTTTGATAAAGTTTATTTTTCACAGTGCGCAGAAAGTGATATGTGATGGCTACGCTGACGTGACAAAATCGCGCAGCCTTTACTGTGCAAAGTGACCACGAGCAACGCCGGGCCATATTGCTAGTAATCTATATAAAATGGATTCATTGCTTTTTGATTAAATTAATGGTCCGTCTCACGTAAAACACTTGCATCCCGTTCCTGTACTTTTCAAAGAGGTATTCGTGAGCGCGAACTTTTTACTTTCAGGGTGGATACTTGCAAAAAAAATAAATAGTTATGAGTTAAGCTGAATGTTAATCACTGTATGCTAAGCATACATTGAGTGGTGTATGACTTTGTCAAAGGGTGTTTGTGAGGAATTCAATCAGAAGAAAGTTTTAGATCACCGCCCACAACAAAAATAATTCATATTAAAGTTTGTGAGACATCTACTTTTTAAACTCAAGAATATGTTGCTTTCTTTCATTTTGAATAACAGATGAAAAATAACATATTGTTGATTTGGTGTATTACGGGCGACACTCGAATGCAAAGGGTTAGTAACAGGTCGTTATTTTGGTGATTGAGGGTCGCCACTCAATTCAAAATGGTTAACGGTTATAAAAAAGTTTCTTAATATAAAACAATTGAACATTTTAATATTATGTAATCTATGAAGAGTATTCTAATTGGCCGATGAATAAATATCGTCAAAACATCGCCAACAGAACAAAGATGTCGCAAAATTAATAAAAAATTCGTCAAATGTATAAAAATATCGCCAAATTAACTAAAATGTGGTTATATAAGCAAGTATAACATAAAAATAGCAAAATTAGTGTCAAAAAATGATGAAAATAAATTAATGTCAAAATGGTGTAAATATTACGGGGTAACGGAATATTTTGTACTACAAATTAAATTTTGCACGGAGATACATTTTAAGACAAAATTGCTCACGGAAAAAACATTTTCAAAGAATCTAACTCTAAATGTTAAAAGTGAAAATCTTCGCCACTTATCCACTGACTCATCAAAAATTCTTCAACTCTCGCGTTCCCAAGAAGATGAAATTCGACATAGATGTTCCCTATACCATACATAAGAAAAATAAGCTATTTTTATTTTGGACGAATGCTTTTCAAGGGTGGAAAAACCTTTATTCGTCGTTAGATTTGGGTATTTCAGATTCTTCTAGAATCGGAAAATTTTGCATACTGATACGTATTACCATTCAAACAAGGGGAAAAAACTAAAAACCAAGAAATTTGCAGTTGGAATGTTTAGAAATTAATTGCAATTTTTTTTACGGAACTATATTTCTGGGACAATATGAAACAAATATGAAAATCTAAATTTTAAATATTAGCTGCGAATTCTTTTTTAATGGAATGTTAGTGTTCGATATTTCCAAATACCGCAGAATCGTAAAATTTTGCGTACTGATGGGGTTTACTATATCAACAAGGGAAAAAATCTGAAAATCTGGAATTTTGTAAGTGGTTTTGCAAGTTGCGATTTTTTTACGAAACGTTGTGTTTATGAGCATTCCTAATTGTCTAAGAATAGTGAAATTCCGCATATTAATAAAGTTTACTATACAAAACAAAGGAAACAGTCTGAAAGTCAGAAATTTCGCACATGGAACATTTAAAATTTGATTGATATTTTTTTTACGGAACTTTATTTTTAACAATACTATTTGCCCTAGACTCGTGGAATTTCGCATATACATAGGTTTATCGTACAAAGGAAAAAGTATCAAAATCTTGAATTTGGCAAGAGAACGTTTTAAAATGACTTTCGTTTTTCTTCTTATAATCTCGCCAATTTGTGAAATCTAACGGGAAAAAGGGACCTGTTGCGAAGCAGTTTTTTTTAAATTAGTATATTAAATATTTATAAATTAAAAAGTTTTTTTTTTCAAAGCCATAAAACTGACATTGCTTGTTCTTATTCCAAGCCACAGAATTATTGATAGCACTCCATCAAACCTTACTAATTATTTACATTAAAATGACACTTTACTAATGACCATAGAATTGCATTAAAATATGTCTTATTAACCGTGGAAGACTCGCGCTGAGTCTGGCAGTCTCGATCCAATGGAAAAATAGCATTGAGTCTGCCAACGCGATCACACCAAGGCTAAGGTACCATTCAAGACATTTATATATTACTACTTATTAACTTGTAAAATACCTTTCACTAAGGACTGCAACGTGTTTTGAATTTACGGGTGGGTACTAAAAAAAATGTCACCAAAACATATTCAGGGTGGCAACAAAATCCTGGAAAAAAGTTCCCTGATATTTCCTTGATTTCCATGATAGTGTCACAAAAATATCCCTGATTTTACAATTACACTGAGAAATGTTATAATACATGCTTTGTATAGAAACAAAGTATCCATGCTTCAATATATTGCATTATAAATGCAATGGAAGCAGATAATACTATAAATATTTCACTGCTTTTTTTGCATTATCTCTTCTGTATAGCCCAAATGGTATTCGTTTCTTCATTTAATATTGGCGATTTTAAGCAAGTTTTTCCAAATTATTTCTTTTATAGATAATTTTAATGTTTTTATATGTTTACTATTTCCTATTCCCCTCTTCAATAAATTGCATATTTATTAGCCACACACCATCGAAAGTCCAACGTGCTTTGCTTTCGTTTCTCCCTTCAACAGTGGGTGACAATTTTATTGTTGATAGAAATCAACAATAAAATTGCACTCACATTCCTTTATTTTTATTATTATTGTTTTTCAGAACAGAAGGAAATATGTATCAACAACTACAGAATAAACGATAAAAATTGCCGTTTTAATGACCCAAATTTTAAAATTTCCCTGATTTTTTGTGAAATTTTGAAATATTCCCTGATATTTCCAGAATAAAAATTTCCCTGATAAATCCCCGATTTCCCGGTTTTCCAGGTTATGTTGCCACTCTGATATTCTACGTAAGGCACACTGAGAACCGTATATAAATTCTGAAAGTAAGAAAACTACAAACGCATACTCACTTTGAGACATTCCCATGTTGGCGAGAGCCCACGACAGTCAGTTTTCTGTTTAGCTCTCCCAATATAAAGAATTTAAAATGACGAAACCTTGTTTTCCCGATATTTCAAAATGGTTAGATGAAGCCACTGAGATGGAAAAAATGCACGATGACTACACTGTTTTGTTGGATTATAAATTCCAATATACGTGTTATACTCGAACTGCTCTAAATGAAGGACCTGACTCGGTCGATGCAAAATACTTTGAGGATGGCGCCATGAAGGCTTTCGTAAAAGCATGCAAGCTGGGACGCTACCCGCAGTATTTTTCCATGGATCGGCTCAATGGCGCTCCGGCGGAGGCCATTAAAGCCAAAAAGAAAAAGAAGCGTAAGTTGGATGAGCCGACCGGTGGTCAGTCACCACTTATTGCTACCGAACATCTGCCAAGCCCTGAAGAGGTTGCTGACGAAATGGGTCTGAACGTGCCAAAAGAAATGCCCGTTACTGAGGAGGAAAATGATGAAATGGTCATCGATTCCACCCCTGAACCCATTATCGCCGAGCCTGTTTACACCCAGCCGGGTGCCATATATCTCAAAATCACCGAGATTTACCCTCTCATTTTGTCGGAATTGAAAATTATCATGACAGATAAACTTCAGTCCAGGCAAGCTGGAGAATTTATAAAAATTCAACCGACAAATGAGGGGGACTATTTACTGGCTACTGATCACCTCAAGGCGAGAAAAAGTGACTTTTTTCTTGCCGCCCCACCGAGCAGTGCCCCGTTCCGGGTGGCAATTAAAGGACTGCCAGCCCAGACGACCTGCCCTGCCATCCTAGCTGAGCTCACTTCAATGGGATACGATGTCTCTAAAGTAGCCCAGCTGACCAGACGATCGACAAAAGCCCCCACCAAAGTTTTCATGGCGGTCATGCCGAAAATCCCAGGGATAAACAAAATCCTAAAAACCAAAGAACTTTTGGGACTTAATGTTTTTGTGGAGCCATACCGATCGAGAAGTGTGCCGCAATGTTTTAATTGCAACTTCTTCTTTCATACTGCCCATACCTGCCACCTCGCACCCAGATGTCTGAAGTGCGGGGAGCCACACCAAACGAGGGAATGTGCCCTCGGAAAGTTGGATAATCCGAAATGCATTAACTGCAAAGCTACAGGCCATGTAGCTTCCAGCAAAAAATGCCCTGACTTCCCGAAACCGAGGAGACTTCCAGTCCAAACCCGGATCAACAAGCCATCGATCCCGGCTCGGCGGAAGGATACACAAAAGCCCACCCCACCACCTGTCCCGGCGACATCAACGAGCGAGGTCGCTCTAGTCACCGAGTTATGCAAAGAACTTGCAGTGATCTTCACTAGCACTGACGCTATCAAAGGATTGATAAATCAGTTGCGAGAAAAGAACACTCCAGCAGAGAAGCTCCAGACGTTGTTCTGTTACTTCCTTGAAAAACTGAATGAGATCGACCCAGCCGGCGTTCGCGGCCCAGTCCCAGAATCGGTGGCCCCGCCCACCGACCAATAGAAAGTGAGGATCTATGCACGGGATGGTAGCAGCCACCCAGACATGTACGACAACTTTTGTAAACTCAACTGCACTGTCATTATTGTGCAGTCTGTGTATCTTTTCGTTATGCGCTTATTGCGTGTCACTTAACTGATCCAACTCAACGCCATGTTTGAACATTTACTGTCATATAGGAGGTAAAAGGGGCTTCGCCCCTACGGTACTCCGTACGCTACGCTCAACTATATACTCACTTTGAGGTGGCGTGGTCCGACTTGAGTCTCCAATGAGAAGTAGAGAGAGATGGCCGCAACAAAAGCTCCACGTGATCTGGCAAACTGAAGTCTGGCTGAAAAGACTCGGAAGATGGGAAAATTAGGAACAAATCAACAAGTTGGATGAATGTACCAGTAACCGAACACTTGGGAAACATATGTAAAACTAAGAGCATATGCTATTAAAAGTCCCTTCAATCAATATTATTCAAAAGCTTTTAAAATTTAGGTACAAGTTCAGTAGCCAGAAGAATTTTTATGTTTGGCTCAAGTCAAAAATGGGTCTTAACACACATCAGGCCTTAATACAGACAGGCCGTATTTAAATCGGGCCTTTCTTGGTCAAGAGGTTCTGTGAGTCAAATACAACTTTTTCACAGACTACGGTACTCGATCTGTGAATTGTATGCACTTCATTATACTATGCAATTCTAATATAAATTTAACTCAAGCACGCACATAAATAAATGTGATGCGATTTCAAAGCTGCGAATGAAACAGGCTGAAAATGGTGCTATTAGAAAAAATAATGTTGATTGCAGAAGTGCCAAACAAAGAAGAAATGTATTGATGTGGGAGCATAAAAGTGCGTTTCTTTTATGGATAAGAAACATTGCATTTCTTATTTACATTTGTTTTGTTCGAATAGGAACACATCTCAAACATTTGTATGTTTATTTTTTTATTTAAAATAAGATATTCAAAAGAAAGGTCTTCAAAACCAAAGTAATCAAAATGGTCATGGTGATTGAACAAAAAGATTCAAGGACCCATTGAACTTTCCGGCTATTGTCACATACTTTTTGCAAGCTCACGAAGTTATTAAGTGAAATAATTTTTTTTCGAACAGCCGAGACATATGGCGTCAATGAAAATAGTTTTTTCTGAAAAAGGATGTCTCTTACGCAGGGATATTGTGGGCCGGTGCGGCGTACCAGTGCATTTTTTTGTGAGCGGTTTCGGCGTACCAGTATTTCGCCAGCATTCATAATTTTTATTTTATAAATCAACTTCTATCCAGAAAAAACTCAATTTCTAGTATAGTTTGATACTGACAAATATTTCTATTTTTAACTGCAATTATCAGTGGTCGATTTGATGGCAACTCGCCTAGCAGTATTTTCCTCAGAAACTCCCAAACGTAGCAGGAAAATCCAGGGCGTTGTCTGGAACTTGCAATTGGAGCTGCAGTCAACTAGGACCGTGGAGCAGCAAAATAGATTGCTAAAGGGAAGTCCACTACACATCAACTTGTGAGAATCTTAGAATTTAGGGAAGGCAGTCCATAATAAACAAGCTTCAGCTCTACTGATGCTGGATGTATACGAGCTGGTATACGAGTTTGGCACCTAGAACTCATTAAAAACTTGTTGTCTATGAGTTTCGTTCAAGATTCATTATAACACTGCACTCCTACCTGATCAACATTAAGTTTAACATCAAGAGTGGATAAGGAGGTTTCCACAAAGAGAGTTGCTGCCGGAGTACCTCCAGGTTTCGTTTTCGGACCTATCCTCTATCTATTTTACACATGATTTCCCCACTTTCCGACAGGACCACAATTACCTTACAGCTTTCTAAGCTCATGCAGCCAAACCATGTTATCGCTAAGCTACAAGAAAAGACAGAGGAAATTGAAATAGGGTGCGAGAACTGAAAAGTTGTTATTAATGCAACCAAATCCAAAATCCTGCTGGTCATGAAACACAGAATACACAAAAAAATAAATGTTTAAAGAAATCATTCCACGAGTTAACAAAGCAAATTACCTGGGTCTAACCACGAACAACAGACTCAGATGCGACGATCACATCAAGCATGTCACAAACAGAACAAAAGGTGCCATTGGCCAGACTTCGACCCATTATGCGAGGGAAGTCCAAACTACCATTAAACAAGAAGAGGTTGCTTTATATATCCTCAATTAGGCCAATTCTACCTTACGCTTTCCTAGCATTAACTACTCTCAATAAATCCGATTGAGCCAAATTACAATCATGCCAAAGCATTATCCCGAGAGAAATATGGCTGACAGCCCCAATAACTCCGAAGCACTCTTATCCATATAGACAATACAATTGACATCCTCCAAAAATTCATCAATATCGAACGTTACCAATCGCTAAACAATAATATCTCAGAAATTAAGGGCATAATACAATAAGAAATCCTAAAGGAAGATTCAAATATAAAGCCCTTTGCAGCCTTCTTTTCTGGTGCGGGTGTGGCATTGACATAACGCATGTTACAAAAATTCACATTTAACCAATAGGTTCAAATTATACCTAAATTGAGTACCTCTACGCATCTTTACCTGTATTTTGAAATATGTCCAATTGTCAATTCCATTTCTGGGAATTTTCCATCCACTAAACGTCTGACTTCCCCCTTTTCAAAGTACCACGTTATGTCTTACGAGTAGAGCCCCAGTTGCTCAGTTGGTAAGGCGTTCCGCTACTAATCAGAGGATTGGTGGTTCGAATCCGGGCAATGGACTTGACATGGAAAAGTAAAAATGTAGTAAACTTGCGATCGGAGGGTTGCCAGCTTCGCTACAAAAATACTAGAAAGTCGTCCAGAATATCCAACAAATTATACTGGCGTGTATACGGGACTGGTGCACGATAAATCTGATCGGGGTCCAAAGTACCGACGTCTATTGAAGGCGTTGGGTGCCAGTTCAGGTGTTTCCTCGTCATCTGACCATGGTTCTAAAATAACGAGGTGCATGTATGAATGTGTGTGTGAATGTGTATGTGTTCCCGGGTCTTTCCTTCGAGATTGACCCCGAACCGTCGCCAATAGCCCACTGTGCAGCTCTAGTGCGACGTTAATTAACAAAACAAAACCAATGTCTTACAAATATTTAGCCTGATTAATTCATTGTAGTCAGCTGCTTAACAGTTCAATCAGATCCAATTATGTTCTGTGCCAATAGCATTAGATTCGATGAATAAGTATGGTCGATCCGCGCCGTCACCTAAGTGTGTTTTGCATTAAAGGATAAAATTTCCTTTAGTTCTTAAAATGATTTTAAGAATATTAGAAGTATTGCATAAAGAAATATCTTTAAAAAATATTTCCCAGATCTAGAACGTGTCTTTATAGCTTAGTAGATAGAGCGCGTGACTTCCGAACAAAAGGTCGCGGATTCGAGTCCTGAAGAGAGCCACTCATTTTTTTTAATGTATATATTTTAACGGTTCTAAGCATCGTGGAGCCAAATACATAGTAAAATAATAAATGTATTGGTTTTGAATCAAACTGTCGATGTCAGGGGTTTCACTGTTTCTACACGATTTGATTTTCCCTTGGCACAACTAAAGTGATCTTCAAAAACACCTCCGTGAATACGTGAAGAACGAATAATGCTGCACTAACAGAATTTGGTTATGTACAAGTTACTAGTTGACCACATTGGCAAGAGGTAGTAAATATTCCAACACAGAATTTGACAAATCAGCAACAATGAAGTGCGCATGATTTTATTGATATTTTTCGTCGAATAAAGGATATTTCAAATCGGAAAAGTGGATTTTATTTACACATCCCAGGCGCTTTTGAAAACATATTCAAATTTAATTGAACACTTTTAATGTAAATCCTATCTACTTTGTAGCCAATGTAATAATTCAATTGATTCAAACTGATGAAAACAGGTCTGTCACGTTCAGACTTTTAAGAAAAGAGTCCAATAAATTTCGACTTCGGTATTCATAGGACGCAACTGCAAAGGTGACGCCAAAATCAAACATTCAAATCTTTTTCAATAACTCGAAATATGCATGTTTTATAATCACCAATTATAATAAATAAGCAAACATTTCTAAATTTTTTATTTTTAAACAATATCCACATATTAGTTTAATTGTCGCGCTAGCAAGTATACAGTTATAAAATGTTTGCCCTATTAACAAACAATTTGACCAACTGTACTTAAAAAGGGTCATATGCCAAATCAGACCTGAAATAATGTCAAAATGTCACCAATAATTTTTATGGCATGTTTTTTTCCTTTGGTGTTCTTATAATTAAAATTTAGTAAAAGTTGGATAAATATTGGATATATGGAACACAAAACTTAAAATGAACCCTTACTTTTATAATTTCAAATACGTAACAAATTTAACACATTCATACCAAATCAACAAGCATGTAAAAAATACTAAATCGTGGCACACTGTTGAAATGAAAGGTTGTGGCTGCGTAAGCCAAATCAACAGATAAAAGACACGCGGATTTTAATAGGCTCAATGGAGAACTGTATGATTCTGCACCCCAAATTTTCGTATTACGATTTTTTATTTGATAACTCAAAGTCTACTTAAGGAAAATATACTTCTTTATTGAAAATGTTTAAATGAATATCAATTATCTCATTTTTATTTGAAAATAAATTAGTTGAGTTGAAAGAGTTTAAAAGGTAGCTCGTCAACCAGTTACACCAATTTTTTATTTATAACGCGAGTATTATTTATATTTATAATTCAAAGAAGCCTTTTTCAAAATCCTTGTTCTGTGCACTTGCTTAAAAGAAAGGCTTAAAAGAAAGGTCTTATTCTTTGCATTCTTTCCTGTATAGGATAATGATGCCAGGTAAATTTAATCGAAAATTTTATACGTTCGGATTCTAGTGCTGTTAATCATAAACTTCCAGAGTACAGTTGCTTATTCTTAAAATGCAACATGTTTAAAAGAACAATACGGAACAGATATCAATGTAAAATAGCGCAGACAAAAAAAATTAACACTAAATTCAAAAATTTAAAAAAAATTTAAATCATTCTAAATTGAAATCCATACGTAGTACATTTAAGCGTTGTATTAATAAAGTATTATTATAAATATGCAAGATAAATTGCTTTCGCCCAAATCGCCGATTCTCTTTTCTTGTACATTATATATAACCAACATTATTCCGCTATTTTGTTAACATTTACCAACCATCCAACATTATTCAAAAGAAATCGAGGACTTAAAAATCTAGACAAGACCAAAATTTATAAGAATTGTATTAAAATCACCTCGAACTGAACTTATCAGATAATTTTACCGAAATTGTGCACATTTTCAGCTCTTCGTAAAGAACGATAAACAAACTCCAATTGAATAGGCATATTTATGATTTTAATTAATTTTAGTTTTTAATAGTTATTAGTAATAATCTGTAAAAAAAATTAATAAAATAAATCTAGCACTTTTCTAAGTAAACGTTGATATTTTCTACTTGAAAACTTTATCAATTGATAGTAAATAAAAGTAATTTTAGTGTTTTGTGTATTTATATTTTATATATCTTCATAAAATTATAAGATTTTACTTTTTAGTTACAAGATTAATACATTACCTCAGAGCCAGACAAGCCTAAGACCACATTTGGCTATCGAAACATAACAAAATTCACTTAATTTTTTTTAAGCATTTAACGTGAGCTATAAAAGATTAAGTCCAAAGCTTTAGTTTAAGTAGTATTCAGATTTGTTCCTTCACCTATACAGTTGTCCAAATGTGACTTAGGTTCGTCTGGCTCTGTGGGTACATAGTTAACAATTATAACCAACACATACAAAATGTGCTATTTGAAAATAATTCATTTAAATTTGGAAAATCTTTTGATATTGGGAGAAAAAAATATATCTCTTGACACCGAATACTCCCTTCCATTCAATAAAAAGTTGAGAGCAGCAAAAAGAGCTATTTAGCTACCTTCACATATTTCTCAGTGGGAAATAGCACAATTTTGTTCGAATTTTTGTTCTGTTTATTCTAGAGGTGGAGGGCCTAAGACCCTACTACCCTATATCTTAATTTTAAAAAGGACTTGATTCATTATGAAAAGAACATGAAAATGTAATTTAGAAGCAGAGAGAAGTCGTCTCTCCGATTCTAATATTCCTACCAGGAGTTGTGAGAAAATGTGGGTAAACTCTACAGGAGTCATAAATTCACTGTTTCAAATCGTGTGATTTGTCAAAAATTAAATTTTGAAGCTCGTTTGGTGATGGGGAGGAATTCCTCTCCTCACCACCCTTACTCCCGGCCATGTGTTAAAAGTAACTCCTTATGTTGCAAACCGGCCCACTTGGGGCATGATTCACTGTGCTGAGAGGCCCCATTTGGGTTTGGAATGTGGCATCTTCCACTTGAAAAGTTTCGGTTCGGATTTCGAACAGAGAGAGCACCAGGCCGCCATTGAGTATGGTTGGATAAAATTCAGCTCCTCCACAAAAAGTATTGTTTGGGAATTTAAATAAAAACTAGTTAAGTTTTTAAAAGATGTCTCTCCTCCTTGAGTCTTCCGAACTACAGGAAATGCATCGAACCTGGTAGGTTTGCATTTGCATTTACAAAATTATGGCGCCCGAACAGGGACTCGAGGAAAAAGAGACAATGCAATCTCTCAAACAAAGACGCACTGCCGTGCGAGGTTCATTCACAAAGGCCGTTAAGCTCTTACGTGAGCTTATAACGGAAATGGCTGAAGCCGTGAATGTCCAAATAGCTTTTAATCAGCTAGAAGAAAAAGCCAAAAAACTCTTTGCCCTAGACGCTGTGTTCCAGGAACTCCTGCAGAGTCAGGAAGGGGGATGCAGCCAAAACGACTTCAATCAAGAATGCTATGCTGCCGAAGTATATGAAGAGAAGCTTATAGCTTGCCGTGTCCGAGCTACAATACATCTAAAAGAATTGACGATCTCGTCGAGAAATGGAGATGCCCTTCGAATCCGAGGAGATTCATTCCCGGCCGCGGTTGTGACCCACTCAGCCGCCCCCATTCCCCCCGTCCCAGTATTGAAGGTCTCGACGACAGATGAAGATGCTATTCGAATCCGAGACGATTCCTTCCCGGTCGAAGTAGCGACCCCCTCAGCCGACTTCATCCCCCCCGACCCAGTGCGGCGAATGCCGGAAAGGCTTGTGTATGATGCAAGTTGTAAACAGAAGGGATTATCGTCTCCGAATCAATGTTTGGAAAAAGTGCCAAACCTTCTACTTAGTGCATCTGATAGTGTAAACTCGGGTAAGTCAATAACTTATCGTCATACAAATGTTTGTTTTGGTGTAAAATGCTCACCATTTCAATTAAGTGCCACCATAAATCATCATTTGAATCTAGTGCCCCGTGATCTTTCTCCAACTGCCAATCATCTAAGTGTTGATGATTGTATCCCAAGTTTATGTGACTTGGGGATCACTGGAATTCGTCCATTCTATTCGATGGACACTTCTACAGCTGTTAGAAAAAGTTTCTACAGTTTTCGGAGTACGATGACCGAGTGGTGCACATTAGTGATAAATCGAATTAAATACATTCTTTCAGTGACTGATCCTCCTCAGTTGTGGCATAATATACCAGGTGTATAAAAAGCTGCCGACCTCGAGTCTCGTGATTGTTTTACTGAAAAGTTGAAACAATTAAAATGGTGGGAGGGTCCCTCTTGGCTCTGAAATTCAGAATCCAGGTGGCCTTCTAGTGTAGATATTCTATATGAAGAGATAAGTAGTTCCGAGTAACTAAAAAGTGTTAACTGTACATAATGATGTAGTGAAACAAATTGTATTTTGAATATTTCTCTTCATAATTAGAAATTCAAGACTCTGTAGATCTTGTAGCAAACTCTAACGTTGGTAATGGTGTACGTACTAAAAGTGGTCGAACTGTTAATGCACCAGATCGTGTAAGCTATTAAGAATGAAACTTAAGAGAATTTAATATTTAGAATATTTTTTTCAATTTATACTTTTCTTGCATTTAAATTTATATGTATATATATTTTAGCATTAATTAGTAGGCATTCTTTTAGTTAGCAAATAATTCATTGTTTTTGTGTTCAATGAACAATATGAGTGTATTTGTATATATTTTTGTATCCTTTTTGTATATTTGACTTTGCTTTTGTGGGGAGAGCTGTAGTAAGTAAAATTTGAGTTTATAAGTTTAAACTCAAAGGTGGGAGAATGTTGCAAACCGGCCCACTTGGGGCATGATTCACTGTGCTGAGAGGCCCCATTTGGGTTTGGAATGTGGCATCTTCCACTTGAAAAGTTTCGGTTCGGATTTCGAACAGAGAGAGCACTAGGCCGCCATTGAGTATGGTTGGATAAAATTCAGCTCCTCCACAAAAGTATTGTTTGGGAATGTAAATAAAAACTAGTTAAGTTTTTAAAAGATGTCTCTTCTCCTTGAGTCTTCCGAACTACAGGAAATGCATCGAACCTGGTAGGTTTGCATTTGCATTTACAAAACCTTAGGAAGCGTAAATTTAAAAAAAATTAAAAGTATGATAAGTATTTTTTTTTAATTGTGAAGCTTGTTTGGAAGCCGGGAAGAATCCCATAGATTTCTCTCCAACTTCCAATACTCTTTCACAATTGAGATTGTGTTTATAATACACAACAAACCTTTCGCAACTTTTGGTAGGAATACATAATAAAACAAACAAATCTTACAGACAATGGCAGCGATTGTGGAAGCGTTAGTGCTTTCTATATTTTAGCAAATGCATGCTTTTGTATACGAAATCAATATTGAAAATTTTGCTTTTATTGCTTCTAGTTATTAATACACAAACGCATCCATAATGCATGCAAAATGATAGACTTTGAAGTCCAAAGACAAGGCAAATAAGATTTTCACATGTTCTGTAGAAGAATTCGTTCGTCATGTTACATTACATCATTTTAGATTGCTATTACAGCACACTTTAAATCATTTTAATGGCTGAAGCCGGTTTTTTTTTATATGCGGTCCTTAGCTCCGAGATACACATGTTCAAACTGAAACCACAAGCCAAAACAAATCAATCATAAGACAACGTTTTTTTTACATTATTTTAAATATACTAGACCACTAGCTATAATAATAATAAAAAAAAAATTCCATCCCAAGGGAGACACGAAGCGGGCCTCGCCGAGGACCCCTTCTGAGCACAGGTGAGGCGGGGGTGGGGGCAGGTGACTGGCGAGTCCTCAACCCCACCGCCCTGATGTCGAAGCAGTCCGGACATGCGTTAGGTGGAGGGAGGGGGGGCGACCCGAGGGGAATCCGGCTCTGGAACCGGATAACCCCCCGCCAAGTCGGGTCGCCATTCGAAGCTAGAGGGGGGCAGGTTTCCACGAACCGGTGCCGAATCCAGAGGTTAGGTTTTACCGACACCTAGATCCGTGGAATAAGAGTGGGAACTGCCCCCGTCTGATGTCCGGCAAGTGATGGAAGCAGGAGGCCGTCGTTCGTTCTCCTCTTCTCACCGGCTCAGCTCCCTTCTGACATTTAAGAATTTAACAATAGTTAATCTGCCTACAAAAAACCCTTTTAAAAAATACTTATTACCTCCCATAAAATTTAATATATCCAGGATTTTATACAAAATTCCATATATCTCAAAATTAAAAAAAAAAGAATCTGCAAGTTTAAAAATAAAATCTGAAAATTTTTAAATACACCAAGTAGGATTTGCTAGTTAAACTTGTGGTTTTAGTTTACACATAAATTTCACAATGATATAAATAAAAAAAATTAAATCTTAATATTCTATACATATTAAAAGATAGTCATAAAATTTACATAATGTCTAAAAAAATAGATAATTAAATTTATAAGTTTATAATTAAAATATAAGAGGGGTTCTCGTCTTCCTCCATTTTTATGCGTGCTTTTGCAATGGTATAATGAATATTTACAATTCAATTAGTAGATATGCAGTTACACAGAAGTATTACATTAGGTGTATGACATTATACTATTGGTTTGCTTACTCCGGTAGTTGACCCAGGCTGCCCACCCCGAACGCAGTCGAGATCTCTTGCGAGGGTTACTCAACTACCCGTGGGAGTACGACATGCGGAATCATAGAACATATGTTTCCTCATAATGAGATCAATATCATTTAATTTTTAAAAAGCTATTACTAAACGTTGTTGGTGGGAAGTTTATTTCCATTCTTAGTAGTATTTTGATGTAAATTAATCATTTAAAAATAGGTTTATTTAAGAGTAAATGTCGCATTATTTAAAGAATGACTCTTTTAAATTTAAGGGAAAGATTTTGAAAACATTAATACTAAGAAGATGTTTTTTTCCCAACAGCAACGTACACATAATTAAAAATTTTTACAAATTACAAAATATGATACGTGTAACTTTTTAGAGGAATTCTCGTCTTCCTCTTTTTTTGTGTGCTTTTGTGCAACAGTATAGACAATATTTAACATTATATTAGATTATTCAGTTTTACACAAGTATGATATTAGACGTGGCGTGCTTACTCCGGTAGTTGACCCTGGACGCCCACCCCGAACGCAGTCGAGATCTTTTTCGAGGGTTACTCAACTACTCGTGGGAGTACGACATTCGGATGTAATGAATCACAGAACATATTTTTCCTTATAATGAGATCAATATAATTTAATTTTTAAAACGCTTTCACTAAATGTTGTTGGTGGGAAGTTTATTTCCATTTTTAGTAACAATTTTTATGAAAATCAATAATTCAAAAATAATAATTAAAACACTTTATTTAAGAATAAATGTTCCATTCTGCAATTAAATATTCTTTAACTTTAACAATTTTGAAAAATTTGTTACTACAAGAATTTTTTGGTTCCCAACAGCAACGAATACATAAGTAAACAAAAAAAAATTAAGTAAAATTAAATTAAAAAAATTAAATTTAAAGATTAATCAATTTATTTTAAATTTAATTTTTACAAACTTGCTAATAAGTTATTAAATTTATATTGATTTTTAAGAATAATTGATAAAATCAAAGGAAAGTAAGTAGCGGAATTTTAGTTTTGAACGGACGTTTATTTCTCGTTTATTTGAAGAGCTGAAACTTTGCACATATAAACCCTCGGTCAATATATACTCTTAGCACTTTACTGGCACAAAACCGTATATTTCAATTGATACGTTTTGTATGCTCCTTTTACGAGATATATAAAAACTATTCATGTAATCTTTTTATGTTAACAATTTTTTTGGAGGAAATTCTTGAAATTTTGGTCGTGTTAGATTTCTGGAAAACATTTGGAGGTCTTAGAAAAAAAAGATTATTTCCCAAACAGTGATGATTCGAATTTTTAGAAGGCTGCGATTCAAGGCAGTTGCAAAAATTTGAAGAAAGTTTTTTTTAATTAAGTTTATTGGTAAAATTTGAAGATATGAACAATTTAGTCAGTTGAAATTTATATTTTTTTACCTCGTCATTGCAATTACTTCGTGTAATTTGAAATATCGCGTGTAACAATTTTAAATATGTCCATTTCACATATGTAAAACCAATTAAAAATGTCCCATTAACATTATACTTTGTTTGAAAAATTACAATTTTAAAAGTGACCATTTTCAAATCTAAACGACGAATGTGAAAGTGTACATGCGAGAATTCTCGCACGAGCACGCTAGTCTGTCCGTATTTCACTTTGATATCTGCACGTTTTTAGAAATTTTGATATTTTTAAATTAATATTTAAGATATTTTAACGTATTTAAAGAATATGTTTCAAAGTACAAATATTTCGTTGAGAAATACATTCATCGTCATTTTCTTTCACTTCCCAAGGGGCATTCATAGAAATGAACACACTCCTCTTATCATATTCTGAAAAATGACGTCTGCCTGATATGCAATCACAAGTTTATTAACTTTCAATCGGGCGCAATATGTTGACCGCTGAGTTTGGGCGCAATGTGGTCGATAGGCTTTTAACAAGCATTATAAACACATAATTATACAACTGCCAAGAGGTGGATGTCATTATTAGTGATGTAAAAAGAAGAAAATACACAAGTTTCTGCAAAAAAAATAACATGTATTTGACATGAAACTAGTCAAAGAAATTTTAATGGAATTGCGCGCGCAGGCTTCGCTGTGCCTGTCAGATCAATTGCACTCGAGAGACAGTAATCTAAAAGTACAGCATCCAACAATTTTATATTTCGAGAAATATTTTGATTTGTCTGGATCGAATACATACGGAAAGATTTATAAATATGAAACACCATTTTTCTACCTTACTATTTTTAAACGGACACCTTAAAATTGTTTTCGTGCTATGTGTGAAATACCAAAATACTAAAAAAAAAACTTGTATACGTTAACAACCTTCCATCTCTTTTAGATTGTTTCATTTCGGCGTCACCGTTATCGTCACGTCACCTGAACACTCTAAAACTTTCACACAATTTGATAACCGTAGATATTTTACTCAAAATATTACTCGTTCTTTAGAGTTTATCTTCACACACAAATAGTTGTTTTTATAACCTTTGTGTTGTATTCAAAGCCCTTCAAAACGTGCAGTAACAGTGAAAATCGACAGCATCATGTTAAACAACAAATAATCAAATTCCAAACCATTATTTCTATAGGATTGATCCCTTTTACGCCTCTCACACGCGACGAATCTTAACAAGCGAGAGCTCAAAATGAAGAGTTAAGATTAAAGTTTTTTTTAGTTACAATAGTTGGTTGAATTCTGTAGCTTGAAACAAGAACCAACCAATGTAAAATGTATCACTTTTTATAACAAAAAAATATTTTAAATATATCAATTTTAGACTTAGAAATGAAGCAGAAACCAATGTCACGCGCGTGTGGCTTCTTTAACCCTTCGTGATGTCCGTAATAATGCAACAACAATATTAAGCTTCAAATTTTCGAAGCCATTTTCCTCAAAACTGTCAATTATGACATTGGTCGCTCGTGGGACATTAATTTTGTGGCACTACAGCTGCAGCGAGCTATTGGTGTATGTTAGGGGTCTACATCTAAACAAAGACCTGGTAATTTTAGTTTGGTTGATTGACATAACGTCGCACTAAAGCTGCACAGTAAGGTTTATCTCGAAGGAAAGGTTGGTTGGTGGGCTGGTTGTATGGAGTTTATTGGCACAATAGCCAAAAATGGCCAATCTGCATTCAAACGCAAGGTGATTTCGACCTTTTAAAGGAAAGACCAAGGAACAATGTGTCAATGTTGAACCATGGTCAGATGACGAGAACACCTGAGCTGGTACCTCATAAAGACTAACATAGGTATGAAGACATTAGAGCACGGCGGATTCAACGTACATCGATCCTCTAGACACGGTGGATATTTTCGGTGCACGAAAGGTTCGATTGATTTGTTTTTTAATGGCGCAAGGACCTCAAGGTTCAAACTGCGCCAAACGCTCGATATAATTCAGACTTGCGAGGTATTTACAGGTTTGTTATGCAAATAGTGGGTGGTACAATCAAAGTTTGTGATAAAAATATCTTTCAAAACTTTAAAAACGGAGTGGTTAAAACTGTCACCTAAAATAGCTTCCATAGTGATATGGCTAGGTCCAAAATTTAAAATTCTAAAATATGTAAAATCAAAACATTTAATTAAAATATGTAGGACAGTGACATCTTGATTGCATGTATCACGTTGTGGATTCGGTTCACCTTTTGATTAATACGGAGTCTTGTTAAAATTACACCGTGTCCCTTATTTTTAAAGTTATATTTCCATTTTTGTAGTACTGGCTTGATTAGATACAGTTTATTGTGTGACTGTTCGCTCCATTCCAATTGCCACAATTTATATACGTGTTCTCTAATAGGGGGTTTAAAGTCTTGGAATGGCACTTTGAATTTTCGGTTAAAAACAGTACTGCACTTTGCTGCCTAATGCGCGAAAGGAGCACTTTGCTGTGTGCGCGAAAGGAACGATTCTGACAACCCTCCGATTACTAAATCGCTACGCACCGTATGTAAAACAAAACATTACCTTATGGCCAAGTAACCCACTTGGCCTAGGAATTCCGGATTTAGAAGCACATATCTCTGGTTGGCTGAATCCTCGTTCCATTACAGAAGCACAACAGGCTATCTACCTTCCGACCCTTTCTTTCTGCAACAGAAAACTTTTTTTAATTATTAGATTAATACAAAAATTAAAAATAAATAAGACAATTTCTTTTGAGCTACGTTATACCAACAAAGTACGTAAAAGTCTGAACGCAAATGCGAAGGGAGGGACGAAACGATGCGAGACCATTTTTTTTACGTGTGCGAAACCGCGGGTAATAATATAACAAAAATCAGTGAATGAATGCATGCGTTTTGCTGCAGCAACAAAACTATGTTTAAGAACACACATTGAATCGTTTTGACTTCCTTTCACTCTTTTTTCCAGTGCCCCTAGTTAAAATTTGGAAAAAATAATTTAATTCATTTTTTTAAAACTACATAGCATTCCACTATTTAAAGCATTATTCCAACCAAATTTGAATAAAATCGAAGCATTATTAAAAAAGTTAGTACATTTGTGCGAAAATGATTTTTAAAATTCATTTCGTAATAGATCAAATTATTTGTAACTTTTTAAATTTTGGCCAAATTTCTTGAAATTTAGCAGGGATCCTACTTACCACAGGAAAAGTCTATTTTTCAAATCAAAAGTAAATCGAACAGTATTTGCTTTTAGAGTATGAGGTACTGGGAAATTATGTAATTCCAATTTACACTTTCACCTGCTATTTTTTAGTCTTCAAGATAAATTTAATTTTCATCATTTACATTTGTTTTTGATGCAATGCATAAACAAGATCCAGTGGTCCTGGAGGACAGTTAACATTTAGGGCAACATTTCACACTAATGTGATTAATTACATTTGTAAAAACAAAACAGCAAGATTTTTTTGGTTTAATGATATTCGAGAGTTGCAACACCCTAGCAGCAGATTTAACACATATACGAACATGAATGTAATGACCATTACATAATAAAAAAATGGTTAAATAAAGTGTTAGACTTTCTTTATGTGTTAGGTCGGTCACATTGCCGTAACCCAATGTAAGATTATTGGTTTGATTCACGGAGGGATCCGATGATCATGATCCGACTCTTTTTTTTTAGGATCGTTATTACTTGCCACATATTGAGCTACTGGATGAATGGAAAGGAAAATTTGATGCGTATAGCATCATGATTTATGTAAACTTTATTTTCTCTTTCTGACGTTTTTGTTTCTTTCGTGAATCACTTCGATTCGAGTCTGAATAAAGTGTGGTGGTTTTTTTTCTGTTCCGGTAAAACTTGACTGTTCGTGATTTCTTTTTGTATAGTCTGATAGAAATTATTTATGCACGACCTGCGTTTTCTAAGATAAAGGGCAGGAGGAAATGTGTTATTATAGTCATAAAGGGTGGACAAAATTATGTTTGTTAAAATAAGGGAAAAAGGGACCATATTCTGAAAAAAAAAGACTTTTAAGTACTTCAAGTAACAAAAAGGACTTTTAGGGAAAAAAGGGACCTGTTGCGAGGCCTGGAAAAATTCCCCGATTTTTTTGTGAAATTTCGAAAATTTCCCTGACTTTTCCCTAATATTTCCAGAATTAAAAACTTACATGATAATTCCCTAATTTCCAGGTTATGTTGCCACCCTGTAAAATGAGCAGCCGAAATTCATCACAATAAAAGCTCATTAATAAAATAAAATCTCAAGACGAATTAACCGATATTATACAGTCCAACCCCACGCGCATTTTACATTAATAACAAAAGTAAATATCATATATATAAACATTCTTCGTTGAATTCTTAAAAACTTCTGGTGGTTTGTTTAACGTTCAATGCCATTTATTTAAATTTTTTTAGTGAAACTCACGAAATATGAAGCACAATAGATAAAACTATATTGGACTCAGTGCAGTCACACTTTTTTCTTTTTTTTTTTGGAGGGGGGGGGGGGGGGTTTGAAATAAGAAATTTCTTAACTTAACGATCGAAAGTCCCAACTTAATGATTCGAACTTCTCAACTTAACGACGTTGAGTACCAACTCGGGTGCTGTCCGTTATCTGACCGTAGTTAAAAAAAATAGGAGGCATTGTTACTGGGTCTTTCCTTCGAAATAGGTCTCGAATCGCCGCCAAAAACCCAATGTACAGCTCTAATGCAACGTTAATTTACCAAACTTAACGATTCGAAATTCCCAACTCAACAGTGCTAAACATTCCCAGTTCCAACTTATCGACATTTTTCAACTTTTTAAAAAAAGATTAGGCAATATTAAACAGTTCTCTCGAAAGAATTGATTTGTTGTACTGTAACTGTAATAAAACTGTAGCTTTGTATCTCTATTGATTTAGCATTATCACAGTAAAAAACACGAATATAATCCACCCAATATTTGGTATTATATTTAAAATAATTACGAATTAATAGATGATAATGATGT
The DNA here is from genome assembly GCA_963932185.1 of Troglohyphantes excavatus. Classification (NCBI taxonomy): domain Eukaryota; kingdom Metazoa; phylum Arthropoda; class Arachnida; order Araneae; family Linyphiidae; genus Troglohyphantes; species Troglohyphantes excavatus. Next base: position 62,273,664 of record OZ010678.1, read on the forward strand.
CCAAGAGCAAAAAAATTAAATAGATTTTTTTTTTTTAATCTTTTAAGGGGTTAGACATCAAAACAACTAGAATGATAGTGTGACATTGTTGCACTAGTACAAGGCAGATATTTTAAACAGAATAATCGAGTTTATGGCCAAATCTTTAAACAGATTAGGGGATTAAGCGTCCATATGATTGCGATCATGATGCAAGCCAGACGCTTCTAGTAAAGAGCGTGTAGTTTGAACGTGGGACATGTGTATCAAATTCTGATACACATCTCCTAGAGATCTCAATATTGGCAGATCTACTGTGGCACATTTTACACAAATACGTCACTTGTACGCCTGTTGATGTTGACGTCCAAGCCGAATTGCTTTATCGTCTATTCTAGAGATCACATACCTGATCGTGTTTCTCTCGCGACCAGAATACGAACTACAATCCAATACACAGAGTACTGTACCTCATCAATGTAAATATAATTATTAAAGACTATTGATGCTCTTCGTATTTATTTCTGAATTAGTAAAAATGAGTTCATTGCCCTTTCCCTCGGCAGTTGTATGCGCGGGGAAATTTCAAAACAACATCAGGTACTTTATCAGGTATGGGTACAGTTAACACACACAAGCGTCTAAAAGGACAAACTGTTTAGGACTGCTTAATTAAAGTCGCACTAGAGTTGCATATTGGACTATTGGTGACGGTTCGGGGCCCATCTCGAAGGAAAGATCCGGGATTGGTTTGGTATGATTAATTAACGTGACACTACAGCTGATTTGGTTTGGTTTTGTTAATTAACGTCGCACTAGAGCTGCACAGTGGGCTATTGGCGACGGTTCGGGGTCAATCTCGAAGGAAAGACCCGGGAACACATACACATTCACACACACATTCATACATGCACCTCGTTATTTTAGAACCATGGTCAGATGACGAGGAAACACCTGAACTGGAACCCAACGCCTTCAATAGAAGTCGGGACTTTGGACCCCGATCACATGTACCGTGCACCAGTCCCGTATACACGGCAGTATAATTTGTTGGATATTCTGGACGACTTTCTAGTATTTTTGTAGCGAAGCTGGCAAACCTCCAATCGCAAGATCACTACTTTTTTACTTTTCTATGTCAAGTCCATTTCACGGATTCGAATCACCAATCCTCTGATTAGTGGCTGAACGCCTTACCAACTGAGCAACTGGGGCTCCTCTCGAAGGAAAGACCCGGGAACGATGCCTCGCATTTTTGAACCATGATCAGATGACGAGGACAACACCTGAGCTGGCACCCGACACAAGCACAATAGGCGTCAGGACGTTGGACCCCGATCAGATGTACCGTGCACCAGTCTCGTATACACGCCAGTATAATTTGTTGGATGTTTGGACGACTTTCTAGTATTTTTGTAGCGAAGTTAGCAACCCTCCGATCGGAATATCACTATTTTTTTACTTTTCTTTGTCAAGTCCATCGCACGGATTCAAACCAGCAATCCTCTGATTACTGGCTGAACGCCTTTATTCATTGGAGGCCCTTAAAGATCCGGAAACAACGCCTCGTATTTTGAACCATGGGCAGATGACAAGGACAATACATGAGCTGGCCCCTGACGCAACCTCAATAGGAGTGCACATTAGATCTGATCGGGGTACAATGTCCTGACGCCTATTGCGGTTGCGTCTGGTGCCAGCTCAGGTGTTGTCTTCGTCATCTGACCATGGTTCAAAAATACGAGACATCGTTCCCGGGTCTCTCTTTCGAGATAGGCGCCAAACCGTCGCCAATATCCCACTGTGCAGCTCTAATGCGACGTTAATTAATCAAACCACACCGGTTTGGTAACGATACTCAACGACATTCAAAGATAAATTTTGTTGTTATGACTAATCAAGATAGCACGAAATTTAACAAATGTGTCCCCCAAATAACAAAATAATTATTGCACAACAGTTCTAATTTATCTTTTACAAATTGATGGTAATTCAAATTAATTTGTTAAGGTTCTGCAAATTTACAGAAGAATTCATACTGAACATTTTCATCAATATAAAATTAAACATTTAATTAAAATATTAAAGTCGTATATTACAATAAATTAGAAGGAAAAAATCAACACAAATTTTAAATTTATACCATAATTACCGGTACTGAAGTACTGAAGCGATTTTGGTCTTTCTACAAACAATTTCAAATCGTTATTATTTCGCAAAGGTCCCAATATTACTCGTAATTCGCCAATCTACAAAAAAAGCTTTTATCTTTATTTTAGAAACACTTTATTTTTGTCCAAATTGAAAAAAAAAATGGAAAATTTTTTAACTTTGAAAATTTCACTTAAAATCAGCTAAAAAACTTTTAAAAAAAAGTTTACATATTTTATTTTAAAATTAATATTTAGACTCAAAATTAAATAATAATAAAAAGTATAGAAGAGAAAGAAGGCTCTAAATTGGCAACGATTCATCATGCCTAAAACTACACACCGCTACTTATATTCATGTCTCTTTCCAACCTTCAACCGGACCTTTTAATATCCTACAATAACATTTTATATTTCAATTGTAATTATAAACCATAAAGTTCAATTAATTTTTCCAAATATAATTTAATTAAAAAAATTTAGGGATCTAACCAAGTCCTTTAAAATATTTTCCCGCGAAACTTAATTGCCGCCGATGACAATTTATTTTGAAAATAAATAAAAGTAACCTTTTATTTAAAATATTTGAAATGAATAAATTTTATTTTGAAATGTTTAGTTCAACTTAAGAATTATTATTAAGAATTTTAAAACAACACTTGAAATTGCACAGTAACGATTTTTCGATTTTATTGATCAAATTGGTTGCATCCAAAATTCTAAGATTAGCATTAATATCTTTACATATCATTATCAACGAATAAAGCCTTCATTGCAGCGGGGGAAAATATGATTGTTTATTTCAAATAAGTAAGAAAAAAATTTGGAATGTTGCGGCGTTCGCTATGTTTATTAAAAAGTTCAAGTCTTTCATTTAAAATTTTTTTAAAGTAATGTATCTTCATAGATCCTATAAACCAGTTAATTATTTATTGAAAAACCTAAATTTTGTTTAGTTATTTTTATATGTTTGGAAAATAACGTCAATTTTGGTTGGGTTGCTACGCGATACGCAGCAAGTTTTGCGGCGACCTCGGATTCGAAACATCAGCGACGGGCGCCGGCGCGATTTAATTGCTCGAATCAGATCTACACTACCCTAGCTTTATATTTTAGACAATTTTATTGTCTAGAGCAGTAAGGTACAGCCGCGGAAAAAAAAACGAACCACCGATGATTATTTCGTTAGTTTTTACAGTAGAACTAAACTTAATATACCATTTTGTAGGGAATAAAGTCTACTATACATTGTTATACAAAAAATTTGCATAGGGAACTATCTTCATACTCGAATCCGTAACAACTTTAAAATTTTCAATAGCAACACCTACTTTTGATAGCGCAGAAATGTTCCCCTCCCTCAAAATAATCTAAATATAAATTTTCGTTAATTTCCCACATTTATATGCAGAGATATTAGACGATATGTATCTATCTTATTTGAGGGGCTACTTCCACATTGAACAAAGTATTAGTGAGACTTCGAAATGAAGTACGCTGGTAGAAAATGTTTTGGCGTTAGCCGTGGTTCTTATTTTCTCTTGGTCATTCATTCCCCCACTCCCGTATACCCCTCGCCTTTATATAAGAATTCATAATTTTATTATAACGCGATCACAGCGCTTTTAATTCTCAAAATTAGTATATTTCTGTTAAGCTCTGCAGATTTTAAAATTGGGTATGACCCTTTAAATGATCATTTGAGGCACATTTTAATATAGCCGAAAAACTACAAAGAGGAAAATAATGAAATTTTAGATATGCATATAAAACGTTTTTCTGAATCCATCACGATGAAAATATAGCATGGTTGCTATTCATAAATTTTATTAATATTAATATCCTAATTTAAATAAAATTAAAAAATATACATATAAGTAATGAAAGTTAGTGTATTTTATTTGGGTTGTTTAGAAGTAACACAGATGAAAATATCAGCTTACTAAAAATATTATTTCGAAAGATATGATTAAAAGTTTAAGAAATTCATTTAACATTACGAGTTCTAAACTTTCGATATTCATAATTAAAAAACTACTTCACCAAATTACTTGCAAATTGATATTCAACTATAAATTTTGTCGTAGATTCTAAATATTGAATCAAAATTGGGTGTTGCTATTGGAAATTTTAAGTTGGTGCAGATTTTAATATGAAGATAGTCCCCTATGAAAAATTTTTGTATATCAATGTGTAGTATACTTTATTCCCTACAAAATGGTATATTAAGTTTGGCTCTACTATAAAAATTAACGAAATAATCATCGGTGGTTCGTTTTTTTTTTTCGCGGCTGTACATAGAGCTAAATTCATGCCATCGATTTCCATGGGGCCGGATAGCCCAGTGGATAAAGGTGTCGGCTGGGAATCAAAGGATTCACGGTTCGAACCTGTGCGAGGATTAAAGAATAGTAAAAAATTAGTGATATTGCGATCAGAGGGTTGCCAACTTCGCTACCAAAATACTAGAATGTAGTCGAGAACATCCAAAAAAAATTATCGGCGTGTATACGGGACTGGTGTACGATAAATCTGATCGTAGTACAAAGTCCTGACGTCTTTTGAAGGCTTGGGTGCCAGCTCAGGTATTGTCCTCGTCATCTGACCATGGTTCAAAAATACGAGGCATCGTTCCCGGGTCTTTCCTTTGAGATAGGCCCCGAACCGTCGCCAATAGCCCACTGTGCAGCTCTAGTGCGACGTTAATTAACCAAACCAAGCCATCGATTTCCGAAATTGTTAAATTTCAGATTAAAAAGAAGTCGAAATCCACGGTGGCGACTAGATCAAAAATTTTCGATCGCCACTTTTAAAAAGTTAATCGCCACATGGCGAGTGGCGACTGTGAATTTTCACCTTTATCCAGCAGTGGTTTACGTTTTAAAAAAAATAAAAATATGCATAACCATGCTTTTTTAAAATTCTTTTTCAGAACTAAAAATAAATATTGACAACTAAATTACCCAGAATAGAAGGCATAAATGACGATAATTGCAGTTTTAATGATCCAAATTAAAAAAACTCACCGATTTTTTGTGAAATTTTGAAAAATTCCCTGACTTTTCCAGAATTAAAAATGTCGATGATTATTTCCTGATTTCCAGGTTATGTTACTACCCTCTATGTATTAAGTTTAAGCCGATGATAAATAGTGGTCGAAAAACGAGAGCTGTTATAGAGAGGAAAAAAACTATTCAACTCTTGAGAAAAATATAAGCACAATTGCTAAAATTATACTGTAAATGTGATACTATATACATATTTCGTTTATAAAAATACTGGGTGAGGCAAAATAATACAATTCAATTTTACAAATAGCATTTTAAAAAGGAATTCCACTGCATTTTCAAATAAATATGTATGTAATATTATATTTATTGTTTACATTATGAAATGTTAATTTGATATGGTCAAAAATTGATTTCCTAATTGTATTTAGAAACATATTAAAATCCCCAAAACTTTAATTTCGGCCATTTCCTCAGTTATTGGGTATTTATATTTTGTTAATATATTTTAAGGGCAATTGCGAAAATTGTAAAATGCATCGTACTACAAATTTACAATAGTATATAAAAAATATTACACACCTAGAAATTCCTTTAAATTATAACTACTTTCATATAAACTATTTACTCAGTGTTTATAAAAAAAATTAATATACATTTAAGATTGATTTTCATTATTGTTGTTAAATATTTGTTAATTAAATAAAAAATATTCATAACTAAGTCAAGTAACTAAATAAGCATTTTTTAGTTATCAGGTGTAGTGATAAGAAGTAAACGAAAACTTTTCATTCTATACATGTTTATTATTCCTGATTTAAAAAAGACGAGTAAAATTTTAAAAAAATTAAAGAAATATTTCATATTTGGTACTCATAAGTAAATAATAAATACAATTGTTAAAATAATTTTTAAAAATTCATTTCATATATGATATACAAAATTCTATTTTAAATTGCTATGTTAGTAGCACGAAAAGTTCATTTGAATGAGGAAAAATTCGAAGTTTAATGTTTTTTTTATAAATTAACGCATGTTTTCCTTAAATTATCTATCAATACAAATTTAAGTAAGGCATTTTAAAGAAAGTTTTCATTTTTACTTGTCCAATACACACGCAACCAAAAAAGAATGTTTTTATTCCATGGAATAGTTGTTTGTTTAGGTACTTCTAGTCATTTTAAAAAATCAATTAAAAATAATAAAACATTTAGATACACAATATTTTATATATAATATTAAAATTAATAAACTTTTATTAAACCAAAAAGATTTTTAATTCTAAATTCTATTTCAGATGCATACGAAGTCCAATTCAAATAAGAGAGGATTAGAAAATCATAAAAGTTTTATAACATAAAATATAAAAAAAAGTTTTTTTCCAAGTTTTACTTAAAGTTGTACAATTTAGCAGAGAAGTTTCTAAATTCGAAAAATTTCAAAGCACTTACCGAATTATTTATTATTCACTGTCGTATAATCCTAATTACAATCAAGGATATGATGAATCTTCGTAATATATTTCATAAATTCTTAAAGTAAATTTTATTTGACGTATTATTATTTTTTTAGTTCTCAACGTATTATTTTTTTAGTTTTTCACATTAACAAATAATTCGTAATCTTTTCCGACATGTTACTCTGTAAAAAAAATATGTCTGCTCTGAAGAATTTTTTTGTAGAAACAAAGATAAGTTCGAATCGATTCTATTGGCCAGGCGCTTCAATCGTATGTTTACTTTTAACCAATTGCAAAACTGGTTTCGAATTGTTGGAGAATAAGTTGAATTGAATTCCGAAACGGAAAATCCCGTGCGCTTCTCCAAACTTGTGCGCTTTCCCCTATGTGTTGAATAAATAGGATGCGTTCTTTTGATGAACGTTTTGTATGCATGCTACAGTGCATGCCTCAAATTATTCAAATATTGTCGAAACTTCAACGCAGGCGATAATTCTCGTAACATAAACTCAGCTAACTATAGAATTTGAGATAATTAAACGTTGAAATTGTTTGGTTTTTATTAATTTTATAAAGTTAATTTTTATTTAATTTCCTTTTTTATATAATTTTAGTTTTTGTATATTTTATTTTAGATTTCTGTTTATTTCTTTTCAGATACAAGTTTTCTTTTATGATTTCTAATACTTCATTTTAGTTTTCTTTATATTTTATTTTTGACTTCGTGTCAGTGTTTTTCACTGAACTATAATAATATAAACACTGGTGGGAGGACTCTCATTAGAGGGAAATTGACTATTGTGGAGCGCGGAATGAATACAGCTCCAGGCACCGTCATGAAATGGCATGCTTAGTCTACTCTCCAGTTCTTATCTAGCTCAGTGGTTATGCCATGTAAAAGGATTATATATTTTTGTTTGCACTGTTGCTCAAATCTAGTTACGCAGGCTTAGTGTGATTTTTTGACTTAGTGTGACTCCGGTGATTATTTGAGCTCAACGGTATTTTAAAAAAGAATGTATTTTACAAATCTTTAAATTTAGCACTTTAAAATTTGCCGAATTTAAAATAACCATTTTCAACTCTATACAATGGTTTAAAATGTTCTAACTATTTGTAATGCAAAATATTAACTTCACACATTTATAGAAATGCCATGAATGTCGTTTGAATGTAAATGAATTTTCACTACAGTTAGTTACAAATAATTTCAATAATTTATTTAAAATTTAAGAAAATTCTCCCTGGAAAATAAAGTAACACAAAAACCTGAATCTGCATGTCATTTTCTTTGGAAATGTTCTGAGTTTTTATATAAAATTTACTTTGTAACCTGTATATAAAACCTAAAAAAAGTTATAATGTCTGTCTTTTCGACAAGAAAATTTTGTAACTTTAAAATTTGTACATTACTTTGTTTGAAAAGTTAACTGTTTGTATAACTGTGTTTTAAAATCTGCATGATATTTTATTTGAACGTTAAGAGGATCAAAGATATCCAATAATAATCCAAGTTAAAATTATCCAATATTTTAACATGAGTATTAAATCTACAACTATCATGGGAAAACTTGGAATTTAAACGAATTGTGGCAAAATAATATTTTAATAATGTTATAACATACTGGAGGTGTAAAAAGTGTTTGTAAATTTTTTTGCTCATTACATCCAATTCGATATGGAAAAAAGCGAACAGATTATTATGGTAAATGGCATTTAAATAAAACATAAAACTATTAAAATAAAATATAAAACTATTAAAATATAAAACTGTTAAAATATAAAACTGTTAAAATATAAAACTATTAAAATAACAAAATTAGATTGCTCAAAAACGATAAAACTGAGGGAATTTCAAAGTAAAAAAAAATTATTTCGAAAGTAGAAAGCACTTACTTTAAAAGAAAAAAGTATCATACTTTATAGTAATTACAGAAATGAACTAATTTCATTGGGAATATTAATTTTCAAGTGTTTTTTTGGGACTGGTTTGTAATTTTTTTTTAAATATTTGAGATACTAGTGATATTTTATTGTAGTGATATTTTAGGCTTAGCGCTGCCATATTTTTTAAAAAAAATCGTTCGTTGCAGTACAGTTAATAAACGTGTTTACTTTTTTATAATAAATATCATATAGATTATTAAGCCTCTTACCCGCGACAAATTTTAATAAATGAGGTCTCAAAAGTAAGAGAATTTCCCGGAGCATTGACGAATCGTAAATTTATCTCGTACATATCAACGGTTTGTTTAATAAATGCGTTTAAAATAATTATTGCATAAAGAATCACATTTAAAAAATATTTCCGAGATTTTCTTTCGTAGTTTAGACGCACAACTTCAGAGCAATAGGTCGCGAATTCGACCCCGGAACAGATGTAGTATAGGACTTTTGGCGCGTTATATTTTTTGCGACGAAAAATTGCCATTAAACAGCGCTATGACGTCTTAGGGTTGCCAGATTGAAAGTATCCACAAGAATCGGAAAATACCAACAAAGTCAGGTACTATAAATTTATCGCCTCTATAAAACACGCCAAAAAAAACCTCGTGCGCCAAATGTCCTATACTACTACATCTGTACCCAAACAACTGGTTAAATATATTTTAATATTTCTGCATTAAAAATCTATTACATGCTTAAAAAAATCCACAAAACCTACATTCATAATAAAGCGTTTTTTTTTTTTTTTTTTTTTTTAAATTGCACTTCTTTTTGCAAGTGATTCGGGTCTACATGACAACTTTTATGGGTCTTGGCAAAATGTATAAAAGTGACGCGATTCTTAAAATAACCAAATTTATCAATTTATTTCCTTCAAGATTTAATAAAATTCGAATTCATCTTCATTTAAATTCATGAGTTCCCATAAATGCACATGGATGGAAGGAAAAATTAGAAATAAAAAGAAATAGGTAAATCCATTAAAATATTTTAAATAACAAAATAGTAATAAGAAATGTCTTATTACTATTTTGTTATCTAAAAATACGCTTTACTTTTCCAATTCGAAACAGTAGAGCGAAAATAAACTATACAATATTAGAACATGATTCATTTCAAAATGGCTGGTCCATATTTTTTTAAAAGGTATATTGGGTATCGCTATTTTTTTATATATGTATATATAAGTTTTGAAAAATATTTTTTTTATTAATAATACTTTCGTAAAAATAGAGTTTTACTTGAATAAGGTTTTAAGCAAATGTCGCCCTCCAAGGAATTCGACACAGTTACGATATAAAAAAAAGAGCAGAATTTAGTTCTTTGGGGAATAAAATTTCAAGACTAAACGAAGTAAAATCCCACGATAAAGCAAGAGCAGGGCCTAATTACCGAATAGGCCCGTGAAGCCCAGGCTTACACTTTACATTTTTGAGGGGCCCCAAATCACACATATTATATAAATATTTAACACCCCCAAACATAGTTTGTTACTAAATTTACCTTTAAAAAAATACATTACTAACTTCAGTAAACAAAATTGGTCACTTGTTTGTGAAATTTGTTCAAATATTGGAGAAAAAAAATCAAAACATACATGAACATTAGGAATAAACATTACTTATTAAAATATTATTTTAATGTTTCATTTTAATGTCAATAAGGTGTAAATATATTACGGCATGCAAAAGTTGGATTCAATGTTCCAGGGAAGCAATGGGGCCCCCAGTTAAAGTCGGGCTTTCCTTGCTGCAATGTCTTAATCGGGCCCTGAGCAAGAGTTTGTGGTACCAATTTAGAAACTTTAAACAAAATTGAACACTTTAGACCCCACAAACAAGTTTTTTTTTTTTTTTTTAATTTTTGTTTTTCCTAATTTCAAGAAAAATGGACCAGCAACATTATGAAATCGATTCATCACATGGATTTTTTTTAATTAAATAAATATAATTAAATTGTATAACTTACCGAAATTTCCGAGATACTTGGTTGATTAAATGTTCATGACGAATCTCACACTAGAGGTACACAATGGGCTATTGGCAGCGTCTCAGGGTAAATACCGTAAGAATCAGGAAAACTGCCTCGTAATTTTGAACCATGATCAGAAAACGAAGTCTACTCCAGAGCTGGCACCCGACGAAAGCTTTGGACAACGACGGATTCAATTGCTCCAGTCTCCTTTACACGGCGAATGTTTTGTAGCGGAAGACAAAGAACTTTCAATCACGAGCTCGATGAACAGTTCGATGCACTGAAGACAGGTTCGAACAACAATCCTGCAGTCCGGTACTGTACTGAAAATATATCACTGAGATCCATTTACAGTTGGCTGGTTGCATTGATGTAGTAATAGAGCTGTATAATGGGCTATTGGAGTTGTTTCTAGCCCGGAGACACGAGAAAACTGGACATTTGTACGTCGCAATCTTCACACATGAACGCTGTAGAAAAAATGGCGACGAATGGAGAATAGATGGATGGTAGAATTTCCTGTTCTTTTTCACCTGTTCTTTCCAACGTTCTTCGCTTTTAAGAAATACCCAGTTCTTTTGTCAGATCTGTTCTTTTCTTACCTATTTTTTCTAAACTTGATGTTGAATCCTAAAAAGGTCTTGGCTAAAATGGAAAAGTTTTATATAATTTTAAGCACTTCAACTGACAATGTTTTCGGTGTCTTTCAATAATTTAATTTTAAAAAGCACGGTCATTCTTTTTTAATGAAAACATATTGTTCACATTTCATAAAAGTTTTATTACTTGGTCTTAACCCTTTATGGAAGAGGAACTTTATTATATTTATGCTCTTTTTAAGTAACATTTACATACCGCTTCTGTTCTTTTTCAAAAGGTATTCCCCTTTAGGGTTAATAAAATATGTCGATACCCCATTGTGATGTATGTCATGCTTTTTCGAATGGTTTTGTTTGGTTAAATAACGTCCCACTACAGCTGCACAGTGGGATATTGGCGGCGGGCGGTTGGGGGCCTATCTCGAAGAATGAAAGACCCGGGAACGATGCCTTGTATTTTTGAACCATGGTCAGATGACGAGGGCAACATCCGACGCAACCTCAATAGGCGTCAGGACATTGGACCCCGATCAGATGTATCGTGCAACAGTCCAGTATACACGCCAGTTTAATTAGTTGGAAATTCTGGACGACTTTCTAGTATTTTTGTAGCGAAGCTGGCAACCCTCCGTTCGCAAGATCACTACTTTTTTACTTTTCTTTGTCAAGACCAGCGAACGGGTTCGAACTAGCAATTCTCTGATTACCAGCTTTATCTATTGGAGGCCTCCGTGACCGAGCGGTTAAAGGCGTCAGCTGGGAATACGAAGGTTCCCGGTTCGATGCCAGGCGATGGACTTGACAAAGAAAAGTAAAAAGTAGTGATCTTGTGATCTGAGGGTTGCCAGCTTCGCTACAAAATACTAGAAAAGTCGTCCTGAACATCCGCAAAAATGAACGGCGTGTATACGGGACTGGTTCACGATAAATCTGATCGGGGTCCAAAGTCCCGACGTCTATTGAAGGCGTTGGGTGCCAGTTCAGGTGTTTCCTCGTCATCTGACCATGGTTCAAAAATACGAGGCATCGTTCCCGGGTCTTTCCTTCGAGATAGACCCCGAACCGTCGCCAATAGCCCACTGTGCAGCTCTAGTGCGACGTTTATTAATAAAAAAAAAACTTTATCTGTTGAGAAACTGGAGACCCCCCCCCCCCACACTTTGAAATGGAGTTAGATACGAAAGAAAAGCGTTATTTATGCAACATGCAGTCACAGGTCCGCCCTTAGTCCCGGTAGCATATTAACTACCTATACACGAGTAGACGCATTGGAAAATTTCGAGCCTTCTGATTCGTCGGTTTCACTACGTAGCTGTGACGTCACACTATTTCTCATCCATTATACTTACATTTCAATTGTTGGTCAAAAACTTCTTTCTTTATTTTTACCGGTCATTTTTCGTCGAATAGAATTGCTACATTTAGAATTACATTTTGTAATTTTACACAATAAGGTTAATATAAATAGGGACGAGATGTAGCTTTATAAAATATGGAACATTTTTGGTAATGGGTTTATTTAAGTAGAATTGCATTATTTAAGTAGAATTAAGTATGAAATGCACTATGGTGACAAATAAATGCCTTCCTATAAATGAGATAGAGAAATAAAAATGTATGTAACCAAAAACAAAAACTACAATATACAGTGTACAAATTAAAGAAATAATATTGCATATTATACTACACAAATTATTTGAGAAAATAAAAAATAAAAAAAGAAGAAGAAATTTCCTTATTTATTGAAAAAAAATTAAGAATTTACTTTTACATTTCGATTGCAATTGTGTTTATTTATTAATTATTTAGCAATCAATAAACAAACAGATTTATTATCATGAAATCTATTCATTTAACCAATTAAAAAGGAATTTTTATTTGTCATCCAAGAACAAATAAAAATAGATACAAATAATACTAGAATAATATAGATTAATTTCTTACGTATAAAATTAAAGTAAAGTAAAGTCAAATGTATCGTTATGTGTATTGTTATGCATTACGTTAACAGATGGCGCCACATTTATTGCATTCTTCTAAATTTTTAACATTGCTACGCAGAACAATTAAATTTGGCGAATTCGTTTCTATCTCATTTGAAAATGAGGATGGAAGTTTATCTTCCGAAAATACGGACATTTGGACGAAAAACGTCAGGTAAAAACAAACAAATAAAAGTAAATAAAGGAGTTTTCCATCAACAATGCAAATAAAAATATTATGGATAAGAAAATAATGTGACGTCACAGCTACGTAGTGAAACCAACGAATCAGAAGGCTCGAAATTTTCCAATGCGTCTACTCGTGTATAGGTAGTTAATATGCGTCCCGGTACGGCGAACCAGTGGCACGGGCCTTTTAATCCTCCGCACAAACTTATAAATAACCTTAAATAAAACATAAATTATGCAAAGTGAAACTTTTAAATAAGTTTGTCGGATTTTGGAAAAGTCCATCAGCATTTTTTTTGTCAACTATAAATGTCATTGACCATTCAACTTCAAGCGTTTGATTTGGCAATATTATATTTACATAAATACCGAGGGTTATGTTTTTTTTATTAATAATTAAATAAAGTATAATTTCCTATCGACAGAGACCAAATTTATGTGAGTCGGGTTGGTTTTGTTAATTAACGTCGCACTTATGTGAGTCGGGATATTTGTCAAGGAGTTATAGTGTCGGAACGGATCCCATAAAAGCGCAATATGATATTTCTATCCCGATTCCTGTAGATAATTTTAAAAACGCTTAACGTCAAGTTAGAAAAGATTAGGCTTTTGTCTAAAAGTTTTGAGTTTCTTTCCAGAATCTTTTTCTTTGGAAATCTGCCGCTTTTTATAAAAAAAAATTACCAAAATTACTATTTGACCCTTCTCAGAACTTATTTTGTTCAATTATACGGTATTCCTCTGGTGAAAATTGGCGTTTTGGTTATTTTTAATTACGGACAAAGTTATTCGTGTTTGTTAATTTTTGTTTATTTAGTCTTTAAATTGTTTGTCGGAAAGAACAGGTTAAAGAAAAGCTCTTTAAAATAGAACATGAACAAAGAATACCTGTTCTAAAAAAATAACGTATATCCTGAAAAGGAAGTCAGATTCGAGTGACTCTCCAAGTTGGGGAGGGGGAGGGGAGCCACCCCTCTTTGCCAGTGTCATTGGAACCCCGAATAGAGAATAAACAACGTCGGTCGTCTTCTCGTTTCTAATTGGATAACGCCAATGAGCACGTGCAGCTGCAAATTGATGACGTGTTCAGTTCGCAAACGATGATATGTTTATTTTTTGAAGAAAGAAAAAAAAGTGTTGTAGTTTTTTCAGACGATTGTCAATTCAATCCAAATCATTTTTTGGTGATCGCTAATTACCGTGAATGAAAGACTGGACAAAAAGAAGTTAATTAAAAAAAAACATCAAATACATTTGTTTTTTAAGTGAATCAAAACATGTGTATTATAAGAATGGAGTGTCTGCATGTGAATTTGAACAAAATCCCTAGTTCAAAAAATCACATTGATTTTTTTTTGTTTGTTTATTTGTGCGGTTTTCACGCAAAAGCGATTGAACGCATTTCTATGAAAGTTGAAGCATTTTATCAATAATCTTCCATCTTAACCCTTTGCACTCGTAAGGCGCCTCTCAGGCACTAACATAACGACCAGTTATTTTGTTTCCCTGTTCTTTAAAATAAACGAGAACAGCAGGATATTGTGTTTAGAACATCAATCTTTTTTGCAACTTGTTCTCTTGCAAAAACAAAACAGATTAGGATTTTTTTCCCTTTATGATTATAAAAAAAATCTGTGGAAAAGAACGTAAAGAGGAATAACTGTTCCATAGAAAGAACACAAATCGCAAAGTGTTCGCGGAGTGCAAAGTGTTAACAT
Organism: Troglohyphantes excavatus; assembly: GCA_963932185.1. Taxonomy (NCBI): domain Eukaryota; kingdom Metazoa; phylum Arthropoda; class Arachnida; order Araneae; family Linyphiidae; genus Troglohyphantes; species Troglohyphantes excavatus. Next base: position 62,288,669 of record OZ010678.1, read on the forward strand.
CTGCACTTTTTTTCTGTGTATATCTGCAACCGTTCAAAAGTTTTTCAAAGTTCAAAGGGAGAATCTGCATACTGTGAATACATTGGTAGAATTTTCAGGAAAATACTTAAAGCAAGAACAAAGAAAATTGATCGCCACAAAATAAAATCTTCGATGTTTTATTCATCCGGATATCCGGCATGGAAAATCGGATATCCGGCATTTTAATTCCGGATATCGGATAGTTACCGGATAGTTAAAAAGCAGCCGGATAGGCCCGATACCGGATAGTTACCGGATATCCGTTTCATCCCTAATTAAAACTATGAATGTGAAGTTTACTGCATGCGTTTATTGTCACTAAAGGGTTAATTTTTATGCAATATATATATATGAAATGAAATGAACCACAGGGTGGTCATCCCATCAGATTAGTTTGCAGTCCTGGATATTAATTCATGGTTGGGCCGAGTTGGTACTTCACACAAAAACAAGTTTTTTAAACAAGATGAAAGAAAATTCCTGCAACCACCCTCTTTTCAAATCCCGAACCCCTTTGTAAAACCCCATCTTAATATTCCGTAACACCCGTTCCTTAAAATAACTAAGTGCATCAATTTGCACCCCTTTCCCCTCTTGTTCCTAAAACTCTCTTTTTCCCCAAACAAATCTCGTCGTTCTCATCATTTCTGCTGAATCCGCAAAGCTTTCTACCCGCGCACATTTTTCTCATTCGGTTTTATCGATATTATATTACATGGCTAATATTCGCTAAGGCTTTTATAATCATTATTTTTTTAGTAATTTTTGTATAACAAAAAGGAAAAAAACACATTTTACGAAAACACCAGTTTAAAGAATACTCGCAATTTGCATGTGAAGCCGTAAACATAAAAATTATAAAGTACTAGAATTAGTTGTCTCGGAAAACTACTCAAAGTATTTGAATAAATCTCGATTTTGATAAAGTTTATTTTTCACAGTGCACAGAAAGAATGATATGCGACTGGCTAATCTAACAAAAGAAAATCACGCCCTGATACTTCTATAAAACCGGAATGGGGTATCTAGCCAGACGGAGTAAAAAACGGCACCTGTCAAATACTTATAATTACACGTGGAATCGCCCTATACGGATAAACGACATACAATCTTATTGAGATAGGTGGACCGCGTCAACCAGCCAAATTTTTAACCAATTCCACCATCCTTGTTCCGCGGGAAGTGGGACTGCAGTATACGATTCCACCCTCACAACTCCGCGGAGAATCAACCTGTGGGGATAAATGACATACCACCGTGTACAGAAAAGTGAGCCCCGTAAATCAATTTGGCCATTTTTCCACTCCACCCTCTGACTTTTGTACCGCAAGGGGGCTCAAAAGCAGTCACGAATCCAAACCTTATGGTACAGTGCGACTTGTAACTACCCGATTTTTTTCACACAGCCTTTGTTAACTTATATGATGGTCCCCCAAGGAATTAATCCCAGTTATTAACTCTTTTTTGGTCGAAATATTTTTCACATTTCAGTTTAATTTTTTTTAAGAATAAAAAAAAATGTTTTATAATTTCTATCCTGAATTATTGTTATCCTATTCATTATTAAAATCTGTTTGTAGAGAAAATAGTAATGAACCATCAATGTTCGACATTCGAACCCACAACACTTCAACCTAAAGCTCGCTGTACTTTTAAAATCGATATGCGAACCCACAACCCTCCGATTATGAGTTTATTGCAACCTAAAAGTTGTGATTCGAACCCACAACCCTCCGATCATGAGCTAGCTTCACTGTCAAAGTCGAACCCATGGCCGTCTTACCTTGAGCTGATTGCAGTCCATCATAAAACTTTCCCGCCAAAATAATAATATTGAATGCAATCACCTGTTGACTTTAAAGTATGTTCTATTATAAAAATATGTACCAACCTAAAACTTTTAAATTATTTTATTTTCCTATTTCAAATCAATTAAATAAACGGTATCTGATTTATTTACTTACGCACTTACATTACATACATTTAGTTTACTTTTAAGAACATGTAACGGATGAAAAAGTTTAATGGATAAAAAAGTATTTCAGAAAATCAATAAAAAATTTTAAATTTTAATAATTGTATACTTATATGCCCGCATGTGGTTCAAGGTTTAAAAGTGTCAGATTTGGTAGAATCAAGTTATTTGCTCATATAAGCAAATTAAGTTATTCTGAAAGGTTTATTTTTGTGGGAAAACTTCTACAAACTTCATCTCAGTTAAAATAAAATTTTAAACCCTTTTATGAATGTGGAGTTTCCTACACTTTTATTTAAATACTTTTCCGAATGTTTGTTAAATTTTTGGATCTTGACCCATTTAGGTTTTTGTAACACCATTCTTCTAAAACACAGATTGCTACTATTGAATCATCGAAACTAGTTAAATATTGCGCATCAAACAAACAAACATAAACATGTGCCGGGATTTTAAAACGTTGACAAACATTCCCTACTAATGAAAATTGGCTTTGGGCTCAATTCTCTAATATAACTGTGTTTTCCGTTGACATGCATAATTCCAAGTCAAGGACTTCGATTACTCGAACCATGACCAAAGCGTAAAGAAGTTGTGTTAGTTTCATTTGAGATCGAACGTTTTTGCAGAAAACAACATTCAAAGATCTTTGTTTTGATCTTCGTCTGCTCTGCTTTTAAGCTAAATGAAGCGAATTCGCCAAATTCAGTTATAAATTACTTTAATAAAAATAACAAATGTGAAATTGAACATGACAGCTGCAGCAACACAAGCACTACCGTTTCCAGTCAAGAAAGCTTATCTGTTTGTTTGCAATCTACGCCACAGAATTTTCCAACATCGTGCAAGTACGTTTAAAAATGTCATTATCTTGATTTTAACATTTATATATCATATTTCGAAATATTTTACATTCACTAATATTTTCGGATGGGTGAATCATTCATATAATGAGATTGTACTTCAATTTAATGTAACATTAATTGTTCAATTTATAATATAATTTCAAATTATTATTAGAAAATTCATTCGTATTTCAATAATCATTGATATTCGTAAATTTTGACGATTATTGCACTTCATGAAATGAGGCTTCAGTTTAATATAACCGTGAATAGATATATTTTAAAAACTTTAGTTTTAAGATTGATTTATTCATACACGGATGAGATGTTTTTGCTTTTCCCCAAAAATCCAATTAAAAAGAATAGTAATAATAATTGGACAATGAGATCCTGTGATTATAATTATGATTTTGGTTTAGAGTATTACAAACCAGAGTTCGAAAAATTTATGCCTGAAGAAAATTAATGTTAGCAAATGATAGGGAAGATTATAATATGCCCAACTTGTAAAATTAAATTTAAATCAGAACTCTGAACGGACACACTGCCATTAGAACATTCGTGCAACAAATCAATGGGGAGAGATGTTTGTCGACTCTAGGTGAGGGGGGATAAGATGCCTAAAGAAATCCGTTGCTCAGTCACTGAACCCCCATGAAAAATCTATACCTTCGTGCCTGCACTACTATACAATTTGAAATTGTAAATATTTTTATCAGGGTCCCAAAAAAGTCACACCACAAATGTAGAATTGTATAGGCTGCAGGAAATGTTCTAGGGATTGGAAGGTGAGGAAAGAAAATTTCCCCCTTTTCTTTTTCAACACTGACACAAATGGAAAGGATACCTATCCTTTTGGAGGTCGGTTAGTAAGAATGTTAATTGGATTCTTTGCAACAGATCGTATCTTTCCCACACACACACAAAATAGGGAATGGGTTAATCGACCTGGGCAACTCGTACCTATTTTAAGTTGGTATTCTTCCCTTCAAAAAACTCAAAGTACACTGTTAAAAATTTCAGTTCAACGTTGTACCATAACTTGGTGCAAAATGTAAGTTTTCAACTTGTTGCACCATATCATGGTGCAAGCTAGGTTGAACCAAAATTTTTTTATCGAGAATGGTGCCAGCTTTCACCAGAAAGTTGCAATAACTGCAACCGAAACTTCGCTGAATCTACGAACCGGCTCGACGAACCGGGAAATCCCCTTCTTATTAATGTTAACGTATCGGACTATGTTAATCGAATATCAAAGTAAGTTAAATGTTTTATTTCATGGTTATTGTAATTAAATGTTTGTTTTATGATGTTTAAGTGTTTTTACTCATATAAAGTTCAAATATAAACAGATTAGTATAAAGTCGTTGTCAACTACGGCCGTTGTATTCTGCTGCTTTTCAAGATCCCAATTCTGAATTTTAACCAATGAAAAAAATTGATTGAAAATTTTACAGCTTTATAAAAAAAATATATATCTATGTTTTAAATCGTGAGTAATATATTTTTTTAATTAAACGAACAATATGCGGTCAAACACTTAGCATTTTTTTAACCTTTACAATACTAAACTTGTTTGTTTACTATGTAAAGTCAATGGGAAAGTACGTAAAATTTACGTATGGTTTGTATTCTAGTATTAAATTTCAGTTGAGTCCGCATAATATACAATAAATGGATTGTTTAAATTTAAGTATAAAGAAACACTTTGCCAAAACATGTAAAACACTGGGGGGAAAATTTAACTTTAATGCAATGTTTGAAATGTAGATAATTTTGCTGACTACCAACATACTTTGTTTTATTTAAGCTGCTATTCATTTCAGTGTACTCATTACTTCAGTAAAATAAGTCCATCTAGTTAAAATGTATTGTACAGCCACCTTGGATGTGGTGGGATTTTTGAAAAGGCTAGGTTGGTTCCTAGAACACGATGCCCCCGCCAAATGTAATATTTGGCGATTATATATAAACAATAACATTTTCATTTTGGCAACCTTGCCTAGAGGAAAATAGAGTTCTTTAATTGGCAAAAAAAAAAGGGTTTTGTCGCCAATAACATGTTAGTGTATTATAACATCGAATTAACATGTTAGTGTAGTATAACATCGAATTTTGAATATTGGGCCGAGGGGCACCGTGTTCTAAGAATTTACCAAAAGCTATATTCGCAACGCTACAGCGTTCTTGGCAACAAAAAACGGTTTTGTTTCCAACATAAGAACTCCATTTCCCCCCTGAAGGGTTGTCGAAAATGGTAACTGTTAAAAGCTAAGGGACCGTACAGTACATTTTAAGCTTCATAAGTGACAATACTAATTTTTAGTTTGTAAAATAATTGTATTGTCAAATATCTATTACAAAATACATTATTCTTGTTGAAAGAGTTCCGAGCCCATAATCAAAAGGGTTGTATGTTTATTTTTTGTTTTTGCCAAACATCCTGTTGTTGGCTGTTGTACGTTAAATTTATCATGGTACAAGTGCGAGTGTGCTCATGTTGGCTGTGGTATGAAAACTTGGAGACTGAGGTGCCAGCTCGGAAGTTGTCTTTGGGATGTTATCTGACCATGGTTACAAATTATAGAGAAGCGTCCCTGATTTTTCCTTTCGAGATAATTTTCAAACCATCGCCAATAGCTAATTTTGAAGTCTAGTGGGATGTTAGTGCAACAAACCAATAAAATTTTTATTGTAAATCTTTAACGCATTTGCACAATCAATCTATTCTATGGTTATCCCTTTTTTTTTACATATGTATATATACATATGTAAATATAATATATACTTTATATATTTATATAATATAAAAGAATATATATATTCTTTACCTTTATGTATTTGCTAAATAAAACTTAATGTTTATTTTTACAACATTTTATACTATTATTAATGATTCAGAATCGGGTAAAAAGAATTGGCTATTTCATAAATTAATAAATCACTGAAAAACACTTAATTGCGTTTCGTTTATAAACAAGAGTAGCCGTAAAGCCTAATAAAACGTTAGCCAATAATTTGTCTTTTAACGTTTACAGGATGGGTGGTTGATATTTCAACCAGAATCCCATGTTAAAACCAAACACCCACATTTTAAAGGTTAAAACAAAGTTAGATGTTACTCTCACACTAAAATTTTTTTAATATAAGTTAATAATGTAGCTCTTTTCTATGTCATTGTTACTGAAGTCTTTTAATAGCAATTTACTTTTTTTCTATTTTAAAGATCATGATTGAACCGACATTGTGTGGCTCTAACGTGAAGGTGTCTGAGGTAATGTTTGTAACATAATGTTTGTAACAGCCTCAGTCAACCTTTTTCTAAGAGACGCACTCTACAACAACTTAACTTGAATCCTGAGGGAAAACTGGCAGCTACTGCTTGATGTCCTGAATTGGAATTCTCTTACCTGGCAGAATATTTATCCAAGATGCTGAGTGTCAATGTTGAATACATTTATGGAACTTGCATTAACGTAGTGACAAGACGAATGACGATTGCATTAATGAAGTGACGCAAAGTGGCCTTTCGGCCAAATCTGGATATACAACAGTGTGCGGAAGCTTCAAGAATGTGTGGAAAACTTTCATGTATGCAAATGTTCCTTACAAACCCAAGTTTTCAAATTTTCCTCATTGTTAGAATAGAAAATACTTCAGCATTTGTAGCAACATATACAAACTCCCTAAAATCCTGTTATGTGCTTCGTAACTATGGCACTAATTCCTACTCCACCCCTCTGCCATTGTGTGTGAATTCTCCGAACATGAAGATTGTAGGATAAAATGTGCATTGATCTGCTTATGCAATTTCTTAATATTCTGTATATTCAACAGTGTGCGGAAGCTTCAAGATTGTGTGAAAAACTTTCATGTATGCAAAATAACTTTGTATGCAAATGTTCCTTACAAAATGTGCGCCCAAAAGTTTTCAAGCCGGAGATAGGATACTGATGCTCTTGAAATAAATTCCATCAGTGTGGCTGGCATATAGCATTCACACAATATATTGTGTAAATGCTATAGAAAAATTAGATTTTTTTAATATCTCCTTAAAAAGTGAGTACATTTGCTAATATGAGTAAATGAGTTTAACTACATTATTATTATTTGTTTATTTGTCTTTGATTGCATTTAATTTAGGATTGATTTCTAGAAGTTTAGATTTTACGGTTATAAGTTGTCTGGCTATCTCAACAGTATTTATAATGAAAGTATTTATAAAAACTGTTGAAAAAGCTAGGAAAAACAATTGCTTACTGAAATTGAAGGGTGAACTCGGCTTCTATTCTTTCCCCAATAATATGCTCGATTGGGTATTAAAGTAATTTCAATCTTAAATGTTTGTACAAATAGGCCTAGTAATATTAAAATAAATTGTATAAAAAATATATTTATAAAATATTATATTTTTAATTTTTTTTTCTTTATTGTATAACTTTAAGTCATAAGGGTTAGACGGGAGAAAAATTTGCTATTCCACTTGATTTTAAATCCAAGTTTGGCAAACCAGAAACTGAATTCAATTAACTATATTGTTTTCTCTAGGAAATATATTATGTACTGTACATGTTTTTTGTTTTTTTGTAATTGGCAATAAAAATAAAATAAATTATATTAGTAATAAATAAAAATGATTTACTATTATTTCCATCTATAATGTAAAGTTTTTATTTAATTTTGAGTATATATACTAATTAAATTAGCACAATTTATTGAGGTTTATCTGACATTAAATTAAAAAAACATATAAGTAAGCAATGTATTCCTTAATAATGGAAAAATTTCCTTTGAATATACTATTTAAATAATTGCACAGTAATTTCAAATTATTTTGTGAAATTGTTGAAATATACAGAATTGTAAATATAGTTCTAAATTATAAGAAAATTTGATCTAATAAAAATTTTAAAAGGGGTATAACGAAAATACGAATTATGGTGCAACGTTTCACCAAAATCTGGTACCCATTTAGCTGCAACCAAACTTTGGTGCTTAGTTTCACCATAAAATGGATTAACAAAAACCTGAATTTTGGTTCAACGTTTCACCATAAAATGGATTAACAAAAACCCGAATTTTGGTTCAACGTTTCACCAAAATGGTGTAGCGAAAATACCGAGTCTTGGTGCTTAGTTTCACCATAAAATGGATTAACAAAAACCCGAATTTTGGTTCAACGTTTCACCATTAAATGGTATCCATGGTAGCACCATAAAATGGTAGAACTAAGCACCATACGTTGGTTGCAGCTAAACGGGTACCAAATTTTGGTGCAAGGTCGCACTAAATTTTTAACAGTGTAGAAAGTAAATATAAATATGCAGTATTTATTATTTTAATGGTCAACATTTTTATTACTATCCCCGATCCACACACTTGTTTCAGCTTGATCCCCCCCCCCCCTTTTTACCACATCCAATCGCCGCCACTGTTCGCTTTAAATTAGATATACGTATTAATAATAAATCGCTTGTCACTTACCTTAAATCTTGGGAATTATCTTTATGTGTTTCTATATTTATAGCGCATAATAAAATCCATCACGATCTTGACTATCAAAATTGCACTGAGTAACAAATCTTCCACGACACACGTAACGTTCGAAAACAACAGCCAAATCAAATGTACTTTCTGATACACAACTGGTTGCCTTGCTTACAAGGACGCCGATTCTAAAACCGCCGAAACTCGCCGCCAAATTAAGCTTCAAACTTTGCCAAACACTTTACGTTTTTGTATTTACAAAATTAATGGCCTCCGTGGCCGAGCGGTTAAAGGCGTCAGCTAGGAATACGAAGGTTCCCGGTTCGATGCCAGGCGATGGACTTGACAAAGAAAAGTAAAAAGTAGTGATCTTGTGATCGGAGGGTTGCCAGCTTCGCTACAAAATACTAGAAAAGTCGTCCAGAACATCCGCAAAAATTAACGGCCTGTATACGGGACTGGTGCACGATATATCGGATCGGGGTCCAAAGTCCCGACGTTTATTGAAGGCGTTGGGTGCCAGTTCAGATGTTTCCTCGTCATCTGACCATGGTTCTAAAATAACGAGGTGCATTTATAAATGTGTGGGTGAATGCGTATGTGTTCCCGGGTCATTTCTTTCGAAATAGACCCCGAACCGGCGTCAGTAGCCCATTGTGCAGCTGTAGTGCGACGATAATTAACAAAACCAACCCAAAGGAACACTGCCTCGTAATTTCAAACCACGCCAGTTGATTGAACAAAGTTGTACTAGAGCTGCACAATGGACTGTATTGAGGACGGTTTGGGTGCGATGTTGAAGGAAAGGCCTATGAATACTGCCTCGTTATTTCGAATTTAGATCAAATGAGTTGGCACTCGACACAACTTCAACCGATCTAATCAGATCCGGTTGGACCCCAATCAGATTTAACGTGCACCAGTCCCGTATAAACGCGGTGGCACTGGAGTGGTTAGTTTCACTTCGAAATCCTGGAACCGACCCATCCAGTACGCTCCGACGTCAAATACGGCGTCTATGGTTGAATGTAACCACCTTAAATCCATCGTGGGTCTGTCAAGTCCTCGCGCAGGGCGTCGTCTCATGCGTCGCCCTCGTCAACTGACTACGGGTTCCGTGTTAAAACTGTTAATTAAAACTGTTTCCGTGTCGTTCTTTCGAGATGGGCCCCGAAGGGTCCGTAGTCCCTTGCTAGCACCAAGTTCTACGTTGTGTATATAAAACAGCACGTTAAATCTGATAGAGGTCCATTGTCCTGACACCTATTGAGGTTGTGTCGAGTGCCAGCTCAGGTGTTGTCCTTGTCATCTGGTTCCTTGACCATGGTTCACAAGGCAATGATCCCGGGTTTTTCCTTCGAGATTGATCCTGAACTGTCGTCAATACCCCACTGTGCAGCTCTAGTGCGACGTTTTTTCAATCAACCAATCCTTTAAAATAAAATTAATAAGATGATTACTTTCAAATGTGTCCCAAAATGGGCAACAGAGAGTGTTTCATAATAAACAATCCGTTAGTGTTCATTTCGTAAAACCGCTTGGAAATCCTGAATTCATTTTCTGAAAGAATATTCTTCTTCTACTTTGAAAGAAACGTAAGTACAATATAAGTATTTTCTTTCTGAAGAGAGTTGTCGTTGTAGAGAGGATGTGTGTAAAGGCATGTATACACGTGAAAGGTTTTCATTCAAAGGAGCAACCAAGACATTTATTGGAAGCGACTTTAAATTTAAACTCGAAATCACGCAAAATTACTAAAATAAATTTTCCTTCCTGATATTAAACTAGCTGTTAGGCCTCGGACCCTTTAAGGCCCATACGTTAAAAAAATCTGGTAGGTACAGGCCAGCCGAACTGTACCCCGTAAGGTTTGGTTCGTGAATACGATCGAGTACCACGCGGTACGGAAGTAGATAAATGGCAAAGCTTGTGAATGCGGTTAACTTTCCTCCACGCGATGGTAGGTCATTTATCCCCATGGGTTGATTCCCTGGGGGCCTAGGTGCACACGCGCTGTTCCTCCTCGTATGCGCTCACCTGAGTATTGCAGATTTATGTTTTAGTTAGCAAAAACGTTCTTTTAAACTTAACTTTGAGATGTCTTAAAAGGCTCTTTCAACTTAGAGTAACTTAAAAGCTCGTTTTCATGTCCAGCTCTATTTAAATAATCAACGTTAATTTTCAGGTCCAGAAGAAAGGGAAATTCAGAGTTCTGTGTCAGGAATTATGGTCAGGGGATCTCTAAAAACTTAATCACGTCAAAAATGCAACGAATGCGTTAAATATAAATCGAAGTAACTCCTTTCAATGTAAAATATGGGCCGCGTTTTCATCAAATGCCATGAGATGGCAACAGGGACTGACTTACAAGGTTAGGGGCCCAGGGCAAAAGAAAATTAGGGGGCACCCTCGACATACCTCAAAATAAAACTGCTAAATTTATGTATAAGCATACAATGCAACATGACGTAATCAATCAGCTTTAATGCAAATGTAAATACAGCGGATTTTTTTTTTTTAAACTACTAAATTTTTTTTCTTCTGAGCATTTGAATTAACATTAATGATCTCTCAATACTTCAACAGGGTTTCTTTAAAACATTTCAGGTTCTGTTCTTTCTTTCCTTTTAGCTTTCTTTTATTTGAGCCAGATTCGTATATTCTATTCACTTTATAGCTATAAATCCCTCATAGTTACCAATATCAGGAAATTTGGTAAAGTAAAAAAGTATCCATAAACGAAAAATCTGCGTGCAATTAGTAAACACAGTTTGTTTATGGCCTTGGTCATGAATTGAATTTTGTAAGCGATCCAATGGGCAGTTTTTTCGACAAACGCGATGCAAAAGGTGACATACAGTTGAACGTGCAAAAAAGAGTTTAATTCATTCAATTGAATGAAATAACAGAAGTTTTGCAAAAAAATTAACAATTGTATTTATAAAATTTTGATTAAACTAAATTTAATTGACTTAAAAAATATTCTTTAGTAAATTTATTTTGAAGCTTTTCACATATATTTAGCTTTAAATCATTTTTAGGGGCCCCCTTAAAATGGGGGCCCAGGGCAAGTGCCCCCATTGATTTACGGCAGGGCAAGTGCCCTGCCGTAAATTAGCTTCTGGATGGCAGCACGAAATGCAAATGTAAAATCCGCCACTTAAAATTTTCATTTAAAATAATATTCGAATACAACAATAGATGGCAGCACCACATGTTGCGAGAATGTTAGATATGAGTAATCCAGATTGCAAAAAGAACTTATATAACCTTTCACATAACTTGTTTTGCCACAGAATAAAGCTTTTGAATGGTTTTCAACTGTATACGTCGGCATCTTGTTTTTGTTCAAGAAGCAAACCCTGCTGTATCCACATTCCAGTTAATCAGTAATCGAACTATCGCTGACACTCTTTAACGTACACTGCACATATAGCTACTTTTGCTTCTGCAAACTCCTCTTTTGAGTTTTTATCACGAAAGGTTCTTGTTCGTGTATTATATTTTAAAATTGACACTGAACTTTAAATATAACCTATTGATGTCAAATTTTAATTTTTCGAATTTTTGGAAAGGCTGCTTTTGTATTGGGTCTCTTACACATAGGCGTAACCTATGCATAGCGTTTTATTTTATTGTGAGGCATTTCAATCTGAAGGAAGTGTTTGATCAACCGCACACACACACACACACACACACACTTGGGTCTACTAGATGACACAAAATAATTTTTTCCCATTGGTTCGTTCTCCCCGTTTATTCCTTCTCTTTTATTTTCTCGAAGGCAAAATAACTGGTCTATTTTTCAGACATCGCCGATTGTTAGCGTTTTCCCGTTGAAATACGATTGTCAAAGTTAATTCGGTTAAAGCATTTTTTGATCACCAACTTAAACAATTATTTAAAACAATAAATATGTATTACTTTATTTTAGATTATTTTATTGTTATCAAGATCTTACGATTTTATAACTATATAATTTTATAGGTAATGTATATATATATATATATATATATATATATATATATATTTTAATAAATTTTAAATGGCTTCTAAAACCGTTATAAACAGAAAACTAACAAAGTTTTAACATTACGAGCCTTATGTTCACAATCGGAGGTTGAATAATATTTGTATATATATTTTCAGACATATTGGAAGAGTCCGAGTAGTGGAAGTTAGTTTTTTGCGTGCCACAGATACACACAGGCTCTTCCTGTTATTATTGTAGAATGGCTGTGTGGTCCCGCGTTGAAGGGAACCCATTAAGGCATATAGATTAAGAAGTAGAGTTGAACCGTAAGGTTTTGCACCCTCGGCCATTTGTTCCAAGTTGCAACACTCTACCGACTAAGTTCCAGAAGCTTCGCTAGTTTCCCCCGTCTTCGTTCCTTTCCTGGACCTTAGATAACGCATGCGCAGTTCTCCCTCACTACGGCCCTACGATTTCTATAGAATGAAAACTTTAAATATTAACTAAAAAGTAACTAAAAAATATTAAATTCTGATTATCAGGTGCACAATGTATACAATTAAAAGTACTTATGTTTAAAATTTTAAACATTTCCGTGCAGAGGAAGTGTGTGTTTTGCGTGCCACATACAGACTCTATAAAATAAAAATATTTCCCCTAATATAATTAGGATAAATAAATTGTTTCACCTTAGCATTCATAAAAAATCAACGCAGAAAAGTAAATTAAAATCAATTTTACACAGAAAACTATTTCTACTATATAATTTTTTAAAAACAATCTTGTAAATAAAGTTATTGGAAAAAATAAGTGCATATACAATCAGTGTTAATCCTTTATATTTAAGAAATATAAAAAATTTAATTCATTTTGAGGGAAATTAAATAAAGATGTGACATTTCTTTTTCTAGCAAAAAATAAAATATGTTAAGGACATCAAATAAAAATAAAGACAATTTATAGGAAGTAATTTTGAATGAACTACACAAAAATATTTTAAATTTACAAACTTCAGAAATCAAATATAGATGGCGCCATGTCCCTCACAACGGCCCTACGATTTCTATTGGACTTAAATATTAATTAAAAAATAAATAATTAAACTTTCGAAATTCAGGTTCTCAGGTGCACAGTTAGAGGTTGAATAGCATTATAGTTACATGCGACATTTTTGACATTTTTGTGATGGACATATACAGACTCTTTATTTTATTAATATGGATTGATAATTTTAATTTCATACTGAATTAAATATTCAAAGTCTCCCTTGCAAAAATCCCCAAATCATAAATCAGTGTTAATCCTTTATATTTAAGAAATATAAAAAATTAAATTCATTTTGAGGGAAATTAAATAAAGATGTGACATTTCTTTTTCTAGCAAAAAATAAAATATGTTAAGGACATCAAATAAAAATAAAGACAATTTATAGGAAGTAATTTTGAATGAACTACACAAAAATATTTTAAATTTACAAACTTCAGAAATCAAATATAGATGGCGCCATGTCCCTCACAACGGCCCTACGATTTTTATTGGACTTAAATATTAATTAAAAAATAAATAATTAAACTTTCGAAATTCAGGTTCTCAGGTGCACAGTTAGAGGTTGAATAGCATTATAGTTACATGCGACATTTTTGACATTTTTGTGATGGACATATACAGACTCTTTATTTTATTAATATGGATTGATAATTTTAATTTCATACTGAATTAAATATTCAAAGTCTCCCTTGCAAAAATCCCCAAATCATAAATCAGTGTTAATCCTTTATATTTAAGAAATATAAAAAATTAAATTCATTTTGAGGGAAATTAAATAAAGATGTGAAATTTCTTTTTCTAGCAAAAAATAAAATATGTTAAAGACAGCAAATAAAAATAAAGACAATTTATAGGAAGTAATTTTGAATGAACTACACAAAAATATTTTAAATTTACAAACTTCAGAAATCAAATATAGATGGCGCCATGTCCCTCACAACGGCCCTACGATTTCTATTGGACTTATATATTAATTAAAAAATAAATAATTAAACTTTCGAAATTCAGGTTCTCAGGTGCACAGTTAGAGGTTGAATAGCATTATAGTTACATGCGACATTTTTGACATTTCGGTGATGGACATATACAGATTCTTTATTTTATTAACATGGATTGATAATTTTAATTTAATACTGAACTAAATATTCAAAGTCTCCCTTGCAAAAATCCCCCCCCCCCCTACACACTTCTCCCGGTCAAAATGGTGATATCATTTCATTTAATTTCTGAATGTACAAACGTTCTCCCAGAAGAACGCGGGTTACTGCCCCTGGGAACTCTTTACTATCGCATAGAGGTTTCTCCTTTCTTCTGATAGGACGAAAATTTCTATACCAGGTGTAGTGAAGAACGAAAATTCAAATTTGGCGGGAAAAAAAAATTATCTCCGTCAAAAAGTGCTTTTGGAAATCATTCTGGCAAGACTTCTGTATGTACGTTTTAAGGTTAATTTAAGGAACATAGTTTTTTTATCAATCCTTGCATCCGAATCAAAACCTTTTAATGCGATTACGTCTTTAAAATCGAGGGATTAATGACATACAATCGAGCAGAGGAGGCTCGGCTGCGTCCACCAGGCCGGCCATTAATCCACTTAACTCTCTGACCTTTGTACCGCGTGGGAGAGTGGAGAAATAAGTCACATTTGGGGCATACGCTGGCCTTGTTTAACCGCTGTAACTTCAATTCTAATCGACGGATCGTTTGCTGGTGCGATTGAAAGAACGACTTGTTCTACTATACCATTTGAGGAGTTGACAGTTTAGCAACAGTGCGGAAAAATTGTGTGGCGTGGACGATGTGTCGAATATTTGACTGTGGAGCCAAAATAGGACGCTAAAGTTTTATTGCGGTATAGAAAACTTAAACAAGCAGTTCACGACGAACAAAATGCTACCAAGAAGTCTAATAAACATATAACAACTACGGAGAGATCTAGAGCTTCCCTTCGGAGCAGGCGCGTTTACAAAATGCGGGAGTTTCACGTGACGTAGTAACATGAATTCCCTACTTGTAGTTTCGATTTCTTCTCTTTAGCAGACAAGCCTGTGGTTTGGTCGCTCCGCTCGCTCGCTCGCTCCACTCAACTTTGTATTGTATTTTAACGAGAAAATTTAGCTGTGTATTTTCATCGTTTATTTTTAACAATGCAAAGTTTAAGTAAAAGACCCTTTGTTAGTAAATTTCGGCTTATTACATATTTATTCATATGCAGAAAAACTAAGTGAAATTGTCTTTTTCTATATATCGTTTGATATTTCCTCCTGTTTGAAAAAAACATTTCGGATCAAAATGATCGGAGCACAACTTTCAGTATTTCGTAAGAACGAAGTTTTCTCGTTTTATCCTAGCTAGCCATGCTTTCACCAGATTAGAATCAGAATGAGGGAAACTGTGAAAAGAAACTCTTTTTGCAATACAATCCGCTTTCGAAACAGTGTTAGAGCAACCGAATGCACTACACGAAATCACCATGTTAGTATTTTAAAAAGAAAAATCTTAAAAAGTATATTGCAGCAGCTGTACTTCCATACTAATTCTACGGAACTTTTTCGGCGTCTAGAATACGTCTCCATGTTCCGTTGGAACAGCGGTCTTCTTTTTCTTGGCGTGAAACTACCCCATAGTCGCGAACCAAAACTGACGGTACAGTGAGGACTGTGTACACTCGTTTTTTTCTCGCCATTTGGCGAACCTCCTCCGGTCGCCCCGCGGCGAAATCTGCGAGAACCTCTCCGCCCGAAAGCGAGACCACCCAAGTTGCCAGATTTGGACCACCCAGGTAGGCCGGTCATCCCTCGGCACGTGTGGCAGGTTGCTCTCCCTCCCCCCCCCCCCCCTCCCCTTTCCCCGACGGAAAAAAAGAGGGTTGTCCGAGAATGAAGAGATTCTTTTGTTTCTCCCGCCAAGTGCAGCCGATTCGAGACATTCCAAAAGAGCCCCCTCATTATGAGGATGGTAAAAGAAAAAAAAAACACATTTCAAACGAAAGAATTCTCGTATCACACAGGATTTAATTCCCAGAAAGTCGTAAGCAAGTTTGCAGGTAGGGGTTGGTGTGCTATCGGCAGTGGCGTAACTGCAGTGGTTTACACCGGACGGGCGTTTGCTGTAACAGTGGAGTAGACAGGAGATTGGGGGGGGGGGGGGGGGGCGGAGGAGTGAATCTATTATTCATTATCTTCACCCCTTGCATAGCAATGTAACATAACTCCAATTTAAAAGTTAAGAGGAAACATTTTGTTTTTCTCATTTATTTATCATTGTTTGTTAGTTATGAAAATTATCAAAACAATATTTACCACAGTAAGGAAATTTTAGTGTGTACGTTATAAAATTTACTTGCAGTTTTAAACTAACATTGCTAAAAAAAACATCTTATTTAAATGAATCTTATCGTTGCCTAAACACACAATAGTTGTCTATGTCCATTTTTGGCAAAAATGAAATATTTAGGTCAACGAAAAGATGGAATCTAGCTCTTTCCTCTCGCACAAACATTGCAACCTTCAACCAAATAACAATTTTGCGGTGCTGCTTCAAATAAAAAAAATTCCCCATAGATTTCCAGTATGAATTCGCGATCTTCTTTTCGCGTTTTTCGAAAGTTTACAAAAATGGTTAGGAAATCATTATTGTGATTTCAGCTATCGATATTAAATAAAAGGAAACATTATTTTTCTGTTGAAAAAACACTGCTTGGAACGCCTCCGAAACGCCACTGGGCTGTGTAGGGAATCCAGGGTTAAGTGTCGTAACAACAAACTTACCCGCAGGCACCGCATTTCGCAGGGGGAGGAGGTGGGGTGTTTACAGTGGCGGCTACACTACAGTACTACAGTAACTACAGTCCACTACAGTAAGTACAGCCGGGCTGCACCTAAATTCATTAGTGTATTTTAAAACTAAAATCATATATTTTACTAACTTTCTTAAATGATTTGAATTGAAAATGAAATTTCTACAGTAGTAAATAAAATCTCCGATAAATGGCAAGAATGTTACCGTAATGCACAATTCAGGAGGGGGAAGAACTCCATTCAATCAAAACAGCAGCCAAAAACCGAAATTCGAAATCGGCTGCATCGTTGCCATGACAACCTCTACGTAGTATTCCCCCACATGCTAATGCACTGCATTTGTGAGAAGGTACAGCCGAAATGAATTTTCTTGTTTTAGCTGTACTTGAGGTTCGATATGCTGATTGGATCGTTGGTGAAACGCGAACTTACGAGAATATCTCCAAAAGGAAATGTTTTTTGTGATAAATTTTCTGTTTTTCTGTTGTTTCAGGACCATTATGGTCCTGCTGTTGTTTCGTTATTTAAGTTAATATTAAAATTGACCGATTCGCATGCTTAAAAAAAAGGATTGCTTTAAATTAAAAAAATAAGTAAGTGTTTTCTCTCTACTATTTTTTTTGCATGTTATCATTTCGTAAAAATTGAAAGGAAACGTTGATTTGAGTAGTACATAATAAAGAATCTCCGTTCATGTAGGGGTTTATGGGAAATAAGGAGAGGGGGATTCACATGATTTCGGCTGCACTCACATGTTCGACCACGGGCCGCCACTGTTAGGGGTGAGGGCGCATGGGTGCCCTCTGGGAAATCCGTTAACACGATATGCACTGGCCTCCTTAAAAGACATTTGAATCGAAATATACTTCATTGCTTAAAACAAAAATAGCTTCGACATTTAATAGAGGATTACTGTTTTTTTTTAATTTCCCTCTTTGTACCTTTTAATATATTCAATATATATATATAAATCTTATTAAATGTTAAAGAGAAAGCTTTCAAAATGTGTATCTTAAACCTTTCGAAAAAGATGTAGTGAAAATTGGAGTGTATTTATGAATTTAAAAATTGAGAACTTTGCTGATAAACAGGATACTATTAATAGACGTCGTAGAAAGAAAGTATATGAAACAATCCGTTTATATAGTAACTGTCATTTTTTTATTAATATATATACTTCTGATGTTTAAATACATTTTAAAAAAAATACTTATATTACAAAACATAAATGAAAAAAAAATAAACATGGACCTCGAAAACACTTGTATCCTAATTATGTGCGAGATCAATAAAAAACAACGCCAAACCAGAAGATTGCTTGTCAATACTGGCAACCCCCCTTTCTCTCTGCCACCACTAATGGACTCCTGGATGTGTGTATGTATGGACGCGGGAGAAAGAGGGGGAAGGGGGGGGGGGGAAGGGGATCTCCACTGGTGTGTGACGGCCGCTAATTTATGCGGCATCTTTTGGCTGCAAAATAAAAAGAGAGAAGAAAGAGATTATATCGTTTTTGGTTTTGGAATGAAGAACACCCGCAGAATGTTTGGGCAGCTCCCCCCCCCCCCACCTCCTCCCCACTCTTCATGTTTGGCGGTGCGTTTTGTATTGGCATCGAACACGGATACAGTCCCAGTATTCCGTTTCGGAGGAACAAGCACTTTGCCAGTTTAATTTTGTGTGCATTTTATCAAAAATTCTTCATGGTTTTTATTTTTCGATAGATATAATTTAGTTTTATTGAGGGAATGAAAGAATAGCAACTAGACAAAATTATTAATTAAAATGTTGTTATGGTTAATTAAAACTCAGATCGCCCTCGTGTTTTCCCCACGAAAATAATATTTTTTAAAAGGGAAGCAAATGAAAACGTAGAGTAAAAACATTTTATGAAATTTTATACTATGCATTTGAGGGGAGTGTTCTTCAAATAATTGAATTCATCGTTCTACGCAAAAATTCAAACTAAAGTTATTTATAAACTGTTTCTCTAAAAATAAAATATTTCCCAGATATGAAATAAAAAAAGACTCCTAACAATAATTTGCGCTCTCTCGTTCCTGTTCCAATCCAATCCGTTTCGTAGGGTCCGTTCGCTGAACAGTGCAGTTTTTTTGTAAAGAGTCTGCTGTCTTATTTTCCTAATCTTAGTATAACTTTTACTGTGACTTACTACCAAACATAATCCGCCATGTAGAGGGGACTGGTGCATGTTAAATCTGTCGTACTCAAAACGTCCTCATACAGGTACGTGGGTTGCCCACTCAGGTGATGTTCTCGCCATCTGAGTATATTCTGTTCCCTGGTCTTTCCGTCGGCAGCAGATCCCGAACTTAATTTAACCACTTCGTGGCCGAGTGGATTAAGGCGTCAGCTGGGAATCCAAGGGTCCCCGGTTCGAGCCTTTGCGCGGACTAGACTAAAGAATAGTAAAAAGTAGTGATATTTCGATCGGAGGGTTGCCAACTTCGCTACCAAAATACTAGAATGTCGTCCAGAACATCCACAAAAAATTAACAGCGTGTAAACGGGACCATAGAGTAATAATACAAATAGGGGAATAAAAATGATGATTTCCGTGTGTCCATCATTGAAACCACGTGATATGTGGAAATGTCAATTCATTCATGCGCCAGTATTACTTGGCGACTTCAAGAACTAAACGAGATCGAAGTATTGTAATATGGTTTTGTGTTTAATTTTGTATTTAAATATAGTTTTTTTTGAACGAGTGCCACAATTTAAGGGAGTTTAACAGATATATTAAGGAGATTTTTCTTACTTTGTAGTTTCATTACGTTTTTATGTAAAAAATTTACCATAAGCGAAGTTCTTTCAATTGTTATTTTGTATACTTCAATAAGAAAATATGAACAATAAAACCTGAGAAATATAAAGAGTTTCGCTTCTTCGAGTATTGAACACAAATAAAATATTTTCGTTTCGTTAATGAAGAGGAAATATTTAGCGCATATTGTTTGAAAATAAGTAAATACGTACATATATGTTAAGAAGTTGAATACGGACAGAACTCCTTATCACCAAAAAAGAAGAAAGTGCGCCAGTAGTATACACCCCCGCCGGGGGAATACAATAGAAAGGGGCGTGGCCACCTGTCAATCAAACTCGGACTCGTAGAGGAGGGATTGGGATGACGTCATACATTTGGGGGACGCCATTTTGGGGAAGGTGTGACGTCATACTTTCTAAGGCGGTCATTTTAATTAATTATTTTTAATTGGAGAATTTTAGTTAATTATTTTTAATGGGAGAATGTTAGTGGGTTCATTTTACTTGAATAATTTTTTCTGATTAAAATGGATATTTGGCCGAGACCGGGAATCGAACCACGGACCATCTCCGTGCTAGTACAGCATCTATCCAACCAAGCTATGAGGAATGTTGGGGACATCTGTTTTTAATGGTATAAGTGAAGTCGTGTACGATTGGTCGTGTACGATGGGTCGTGACGTCACTGAGTAGCTTCTGAGGGATTGGTCGTGACGTCATTCTGGAATCTCCTAGAAGGAACAAACTTTCTCCCTAGGAACAAGAATCAACGCGTGCTGTGACGTAAGGGAACGATGTCTTCGTCCCTATTGGTCGAGAGCGATGTCATGGGGGAACCGGTGGCAACGGGCCTCGGATTGAATTCTACAGTGATGTGGGCTGTTAGTGGCGCCATCTAGTAATGGATTTATTAATTTTAATATTTTGAAGACGGGTTTAATATTTTTGAAGAGGGTAGAGTCGCCATCTAGTGATGGAAATAATTATTTAATATTTTTGAAAGAGTTGTGTATTTAGTATTAGGTGTGTTCCAATGTGGAGAAAAGTGAAAGAATTTTTTACAATCTGGCTCAAAACATGATTGGATCAACCCGTGACGTCATTGAGAGGGGGAAGGTGTATAATTGATTAGTTTTAAAGACGGGTTTAATATTTTTGAAAATGTTAGTGTCGCCATCTAGTAATGGAAATTATTAGTTTTAATAATTTTTGAAATGGTGATTTTGACTAATTGCAAAGAAACGTAGACATGTAAAGAAAACTTTCAGAAGTAAGTGTCTTTTTATTTGTAATAAAACATAAAGTTATGAATTTTAATATAGTACCTTATTATTAATTGTACGTAAATAAGATGAGAATTGTACCATGTGCTGAAATAAGATGAGATTTGTACCACATGTTGTTACTTATATTAGGATTGATTTAATTTTTTAATATTACACATGGTAATGAAAAGATAATTTTTTAAACTACTGATTTACTTAATTTTTATCATGTGATTTTAAAATGTTTATGTTGCCAAGGCTTCTTTTCTACAAACGTGCTTTATTTATCTCCTTAGTTAAGTGTTAAAAAATGATTTTATTAGTTTGATCAACGAATCTTAACTTTCTATAACAAAGTATTTATTCAATCGTTACTATTATTTTACACGGTAGTGACGTGGATGAGCCGCGGAGTGAGTCGTCTATACTATTTGATGAGAATACATTAGACGATGTTTCCGAGGTGTGCCTGTATGAAGATGTCGATGAGGTAATTATCCGTTTTTACGAGTGATGTGAAAATATTTTTGAATGTAAAACGAAGTTTGACCTATGATTGTTTGTTTATTTTTTAGTTGATGGGTCTCATCACACAAAATTTTGCTGAAAATCCAATGCAGTATGGATCCGGTGTGAATATTGAAGCAGGACCTTCATATGTTGGAACTGGGCCTTCCCGTAGTGGTATCTCACGGAATGGTTATTGGAGTCCTCTTAACGTACAAGCCCCTAAAAATGTAAGTATTTGGATGAATACCTTTACAATGTATAACCTGGTTTTTTAATTAAATTGTCTTCTTATACATTTTTTTTTCAGCTGAAGGATGCTGTTGTCCTGACGGAGCACACTCGTAGGCAAAATAAAACCTTCAAAACTCTACAAATGGAGTACCGTGCCATGCTCGACACAGATAAATTGCCTGAAGGTACTAGCGGATCTAGTTTGGGGTCCGTCATTGAAATAGTTCGACAATTATTTACTACCATTATTGAACGTATCACTGCAAATTTAGAACCAAAGGACCTTATCAGAATGGTTCTCATATCGGAACAGCTGGATAGGCCTATTTCTACAGCTTTGACAAGGGTATCTGATTTTACTGCTGAGACTATCCTTTCCCGTATTCAGACCGTATTGCATACCAAGGATACCATTGTTTTTGGATGAAGAGTTTTCGATTAACTTCACTGTTATGAAAAGACCCGTGGGCAGCGGTCGGTACAGAAAAGCTGTAAATTCAGTTGAACTATAAACTCTACTTGGACATTCGTCAACACGATAGTGGTCGTGTATGCTACACCCCCCTGATGGGGTTGTGTTAACCACTCGAACTACCCAAGACTTTCAACATAATTTTTTTGCTGTGGATACCAAATACACCAAGTCCAGTGTGGTATGTAACAATCAGCTTCTCATGTTGTCCAATACGGGTGAAATAATGTTAAAGCAACTCTTTCCCTATAACAGTTTTACTTTGAAAGATACATGTGTGAAAATAAATTATCATAATCTTGTGAAACTGCGAGAAATTGTTATCGATATTTGTGAATCTCTGAAACGTACCATCTTTGAAACGGTGTTACCTTCTTAAATTATCATGTATTGCACTAAACCATGGGATACGGATGTGAACTTGCTTGAAGAGTTACTCACTGTGTTACGAGAGGAAGTTAAATCCAATGTATATGACCTGTTTCACTGTGAGACCTGTGTATTGCACGATCCGTCTCAGTTTAATCACGATTGTATGACTTCACCTTTTGATAATCAATTTACAGACGATGCTTTACTGATCATGAACGTCAAACGTGTAAAGGAAGCCTTGAATAATATATGTTTTCCTGCTGATTTCTTTAAACATATGCAGTATTTATAAAATGAGATTATTGTTGTAACCAATGTAAGTGTTGTGAATAAAAATGTTAGCTCTTATTATATGCTGGTTATGTAAATTTACGTTTTTTGAATAATGACGTTTACAAAAATTACCTTTTTTAATAATTACGTTTTTTATTCATGACGTTTTTTTTTTTAAAAATTACCTTTTTTTGAATAATTACGTTTTTAAAAATTACCTTTTTTGACATGTTGCATAAAATAAAAATTACGTTTTCGTAACATGTAATCCTATGGAAAAATGACCTTTTTTCACGGGTTATGTAAATTAAAAATTACCTTTTTTGAATAATGACGTTTACAAAAATTACCTTTTTTGACATGTTGTGTAAACTAAAAATTACCTTTTTACCATGTTACTTAAACACATCTTGTCAAGTCATTGCAAAGTAGACATGTCAAGATTCACAAAGTTTAAGTGTAAAATTTTACTCATCATAAGGTTTTTTACCCGTATCCACCCAAAGCCATATAGCCTTACGGAGCGTAGTAGCCCCATATAGACACAGAAGCAGAAAATACTACTATAGATATAAAAATATTATCAAAGTATAGATATAAATGTATTACTACAAATGTATAAGAGAAACCAATGTATATATTTCTACTAAAATGTTGACACATATTCTAAATGTTTAACAAATTAACTCAAATATTTGCGAAATAGAAAAAATGGCACATACTTTTTTTTAAAAAATTGTATCAAATAATGGATAAAAAAAATTTATGACATGTATTAAAATAATGGACTTACGCGTGACACATTAGTTAAAATATTGATATTTACCAAAGAAATTAACATAAGTTATTATAAAAAACTTTAATTAAGTACAATTGTTAATTGAATATGCTACAAAATATTGCCAAATTATTCCATGTTAGTGATTTAACAACCGAACACTTTGTCTTTAAAGATTACGATAACGCAGTTTTAGAAACTGACATAGGGGGCAAATGTGTATAATTATCATAAGATACTTCACATTATTGATAAAATGTCATATAATTATCAAATATATTATACAAAGTAAGAAAAATATTGCTTAATATGTTAAAATATTATCAATAGTACATGACCAACAGATCAAAATGACCTTCAGCACCCTACGACACATGAAAACCTACGGCGATTAACAACAATCTTACCTCAAATAATAAAAGCAATAGTGTGCTGCTAAGGATTAAATTTCAAGTACACACCCAGTGTTGTTTTATAAGGAGATAAGTAGTGTAAAAAGGCCGCTACGAAGCCGAGGAATAATGAGGAATAATGAGGAATACGAGGTGCTGTGAGGAATAATTGAGGATTTCTGCGGAGTACGGCGGTGCTGCTGTGGATTTTTGGCGGTGCTCTGTGAGGATCAGGGCGGATCTCGTCTGTCAAGCCGAGGGGGCGTGGCCTAATGTAGATGACCTCAACCAATCAGGTGTCAGTAAGTGACGTCACATGCAGGGGACATGGGAACAGGTGTCGATGACTCATCGCCGCCGATGGGCATGTCGCCGATGGGCATGTCCCACCGTATCTCAACGTGTTTGTACAGGAATGGACCAATCAGAGTCTTGTTTGAAGATGACCTCATGAAGAACCAATCAGGTGTCAGTAAGTGATGTCTATGGAGTGTCATGTAACATGAAAGTTGCTTTTTTGTTATTTTGCGTTTTTATTTGGGTATTGGTGGAAATTTGCGACGCACTGCATCTACGCATTTTTAATTATAAGCTGTGGGTTGTGACATATGTTAGGAATAGTTGGTTTTTGAAAATAATATTAGCTGTATATACAACTTCAATTTGGCGAAAGTAAATAAAATATGACAGAATTAGACTAATATTAGTTTTTAATATTTTATTTTAATATTTATTTATATTTTTTGATATTTCTTTATATTTTGATATTTATTTGTATTTAATTTTTTTTTTTTTTACATTTTTTTTTTTTTTTTTTACATTTATTCTTTTTATTATTTATTTATATTTTATTATTCATTTATATTTTAACTTCTATATTTTATTATTCATTTATATTTTATATATATTTTAATATTTATATATATTTTATTATTCATATATTTCATACATATTTTAATATTTATTTATATTTTATTACTCATTTATATTTTACATATATTTTATTTACGTATACATCTTTGCCAAAAAAAAATAACTCAGTGAGAGCAATTACGTCCCACTAGAGCTGCACAATGAACTTATGTTAAAGGGAAAGACACTAGTGTATATATTTTAACTATGGTTAGTACAAAAGAAAAGAATTTTGCAAGAATGGTTTTAGAAAAATATCTTTTATGTGACCAACTCCAGCATATAATTTCGCCGTATAACTCTATGAGGAATCATCCTATGGGGGTAAATAACATACCATCGTGTACAGGAAGGTAGACCAGATTAATTAGTAAAGCTTTTAGACATGTGTACCAAGGGTATAAAAAATGACAGTTTGGGGTTTTATGAAAATAATGCATATAAAAATATACGTTTAAATTACAATGTATTTCACGGACATTAGTCTCAGTGGATGAAAAAAAAGTAATTAATATGAAAGCTGATACTTTGAAAAAGAACTTTGGGGACCAAAACCTTGTATTACGGTTAATTAAACTTTTTTATAAAAGTAATGTGTTCTTTAAATGTTTTTCACATCATACGTAAAATTATTATTGTAAGAGGGAAAATATCATATCGTTATGACTAGAAGGAGGGATCTCACCTTGATCACAATTGGATACATTAGAATTACTTACTGTGTAGGAATATGATGTAAAAGTTACTCTATCGCACTGGTTGTGGTGCTGGGCTTGATAAGAGCATATTAGGGGTTGGTATGTAAGATAATGAATTTATTACTTGTTATAATACGTGTTAAAAAAGGGGATTTGTCTTAGATGTAGTTGTTTTAGGGGTGTTTTGTAGTTGGCTGTGTGATTGAACGCGCAGTGCAGCTACACAAAGGGAGTTATTTTAACAAGATAAAAAGGTAAAGTTACTTTTTTATCGTGTCAATGGTAGGTTTTAAGGGTGATTGGAGTCTTTGCAGTTGATTGGTGGAACATTTTTTTATATGTTATTACAAATTAAAAAAATTTACAAGTACACATTTTTTTTTCTTATGTCATAAAATTATACTATAATAAAACGCATGGGTATCCACCCATGAATAAACCCCAGAAATAAAGTAGCACTATACAAGGGGAATTATTAGGGCGGGTTGGTTAAATTTTCAAAGACTAAGGGGCAACAAGTTCCCATATGAGTACAGTTGAGGGTGATTGTATAGAATTTGGCGACATCAAGTATCCACAAGGGGACAATTTGAGAGGTGTATTCATAAAATTGGCGACATAAAGTACCCATAGGGAGACGTTTGTAGGCGTACACATAAAATTGGGGTGAAAGCGGGGTGTGTAGTTGTACATTAGACAAGATTAAATGTAAAATGAAAAAGTTTAAGTTTAAAATAAATTATAAAAAGAATAAATGTAAAAAAAAAGTTAAAATACAATTTAAAAAAAGAAAAATGTAAAAAAAAAAAGTTTAAAATGTAAAAATAAAAAAAAATAAAAAAAAGTTTAGTGTGAAATAAAAATTATAAAGTTAAGTAAGAAAAAAAAAATTACTAAAAGTGAAAAAAAAAAAAAAAAATTATAAAATAAAATTTTTTTTAAGAAAAATAAAAAATAAAAAAAAAAAGTAAAAAACAATAAATAAAAAAGTTTCAGTGTAAAAATACAATTTAAAAAGAAAATGTAAAAAATGAAAAATTTAAAAACAGAAAAATTAAAAAAAAAAAAAAATGTCAAATAAAAAATATCTTAAACGTAATAAATATTAAAAAAAAAGTTTAGTGTAAAATATTACTCATCATAAGCTTTTTACCCGAATCGACCCAAAGCCATGTGGTGTTACGGAACGTACTAGCCCCATATAGGCACAGATGCCCGTGGTGAGTTCTGTGAATGGTCTACCCACTAATCGAACGACAAGTACCACAATTATATTAAATAATTAGCAAAAAAAAAAAAAAGCAGGAAATACTACTATAGATATAAAAAATATTAACAAAGTATCGAAAATAGAACCAAAGGTAACTAATAAATCTGTATAGAATGAGTGTCTATAAATGTATAAGAGAAGCCAATGTATATATTTCTACTAAAATGTTGACACATATACTAAATTTTTAACAAATTAAGTCAAATATTTGCGAAATAGAGAAAATAATACATACTTTTTAAAATTGTATCAAATAGTCTATGAATAGATAAAAAAAAATATCATGACATGTATTTAAAAAAAATTAAAATAATGGACTTACGTGTAACACATTAAGTTAAGAAATTTATACTTATCAAAGAAAGTAACGTAAGTCATATAAAAAAAAAACCTGTAGTTAAGTACAATTGTTAATTGAATATGCTACAAAATATTGTCAAATTACACCATTTTTAGTGATATGAGAAGCAAACTTGTTAAAATGTCATATATTTATCAAAAATATTATACAAAGTACGAAAAATATTGCCTATTATGTTAAAATATTATCAATAGTACATAACCAACAGATCCAAATGACCTTCTGTACTCTATGAAACATGAAAACCTACGGCGATTGACAACAATCTTGCCTCAAAAAATAAAAGCAATAGTGTGCTGCTAAGGATTAAATGTTAAGTGCACACCTATTATTGTTTATAAGTAGATGTAGATAAATAATATTGTTAAATTATTAACAAAGTGGTTTCATGTACAATAAAATGTAAAAAGAAAAAAAAAAGTCTAATAAAAAAAAAGTTTTAAAAAAAAAAATTAAAAAAGAAAAAAAGTTAAAAAGAAAAAGTCTAAGTGTAAAATATAATTTAAAAAGAAAAAAAAAGTTTAAAAATAAATAAATGTAAAAAGAAAAAAGTTTTAAAAAAATGTAAATGCAAAAAGAAAAAAAAGTTTAAGTGTAAAATAAAATGTAAAAAGAATAAATGTAAAAATAAAAAAAAGTTTAATAAAAAAAAGTTAAAAAATAATAAAAAAAAAAAATTAAGTGTAAAATACAATTTAAAAAAAATGTAAAAAGAAAAAAGTTTAATAAAAATTAATTGTAAAAAGAAAAAAGTAAAAAAAAAAAATTAAAAGAAAAAAAAAAGTTAAAAAAGAAAAAAAAAGTTTAAATATAAATAAAAAATTAAAAAAGAAACAAAAAGTTTAAAAAGAAATAGTTAAAGTGTAAAATACAATTTTAAAAAAAAATGTAAAAATAAAAAATTAAAAAAAATTTAAGTGTAAAATTACATTTTAAAAGAAAATGTGAAAATAGAAAAAAAAAGTAAAAAGAAAATTGCTAAAAGTAAAAAAAAAAATGTGTAAAATGTTAAATAAAAAGACCTTAAGTGTAAAAAATAGAAGAAAAAAGTTTAAGTGTAAAATATTACTCATCATAAGCTTTTTACTCGGTATCCACCCAAAGTCATATAGTGTTACGGAGCGTACTAGCCCCATATAGGCGCAGATTCCCGTGGTGAGTTCTGTGAATGGTCTACCCACTAATCAAACGATAAGTACCATAATTATATTAAAATATTAGCAAAAAAGCAGAAAATACTACTATAGATATAAAAAATATTATCAAAGTATAGAAAATAGAACCAAGAATAACTAATAAATCTGTATACAATGGGTGTCTATAAATGTATTAGAGAAACCAATGTATATATTTCTACTAAAATGTTGACACATATACTAAATGTTTAACAAATTAACTCATATATTTGCGAAATAGAGAAAATGGTACATACTTTTTTTAAAAATTGTATCTATAAATGGATAAAAAAAAAAAATCATGACATGTATTAAAATAATGGACTTACGCGTGACAGATTAAGTTAAAAAATTTATATTTACCAAAGAAATTAACATAAGTTATTATAAAAAACTGTAATTAAGTATAATTGTTAATTGAATATGCTACAAAATATTGCCAAGTTATTCCATGGTAGTGATTTAACAACCAAACACTTTGTCTTTAAAGATTACGATAACGCAGTTTTAGAAACTAACACAGGGGAAAATGTGTATAATTATCATAAAATACTTCACATATTTGTTAAAATGTCATATAATTATCAAATATATTATACAAAGTAAAAAAAAATTTACTCAATATGTTAAAATATTACCAATAGTACATGCCCAACAGATCAAAATAACCTTCAGCACTCTACGACACATGAAAACTTACGGAGATTAACAGCAATCTTGCCTCAAAAAATAAAAACAATAGTGTGCTGCTAAGGATTAAATGTCAAGTACACACCCAGTGTAGAAGATGTAGACAAATAATATTGTTGAATTATTAACAAAGTGATTTCATTAATACTAAAATAAGGTCTTTGTTACAATAATATATATATATATATATATATATATATATATTTTAAAATTAAGTTATTATTAGTGAAATTTGTGTAATATTTTTAGACTGCTTTGTTCAATTTATAATATGTAGGTAGAATTTATACATAAAAAACCCCTTTGTGTAAACGTATTATCAAAAATATTTCACAAATTAAGAAGAAGAATACCTAAGGAAGGTCTTTGCACATGATTATAGTACAAAACCATGTGGATTTACATCAATTTTACCAGGAACAAGGAGGTCAGTATACGGCTATGGGTCAAATAGTCAATTTTTTAAAACCACATTCAGGCATTTGTGTTAGTAATGCCTGAATGTGGTTTTAAAAAATTGACTATTTGACCCATAGCCGTATACTGACCTCCTTGTTCCTGGTAAAATTGATGTAAATCCACATGGTTTTGTACTATAATCATGTGCAAAGACCTTCCTTAGGTATTCTTCTTCTTAATTTGTGAAATATTTTTGATAATACGTTTACACAAAGGGGTTTTTTATGTATAAATTCTACCTACATATTATAAATTGAACAAAGCAGTCTAAAAATATTACACAAATTTCACTAATAATAACTTAATTTTAAAATATATATATATATATATATATATATATATATATTATTGTAACAAAGACCTTATTTTAGTATTAATGAAATCACTTTGTTAATAATTCAACAATATTATTTGTCTACATCTTCTACACTGGGTGTGTACTTGACATTTAATCCTTAGCAGCACACTATTGTTTTTATTTTTTGAGGCAAGATTGCTGTTAATCTCCGTAAGTTTTCATGTGTCGTAGAGTGCTGAAGGTTATTTTGATCTGTTGGGCATGTACTATTGGTAATATTTTAACATATTGAGTAAATTTTTGTTTACTTTGTATAATATATTTGATAATTATATGACATTTTAACAAATATGTGAAGTATTTTATGATAATTATACACATTTTCCCCTGTGTTAGTTTCTAAAACTGCGTTATCGTAATCTTTAAAGACAAAGTGTTTGGTTGTTAAATCACTACCATGGAATAACTTGGCAATATTTTGTAGCATATTCAATTAACAATTATACTTAATTACAGTTTTTTATAATAACTTATGTTAATTTCTTTGGTAAATATAAATTTTTTAACTTAATCTGTCACGCGTAAGTCCATTATTTTAATACATGTCATGATTTTTTTTTTTTTATCCATTTATAGATACAATTTTTAAAAAAAGTATGTACCATTTTCTCTATTTCGCAAATATATGAGTTAATTTGTTAAACATTTAGTATATGTGTCAACATTTTAGTAGAAATATATACATTGGTTTCTCTAATACATTTATAGACACCCATTGTATACAGATTTATTAGTTATTCTTGGTTCTATTTTCTATACTTTGATAATATTTTTTATATCTATAGTAGTATTTTCTGCTTTTTTGCTAATATTTTAATATAATTATGGTACTTATCGTTTGATTAGTGGGTAGACCATTCACAGAACTCACCACGGGAATCTGCGCCTATATGGGGCTAGTACGCTCCGTAACACTATATGACTTTGGGTGGATACCGAGTAAAAAGCTTATGATGAGTAATATTTTACACTTAAACTTTTTTCTTCTATTTTTTACACTTAAGGTCTTTTTATTTAACATTTTACACATTTTTTTTTTTACTTTTAGCAATTTTCTTTTTACTTTTTTTTTCTATTTTCACATTTTCTTTTAAAATGTAATTTTACACTTAAATTTTTTTTAATTTTTTATTTTTACATTTTTTTTTAAAATTGTATTTTACACTTTAACTATTTCTTTTTAAACTTTTTGTTTCTTTTTTAATTTTTTATTTATATTTTAACTTTTTTTTTCTTTTTTAACTTTTTTTTTTCTTTTAATTTTTTTTTTTTACTTTTTTCTTTTTACAATTAATTTTTATTAAACTTTTTTCTTTTTACATTTTTTTTAAATTGTATTTTACACTTAATTTTTTTTTTTTATTATTTTTTAACTTTTTTTTATTAAACTTTTTTTTATTTTTACATTTATTCTTTTTACATTTTATTTTACACTTAAACTTTTTTTTCTTTTTGCATTTACTTTTTTTTTAAACTTTTTTCTTTTTACATTTATTTATTTTTAAACTTTTTTTTTCTTTTTAAATTATATTTTACACTTAGACTTTTTCTTTTTAACTTTTTTTCTTTTTTAATTTTTTTTTTTTAAACTTTTTTTTTATTAGACTTTTTTTTTTCTTTTTACATTTTATTGTACATGAAACCACTTTGTTAATAATTCAACAATATTATTTATCTACATCTACTTATAAACAATAATAGGTGTGCACTTAACATTTAATCCTTAGCAGCACACTATTGCTTTTATTTTTTGAGGCAAGATTGTTGTCAATCGCCGTAGGTTTTCATGTTTCATAGAGTACAGAAGGTCATTTGGATCTGTTGGTTATGTACTATTGATAATATTTTAACATAATAGGCAATATTTTTCGTACTTTGTATAATATTTTTGATAAATATATGACATTTTAACAAGTTTGCTTCTCATATCACTAAAAATGGTGTAATTTGACAATATTTTGTAGCATATTCAATTAACAATTGTACTTAACTACAGGTTTTTTTTTTTATATGACTTACGTTACTTTCTTTGATAAGTATAAATTTCTTAACTTAATGTGTTACACGTAAGTCCATTATTTTAATTTTTTTTAAATACATGTCATGATATTTTTTTTTATCTATTCATAGACTATTTGATACAATTTTAAAAAGTATGTATTATTTTCTCTATTTCGCAAATATTTGACTTAATTTGTTAAAAATTTAGTATATGTGTCAACATTTTAGTAGAAATATATACATTGGCTTCTCTTATACATTTATAGACACTCATTCTATACAGATTTATTAGTTACCTTTGGTTCTATTTTCGATACTTTGTTAATATTTTTTATATCTATAGTAGTATTTCCTGCTTTTTTTTTTTTTTGCTAATTATTTAATATAATTGTGGTACTTGTCGTTCGATTAGTGGGTAGACCATTCACAGAACTCACCACGGGCATCTGTGCCTATATGGGGCTAGTACGTTCCGTAACACCATATGGCTTTGGGTCGATTCGGGTAAAAAGCTTATGATGAGTAATATTTTACACTAAACTTTTTTTTTAATATTTATTACGTTTAAGATATTTTTTATTTGACATTTTTTTTTTTTTTTTAATTTTTCTGTTTTTAAATTTTTCATTTTTTACATTTTCTTTTTAAATTGTATTTTTACACTGAAACTTTTTTATTTATTGTTTTTTACTTTTTTTTTTTATTTTTAATTTTTCTTAAAAAAAATTTTATTTTATAAATTTTTTTTTTTTTTTTCACTTTTTGTAATTTTTTTTTTCTTACTTAACTTTATAATTTTTATTTCACACTAAACTTTTTTTTATTTTTTTTTATTTTTACATTTTAAACTTTTTTTTTTTACATTTTTCTTTTTTTAAATTGTATTTTAACTTTTTTTTTACATTTATTCTTTTTATAATTTATTTTAAACTTAAACTTTTTCATTTTACATTTAATCTTGTCTAATGTACAACTACACACCCCGCTTTCACCCCAATTTTATGTGTACGCCTACAAACGTCTCCCTATGGGTACTTTATGTCGCCAATTTTATGAATACACCTCTCAAATTGTCCCCTTGTGGATACTTGATGTCGCCAAATTCTATACAATCACCCTCAACTGTACTCATATGGGAACTTGTTGCCCCTTAGTCTTTGAAAATTTAACCAACCCGCCCTAATAATTCCCCTTGTATAGTGCTACTTTATTTCTGGGGTTTATTCATGGGTGGATACCCATGCGTTTTATTATAGTATAATTTTATGACATAAGAAAAAAAAATGTGTACTTGTAAATTTTTTTAATTTGTAATAACATATAAAAAAATGTTCCACCAATCAACTGCAAAGACTCCAATCACCCTTAAAACCTACCATTGACACGATAAAAAAGTAACTTTACCTTTTTATCTTGTTAAAATAACTCCCTTTGTGTAGCTGCACTGCGCGTTCAATCACACAGCCAACTACAAAACACCCCTAAAACAACTACATCTAAGACAAATCCCCTTTTTTAACACGTATTATAACAAGTAATAAATTCATTATCTTACATACCAACCCCTAATATGCTCTTATCAAGCCCAGCACCACAACCAGTGCGATAGAGTAACTTTTACATCATATTCCTACACAGTAAGTAATTCTAATGTATCCAATTGTGATCAAGGTGAGATCCCTCCTTCTAGTCATAACGATATGATATTTTCCCTCTTACAATAATAATTTTACGTATGATGTGAAAAACATTTAAAGAACACATTACTTTTATAAAAAAGTTTAATTAACCGTAATACAAGGTTTTGGTCCCCAAAGTTCTTTTTCAAAGTATCAGCTTTCATATTAATTACTTTTTTTTCATCCACTGAGACTAATGTCCGTGAAATACATTGTAATTTAAACGTATATTTTTATATGCATTATTTTCATAAAACCCCAAACTGTCATTTTTTATACCCTTGGTACACATGTCTAAAAGCTTTACTAATTAATCTGGTCTACCTTCCTGTACACGATGGTATGTTATTTACCCCCATAGGATGATTCCTCATAGAGTTATACGGCGAAATTATATGCTGGAGTTGGTCACATAAAAGATATTTTTCTAAAACCATTCTTGCAAAATTCTTTTCTTTTGTACTAACCATAGTTAAAATATATACACTAGTGTCTTTCCCTTTAACATAAGTTCATTGTGCAGCTCTAGTGGGACGTAATTGCTCTCACTGAGTTATTTTTTTTTGGCAAAGATGTATACGTAAATAAAATATATGTAAAATATAAATGAGTAATAAAATATAAATAAATATTAAAATATGTATGAAATATATGAATAATAAAATATATATAAATATTAAAATATATATAAAATATAAATGAATAATAAAATATAGAAGTTAAAATATAAATGAATAATAAAATATAAATAAATAATAAAAAGAATAAATGTAAAAAAAAAAAAAAAAATGTAAAAAAAAAAAAAATTAAATACAAATAAATATCAAAATATAAAGAAATATCAAAAAATATAAATAAATATTAAAATAAAATATTAAAAACTAATATTAGTCTAATTCTGTCATATTTTATTTACTTTCGCCAAATTGAAGTTGTATATACAGCTAATATTATTTTCAAAAACCAACTATTCCTAACATATGTCACAACCCACAGCTTATAATTAAAAATGCGTAGATGCAGTGCGTCGCAAATTTCCACCAATACCCAAATAAAAACGCAAAATAACAAAAAAGCAACTTTCATGTTACATGACACTCCATAGACATCACTTACTGACACCTGATTGGTTCTTCATGAGGTCATCTTCAAACAAGACTCTGATTGGTCCATTCCTGTACAAACACGTTGAGACACGGTGGGACATGCCCATCGGCGACATGCCCATCGGCGGCGATGAGTCATCGACACCTGTTCCCATGTCCCCTGCATGTGACGTCACTTACTGACACCTGATTGGTTGAGGTCATCTCCATTAGGCCACGCCCCCTCGGCTTGACAGACGAGATCCGCCCTGATCCTCACAGAGCACCGCCAAAAATCCACAGCAGCACCGCCGTACTCCGCAGAAATCCTCAATTATTCCTCACAGCACCTCGTATTCCTCATTATTCCTCATTATTCCTCGGCTTCGTAGCGGCCTTTTTACACTACTGAGATATATACAGATAATATTGCTGAATTATTAACAAAGTGGGTTCATTTATACTGAAATAAGGTCTTGGTTATTGTAACCTTGTATATATTATTGTAACCAAGACCTTATTTAATATATTTGATAATTATATGACATTTTATCAATAATGTGAAGTATCTTATGATAATTATACACATTTGCCCCCTATGTCAGTTTCTAAAACTGCGTTATCGTAATCTTTAAAGACAAAGTGTTCGGTTGTTAAATCACTAACATGGAATAATTTGGCAATATTTTGTAGCATATTCAATTAACAATTGTACTTAATTAAAGTTTTTTATAATAACTTATGTTAATTTCTTTGGTAAATATCAATATTTTAACTAATGTGTCACGCGTAAGTCCATTATTTTAATACATGTCATAAATTTTTTTTATCCATTATTTGATACAATTTTTTAAAAAAAAGTATGTGCCATTTTTTCTATTTCGCAAATATTTGAGTTAATTTGTTAAACATTTAGAATATGTGTCAACATTTTAGTAGAAATATATACATTGGTTTCTCTTATACATTTGTAGTAATACATTTATATCTATACTTTGATAATATTTTTATATCTATAGTAGTATTTTCTGCTTCTGTGTCTATATGGGGCTACTACGCTCCGTAAGGCTATATGGCTTTGGGTGGATACGGGTAAAAAACCTTATGATGAGTAAAATTTTACACTTAAACTTTGTGAATCTTGACATGTCTACTTTGCAATGACTTGACAAGATGTGTTTAAGTAACATGGTAAAAAGGTAATTTTTAGTTTACACAACATGTCAAAAAAGGTAATTTTTGTAAACGTCATTATTCAAAAAAGGTAATTTTTAATTTACATAACCCGTGAAAAAAGGTCATTTTTCCATAGGATTACATGTTACGAAAACGTAATTTTTATTTTATGCAACATGTCAAAAAAGGTAATTTTTAAAAACGTAATTATTCAAAAAAAGGTAATTTTTAAAAAAAAAACGTCATGAATAAAAAACGTAATTATTAAAAAAGGTAATTTTTGTAAACGTCATTATTCAAAAAACGTAAATTTACATAACCAGCATATAATAAGAGCTAACATTTTTATTCACAACACTTACATTGGTTACAACAATAATCTCATTTTATAAATACTGCATATGTTTAAAGAAATCAGCAGGAAAACATATATTATTCAAGGCTTCCTTTACACGTTTGACGTTCATGATCAGTAAAGCATCGTCTGTAAATTGATTATCAAAAGGTGAAGTCATACAATCGTGATTAAACTGAGACGGATCGTGCAATACACAGGTCTCACAGTGAAACAGGTCATATACATTGGATTTAACTTCCTCTCGTAACACAGTGAGTAACTCTTCAAGCAAGTTCACATCCGTATCCCATGGTTTAGTGCAATACATGATAATTTAAGAAGGTAACACCGTTTCAAAGATGGTACGTTTCAGAGATTCACAAATATCGATAACAATTTCTCGCAGTTTCACAAGATTATGATAATTTATTTTCACACATGTATCTTTCAAAGTAAAACTGTTATAGGGAAAGAGTTGCTTTAACATTATTTCACCCGTATTGGACAACATGAGAAGCTGATTGTTACATACCACACTGGACTTGGTGTATTTGGTATCCACAGCAAAAAAATTATGTTGAAAGTCTTGGGTAGTTCGAGTGGTTAACACAACCCCATCAGGGGGGTGTAGCATACACGACCACTATCGTGTTGACGAATGTCCAAGTAGAGTTTATAGTTCAACTGAATTTACAGCTTTTCTGTACCGACCGCTGCCCACGGGTCTTTTCATAACAGTGAAGTTAATCGAAAACTCTTCATCCAAAAACAATGGTATCCTTGGTATGCAATACGGTCTGAATACGGGAAAGGATAGTCTCAGCAGTAAAATCAGATACCCTTGTCAAAGCTGTAGAAATAGGCCTATCCAGCTGTTCCGATATGAGAACCATTCTGATAAGGTCCTTTGGTTCTAAATTTGCAGTGATACGTTCAATAATGGTAGTAAATAATTGTCGAACTATTTCAATGACGGACCCCAAACTAGATCCGCTAGTACCTTCAGGCAATTTATCTGTGTCGAGCATGGCACGGTACTCCATTTGTAGAGTTTTGAAGGTTTTATTTTGCCTACGAGTGTGCTCCGTCAGGACAACAGCATCCTTCAGCTGAAAAAAAAATGTATAAGAAGACAATTTAATTAAAAAACCAGGTTATACATTGTAAAGGTATTCATCCAAATACTTACATTTTTAGGGGCTTGTACGTTAAGAGGACTCCAATAACCATTCCGTGAGATACCACTACGGGAAGGCCCAGTTCCAACATATGAAGGTCCTGCTTCAATATTCACACCGGATCCATACTGCATTGGATTTTCAGCAAAATTTTGTGTGATGAGACCCATCAACTAAAAAATAAACAAACAATCATAGGTCAAACTTCGTTTTACATTCAAAAATATTTTCACATCACTCGTAAAAACGGATAATTACCTCATCGACATCTTCATACAGGCACACCTCGGAAACATCGTCTAATGTATTCTCATCAAATAGTATAGACGACTCACTCCGCGGCTCATCCACGTCACTACCGTGTAAAATAATAGTAACGATTGAATAAATACTTTGTTATAGAAAGTTAAGATTCGTTGATCAAACTAATAAAATCATTTTTTAACACTTAACTAAGGAGATAAATAAAGCACGTTTGTAGAAAAGAAGCCTTGGCAACATAAACATTTTAAAATCACATGATAAAAATTAAGTAAATCAGTAGTTTAAAAAATTATCTTTTCATTACCATGTGTAATATTAAAAAATTAAATCAATCCTAATATAAGTAACAACATGTGGTACAAATCTCATCTTATTTCAGCACATGGTACAATTCTCATCTTATTTACGTACAATTAATAATAAGGTACTATATTAAAATTCATAACTTTATGTTTTATTACAAATAAAAAGACACTTACTTCTGAAAGTTTTCTTTACATGTCTACGTTTCTTTGCAATTAGTCAAAATCACCATTTCAAAAATTATTAAAACTAATAATTTCCATTACTAGATGGCGACACTAACATTTTCAAAAATATTAAACCCGTCTTTAAAACTAATCAATTATACACCTTCCCCCTCTCAATGACGTCACGGGTTGATCTGAGCCAGATTGTAAAAAATTCTTTCACTTTTCTCCACATTGGAACACACCTAATACTAAATACACAACTCTTTCAAAAATATTAAATAATTATTTCCATCACTAGATGGCGACTCTACCCTCTTCAAAAATATTAAACCCGTCTTCAAAATATTAAAATTAATAAATCCATTACTAGATGGCGCCACTAACAGCCCACATCAC
This sequence comes from Troglohyphantes excavatus, assembly GCA_963932185.1. NCBI lineage: Eukaryota > Metazoa > Arthropoda > Arachnida > Araneae > Linyphiidae > Troglohyphantes > Troglohyphantes excavatus. The sequence continues at coordinate 62,327,412 of OZ010678.1, forward strand.
TGTAGAATTCAATCCGAGGCCCGTTGCCACCGGTTCCCCCATGACATCGCTCTCGACCAATAGGGACGAAGACATCGTTCCCTTACGTCACAGCACGCGTTGATTCTTGTTCCTAGGGAGAAAGTTTGTTCCTTCTAGGAGATTCCAGAATGACGTCACGACCAATCCCTCAGAAGCTACTCAGTGACGTCACGACCCATCGTACACGACCAATCGTACACGACTTCACTTATACCATTAAAAACAGATATCCCCAACATTCCCCATAGCTTGGTCAGTTAGATGCTCGTCTGCCACGGAGAAGGTCCGTGGTTCGATTCCCGGTCTCGGCCAAATATCCATTTTAATCAGAAAAAATAAAAAATTCCAGAAATCATTCAAGTAAAATGAACTCACTAACATTCTCCAATTAAAAATAATTAACTAAAATTCTCCAATTAAAAATAATTAATTAAAATGGCCGCCTTAGAAAGTATGACGTCACACCTTCCCCAAAATGGCGTCCCCAGAAACCCTTCAAGTTGCGATGACGTCATCCCAATCCCTCCTCTACGAGTCCGAGTTTGATTGACAGGTGGCCACGCCCCTTTCTATTGTATTCCCCCGGCGGGGGTGTATACTACTTGCGCCAAATTTGAAACTCCAGCAGATGTCTGAACGCCAAATGTGGCAGCGCTATAACCACGTGATGTGGGTTTTCTTTTCAATGTTGACACCGCGGCCTTACGAGAGTCTGGTATTGAAGGCGCTCTCTATTTAATATTACAACTCTCTGTACGGGACTGGTGCACGATACATCTGATCGGGGTCCAAAGTCCCGACGTCTATTGAAGGCGTTGGATGCCAGCTCAGGTGTTGTCCTCGTCATCTGACCATGGTTAAAACATACGAGGCATCGTTCCCGGGCCTTTCCTTCGAGATAGACCCCGAACCGTCGCCAATAGCCCACTGTGCAGCTCTAGTGCGACGTTAATTAACCAAACCTAATTCAACCAACCCTTAGCTTAACAGTTTTAGAACAGCTTGAAACTCAAGTCCTGATATTAGAATAATCCATTAAATCCAGTTAGAAGAATGCATGGAAATATGAAATGATGTACTGCTGAAGGGCACAATGAATTGTCACCTCCGGCAGTAGATCTTCGATAGTTGCAGTATTTTTGGTGTATCCAACATGGCCGCCACGCCCTTACGCAGTTACTACAATCGGTGCAATGTCTGGAGATAAGACATGTTCCCTCCTGTTACTTGGCGCAGCTTGGCCATTTTTGGCCCTTGCGCCATTAAAACCCAAACAACCAACCAACCCTCCTGTTACTCTTACCTCCATCATACGCGACTCTGTAAACTGGTGTTTTTATAAAAGGTTTTCTTATAACACAAATATTCTAAAAAATGCATTACTAAAGAAGCATTTATTAATATTAGCCTTGTAATATACTATTACATTTGACAATGTTGATTGGATGCCAATTGGCAATGTAAGCTAATTTTTTTTTTTAAACTTACATATTTTTATTGTATACACATTTACTTTCAGTGTCAAAAAGCGCATGTATTAAACTGATGCTGTATTAACTTTGTATTAAGCGCTGTATTAACTAAATACTGAGAATGCAATAACGTATCAAATAAAGAAAATATTACATTCTTCATATGGCTTTAATTTGCTGTGGAAACTTACTAAATATTTATAGGACAGGTATTTTACGATGCGAAAGCAATAGTAATAGTTTACAACGAAATCAAATTTTAGGGAAAAAAAAGTTTAATAAAAAGAGTAAATACCAAATTTTTAATACATTGACCAAGAAATAAAAAAAAATCTACTCAAAATTAAAATACATGACTATTCTTCTGTAATAATATTCTTGGTAATTATTAAAACAAATGGAAATTTGGATGTATAGTAAAAGGAGTAGGGCGATATTTTAAAACAGGCTATTTTTAGTTGTGTACACGGTAAAAAAAATATTACTTAAAAATGAGTACCTGAATGTAATAGTTATTTTCAAGTATAATTGCATCATTAAATAACGTAATACTCACAATTGTGTATATACATTCAAATTACGACTTTTATTGGTGTATTAGCAACCAAATAATATAGGGATGTTTTTATTGCTTTTATATTAAAAATTGTATTTTAAATTTTAATTTATAAAATAAATACTTTATAGGAGCTTTTTAAGGAGAAATTCTGAACTGGTATATGCGATTATCCCTGGGAGGAGAGGAAATGAATATAATTTCTGCCATTTGTTGCTATTTTTATTTGTCCCTGTGCAAAGAACGGGTACTTTTATTAGTAAAATATTACATTCAAATTATTGACCAGTGTTCCTGGGTTTTGTTTAACATAAAAACCTTTTAATGCATTCTAATGAAAAAAAAATTTCATGCATTCCAAGTTAGAAGCTTATAGATGACAAAAATTAAATGCGATATATTTAACACTATTTATGTGGCAGATTCTCAGTAAGGTTCCAATTTAATTCGAAGAGGATCCAGACGGGAAAAATGTAATAAAATTATTATTTGTTGACAATTAAATTAGTGAAATAATTAATGCCCTAATAATGAAGAGAAAATTGTTTGCATACATTTATTTCGGAAGGGATTCGGATGTCTCCCTCACCCCCTTTCAGAACATCCTTGTACTGTGTCCCCTCCCCCCCCCCCCCCCCCCCAATTTTGTTTTATCTGGATCGAATATAATCAGCTAACCTTCCGGTGGACAGTGATAAATAAAGATGGATGGCAACACGGACGCGTGGGCCTCTCTCGAGCAAGTCACCTTCCAAATACTTCTGCGGTCTTTCATTGAATGAAGAGAGGTAAAAAAAAAGGGCATTTTTTTGTCGTTGCTGTCGCCATCACAAGACATCCCCCCCTCACGCCACAACAAAGCGGATATAATGACGTCACTTAATATGTCCTCTTTCAACACCGACTCAAATACAAGGCCATGCCTCTGATTTGTGACGTCACCTTGAGTAGGCTGGATTTCTCCTTCCCCGCTCTGTTTCTTCGATTGAAGCGCTTGGTATTTCGAGCAGATGAATAGCATTTTTTCATTAGAAAATGAACTGTTACGTTGCCTAAACATTATTTACCTTACCTTTGCATTTCATTAAAGATTTTTAAATATATATGCCCAAAAAAATACTCACATTAGCATGAAAATAAAAGTATCAAAGACCAAATTAACAAAAATTCTTTATTGAACTGAGCGTTTATATGCAGTTATGCAATTTTATATGTTTGCACCTTTTCCACAACTTTGATTTCTTTTTTCAATGTCTCAATTTTTTTAGACTTTTTTTCAATTTGAATTTTTAATATAATTTTTTTGCCTGCAATAGTTTTTTAATAATGATTTTGTAGCTGAAGTTAATATTAGTTTTAAAACACTCTCAGAACTATGGTCCGCTTCACATTGATCATCAAAAAAAAAATCATTACAATTTATTAATTCCAAAGTTTTAACCACAAATGAGCGGTGTTCAGTTATTTGTAAAAATTTGGTCTCATTTTCTTTTTAAAGCAATTTTTACATAACAATATAATTGTAACTTACAGCATTTACAATATCTGCAGATGGGTAGATTAAACCACCTCTATCCAGAGATTCAATTAATTTATATTTATAGTTTCATTTTAAGGTGTACTCTATAATCATTTGTTTTGAACTATATTTACAATTTATTTTTTTCATCGCCGAATGAGCACAATAGCCGGAAAGGTATAATAATAGGCATGAATTTTCAATGCCTTTAAATTCTTACTCATCAACATTTATCTAAAAATCCGAAACACAAGGTTTGTCAGTCTGTATTAGTAATAAAATAATCTTTATAGAAAAAAGGAACTTTTTAGCGCATTTTCCTTAAAGTCGGTTTTCCTTTTTTCTAGAAAGATTATTTTATTTTTCCCTTTTTGGTTTTTAATTTAGCAGGTGGCTTCGCACCCTCTTATTATTCACCGAGAAATTCAAGTAGCAACTTCTGCTCAACCGTGTATATTGTAAAACAATCCCTATCAATGCCAATAAATTCTGGTTAAATGAAATGTCATTGTTTAACAACTTCTGTTAAACAATGAAAATATTATGAAATCGGATTAACTGTACAAAAAACCTCCGGAAAATCGACATTTCCGGATATATAGCAGCCGGATAACCGATTATTTTTGCAGATTTTGCCTAAGTTGATTTTTCTCTATCCAACAAAGAAAGAATTTTTGAAATCGGACAATATTTTTTTTCAAACGGTCCGGTTAATTGAGAATGCCAGAGATAGTTGAATGCCGGATAACCCGATATTTATTTCAAATTGCTCCCAAGTGAAACAGCCCTTATCCAACAACAAAAAAATTGTGCGAATATCTGAAGTAGAACCGAAATCCCGCGCGAACATACATAAATTAAAAAAAAAATACATAACCGTCGAATCTATAACCTCTCGACATGGTGCGCGATTTGGCGGTTTTAATTTCAAGTTTATGGCGGTTTTATTTTGGAGTTTTGGTTGGCGCGCTGTTCAGTCGTTTAATAACAATTGTATTAGTAATAACGATGACAGATACTTCCACGGTTTTTTTTTTAAACCAGTGATGTTTTAATCCAATTTAAACCTGACATCTACATGTTATCAATTTACATTAAAGAACGCAGATTAAATTATAAGCATAATCATAGATACCCTGGTGTAATATGTAGGAGTAAAGTCGTCCCTGTGTGTGTGTGTGAATTACACGAATCCATTTTCTGCGCAACGCCCGATTTTTAGGAAACGAAAACAGCTGAACTTTTGGTGTTTTCGTGTAATTTCCTTGTCAATTGGGAACACAGCTTGTTTGTAAACCATAACTCAGATAATAAATAATAATCGCAAACTAAAGCACACGGAATTTTCACCCATTTTGAGAAACCAAAGAAATTCGCGCTTAAAAAAAAAACACATCAGCGAAGCGAAATCTTCCGTTTCTACCCGCTACCATGGCCTACTCGTTATGACGTCAGCTCCGGAAAGGTCACGTGAGGCACGGCCTTGTCTTTGAGTCGGTGTTGCCTCTTTTCTCTCTCTCTCTCATGACGAAAACGGGTCTTTTCTCCGACAACAGGAGAATTCAAGAAACATACGATCATTATGGCGTCCGATCGGTCGGAAAAATACCAACCCTCCCCGCCACACAAACAAACAATTTCATTATGTCATCACTCTTGGAAAATGCCGGGGGGGTGGGGGGGGCAATAATATTTCTGCTTCAACTCTAATTCCCCTCTTCATTACGTCCATAAAGAAAACGACAATTCGCCGATCGCACCCTATTTCGACCGACCAACCACAGCACGCCAAACGATGACCCTCTCCTCCGCCGCCCGTGCGAGTTAAATCGCCTTGATGGAGGGGGATTTAAGAACACTTTTAAAACACAACACAATTTTCCCTTCCACCGTCCGCCAGGAGAACTCGCCAAAAGATTGAAACTTCGCCGACCGAAGGGAGAAAAAAATAATCTTCTCCGGTGGTCCTACTTTGAGCCCACGGGCGCCGACGATCTCTTGACCCCCTCAACCTGCTCTCTCTTCCCTCCCCCCCACACACAGAAGCCCCCTCCCCACCTCCTACCCCGGAAGAAAGTCGGAGGCGGTCTCATTCCCCGGTAGGTAGCCCACCTTCTTCGACATCGCCAAACGGGTCGCCCCGAACGTCGCCAAGCATGTAAAGGGAAATATAGAAAGGGTATTTTGGTGGCTCCGGAGTTAAGTCACGTGACAGCCGGCACTACCTGTTTCTTCTTGCCGTCCATCACTAGCCGTGGTTGAACGTGTTTGAGTCAGAAATTTCGGCTTCAAAATTGAAATATCTATGTAAAATACCGTCTTCTTACTGTGCATATGCTTGTTCCGAAAGACCAGCGAAACGAGGTCTGGTATGGTAACGTTTCAATGGGATGTATAATCATTAATTAATAGTAAGTTTTAAAATGGATATAAAAATGATAAAGTGTGTTAGTCGATACTTACCTAACTTTAACTCTCGATTTTTATCACAATAAGTCACATTATCCTGCAGATTTTTGGACAATTTTGTACGAATAACATAAATAATTATTCTCTTAGTTATAGTAATTTGTCATAAATTTGCTACAATATTTTTCAATTAGCTTAAATTCCGTGTTTATGTTTGTGTTGAGCTTGACGGCACATTTTGTCGCCAAGATGTTTTCGATAAATATTTAGTTCTTTAATACAATTTTTTCGTCATAAATTGAATAATTTCAAAGATTTTATATAAAACCACATACTATTTCAATTTCAAATATATTTTTAATAAAAACGCATGTTTTAAGTATATTTTAATATCTTATTATGAAAGTAAGTTTATACTTTCACTGAGAAAATATATTTATCACATATAAACTATCGCAAGGATTTTTTTTTAAGTATTAATAAAAGATTATTTTATAAAATAAATGGAATTTTGTAAATTAAATTTTTTAAGTTGATAAATATTGATCCAATTCTTTTGAGATATTTTCATAAAACATTGTTTCTTAAAAAAAGAAAACATATTTTATTAATATTTGTAAGTTTGTGCAAACGTTTGTTATCTAAAATCCCTAAAGTGTTTCTTAATTTTTAAACACAAATTTCAATACTTATTTTTTTTTTCTCCAAAACTTCAGCTTCTGAGTTTTTCAACTCTGGCAAATGTAGAACAAGTGTTTTAATAAATAAATTTTTTGTGGTGGACATTCTCAAGACATAAGTTTATAAAAAAAAAGTAGGAAAATCATTAAAAATATCCTATGATTTTTAAAACAAAGTTAAAAAAATGGCGTGAAAAAGTAACACACGTAACGGAAGAATTGCCCTTAAATATCCTCTAAAAATATGTATTTTAAGAAAAGTTCATGCATTTTTTAAAAAAATTATAAAATTTTAATTTTAATATATTATACTGAAAGCCCTAATCCAAGGTCAAATAGAATTCCTCGCTGTAACTCAATAATTAACTTTGATTTAAAAATAACACGGTGTTTGTAAGATTTCCAGAGCAACAGTTCAAAACTGTATACTTATGTTATTCCTTTAACACTAAGAGACCATACATTTGGAAACATAAGATTTTAATCCTGATCTCAACTTTTTTTTGTCGTAGTAAAAGCATTTTTTCCTTTTCAAACTGTATATTTAGTCATTTAAATATGACGCCTAATTTTTTGCATAGTTTTTGGATCACTCATTTAGAAAATTAAAAGGAGCGTCATAAAGGAGCCATCTTTAAAGCATTCTTTTTTTATTTTGAACCATGAGGCATTAATAAAAATAATTACTTTATTAGCCAACAAAAAAAAATCAAAAATTGACAAATTTGAACAAAAATCACCATTAAAAAACAATTTATTTTATTTCATAATTCTGCGTGAGAGTGACTGTCGGGCTTTTAATTTTTATTTACAAATAAGTCTAAAATTTTCGCTATGCGCCAACAGATTGTGCTTCCAATTCACGCATGTAGTTACCATGGAAACCACTGGGTCTCATCCTACAAATTTGTAAACAGGTGGTTTCAGGCGAAAGGGTTAAGTAGCTCAAAAATAGGCACGGGTGTCCCACCCCTTGTATGCACTCATCTTCCATTATATTTCATTAACCATCATTATGTGTAGTCAGTAATTGAGGCTAAAGCCATTTTGTCTCGCACCAGCATTACTTTCATGTCAAATTGAAAATCCCCCAAATGTCGAAATATGTCACACAAAACCGATGGCGTCATGTCTGTAAAGTAAAGGAAATTATCATAAATTGCAAATAATATTGTCATCAACGTTCAGTGAATGAAGTACATTAAAAATAGTTAGAATATTCAAATGAAACATCGTACAGAATTAAAAATTATCGCGTTAAATTTGTAATTTTTCAAGCAAAGTACTCTGTAAATTTCAAATAACTACGTTTTGTAGAGCATACATTATTATTTTTTTATAAAGACCGGCATCCGAATTTAATTATAATTTTATATATCAGATTTTTACTTTTCTCAGTCAGTTGATTACGACGGATATCCCTGTTGTCACTTCGTAAAACTTCGCTGGGATACACTAAAACATGTTATAACATTTTACACTGTTAAAAATAGATACTCAAAAATAAGTAAAATGTACTCATTTTTTTTATTACATTCGATTCTCATCATAGCTCCGAATACATACTTTTCATTTTTTTAAAAGGACATGTACTCCAAAATGAATAAAAGAGCAGTTACTTGCCTACATACAATTATTTGCCATCATAAATCAATTTCAATAACTTTCAACAATTACAACCAGGGTTTATCGTGAATCGAACCCAATATGTCTATACCTGGTGTCGTCCGCACCAAGTCCAAGGCCTTAACCGTTGTACCACCAGTGTGACGGGAAAAAATTATAACCAGAAGTAATGTTAAAAAGGTGTGACAAAGTGACTCAGTTTCCATTTAAGCAATCGACCTCAAATAATGTGGGAAAACCATCTTCAGAACACCTATTTTAAGTGTGCCAAGTCGCTTTGATAAGATGGCTTGAACAGAAGTTGATATCAGCAACATTAAATCACATAGCTCATATTTGCGAAAGTATGATTACTTAAATTTGAGTACGTCATCGCTCATTTACGATGCAATTGTACTCAAAGAAAAACGAATACGTCCATTTACTCATTTTTACTCACATTTTTTTACGTTGTAACAAAACATCAAAGGGACTTAAAAATAATGACGTTAAGATTCTAATTTTTCAAACAATCTATTCTGTCAATTTGAAAGTACTGACAACCGGACACATTTCAGTTTGTATTGTGATTCGTAACAAGGGTGTGCTTCAAAATGGACTTACACCTCTATTACTTGTACTGCCTTAGTAAGAAATGTCGTTTGGCCTTTTAAAAAGCACCGTTTTAGTGAATGGGACACAATAATCGCCAATAAAAAATAATTGTTTTGCACCTACTACAATTATGCACTAAGCAGATGACAATTTGGGGATTCGAATGAGTTCTCCTATTTACGAAAAGCAACACTTCTGTGCACTGAGGCTTCGATGTATTAATGATAGAACGTATAACGATCTTCCAGAAGGACGCGGAGTAACTGCTGGTAGGAGCTATTCTTACTACCACCAGAAAATTCTGACAAACAGTTGAAAACTTCCAACTGTAACATTTCTTCCCCGGAATTTTTAACATATCCTTCTGAAAGGATTTTGACCTGTATATTCTGTCATTAAACTGTCTCGCAGTGAAAACAAACTCACCATTTCGATATTTTCCGGGATGGCTGGAGAACTCAAACTCAAAACAATTTTTTTGTATGCTATTAGACAACCTAGTATTATTTATTTATTTCTTTAAAAATAACATATCACAATTGATATCATCCTTGACTACTAAATTTGAAAATTCTGTACTAGCGTAGATATTTTTTAGTAAGAAAATGAGATGGAACTATACATTCTCTCTAAAATGTACAAATGGTTTTTTTTTTAAAGAAGTCATCATAAATACAGCACAGATTCTCTTTAGATTTGGCGCCTTCCTCAGTTCGCCGCCTCAAGGGTGCCGCTTGAGGCCTCGTCCCTTCGTCCCTCAGAGAGACAGAAACTGTGAACTGCGGGAGGGAGGGGGGGGGGGGGGGGGGTAATTAAAAAAAACGGTTTAGTGCAGAAAAGTTGCCTCTTTTAATGATAACTAAAGCGACGTGAAAAAATTCAGTATCGGTTGACATCTTTCGGTAGCGCATCGTAATAAAAGTTTACGAAATTGAACATATTTCGTATTTTTTTTAAATATATTATTTAAAATTCTACGATCGAACCATTATAGTTTGTAATACTTAGTTCAATAAAGTTTAAAAAATTAATTGATTTTTTTTATACTTTTGATCGATGCGCAATCGGAAGATATCAACCGATTTTTAATTTTTTCGCTTCATTTTTCTTTTTATTGGCTAATTCCGTGCGTGACTTACACTTCATTTGACAATTTATACCACATTGTAAGCTTAGTTAAAAAAAGTCATTTATGTTTTAAAAAAAACTTTGTATGTCAGTTGACATAGACTTTTATTCTATTTTTTGACAATGTAAACTTTGTTTATTTTGTTTTACTTTAATTTCTAAAAATAAAAACGTCACAATGTGACTTACACTACATAAAAAGACACTATATTTTGGATATTATTTCAATTTATGTTTTGTTCCTCATGCTTTGTTAAAAAAAATTGTTGTGCCAGTTTTGTTGTATAGAAGTGTTTCTAGAAGTGTCTTCCAATTATTTTAATTTAAATTAATCTGTGTTACTTACACTACAACTAAAACGCGACTTACAATACATTCATCCAAAGCAGGACCTATGAGGATTGCGTAGTAATCCTCCGGGGGTTGACGGAGCGTTAGCGGAGCAGGGGGCGGAGCCTCCTAGTTCTCTTTAAATGCTTGAAATATTCCACTTGCTTTTAAACTTTCTGAGCTCGATTTGCTGTTTTTTTCCTCCCATTTACAGCTTTTTTCTCCTTATATGGTTAAAATAAGGAAAGTATAAGAAATAACATTGTTTAAAAATAAAATCACTTGTGATATTATTTTTAAACCATGTTACTGTACATTTTGTAACAATTGTAAGTTAATTAAATTGTAGTTCTACAAACACAGCATATAGTTGTGACTTACTCTAAGCTGTGACTTATATTACAGTTTTAATTAATTTAATATTCAATAAAAATTTAATTCTTTTAAAAATCTGTAGTCTGACAGAAACTAGTATAAAGAAGGAAATCACATATTTCTTTTTAACTGGGGCTCAATTTAGAAACACTTTTGCTCTTTTTTTGTGACTTACACTACAATTGAAAAATTATTATTTCATTTGGTTCTAAATCATTAATTAAACCTAGATATTTTTTATAAAGTAAGGATTATGATTGGACGGTAGTTATATTTCTCAAACCCATACTCAAAAAATTCAGAAATTGTAACTTACCTTAGGTATCAACCAGTACAAATAATACATTTCCAAACATGTTCATTTTCAATCAAGTTCATCCATTTTAAATATAGACCATTGTCACAAAATATGTGCAAAAATTTTATTAATCATTAATTAAACCTAGATATTTTTTATAAAGTAAAGATTATGATTGGACATTAGTTATATTTCTCAAACCCATACTCAACAAATTCAGAAATTGTAACTTACCTTAGGAATCAACCAGTACAAATAATGCATTTCCAAACATGTTCATTTTCAATCAAGTTCAACCATTTTAAATATAGACCATTGTCACAAAATAGGTGCAAAAATTTTATTACTTCGAAATTTAATAAATTCAATTATTTTTCTATAACATATAAAAATTTCAACTTTGCAAAAAATATTTTTAAAAATCCCTTCTAGGATACTCTAGTGCAGTGTTTATTAACCTTTTTGGCACAATGGATCACTTTAAAAATTTTAAATATGTCACGGACCCCTCTGTGAAAAAAAATTGCTTAAACATCATTTATTACAAAATATATTCTGTTTTATTATTTAATTATTTTAATATTTAATTATTTAATAGAAAGGAAAATAGCCAAAATATTTACTCTACCCCTTCTTGTTTCCTCTTGATCTCTTGCCCCCGCACTTTTAGCACCCAATCGCCGCCACTGACGGTAAGCAGCCATACTGTAGCCCAACTAATTTTTAAAAGGGATTTTGTGGATATTTTCTTCTCAAATCATTATAGAAATGTTAAATATGTTCAAACATTTTATATTTTCTACATATAGAATCAATTTGCGTATCGCCAATTTTTTTTTTTTTTTTTTTTTGGCTACTTATCCACTCATTATTGGTTAAAATGTATTTCAAAAAATAGGTTTTAAGGTAAAATTAAAAAAAAATAGCCCAAACTATACAATTCGGCATATTTATATGTATATGAAATATAGAGGTAGAAGCGGCATAAAATAGTTTAGATACTGAAGCGTATTTAACAGCAACATCAGAACATAATTTATTCACTTGAATATTTCATTTACAAACTAAAGATTTAAGTTGAATCCTACAACCAATTTAATAAATTATACAATATAACGATTTCACTTGAATAGCGCACACACTCTAGTAGGCGTATCACCAGCGATTGTGCTCGCTCGCAGAAAGTCAACAGTCTTACATAAGTGAGGTGGGCACTGCGCATGTGTACTTCCAACTGACGTCATTTCTGTTCAACTCTTAACGAAGCCGAGTGGTCTGACCGCCGAAGCACTTCGGATCGAATCTTTCCTCTGCCGAGTTTTCTTACCGCCGCAATACCATACGAAAATTATAAAGGAAAAGTTTGTCTTCGTGTTATCGTAACAACGGAAATTAAACTTTCAACCATAACCCCCCCGAAAAAAAATCCTGGCTACGGCCTTGAAACCAAACACTTCCGGGATGCGTTTACATGGAATTACCCTATTACAAAAGACAGCTTTTCCGTTTTGAAAACCAAAACTTAATTTTCTTCGACTCGCCCTACTGTGGAGCGGTGTCAAATAAAAAGCTCAAAAGTAATCAGTGGATATGTTACCGATAATGCAGTTATTTCATAGAATACCTAGTTATTCCATGAAATAACTGATCGTGTCCGTTAAAGTGTGTAATATGTTATTAATTTGACACTTTAACTAGTTATTCTATGAAATAATTAGGTATTCTATAAATTAACTAATGAGAGACAATTAAAGTGTAAAATAAACAATTTATCTAAAATGAAATTAAACTAATGATAGACAAATTAAAAATGAAAAAGAAGCAATTTATCTAATTTAATTCAGCGTATAAATGGTATTTATGGAAACGTACCATAAAATCATTTGTTACAACAAGGATTACTAAAATGACACTTGGAATTACAAAGAACAATATTTCTAAAACAAAAACATTTTTTCGTGACAAACTGGGTTTTACACGAACATTTTTTAAATCCCCGACCAGTACCTTTTCCTCTGTCAACTTCAGGCACTGGGATACGGACGGTAAACCACACAGAGGCTTCACAATGAGATTTATCCGACATTAATTCCATTTATTTTACACTTTAACGGGCTGCAGATCCTTATTCTATGAAATAACTAGTTAAACCATGAAATACAAGAGAGTTTTACACTTTAACGGACACGATCAGTTATTTCATGGAATAACTAGGTATTCTATGAAATAACTGCATTATATACTTTAACGGTAACAGATACACTGCCAAATGTGGCGAGAACAAATCGCTGCAGTAGGTAAGCAGCCTCCCGAGTTGACATACCACCTTTTCTCCAGATAGAGAGAGGAACCGTTCGCATTTCACTCTCTCTCCCTCTTTTTTTATTTCTTTTTTATTTGTGAAGAGATAAACGCTCTCCGAGGAGGGGAGGGAAGCGGCCGAATGTAATTACCGGTGTGCAGCAGTTAATAACAATATCGTTTGCTGCAGCCTCTTTTGATGACTCAATCGTCTCTCTCAGAGAGAAAAAAATCGTTTGGGGATTATTAGTGTGGGGGGGGGGGGGGGCAGTGCGGTCAATTAGCGATGTTCGGGTTTCCGCCGATTGTTGAACTGAACTTGCGCAGATGTTATAATGTTTTTTCTTCTTCTGGGAGGGGAGTGGGAAAGGGGGAGGGGGGGGGGGATCTTCCTACTGGGTGGCATCAAAGAGTTAAAGGTGTAACTCAACTATAGTTTTTCATTTAAGCTATGCACATGCAAAGCAGCTAAGCAGTTTCTGTACAAATGAAATACAACAGAGATGCCGCAACTACTTCTCACGAGTACGTAGCGTAGACAGTAGCTGCTGTTGAAGGGGCCCCGCACCCTGAACGACGAAAGAATACCTGTTTTGACAATTTCTTTGTTTATCCAAATTTGAATCGTTATATTTAAAACGATATTTAATTTGTAGTAATACGATATTGGAAGTAATTTCAAAAAAAATATTGAATAAATCAGCCTATCGAATTGCATTGTTCGGACGAACTTAAAAGACAATTTACTCGAAGCGTACTTTTCCTGATTTTGGGGGCACATTACTTAAAAACAACGAAATATATTCCTACTTTTTCTGATAGTTTTAGTAATATTTTAACTCAAGGAATAAAATATTAGATGCATACTTTTTTTTCTAAAAATATTTTTGTCTGAAAAATTAATACAATTTTGGCCCTATTTTTGAAAATTCATTACTTTGTGATTTAATGAGATACCACCGAATTTTGTGAATTTAACATGGACGTGTCTGTGTGGTTGCCGGCCCCCTTAAGGCACAAGGGGTCATTTTGGGGCGTTGGACTTAGGAAGGCGCCAAATTTGAGTGTAAAAATGATTAATAGTAGAGTCCTAAATTTGCTATAAATATTTGATTATTCCATTATTTTAAAAACTTTTGTACATTTCATCAATGTCGTATGGTTTAGATCTTATTTTCTTAACCAAGAAAGATCAACTATAGTCAATAATCTACAAATTTAGTTTTTAAGGATTTTGGTAAGTTAAATCCCTTCTTGGTCTTTTTCCTTCTTTCAAATTTCCGTTACATTAATTTTCAAGCATATTTTTTTTTATGTTATATCCTATAGTCTAATTGTTTGTCCCACTATTTGTTTTATATTGGTAATTATCGATCTGTTCCGTCTTGTCCGTTGTCAGGCATGTACCGTCTCCTGAAGGTCATGCATGGCCGACATTGCTAGACGTGGGACTCTCTACGCCGACCAAGAAACGGTAAACATGACATTTTAAGCACCTAGTTTAAAGCATTCCAAATTAAATATATACGAACTGGTTGCCCCATAAAAACAACAAATATGCATTTTAGAACGTTTTTATGACCAATGTTTTTTCTTTTCTTTGTAGAGCTAGATATAGAGCAAGGATACTTTCATTTTAACCAGTGGTGAGGTCCTAGAACATTTCTTAGATAGTGAGAAATCGTCTTAGTTGTACCCCCTCACCAGTAGTGGCGCTAGGATTTGCCCGACGGGGGGGCTAGTCTTCCCCGACAGGGGGGCTAATATCCCCGACGTAAAATACACGTATAAAATTTTCCTAAATAACATGTCGAGGATAAATATTGCTTAACTAAATGCTTGTAATATTTAATGGGTTATTACTAAAGAATTGCAGAGTTTCAAATAGTCTGGACTGCAATCAACAAGTATCATTTTTATGTTGGAATAATTACTATTTAACTCGTTTACAGTTTTCGCAAACCTGAAGTATAGTGGGGAAAAGATAAGTAAAAAAATGTACAAATCATACCGGTCTGTCATTTAATTTAGTTGGTTTTTTTTATTTAAAAACAATGATAAAACATTTATATTTATAAAAGGCAACGGAAATGAGCGATGAGTTATTTCTTATGAAATTCTTTTCATAACATTGAGCTGTAGGTCAATCATGGTTGAAGATGAAAAAGTTTTTTAAAAAATTTTAAGGATTCGTTTATTTCTTCCACGACCTTTTCCAAACAATATATTTACGACTGAGATAACAAATTTAAAAGTCCACAAAAAAATAGGAAGTGTTACATATTTTTTAAAGAAATATTTTAATTTTTCGAAGACATTTTGGATTTGTACTATTTTTGAAAAAATTATATTAAAAAGATTTTTTTTAATACTTAACTTTCTGTGTATCTTAAAATCAATCCAATCTGTTATCCGTAACATTTCACTTTCACCATGACATCGTTTTTTTTTTTTAAACTTTGAAGCGATTTCGTTCAATTTTAGAAGTAATCTAAATTTTCTATAAATTTTAATGTCGTATGAAACAGTGAATATATGAAATTAAATGTTTGTTACATAAGAAAAAATGTCGTTTTTAATTTTTTAGTCAGCCTGAAAAATTAAAGCTGAATTGACAATGGAATCGCCTGTGTCTAATACATAGAAATCTCATATTTTGACTTTTGTTTAACCTATTAATAATTTAGGAAATATATATTTGTTAAAAATTCAAATTTCTTTAATCAATTCAAACTTATATTTTCATTTTACTTACACTAACATGTTTAAATTACCTAGTAGGACTGATTAAAAATTTAATGGATTTAACGACTCCATTCAATGGAAAACTATTTCCGATTACCTAATTGAACCATGATTGTCCTTTAAAATAGGATCTGATTTCTTCTGAACTGATTTTTTTAGAACAATTATTTCTCAATATATTAATTTTAACGATCCCACATGAAAAACTTATTCCATATTGATATTTTATTATTAAATTACAAATAAATTTAAATTTCACAAAATGTACAGTAATAAAAATAAAGGTATTTTTTAAACTTCATATAAAAAATTTATTGTTAGAAAAAAGTACCATACTAAATAAATTAAATAGGCAATATAAAAATTACAATAGTTCTTCGAAATGCAGAAAACATAAAAATCAACAAACGATAGGACTCCGTTCTTAACAAAATAAATAAAATATTATTAAATTGTCATGTACAAATAATTTTTTTAAAAAAATCACAATAATTTTTAAGACATCTCACCTTATACGAATTGCATCAAAGTTTGACGGTACTGTAGTTCCCAAATCCACTATATGATAATAGATCCTCGCAGATCGGACACTCACTAATCTCAATGCATTGCCTACTTTACTGCCTTTTTACTCTTTTAAAAATTAAAAACAGCAAATTTTATCAAGTTTTTTAAACCTTTCATAAAGAACGGAACTCATACTGCTCTACTGCTTCGTACAACACAAGTGATCGGTTCGTTTACTGGACCTCCTTTTTCTTAGAAACCTTAAATACTAGTGTACCAGCACCAGTCAGCAGTCCTCTCTGTGTCCTATCCTATGCAGATGCGTGACCCCCAAATTCAAAGAGACCTTGCCAGTGAAAAGCCAGCTAAAAGAACAAAAAAAACTATAAAACGGAAAAGGGTGTTCTTGAATGAAAATATTTTGCCTTTAGTTCTTTTCCTTTGAAGATAAGAAGTGACAGATGACATTTTTACCACCCTAATTGCCCTTTTAGCGAGCGGCATTGCTCCCAATATCTCGGCGACCGCCTCGGCCGGACAGTTAGTATGCCCCTAAGGCTAAACTGGATCCGATTCGAGAGGGGCGTCTTGCCGTCCCTTTGTCAAGAAACACAAGGGGGTCGAGAAACATAGAAGTGGGACCAATGTTCTCACTCGATGAAACTGATTTTATCTTTTGGAGGCATCTGTCTGGTCTGGGAAATAAAGCGACTCTCAGACTGCCGTGGACGGCTAAATTGTTCTTCTATGGTCAAGTGACAATGGTTGCCTCGACAAAAAGTAAAATAAATTTTACGTTTGGAACTAGACTGCGCAAAATCCGATATATTTGTCCACATTCGTTAAAATGAACATAAAACATGGTGAACTGAGACAGCAATTAAATGACTATTGTTTTTTTTCTGTATTATTGAAGTAATCAATGTTGGATGAATTTTTTTTTTGCGTCATGCCAAATTTGTTTCGTAAAGACAATGTACAAAAAATAGTTCAAAACGGAGTTTTTTTCCTAATTTTTGACTTGCAGTTGTATAATAAAAAATCTGTTTTATTTTTTGTTTTTATAATAGGTACAATTTAAGGTAAGGTAGGTCCCTTCTACACGAACGAATAAAAGGCGCGTAAGCTTCTCGGTGATTCGAGGCTCCATACCGTATGAATTCTCGAATCACCGAGAAGCTCACGCGCGTTTTACTCGTTGACATAAAATGTAGAATTGTGTAAAATAGGTCTTAGAGTCATATACTTGCTTTTTTTTATGACCAGTAAAATGGATGAATCAATGCACGTTTATTGAAATAATTTTACAGGCGGTAATACCGGAGATACATATTTTGCTCAGTATCCATGATCAATTGTACAAACGAGAGACGGTATTTTATAAGAGCAAAAATATTTTTTTTTACATGTAATATTTTTAAAATCGTATCTGTGTAAAGGGTGCATGCAGGGCGTGGGCGAAGTGAACTTTAACAAAAACATGAACATAATGAAAACTTACATAACGAAATCATAAGCCTTCAACAGCGTTGGCGTAATTGCATTATCATCTAACTCATACTCGTCTGAGAGCATGTAGAGTTTTTATCGAACCCAAAAAGTGCTTGAGTTGAGTTTGACGTTACATGCCTTAAACACCGCGGCCGTTTTGACAGAGACACTTCCTACCTAATTTTTTATTACTAATTTTTTTTTTGTTTGTTTGTTGAAATTACTGTATAAAAAGGTTAATTAAAGTTCCTAAACGTAAAAATATCGACAGGATCAAAATTACGACGAGATGTCAAGCCCGACTAACCAATCTTGAAATAAAACGCCACAACCCCCCAAAAGTTCTTAAATTTACTGACTATTACTTTTCAATTAACTGCGTTAAATACCCTTACGTTATATCCAGCACTCCCACAAGCTCATATACGGAGAATATAGTATCTTGGTCGGGAAAAGGGCGAATTTGACAACCATCCGTTTACTAAATCGTTACACACATGCTGAGGATTGAACTCGCGCCCATCGGATGCTTGTCCGAGCCCCTTATTCGGACATGAAAGTCGTGATTTCAATGAACTGTAACATTGTTAGAATTCTGCCTGTCGGGATGACACAGATCCATTTTATTAAAAAATAAATATTTAATGTTTTACAAAAACTTTCTTTTAACAATTAAATTAACACTTCTTCCCCGACGAACTTCTGCCCGACAGGGGGGCTTGGCTTGCCCGACGGGGGGGCTACAGCCCCCCCCAGCACCCCCAGTGGCGCCACCTCTGCCCCTCACCATAAATTTCAGAACAACTTCTATGAAGTCGGTTAACTGATTAATTAAGCCACATATGGGCTGCATTTTGTTTATTATTATGAATTAGGATAAGTGCTTTTTTTGGAAAAAAAACAACATTTTATATATAAGTAGATTTTTATAATACAGCACATCTTAAGTACATAAAAAAACCTCCGATGCAGACCGCAAATTGATTATCACCATCCTGTCGAAACAAGACTGCTCGGAGGCTCGCTTAAACTAGAGTTTCAAGATATTCTTTTACTGCGAAATTCAGTAGGGAATTTTAAACAATTAAAAGTTTGCGGCGAAATTCACCTACAATAATATTTGTCACAAAATGACAATCAGGTAGATTTTAACATTATTATTTTTAAATACCAGATTCATCGAATTTTTAAATACTCGATTCACCGAAATTTTTATTTTTAAGTACTCGATTCATCTAATTTTTTTTTTTAAATACTCGATTCATCCAATTTTTTTAAAAAAAAGTTAATGAATATTTTGGTCGATTGTGTTTATTTGTTTACTAATTTAAAATTTAATTTTTAAAAAAAAGTATTAGTCGCTTAAAACAACAATGTGTCCTTCGAAGTCCCACAATAGTGTTCAAAGTGTAGCGTTTGTGATGCGGAGACGAAATTAAAAAATAAAATAAAAACACTTTCAGAATTAAGGAATTCAATAATTTATTTCAAACAGCAACTGGTACAAGGCATAAGAACAATCGTGAATGAAAGCACATCAAAAAGAGTTCAACGGCGTTACCGCAGAGAGAGAGAGAGAGAGACTAGTGGCATGTAGTATAATACAAAATACACAATTGATGTGTTCTACAAACTGAATCCGTCGCAGCACGGCAGAGGAAGTGTTGTCGGTTTTCAGACCCGAAATGACTGTGACGGGGAAGCACAGTCATTTCGGGAATGGTCACCTAAGATTGTTATGGTAACCTAAGTAATTTGTTAAAAGTTTTAGTTACACTCAAAGTACCATTTGTTTATTATTTACAAGTTTATTTACAATATATACAAGTTATTCCTCACACGCATACTTCATATTTATTCAAATTATATTTTGAGCCTGAAATTCTTTTAGTGTTATGAGAAATGTGGGTCCCGCGCCTCTTCCCCAGACTGGGGAAGGGGTCGGGACCCTGAATGAAAACGTCCTTCAACGAATTCATCGACATTGTTTTCTTTGGGAGATGTTGTTGATAGGCACGTAGGTAAGGGGGGGGGGGTTTGGGGGGTTTAAACCCCTCCCATTTTAAGTAAAATAAAAAAAAAATTAAAAACCGAATTACTGTAAAAATCATAAAAATAGTGGGGGGGGGGTGCCCCATTGTGGGCATAGGGTATTGAGACCGAAACACGATGACGTCATGTTAGGTTTAATTTGAAATAAAGATAGCAAAGGGAATGGATCGTCAAACGGGGTCGTAAAATAAGACTTAAAAATGACAAGACTAAGGTGCTTTTACATCTTTGAATTAAAATGACCTTAACAATTTAAATTTAATTATTGGAAGTTAATATTTATTGGTAATAAGTAAATAATTTTCTCTGTATTAAATTATGTATATTTAATGTTTAATTTAAAATTAGCAGTGGCGATTGGATTGCACAATTCCATGCAATTTCGAGTGTTTTTACTTCCACTATACTTTAGATCATGTAGCCTTTATAATTTATATTATTCTTTACTAGTTTTGGTCAACTAAAACGCTTATTAGATCTTTAAACTATCATAACTATTAATTATCTAACTAATCGTTACCACATATATTATAAGGATTCTCAAACTTTAAATTTGTTCTCTAAATTTATTTCATAATTAAGGAGTGAGTTACTAATTTTAAAAGTACAGTTATTGACAACTGTTAAAAGTAGTTAATGACAGTGATAACTGTTGCTTTGTTGCTGCCTCGATATTCAAATGCCAACGTATTCCTTTTTACTAATAAAAATTTATAAAAAATTTTGAGAAAAAAAAATTGTGGGGGGGGCGGGGGAGAAGTTTGTTGATGTTTTTTTTTGGGGGGAGAGGGCCGCCCCCCCCCCATGAAATATCTATACCTACGTGCCTGGTTCTTGACATAGATAAAGGTCAAACGATACAAAGTAGGCCTTACTGGAGCGTGGGCCAAATGTCCAGGTTTTCACCGTGATGGGTGCAATTCTCAGCCATGAATTCAGGCTTTTTCAAAAGAGACAAAGTCTGTTTTGATATATTGTTGCAAGTGGTTCCATGTTCTTTTGTTAACGGAACTTTTCCAGAAAATTGCATCAAGAGTACAATGTTAACCAAAAGTATGTAACACACTGTCGTATCACTCCTTGACGGGGTAGGCGAAGCTCCGTACAGCTAATGCCACTTAGCTCAAAACAAAAGTAGACATTTTTTCATAATTCAATTTTGAAGAAGTTTGGGTGTGCTTTCTAATTTCAAAACCGATAAATCCACATTTCTCGCAAAATCGTTTTTTTTTCCAATATATATTTTTCATAATATTTTTTAATTCACTACATCTGTGGTTCCAAAAGGTGGTTCGCGAAACGATATTCAAGGATCCGCGAGGTCACAAAGAAAAAAAAAGACTTCCATGAGTTTCTATTAAATACTTTAAATGAATTCCATACGCGAGTAAGGGACGAGAAGTAATTAAACTTCTGATTGTAGTTTTCAACGCATTTCTATTCAAATTTGTTTCCATATTTTTAGTAAAAGCTGTGTAAATTAGAAACAAAAATTTAAATTTTTGATTTTTTTTTCTTTCCTTAAATTTTATGTTCAAACAAAATTTAAAAGTATACATGCCCAGACATGAAGGGAACTTCCGTGAGTATGAAGAAAGCGGTCCTATTTTAATTTTAACTAGGGATCCGTGGCTTGATGCTAATTGGGTAAACGTTCCACTGCATCACATTGCAAAGTTGTATTCACCAAAAGTGTCCGAGAAGACACTTCTAAACATTTTTAGATTTCTATGCATTTTTAGACTACACAGTCTAAAAATGCACTCAAAGTCATGGAGTTAATCCAGAAATACGTGGCTGTCAATCGTGTTTGGCATGTCTTATAAAATTTGTGAAAATGGATCTATCTGGTTCTGAAACTAGACGGCTCAGATAACAATGCACGGTTAAATAGGGTCAAATACTAAACACACTTGAAACGGGAGCTACTTTTTACATTTCATACTCTGTAAAGTGCTTCATGATGGGATGAAGAACGGCATCAAGCTTTTGCAATTTGCAGTTGTAATACTGCAGCAAAAAACTGCATTTTTCCTGTTCAAAACTTTCAATTTCACAATAATGTCGTTTATTTCAACATGCATTTTTTGGTTTTTTGGTTTTTTACGGAATCCGAATATCCTATAGTAAACACGAATTTCTGTGCACAATCCTTTTAACTGCCATACCGTTGTATGGGCTATTTCTTTTTACAATGAATATATTGTGTTTAGTGCAGAAACCCGACAAGCGATATTACATAGCGTGTTGCGGACATACAGTGCGAATGCAAAATGGAATCGTATGTTGAATACCAATTTTTTTTTTTAATCTAAATCTATATCAAAGATAGAATATTTTTCTTGGTTACCCGAAAATTAGAAAAGTACAAATTGGGTTTCTGAAATAAAGGATTTATTCTTACTTTTAAAAAAAATCTACATCCGTCAGTGATTGATTTAGTGAAGTACGCAGGAGGGCGGGGTTAAGGGTGTCCGAACCCCTGCCATTCATGTACGGATATCAAATGTTTAGTTTAATAAATGCAAGTAATCGGAGGGTTTAGCAGGAGTGGAACCCTCGTAGTCCCTCCCATAGAGATTTTCTGCGTACGCCACGGGGAGGGGGGGGGGGGGGGTCTTCTTGAAAGGACTGGGACTTTATGGAAGGAAAGATCGGGACCTTGCCTAGATAGGCGCAAAGGCAGACTTTTTAATGTCAGCCTTTTTGACACGAAACATCTTCAAAAGACTGGTGCATCACGATAGAGGAATTTTTACCGTTCTGTAGGGGGATCTCACAGCCATACATTCCCACACTATAAATCCGTAGCAAACAGAACGATGGACGTAAGTCTGTCCCCATTTGATATGAAATTAGATGATAGGAGCACAAATTGCGTACGGAGCCTGGATGTGCTCCGCAAAGTCAGACATCATTGCGTATGTATCTTCCTTTATTAGCGTTATTTTCTTTGGCTCCTCAATCCTATTTCTATTATCTGCTGTGTTAAGCAACTCTGGGCGAGCTCCGACACAGTCCCACCCGATTTTGGGGGTGGGGGGGACAAACGATGTTTACAACACATCGTTTTATGGGATGGGAGTGGAGGTGGTGCACCGCCTCTTTCACGAGGAGGTGGAGTGGTCGTAGAGGCCGTGCTCCATGAGGCGGATGGCGAGCTCGTTGCGCTCTCCCGACGCCTTCTTCAGTTTGGCACGCCTGTTCTGGAACCAGATCTTGACCTGCGCCTCGCTCAGCCCGAGGTCCCTGGACAAGGAGAGGCGGCGCTTCTCTCCCAGGTACGCGCTGGAGGTGAACTCGGCGCGGAGGCGGCTCAGCTGGGAGGCGGAGAAGGCGGTGCGGCAGCGCTTCTCTTCCGCTGCCGCCGCCGCGGTGGAGGTGGTGGTGCGGTCGCCTCCGCTGCGCTTCGTCTGGCGGCGACTGCGAGGACCTGCAGGGGGAAAGGGAAACGCAAAAATGAGAATGGCGGCAAACAATACCTAACTGCGGCAAGAGATTCATTTAAACGATGCATCACTGGAATAAATAAGTCTGTGTCTCATTTCATATTAGAAGCAAAAAACACTTCACTAATAATCACTCACACTAATAGCCGTATTTTGCATTTTAATTTTTTTTAAGAAACCCTCTCTGAATTGTCTTTAAAAAAAAATTTACGGAAGGGACCTTCATTGGATGGGTATACATGATCGCTCACTGTGCGTGTACAGAGCACGAAGCGATGTCAGGAAAGGACTATAAAAAAATCGAGCTCATTCCCTCCACTGTACCGTAAAGTTTGGTTCGTACTAAGGTAAGCGCGTATGTTCCATTTGCTGCACTTCTTGGCCGATATTGACTCATCACCCCCCCCCCCCACGAAGTACAAAGATCAGAGAGGGCGAGGGGTTATTAATCGGCCTGGGTGACGTATTCCACTTTTCTCTACACGAGGATATATCATTTATCCCCAACAACTGATTTCCAGTGGAGTTATAGAGGCGGAAGCGTATACTGCAGCCAATGGTGACATTCCCACCCACGCGGTACAAAAGTCAGATGAAGGAATGGGTTAATAATCAGCCTGGTCAATGCGCCTTACTTGCCTCTACACGATGGTATATCATTTGTTATCATAGGCTGATTCCACATTGAGTTATGAGGATTGTACAAATGTCGTTTTCAAGGCTGAGACTCCGTACGACTACGTACCCTTACCGATTTTGTGTGAATTTTCAATAAACATCCTGGCTGGCGGCACATGCTCATGGGCTGTGGAATGAGCTTCTGCCCCTAGGGAAGGGGGCAAAGTTGGTTAGGGTGCTGCAAGTCTGGGACTTATATTCACATCAAAAGTGTGTCAAAGAATTGAAAGTAAAATGTAATAACTTAATTTCTTTTTGTATTCCGTACATTAGATTGACGCAAATCCCCGGCTAGTGGACATCGGGCAAGTATTCCAACAACTTCCACACAAAAGAAACTTTCCGGGGGGTTGAGAGGGAATTGCACGGAAAATACTTTTTTTCCCCTCGCATTGCTACGTTTAGTTGCGCAAAGCCGCATTTTCGCAAATATCCTGAAAATATTGCACTTCCGGATACTAGCACCAAACTTTGGAGAATGACTAAATACACAAGTAAAACTGAAAATTCGCCGGGTGACAAGCTGAAAGATTATTAAAAAAAAGTGAAGTTTTTCAAACCAACTTTTTTATTTTGGGACTCATCGGATCTTCATTTCTAGTGACGAAACAAAGCTACTCTCAAATTTTCGTCATTGAAAAACCCCATTTTACCTGTATTAATATTAAATATGATTAAAGTAACAAATAGCGTAAAATTTCAATAAATTGAAATGGTATCTAGACGATTTTTTTATAATAAAAGGTGGATTTTCCCCTTTATGAAGTCCTTGTACTGTGCCCCCCCCCCCCCCCCCCTCCGGATTTAGTTTAGTTTCTTAATGATTGTCATAAGACATTTATTAATTAAAAGCAATTATGCACAATACGAAATTTCATCGCAGCACAAAACAAGCTTTAGTTGCTTTTAACAACCAGCCGAAAGCGTAGAATATAATCACAAACAACAAACTCGTTGATTCGAGCAAACAATTTTGATCTTCAACTCGGAACTTGGTGACAAAATCAAGATTTGTTCAAATCGCGGAGCGTAGTGTAATAAACGACGGTCACTGGACTGCATCTGACGTCATTTTTCAGTCCACCTCACCTTGGGGTGTCCCACCATTAAACCGTAAACTCAAAGCTCTGTTCTTTCGAATTGGAGAGTGTGTGATAACTGCAAGAAACAATTTTCGATCTGCTGCCTGCAGGAGACAGTCGGTGTTTTTGCAGATTGGGGTTAAACCCTATGTTGATTTGGAATACACTCTTAGGAAAGTATGATTTTATTGGAAAGTATCGTCTTCCATAAAACGAATACATAATTGAAAAACTACAGTTTACTGAAATAACTATTCTATAAATCCACGGTATAACTATGGTTTTCATACAATTACCCCCCCCCCCCCCTCTCAAAAAAAATATTACTCTAACCGTGACGGGAACCAATGAGCGCATACAAAAGCAACAATGAGAAACAGCAGCAGGAGCCTGGTGAGGGTCCTCTTGGTGAAAGGCGCGGCTCCTCGTAACTCAGGATTGCGCCTCATTAAAAACGGCCCATTCGTTGAAGATTTCAGCCCCCCCCCCCCCCCCCCCCTGCACTCACCCCTCCTGTACACTTCCAACATTTATATGAAGCTCGCTGCCTGGCCTCGGACAGCCCCCCTCGAGGTAGGCAGATTCCGGAATGAAATCTTGAGCCGGGGCCGCTCTTAGCGACCGCGGGACCCCTTTTAATCCTTCATGAAAATTATTGATATATGTTTTCAATCATTGTTGAGAACAAATTTGAGATCTTTTTTATCCACTACAAATGAAGCTCCAGTTGCTCAGTGGGTAAGGCGTTCAGCTACTAATCAGAGGATTGGTGGTTCGAATCCGTGAAATGGACTTGACATAGAAAAGTAAAAAGTTGTGATCTTGCGATCGGAGGGTTACCAGCTTCGCTACAAAAATACTAGAAAGTCGTCCAAAAAAATCCAACAAATTATACTGACGTGTATACGGGACTGGTGCACGATAAATCTGATTGGGGTCCATAGTCCCGACGTCTATTGAAGGCGTTGGGTGCCAGTTCAGGTGTTTCCTCGTGATCTGACCATGGTTCTAAAATAACGAGGTGCATGTATGAATGTGTGTGTGTTCCCGGGTCTTTCCTTCGAGATTGACCCCGAACTGTCGCCAATAGCCCACTGTGCAGCTCTAGTGCGACGTTAATTAACAAAAACCAAAAAACCAAATCCACTACAAATGTAGCTGACAATCAATTATAAATATTTCATGCGGCTACATTTTTATGGAATAGAATATTTATTAGGTGATCGCTTCGACACGTAAAAAGTCTGCAATGAAGTTTCTGTTATTGAAAGTTTTAAGTATTTCTTGTAGACTATTCGACGTTAATGATTCTTATTGAGGCCTTTATACTTAGAAGTTGTGAAAATACACTTTCAGAATAAAAGTTTTCTGATAATTAAGGAGGGGGGGGGGGGGGGGGGAAATAAGTTATTCCTTATAAAAATTAATATAGTTAAAAATAAAAAACACATAATAAATTCATTATATTTATAACATTGTTCTATTTACGCATGTTTCTCTGTTGAGAGCGGGGACCTGTGCAACGTCACACTCCTAAAGGGCGGCCTCGTTTTCATCTCTTTTCCTCACAGAGAGCGACACCCTTCCCGCAATTGTACATCAAATATTACACAAATGTGCTGCCCTCTATTAAAAAAAATAATAGAAAGCACAAATGTAAGTTTAAAAGGCTTTAATACCGATTGCACTTAAATATTATAAATTTTTTTAATATAATCGCATATAATAATTACTTTTCTTATTATTAAATCCACTCAAAAAGCTTTTTCAGCATTTAATGACTCTCTCATCGTAAAATAACCAGTCAATCAGATTTTCATAATTTTGAGATTTAAACACTAAAACACTGAGATATTTACATCTAAGCTACTGATATTTCATTACTTAGACGATACATAAAGACTTAACTACAGCCAGAAAGTAATGGCCCCCATTCGTAATATTGAAACTTGAATTTGTGCAAAAAAATTTGCAGGTGCAAAAGCTCTAAAGGTTTACAGACGCCTCGCTCTCACGTTTCCGCTTTTTAGATTTTTTTTTCTTTTATAAAAACACACTTTTACTGCTAAAAAAATGGACTAAATCAATTTTTTTTCGCCCTTCCGTATCTTAACCTAGTACGTCACGACCAATAGGAAGCCATTTTTGTTTAAATCACCTTTCCGACGATTTTTGTTGAATTTAAAACTTTAATAACTTTTTAAATAAAATTTTCACGAACATGGATATTAAGAATCTGGGAAACATTTTTGTTGATGGCTCTGTTTGAAGCAAAATTAAAATATGCGGCAATTCACCATTTCTAATTCTCCACTTCGCGGAAATTCGGTACGCGATTTTTGTTGAATTTACTAATTAAATGTGTTGAATCCCTTTTCGGGCGGGCGGGCGAACGAACGGGCAGCCGTCGGAAGATGCGGTGACGTCAAAAAGCCGCCTTCTCTCGGGCGATCGGCGGAAGAGCTCAGAATCTCCTCTCGGTTCACCTTTTTCCTCGGTCTTTCCTTCCGACACGCACCGAAGGGAAAAGTCGCCATTGCTTGGCGACGCATCGACCGTGTTGGCAAGAAATAGACATTGACACACTTATGACAGTGTGGGCCGAAAAATGAAACGGAAAATGGTTACGAAATATAAAAAACGGAAAATGTAATGAACATTTTACGCAAATGAGGCTAATTTTACTCCCTGAGGAAGATGAAATTTTGCAAGAATGGCATCTTATCTACAATACAATAATAAAAGAAAAGATTGTGCCACCCAAAAAAAATTCTTTCAATGTCTTGGACATGTCTGACACACACACACACACATATATATATATATATATATATATATATATATATATATATATATATACAGTGACGGCGATTCGGGGGGGCAAGGGGGGGGCGGTTGCCCCCGCACTTTTTTCGGAAGTTGCCCCCCCAACTTTTTTATATTGGACTTTTTAAAACTAAATTACAAGTCAATTGTTTTACTGCATTTCCCAATAAAGGAAATTTTGAACCCCAACTATTCACACTACCATAGGAACGTAAATAAAGGAGGGGGGGGGAGGTTTCAGGAGGTTCAAACCCCTCTCATTGACAGATTTAATGTGCACTAGTCGCCTCCAAACGTTTGGACGATGGGAGAACAGGCTTGCAACCTCCCGGTAAGGAACTTGGCGCTTTAAAGAGCGCCAAATTGCGAGTTCGAATATTAAATCAAGTAGCATATTTTAATAAATTTTGCTTCTGAAGTACCAGTAATTGTTAAATTAAATCAAAACAAAACATACATTTGCAAAGTCTAATCAAAGCGATTAACTTTTTAACCAACCATATAATTTCTATAGTTTTTCTGAAAGAATAGTTTATAATAATTTTACTTATGATTACTTATTAAATAGTTTGGTTATGAAATAGTTTATTTTAGTCAGAAAATCTCCGATTTTAACATTTTTAAAACACAATCCACAAAAGTATATTTGTTTACTTTACTTATCAGCGAATGTTCTCAAAGATGATGGCAGAAAATATTGAATAGCTTTTTCTTTAATTCTCAATGCTTTGATTTCGAAAACATCAAGAAAATAGTTTATTGTAACTACGTATTAAATCTACAAAATACCCAGAATTTAGCAGAATGACTCATTCCCAAGTTTTCTCAGTTTTACATATAAGCAGTAGAGAAAAAAGGCGAAACGGCGCCGAATATGACTTATGACTCGTTTGTACAGTCATTTTGGAGTCTACAGAGCAAACTGTATATGACTTATGACTACTCCGATAGATATTTATTTGTTTTTAAATCAGCCGTTGATTTTTTTTATTCAATCAGGGCCACAGGCAGGCACGTAGGTATAGATTTTTCATGGGGGGGGGGGTTCAGTGACTGAGCAACGGATTTCTTTACTTATCTTCTCCCCCTTCCTGAGGGGTGGGGGGGATAAGGAACCTAAAGAAATCCTTTTTTTGGGGGGGGGTTTCCCTTTTAGAGGGGAAATCCTTCCCCCCCCTCCCCCCCCCAAAAAAAAATCTCTATTTTTATGATTTTTACAGCAATTCGTTTTTTTTATTTGACTTACATTGGGAGGGGTTTGAACCCCCTAAATTCCTCCCTTACCTACGTGCCTGATACCCCATGTTGACCAGGACCACAGAATAGATACAAGGGCTGGTTCACCCCCTTTGATGTATCGCAAAGCCGACGGCACCGAATGAGAGGGGGAGAAACCGGCTTGTGACGTATTTGCCCACACTTGGCGAATGCGTTGCATCCCAGAAATGAACGAGAAGTATTTGATTTATAAGCTAAAAACTCTATGCATTAAATACATAATTTAATTACCAGGGCCAATTATTATTGGTTTATAAAGATTGATAATTTAAAATGCTTTTAATTTTGATATACAATGGTTTTTATATACAATGGTTTGGCGACTACAAGGTCTATCTGGCCTTTCATCTGTGAAAAATTAAATATGCCGATATATGCAATTTTATCCGCATTTTATAAATTTTCAATCAATTATACTGCAGCCTAGAATCAGCACACAAAATAAGGTGTTGGATGTTTTACATTGCATGAACATTACATTGTTTTACATGACATTCATAGGACAAATGCAACAAATTTAATTTTTGATAGCTGTATTTAAAATATATATATAACTAGGTTGCATTATATGCAGGAACTAAGAACGCAATCTTTAAGTGAAGATAGAATATATATATATTTTAATTTCGAAATTAAATTTAATTTTCAAATCATTAAAAAAATCAGTTTATTTGTATAGATCAGTTGCACAAATTTTTTCCCTTGAAAGGATGGGAAAATTCGTTTTACAAGTTTGGAAACTAAAGCTTTAATAAAATAGAGAATAGATTTAAAATAAATTAGTATAACATTAATTAGAAAAAATATGTTATATTTGCATTAAGTAACCCGGAATTTTCGGGAAAAAAAGAAGAAAAACCCTTGTGTTTTACAGCTAATATTTCGTTGAATAGTACTTCAAAAGCATAAATACTAAGCAGTTTCGCATGTATATGCTGAAATTAATGCAAAACAAAAAACAATTTCGTTCGTGTCAATAGGTATTTTTTAATAACTTCATGTTTGACGTAACTTAGTCATGTTATTCGTACGGATACATTCCTGAAGATAATTGCTACAGCTGTTTTCGTTTCATTTTGATTTTGACATGAACATTGCTGGCACATCCCATTTACAAGGTATACCTTTCTTATATACTTTGTAGACATGTTTAATGCTCTTGAGATATTTTGTCCAAATGTAAACATTCTGACTAATTTTAAAACCATTATCTTTTGTTGTGCTGCTTTCATTCGACTAAGTTAATTTACTTAATTTCTTTTCGACTTTAAACTTGGATTTTTTAAATGTAAAGAAACAGTTGTTTTATTTACAACTATTTTAAATCTAATTTTTACTGACATAGTGGTTCCCACGGAGCACCGAGTCGAAAGTAACACAAAACGCGGACCACCACCTTCTAAATAAAGTATTTTGTAAATAAAGTTATTAAATTTTTTTACTGTTTTTAACCTAAATTATTTAAATTAGTATAAATCGATTAGGTGACAGCTGACATCTCGAAGACAGCTGCATCCGTAATATAGAACTCGCGACACGAGCTGTGTCCGACTAAGTAATAAAACCGGGGCTCATGCTTTGTAGCGAATCCAATCTGTGTGCTGTGTTTTAAACTTATGAAATTGTCGGAACAACTAAAGAAGTTTGTGTTTGGTACGTTGTGATATGAAATCCTAGTTGTCTACTTACTGTATTTATATGGTTGTGTTTTGTCGGATCGCCTTCAAATAAAAACCCAATCGATTTATTTTTAATCATGCTATTACATCCTAGCAGTATTTAAAATAAGTTAAAATTTGTGTATCAATCTACTTTTAAATAAAACAGTTGATATGAGATAGCACGTGTCACTACCATCTTAAATATTTTTACAAATAAATTATACTTCAATAAAAGAAAATTCCTTTCTGTCTCATAGCACTAAATAACAAAGCAAGCTTGAAAGAGTAAAATTTTTTTTTAAATAGCAGAAAAGTTTGTTTCTTTATAGCTCATAAATGTTGATTTCTTATTTTTTGTAGAGAAAGAATATATCTAAAAAACCTGTTTTTAAAATAAAAATTAAAAAAAAAATCATATTGTCGTTTAGCCAATTACTCCATTGACCACTTGACCCGATTGTGGACCACAAATTGTCCGCGGACCAAGGGTAGGAAACCACTGATTTATATAGACGAAAAGTAGAGTCTCGACACACTGATATGGGCCTTCCAGATATCAGGAAAATTATTTCAATAATTAAAAATGTAAGAGATC
Source organism: Troglohyphantes excavatus (assembly GCA_963932185.1). Lineage (NCBI taxonomy): Eukaryota > Metazoa > Arthropoda > Arachnida > Araneae > Linyphiidae > Troglohyphantes > Troglohyphantes excavatus. Next base: position 62,359,085 of record OZ010678.1, read on the forward strand.
AAACTATGAAGTATATTGACTTCTTGATAATATTATTGTGATGTTAATTATTTAAACAATTTTGGAATTCTGATGAATAAAGCGCGAGTAATGGTAGGATTTCCAGTGTTCCCTGTCGCGGTGCGAGGGGGAAGTGTGCCGAGAGGTACGTCATCACTCGTTTCCCCACATGAGCGTCTTTCGCTCTCCGTGCACTAGCCCTTATTTCACTATTCTATGGTCCTGCATGTTGACAGTGGTATTCTTTTCCCCCCCCCCCCCCTCCCCCCCAAAAAAAAATAATCTATTTTTATGATTTTTACAGTAGTTCGTTTTTTTTTATTTGACTTACAATGGGAGGGGTTTGAATCCTCTAAACCCCTCCCTTACCTACGTGCCTGGCCACAGGGCTATAGCTCAGTGAAATTGTCTTCGACTATAGCTAAAATAGCCAAGTGATATAAAGGTGTTTTGAACAGCTCATACTTTTTATACTCCTGAAAATTGGACTTTAGGTTTTGTGGCACTTTTATATAGTATTTCTGAAAGTTATCGTGCTTTGTTTTGCCTTTTTAAGTCAGAATAACGAAAAAAGAAAGCTTTTAGCATGTTTCAAATCAGCTTTATGGTATGAAAACTTCTTTTCTTAAATTTATGTTATTAAGTTTTTTTCTGTGTGTATTTTAAGTTTTTTAAGTTGGTATACTTCAAATAACACAAAATACAAGTGTGCAATACCATAGCTTTTTTATAGCAATATAATAGCAAATTTTTTTTAGTCCACCTCCCCCCCCCCCCCCCCCCCCCTTCCCATTAGAGGGACTTCTTGTTTCCCCTTAACCTTGCCCCCCCACTTTCAACACCCAATCGCCGCTACTGTATATATATATGCATGCATGCCTCAACGGAGAAGCTAGCATTTGGAAATGTCTGAAGTTATGTTGTCTTCAAGAAAATAAAAGTGAAGGAATAAGAGATGAAAACAAACCAATGGGGTGAATTTTTTTTTTATGAGTGTGGAAAAAACGTGTTTGTAAACTTCCAGCTGAAATACCCGTTTTACACACGCAGTTAAAACAAAATCCACTTATACTGTTAGTTTTAATACTTGCATATACTCAGAAAAATGCAACATAAAAACTTTTCATATAAAATCAATTTCATTTGCTTGTATCCGTTATTAGCTCAAAAAACGTTTCTAAATCGTAAAAGGAACACATTCAATTAGTTCAGTTATTCTTATAATGTTTTAAAGGGAAATAATTCATGTGATAATTATTATTACAATCCAAATATTTTCATAATCCAAAATATCATTTGACTGATGTCAACTACATTTGTGTGGAATATTCCCTATCAGCACCGACAGTGAATTGATAGCAAAACTTGAGGAGGGCGCAAAAATCAAACGCATGCTCGACGCTTGCGTTCCGTCTAAAAAGCTTCTTGAACCGCCCCTGTATACGTAATGCTTTAACAAAAGCAGCAAAATATCTATATTTTTAATAATGAAGGAAAAAAACAAAAATATACTGTTATAATATTTTTAAACAAAAAGTCCAGCTCCATTACAAACTACTTAAAAGACAAAGATGTCACCTAACATTTTAGGTGACATCTTTGTCTTTTACTGCAGTATTTTATTCTGCTCATAAAATATAGATATATCGATATTTCTACACACACACACTATGTAAATTTTAAAAATATCAATACATTACAAATATGGATTAATCGGTAAACATTGATTAATGACGATGACAAACTGCCCATAAAACTGGCCAACGATGGATTGCTGGCGAATAAAATCACGATTTCAAAATTTCAGCATCCCCCTAGAAAAATTTTAGTGGCTCTTTAAAAATTGGGAATTTTGTAAATTGTAACTTTTGGCTCTTCCGTTTCAATAGGTTGCCGAAACCTGCCCTAGCCTAGTCATATGCAAACATTCCAAACGTGTTTTGTTCAAATATTTAGAATATTCCATTTGTCTATTCTTTTTTGGATCTCTTATCGAAATCAATTACTTAATTATTTCGAAAGCATTTTGCCCCTGGACATTCATTTGCAGAGATATGTGCATGGGTTTGGTAAAATTTATGACCAAATGTGTTAAAAGTAATGAAGAAATGTTTGGTAAGAGTAATGATTGTTAATGTGGATGCTTGGAATGTGTACTCTTCATTTATAAAGACGAACCTTTTAATAAAAATAAATTTAGTGATCAGTGTGATTTTTTCAGTACTAAGCCTAAATGTATTGCTTGTGTAACAATTCAAAAGAAAAAAAACTATATTTTAATTCACAATATTTAAATAAAATATTTAAAAAAAAAATATTTAAAGGCTAAAAAAATTTTAGTCTTAGTACCGAAAAAATCATACTGATTATTAAAAAAAATATTAAAAGATTCGTGTTTATAAATGAAGAGTACACATTCCAATCATTCACATTAACAGTCATTACTTTTACGAACTATGTATTCATTACTTTTAACACAATTGGCATAACACTTTACCAATCGCATGCACATATCTCTGCAAATGAATGTCCAGGGGGCAAAATGCTTTCGAAGAATTAAGTAATTGATTTCGATAGGGGAGATCCAGCGAAGAATAGACAAATGGAACAACTTGCTAGTGAATGTTGTTAATTATAAATACACTAAATATTAAGAAGAAGTTAGACATTCATTGGGGGTTAGTTGGTAGATACTGGCTGAAACGACCCTGTTGGGTTGTTCAGTTTTGACCTTGTTGGTCCTTGGGCCTGTTGTTTTTTCGTCAATATTTGTATTTGTAATGTTATTAAAGGAATAAAATTCCACAGATATAAACTGATAATTGAAAAAAATATTTTATTTAAAGTGCCAATGAATATTTCCTTTTAAAACATTGAATGCGAATATATAGAATAAAATTTTTAATTATTTGAATGTACATGGTGAGATTGCAATATGTTGCACCCTTGCATATATCGTCAAGTATAAATAACAGTTTATTCTTTGAATAAAGTGCGTTTTGGCTTTCATTTGCTGTAGAAATCTACTAAATATTTGTATGACAGGTATTTATCGATGCGAATGCAATAGATATAAATACAACGAAATCAAAATATAGAAAAAAGATTTAATAAAAATAGTAAATACCGAGTTTTTAATACGTTGATCCATAAATAAAAAATAAGGCTACTAAAAATTGAAATGGGTGGTTATTTTTCTGTAATAATAGTTATTCATGGACTTTTTTAAAACATCTCGGCATTTGGAATGAGTAAAAAAAAAGATGTCTTTTATTTTAAAACAGACTATTTTTGGTTGAGTATTTATGCCGGATTGTTAATTTTATTCTCACGTTTATGAAGAGTTTGAGGTAGTTTATTTGCTAAAAACGTTTAGATTTATTTATCTGCAAATTCATATTTTAATGTTCTGTATTCCAAAGGACAAAATTTCAAACTATTGTGAACAAGTTGCTGTTCGATGACATTACAAAGTTGTAGCCAAAATGATACATTGGAAAGGGAAATTTGTAAATAATCAAATTAAAATTGTCATGATAAGGAATAGGGAGTTTGAGTCATTGAAATTCACGATCAAATTTCCCAATTTGGCCATCTTTAAAAAAAATCTGTTCTCTGCTTTTCGTGGCTTTTCCAAATAGCTTTGCGTATTTTCTCAAGATTGATTCAGAAATGTCATTAAAATTGACGCTTGAAGTTAATGCTCTAAAACTGCAATTTAACGAAACGCTCCTTGATGCTAACTTTTTTTTTTTAAATAATGGAAAAATGAAGATCCTAGCGCTGTTTTTGTTTATAATTTAATTTCATAATTTTTTCTTCATTATATATAAAAACACAGTTCTTCGTAACTGTTTATTCCTATAAAACCTATTATAATACACACTCCAATAACGATGATAACAGTAATAAAAATGTCCTTAATGGCCCAACTTGGTTGACACGGTTAGCTCTTGTGCGACGTTAATCAGCCTTATTAATTTGTAGTGTCTTCACTTTGACGAGAGCCCATTCTCTCAGATGAGGTATTAGCTATTGTTCCGAATGTTTTTTAAAAAATAATTTCCAATTTGAAGGCAGCAATATGCATAAAACTCATACTATTTACTTTCTTATTTATCTTAATATTTTTTTTTAATCCAAGTAAAATAGTGTCAGTATGCATAAATTACGTTAACATTTTCTTTTTATCATAAAAAACACTATTTTATTGATATTGGTTTTACCTATTTTTTAAAACATTAAATTTCATTAATTTTGATAACTTAAAAAAATGGAATTTTAATAAATAAATATGCATAATTATGCGGAAATTGGAACAATTAACGAGATTTAGGGGAATTCCATTCTATTTCATTTGGCGCTGTGAGTCGGCGGTGGACCACCCATCGATGCCGCCAACTGATCGGGCAGGAGGGCGGAGTCGCCAAGGCTTTTCGTTTTCAATTTACGACCCTCCGCAAAGATGACGGAGGGTTACTTCTTTTTCTTTTTTTTTTCTTGAATTCGCAGAGATTTCCTTGTTCGATTTGTTTTATTTTTATTCCTCGGAAGCAATCTTTGAAAAGGGGGTAGGAGGTGGGGGGGGGGAGTGAGAGAAAAGAGAAATTTCGTTTACACACCGCTTGGAAGGGCGTCATGGCACCTTTTACTCATAGATCTATCATTACAGAAACGATGAAACAAATAGAATTTACATTTCGTTTGATGGTCGTATTTTAAATGAAATACTGTTTATATTCTCTTTCGGATGTCGCATTTGAGTTGAGCGCACTGTTCCCTCGACAGAACTACTCGACGCTTTCCAATACTTTCTTGGTTCATAATGAAGTGCCTTAATACTTGCAGCTTGTAATTGTTTTCCCATTGCATTTGTCTTGAAATATATTAAAGAATACATGAAAGACAGTTTTCTTCTGAAAGTTTCTTCTGATTTTTGTTTATCAATTTCAGACAATTAAACAATATTTGGGTAGATACAGGCCGCACTGTATCGCAAGGTTTGGTTCGTAGATACTTTTGGGCGCCACGTGATACAAAGGCAGAGGGGAGGGATAGATAAACGGCCAACCTGGTTGACACGGTCCTGCCTCCTCTACATGATGGTTGGTTATTTAGCACCAAAGACTGATTTAAGTGGATTTATGGGGCGGAAGCTCATAATGCAGCCAAGAGCGACATTCCCCCCTACGTGATGAACGGTCAGAGAGGTGAATGGGTTAATAATCGACTTGATCGACACGTCTCATGTTCCTCTACACGATGGCACGTTATTTATCCCCATAAGCTGAATCCACGTGCAGTTATAAGGATTTTTCAAATGTCGTATTTTACTATGCGACTCAGTGCAACTATGAACCCGTACGGAAAGAGAAGTCGCATGCTCGTAAAAAAAATAATTGTAAGACAACCCCCCCCCCCCCCCCTTCCTGCATTTTAAAATGATTGGGTGTGGCTGTTGTTATTGAATCTGCCGATATAGAAATATATATAAACATAGACAATTACAAATCAAAATTATATTTGAAATATTTAAGTATTTATTTTAACTATAATTATTTTCTAATGCTTTTCTTCCGCTTGGCGACTTTTAAACTTGTGATTCCAATTGAACAGTCGTCGTATTTTTTAAGAGATTGGACAGTCGTCAATTTTGCTTAGAATAGGCCCTGTCTCCAACTGCCCATAGAAATGTGAGATTCGTTGAGGGGGGTAGGGCACATTATTAAAAGTCCAGTCGGTCATTGGCGGTGGCATAATAAAATAACATTAACTCGAACAGATCCCCTTTCCAATACCGGGGGAAGAGGCGACGCCTGTGGCCTAAGGTGCAGGTGGAAGCCCCACACCCATACCGGAAGGGCCTTTGCGGAGGTCTCTCGATTACATAATGCCTGATGAGTTTTTAAATGCTTCCTACCTCATCGAATCTCTAATATCTCTGGTATATACCTCCCCCCTTCCCCCCCCCCCCGCCCCTCTCTCCAAAAGGGACTGTGTAAAACTTTGGCACTGAGAGCAGTCCTCCTCTATCCTTTGTAGCGGTTTGAAACGCACGTTAAACTGGAGGTCTCGGTCTTTAGGCCCATCCACCCATGTTATTCCAGTGCATCTCGTCAATTTGACAGATGTAACGATAATGCAGTGTTAAGCAACGTTATGCACACTATTTAGTTGTTGAGCGTTTTACCAACAAAACAAACCTGTCCTAAAGAGGCTTTACATCGAAACACTGACAGTCGATTGTTGGGTTCAATTAACATCGTCTGGCGAGAACGGCAAAGGCATTTATCTGGGCCTGGCACCTCAAACTTTCACACCACGTCAGATATTTAACGTGAACCAGCCCTTTCTACCCTCTACGAATGTTTGGTGGATGACGAATATCAAACTCGCAACTTATTGACAATAAAAGGACAGTAAAACGTTACGTCGTACGATGGAAGAAGCGAGTACAAAATAGGGATGAGCTTAGCAGTTACTCTGAAAGAACGTTAGTTATTACAATGTAATTGACGATGTAAAGGCCGTCTTGAAAGTGGGAGCGGGCCGTTCTTCTGTTTCCGTTCATAATGAGTAATAGGTTAATATTTTTTACATGCTCCTTGTTTAACTTGCTCTTTTTTGACTGTATCTGTGTTTCTACTAAAATTAAACAAATCATTTATCAATTGTTTAAAAAACTTGTTTGTTAAAAAATATTTGTATATTTTTTATTTTCGATTTCGGAATACTACTTCTTTTGAGCAAATAAAGAACCGTTACTTCTTAAAATTAATATTTTTTAGTTATCAGAAATTGAAATAATGATATATTTGAACTATTATTCATATATCGCTCTCTCTAGTACAAAACTTGCGTCATGTTTTTTTTAATTATAAATACTAGCAGTTTAGCCTCACTTTGCTTTATGGGGAAGCCACTAAAGTATATACACTTTCAAAATAATAACTGTAATCGAATGGCTGCCGGTCGATAATTGAACCCCCAGGCTCTCTTGGATATGAAGTCCTCCATATTACCGTAACATAACAATGGAGTCTCCTTGGTGCTAAAATAGTTGCAATGTTGCCCATTGCTATATCGTCAGTGGGTATCATGGTATCATTTAAATGTGTGTTACTAACTGTGCCAGGGAGTGCTAGAGTTTAGTTTAAATATTCCTTTAAATATGCAATATTTTTAAAATGTTAACTAAATTTCATTTTACAAATCCAAGCCTCATATGCACATCTTGAGGTAGTACTTATAATACTAATACATAAATACATAGTTGTTATGCTTTTTTACGCAGAGAAAGGTGCTTTGCAATCCACACATAAACTCTCTCTATCTCTTTATTGGATTCTGGCCTCCGTGGCCGAGCGGTTAAAAGCGTCAGCTGAGAATACGAAGATTCCTGGTTCGATCCTAGGCGATGGACTTGACAAAGAAGAGTAGTGATCTTGTGATCGGAGGGTTGCCAGCTTCGATACAAAATACTAGAAAAGTCAGTCGTCCAGAGCATCCGCAAAAATTAACAGCGTGTATACGGGACTGGTGCACGATAATCTGATCGGGGTCCAAAGTCCCGACGTCTATTGAAGGCGTTGGGTGCCAGCTCAGGTGTTTCCTCGTCATTCTAAAATAACGAGGTGCATGTATGAATGTGTGTGTGAATGTTTATGCATTCCCGAGTCTTTCCTTCGAGATAGACCCCGAACCGTCGCCAATAGTCCACTGTGCAGCTCTAGTGCGACGTTTTTTAAGCAAACCAAACTTTATTGGATTCTATATATTTTTGAAAGTAAAGCCGATTTTTTTTGTTTTCAAGTCATTTAAAAAATATTATAAGCAAACGAAATGTAGCCGCCTTAAACATTTATAGTTGATTGTCAACTACATTTGTAGTTGGTAAAAAATGCCGATTGGATTTTCAAAAATCTCAAACTTATTCTTATGTTCCAAAAAGTATTCATACATTTCTTTTAAACTCATTCATTAGTCTGCGTGGATGATTAAAAAGCAGACTCGCTTATAAATACGCACTGGGCGATTCTTCCGATTCGAGAGAGGACATCCGGGCCAGCCAGTCTTTGCCGGTCATTGATTCACTTTGGAAGGAGCAGCTGATTCGGCGGCCGGTCTCTCAGTCGATTGCGTGAGGAGGGCAATGACGGCTCACGGACAGTTTCTCTGTTTGTCCTCCCCTTCCTCGCGTGGGGGGCACATTTGGAAAAGGCTCTTCGGGAAATCTCCCACGGCTCTGAGGAATGGGGAGGAGGAGGCCTAGTCGGAAAAAAGTATCCAGCTCATAATCAGAGAGTTGAAGGTGCGATCCTAGCCTCGAGAGAGCAGCGATCTTGTAGTTGGAAGATATCCAATCACGTGGTTTCGAGTTTCATCCCCGTCGTCCATCGTGTAGAGCGGACTAGTGTACGTTAAATTTGATTCTGATTATGGATCGTGGCGTGGAAGTTTTGAAAATATGTTTTTTTCTTTCTTCAAACCATGGTCCCCATTGAATTGAGACAGACCTTGGGGAAATATCCACGCGCCAGAAAACCTCGTTTGAATTGTGGTAATCAGGGCCATCGCAAGGACTTATGATTTGGAGGGGGCCGTGGGGGGAATTAAAATTTTGCTATTTTTGCAATGCTTACCCCAAGAATTTTTCATGCCGACTAGAACCATAAGAGTGTTTGTAAATTCATGTAGACTCGGCAAACTCTAAACTCTCAAACCTAGTTGGAAAACTTGTAAAACATTTGGCTTTTTCTTTCTAAAGTGGAACTTCTTAGCTGCACTTTCTTTAGTTTAAGTTAAAGTGAAGTCAAGTGTTTCGCAAGTTTAACAACTGAATGGAAAATTTCCAACCCAATCAGAAGTAAAATTTATTCAAGTGACCTTTGTTCCTAAAATTAAATAGTATTTTGTACATTTTAGAGCTTTTTTTTTAAAGTTAGTTTTCCTTTTTTAAAAAGATCACTTTATTTTTCCTCTTTTAGTTTATAATATAGTAGGGGCCTTCGTCTCTTGCAATTATTCACCAGGAAACTCAAGTTGTGAGCTCTCTTTTCTTTTTCACGCCCAGCATGCTATATTTTGAGATTATCAGAATTAATAAATGCCGGGTAAACGAAATTCCATTGTTGAACTATCTCTATCCAGCAATGAAACTATTTTAAAATCAAAGAACATGTTTAAAAAAAAAAACGATTAATCGATATTTCCGGATAAATAAAAGCCGAATAATACTTTTTTTGATTTTTTTTGCCATAGTATATATTCCATATTTGCCATAGCCTTTTATATCCAACAAAAACAAAACATTCGAAAGCAGGCGATATTTCATCCAAACTGAAATGTTAAGGAAACATTTCGGACAGTTAAATGGCGGATATTTTTTTTTTCAAAAGGAATTAAATCAGAAATATTGCGCGAACATACGTAAAAAAAACAGTCGAATTAATAACCTCTTCCTTGACGAGTTTTCTGGCATTACTTGGCGCGCTTAAGATGGTTAAAAAGTAAGATACATTACCTTAATTTAAATCTCAAAATTTCAAATACATACAGGATTTATTGTTAAAATTTTTTTTTAGTTATGTTAATTACATTTTCGAAAAGAAATTGTGTTTTATTTTTCAATTTTTTAAAAAAAATATCATTGAAGGAATACTCTACAGAAAAAATCCATTTACAACAAAAAAATATTTCTATCCGACAAAAAAAAACATATTAAAAAATCTACTGCAAAAAATATCAACATGTTTTCAAAAGTAAAGTTATTTTTAGATATAAATATTGTATAAAAAAATAATAATAAAGCCAATTGCGGAGCCTATCATCATACATTACAGAACATACACTTTATTTTTGAGATCATATTAATTTTTTTACTTAAAAATAGTTCAGTATCTCTAAATAAAGTATGAGTATGTAAAAATAAATATTTTCTCAAATAAACAAGTATAAACCTAAAGCATAAATACACTTTTAACTTTTATTGCAGATTATTATCTAAAATTATAATTTTACCATTGCCATTTACTTTATTGAACGGTAATTTTCATTTTTTTATATCAATAATTTAGTTCCCCACGGTTAGAGAACTCATAAATGCAAGTTGTTATTATTATTAATTATTGAAGATGTTCAAAGTGTAAACATATTTTTTTAATAACTTACTTGTTTTCAGATTCTTCTGATTAGAAATGTGTCGCGAATCACATAGATTAAGAAACATCTACTGGAACTCCATTTGATATAATTTTAAATTATTTACCAGATGACATATAATTTCCCGCTACAGGATCAACTTGAAGTTCAAATCGATAGTTATTCCGTTCTCCTTTCATTTAAAAATATACCCCCCCCCCCCCATAAATTAAAACCTAAAAGAATTATACAAGCTAAATGAACAAAAGTTTCGCAATAGTGGGCTTACAGGCGCCAGGAAGGAGTCTCCATAAATTTGGTTAGAAACAAACCTTAACTAATTTTTGGTATTACATAGTTTTCTACGTGTATTAACCCCTCCCTAAACAAATTAAATAACGGAAGACCTTCTATTTCAGATAAAGTAATATTGAAAAATCTCGGGGGAGAGGGGAGGTGGTTAAGTGCTCTACCGTTAGGTTCGCCACAGCTCTCATGGAAGTCCTTTGCTCCCTTTACGAACCTAGAGCCACGAGACGCTGTAGTTTGGAATGTTGTTACAAATCCAATTCTTGAAGAGCGACTCTCTCCCCCCCCCCCCCCCCCCCCCCAACCTTTTCTAGACATTCCTCAATTTCAGAGATGTAGGTAGGTATTTTCTTTTATACAAAACCTTCTGGGCAAAACTCCTCCACAGCACAATGGATCAGTACACAAGTATGCCCTAGATAAACTCAAATTAAACAAAATTTCCCCGCTGTGGAGTTTTAAAGAATATTGACTTAATTATCAATAAAATATTTTTATTGTTTTTTAACCAGAGCGGGGGCCCCTCTCCAAGAACGCGGGACCCAGTGCGATGGCACACGTCGCACCCTCCTAAGGGCGGTCCTGACTACAATTAAATTGTCAGGTTTAAAGAAGGGAATAAATCCAAAAATCAAGTTTTCAGAAATGCAAAAAAAAGTTGGAGTTTTTATTCAATAACCACCAAATTTTTACTGGGTCTTGAGAACTTAATTTAAGTATAGAGTAGTACTTGAAAAAAAGGTACATCTATCCACATTTTTTATTTATTCCCATTATAACCCTTATGAAGTTTTAGATTGGTAAAAATAGTAAATAATTTCTAAAATGACAAATAAATTTTATTTTTATTAGTTTACAACACAAAAGTGAAAAATAACTATATATAACGTTTTAAATGAAATATTTTTTTAAAAATAATGTAAATGTAACATAGATTCCTAAATCAAAATAAATGAAAAATTATACTAGCAGACGTTTTTTTTTCGAAGATGCACAATAAAAAAAGCCGATTTTTCAAACTTTAAATTTACAACTTGTTATTGGAATTTTTTCTTGTTTAAATTTACAACTTGTTACAATAATCGTCCTTTAATTATAAAATATAATGAGTTTTTAATAGTTGATGGTTATTTATTCTATTTTAATGAAGTTACTAATTTAAATAAGCAATTTGTTTTAATAATACGTTTTACACCGAAAATTGCATAATTTTCATGGACTTCTCATTTTACCCCCATCTGTGATTGAAAAAAGGTTTTAAAAAAAAGAGTTAAAAATGTAACAATTTAAAATTTAAAAATAAAATTACGAAACATATTTAAAAACTCATTGCTCAAATATACTAATAAAGTTTCATATAAATAACTTTTTAAAAATGAAAACTAGCTTTGAATGGAAACTTGGCACTTTTCTTACCCATTGTACCCCTTGATATGAGGCGTAACTCGGCGTCGGCGTGGAACGTGCCCTCACCGATTCATCGAATTGAGTGCCATTGGCGCCGGAAGCAGATTACTATAGGAGAGAGTCTTCTCAACAAAGAAAAGACGAAGTGTGGCACCAATATGTACCTAAGTGCCAATCCCGCTAATTTAGTACAGAGTACTGGATATTGGTATCTTTCCCCAGGATTTCCTATTGGAGAGATGCCCTGAAGTCGGTCTTTGTTTAGTGATTTTTTTTTTTAAGAATCTGGTGTTTAGCCAAATATATTTGTATGTAATCAATTTTAATGTCTTTGTGAATGAGTTTGCCTCGCACATAACGATAGGCGTCCACGATTTCCATGAGAATGTTGTTTGTTTTGGCATTTTTGAAGTGTATGCATCTCTGTTTTATTGAGTGTGACTATTCCAGGTGAGGCATTAGTTAAAATTGGCTCTTATAGTAGAAGTGTAAAAAAATAAGCGTTTTTTGTCAAGTCCTAATTCGGATTTTCGACCCGCGAATGACGTAATCTGGCCATGGCTGCGCGGGTTTTGTGGGTTGTTACATGCTTAACATGGTTAGTCCATGTTCCACAATAGTACTTAGAATATTAAAAAATATTTGAAAGATTTATTCATTGTATTGAACATATTTTCTTTGTTTTTTTTAGAACTATATTTTTCGGCAGAAGGTTCATCTCTACATCACAAATGCCTAGCACCAAGACAGCCCGTCCCGAATTTTAATAGTCTACAGTAAACAGCGTTTTCGTTAAAACAAATGTGGCGCCCCAAGTGGGCGCTTTTGTCACTTGAGCCTTTTGACGCCGATCCTGGGTGTGCCGTATTTCCAAGGCGGCTTCAGATGTGTCCATTGACTGCTTTGACACAGATGAAGGTAGGTACTTTGATTTATGGGACTTGTTTTATATATATAAAATTATAATTAGTATCGTTCATTGTTTCACAACTTCCGTTCTTTTTTATTTGAGGACCGAAGCTGCTTTTGTGGCAAGTGAGAATCGTGTGGGAAGGGTTTCGTTGTGAAAAGACGTCATTCGGGGAAGGAAGACGCGTCGTGGAGAGAGAGAGGCCCTTGTTGTGATGGATACCAGTCTAAACAATGGGGGAGGGGTTCTCCGATTGTTTGCTTTGTGCAGCAGCTGGCAGTTTGCTTTGTCGAGGGTTGGGCCCAATTAAAATGCGAAGTGGGGTTCCAATCAGAGAAATCGAGGGGGGGGGGGGGGGGGTCTTTAGTTTTGGACACACCTGGAACAATGGGTCTCTTTGGGGCACTTGTACGAACGTTTTCCTTGAATAAATAGAGAACCACTTAATCAATATGGTGGAATCTTAACTTATTTTGCATTGTGCTTAATATCGCTAAGGAAAGGAAATGCATTATGTGGGCATAAATAATCAAACTGTATAAATATAATTTCGAAACTGTCTGGCTTGATTTAAATTTTCATTATGTAAAAAAGAGGTTCTCTTGAATAGTGATAGTCTTTTTTTAGCAAAAAGCTAAAAAAAATTTGTTTTGTTAAGTTTTCTTTTAATGCAAAAAAAAATATTTAAAACCCCAAAACTTTATTTTAAAAAAAATGCAATTATTTGCAATATAAATAATTTATTTGCAAATGAACAAATCTTCTGAAACACTAAGGGACGTATTTTTTTTGTCCTACCGTTTTTTAAGACATAGAACATGCAAAATAATGCGATCAATTAAGTAATATTGAAACAAAATTAACTTTAGGTTATGTTAAAATTGATTTTTTTTAAACAAATAAAAAAAATGTTCGACCTCGACCCATTTCCACACGCGCTGCCATTTTGAAAAAATGTCACCAAAACCGTGTTTTTCCAAAATCTCTAAGCAATAAGCGCCTTTCTAAACAAACGCTATTAACGTTAGCTTTTGCAGATGGCTTTGCGATTGATGAATACAAACCCGATGGTTTGTATTCACCAAACGCAAAGTCATCTGCAAAACCCACCCGCGTCAATTTCTCCCGTGTAGAATGGGGACATTATTAACACATGTTAGCTTGAGCAGATGGCTCTGTGATTAGAAAATACAACCAATGTGGTTTTTATCTACTAATCACAGCTCCCTTTGAGCTAACGCGCGTTAATAACATCCATATGTACAATAAGCCTAAAAATGTAATTAAAAATAGTCAATGCAAAAGTTACATATTGTTAAATTTTCTATAACTTTTCTATTTAACTTTTGTGTGTACGTCAAATACGTCCTGAGCTTATAAAAAGTGCAGAGAGTTCGAGAGAGTACCGATTGCGCAAGTAGGTGCAGGCCGAGAAAGCGCGCGTACAAAGTACACTGTAAAAAAAATTGCTTAAAAATGAGTGCATGGACGTAATCGTTTTTCTTTGAGAACAATTTTTATCATAATGGATCGATGACGTACTCAAATTTAAGTAATCGTACTTTGGCAAAAATGAGCACTAAAGTTTAATATTGCTAATATTACCTTCTGTTCCAGCCATATTCACAAAGCGCCCTGACACACTTAAAATATTTGTTCAGAAGATGGTTTTCCACGTTATTTGTTGAAGATTGCTTAAAATGGAAACTGAGTTATTACGACTCAATTATCTTACTTCCCATTCTTTTGCCACGCCTTTTTAACGTTACTTCTGGTTATAACTTTTTCCCTTCGCACTGGTGGTACAACGGTTAAGGCCCTGGACCTCGGTGCGGACGACATCAGGTATAGACAGATTGGGTTCGATTCCCCGTAAGTCCTGGTTGTAATTGTTGGAATTTATTGAAAGTGATTTATGTTAGCAAGCAACTGCTCTTTTTATTCATTGTACTCATCTTTTTCAAAAATGATAATAATGAATGTATTCGGAACTATGATAAGCATCGAATGTAATCAAGAATAAGTACATTTTACTTATTTTTAACAGTGTGTTCACGTACCAAACCTTGTGATAAGGTGGTGACTACCAAATAATTCCTGGATCATCTTTTCTGGATCATCAACACAAAGTGTTTGCAATTAGATTATGAACAATTCGTCATTTAGACAAATTCAAAATTCATTATTCACCAAAAATTTTTAGTTGTTGCTCCCTTTTTCCCATGCCTCAAATCCAGTTCAGTAAATGCCCAGTGAACGAAATGTCATTGTTACACAATCTTCATTCAACAGTGAAAATATTTTGAATTCAGTGAAATTATTAAAACAAAGTCCGGTTAATCGATATTTCTAGATATATAACAACCCAATAACGAATTTAAAAAAAATTGCAAAAGTAGATTTTTCTCTATTTAACAAAAAAAAAAGAATTTTCGAAATCGGACTCGGAGAATTCCGGACAGTTAAATAGGGAAAACCGAATATATATATTTTTTAAATATCCAAGTGAGACATCCCCTATCCAACAAAAAAAGGTTTTTCCACATATCAGAATTAGAACAGAAATCTTGCGCGAACATACATTGAAAAAAATGCGTAATTCAAATTGATAACCTCTGTCTCCTTTTGGCGGTATCGGTTGGCGCGCTTTTCAGTCGCTCATAAAGAAACGAAATGGCACTTTCTCACCCCTCGAAATTCCCTTTTTTTTTACTTAAAACGGAGTAAATCGTAAGTTGAAACATCGGTTTTCAAAGATGTCAAATCTTTGATAAAGTAGGAAGCATTTTTAAAACCTTAAATTTTTTCAGTCTGCTGAAAGTCTCTGTGTTGCTTCCCAGCAGAGACTCCGCGTGCTTTTGCAAACGCGCGTCTCCTCAAAAACATTGGTCTTACCTACACGAATTAGACAGGAGGTGCAACAACCACTTTTCGTATTACCTTAATATTTCTGCTACCTAGGCACACTTTAAGGAAGGGGGAGGGCAGGGCCCGATTAAGACATTGAAGCAAGGGAAGCCCGCCTTTCAAACGGGGGCCCACTAGACCCTGGAGCATCGAATCGGACTTTTACGTGTACTCAAATACTTGCTCTTAAATGGCATGAAAATGAAATTTTATAAATAATATAACAAAATATTTTAACAATTAATGAGTATTCTATATGTTTTTATTTTTTTTTCCAATATTCGAACAAATTTAATGCGAGTGGACAGTTTTCTTTACTAAAGTTTGTAAGATTTTTTTTTAAATATAAATTTAGAAGCAAACTATATTTGAGGTGTTAAATATTTATATAAAATGGGTGATTTGGGGGCCCCTCAAAAATGTAAAGTATGTCTGGGCTTCACAAGCCTATTCGGTAATCAGACCCTGGGGGAGGGGGCCGAATTTGCACCCGAATGTTGTTACACGGGCAGCGGCCGCCTCGAAAGATACATTTTTTATTGTCTGTGTATAACTATCACTACGATCTGATATTATTTCTGATCTCAGCATCTATCTTTTTTTGGAAGCTGCAGCCTCGAAGCAAATCAGCAGCAGCTCCCTCTAACCAGGCAACGCGAGGGGGGGGGAGAGAAGACCACCCAGGAGTGGAGTCGGGGGTGCAAGTGGCAGACGATCTGTCTTTTACGCAACGCCGACTCCGATTCCCTTCACCCTCTCCTCCTCCTCCGCTTGCCCCCCCGGCCACGAAGAGAATTTTTCTTTTTCTTTCGGGCCCGGAGTCTTGTTTCTTGGGGCAAGAAGGCTGAGGCTGAAAATTGGTCTGAGTTAAATTCGTTCACATCCACGAATACCGATGAGCACCGACTTTAAAAAGTACGCGGGCGGTTCCACCTAACTTTTTCTTTTTTTTTTTAATGTTTTTTTTCTTGAATAAAAATGTTAATGTATAGTATTATATTATAGAACAATATTTCATACAAAAATTTCGTAATTGTTTGTATTTTTTCAAAATTATATATTTTTTAATTTTTAAAACTTTTTTGTAAAAGTTTTTATTTTTTGGCAAAAATATATTCTCAGTTCCTTTGAAATAAAAGTTGAAGAAAAAATTTGTATACATGTATTTAATTTTTATACAAAATAAATAGTTGTTCAAAATAATACAAAATGTTTCCTTAAAACTCGAAATGTATTAATTTAGTAATTAAAAACAAAGTACTACCCTTATAGCTGATTCTCAAACTAATTTATAAAATACACATATTTTGTACAATATATTTTTTTTTAAATATTCAATTCTCCCTTTACAATAAAAAAAAGCCTTAACGTTTCGATAAACTTAGAGTCAAGGAAAACCAAACATTAAGGAAAAAAAAAACGGTTTAAAGTTTTCGTTCCTTGAAAAACAAAATACATCATCTGGCATAAACCTCCTTAAAAAACATATGCACAGTTCTTGAATTTTGCGAACTTAAATTTAAAAGATTCCAAACTATAATTTTAAATAAAAAAATTAAGAAATTAAAAAAAAATCGTTACTTTTACAATTTTTTGGGTACTAAGCACTTTTAAGGAAGAAGGGAGTGTTTTAAAAGTTGAATGTCAGTGCACAGTTGTAGTAGTTGCACTTTTCGTGATTGTGCGATCAAGAGCTCATTTTAATTCTCGCAATGTCCATAAGAAATGTTCGTTTATAACGTCGCGCTATTTTTCGTCCATTTGTTAACCCCTTTTCCCCCACGTCGCACCACAATTCACTATTGCAGTTAAAAAACACTTCATAAAAACTACCGTTCTGCATATTTTACTAAACATCCCATTAAAAAGATAGTGATTTCTATAAAAAGTAAATTATAACAAAGTTTGTGAAAGAAATTTCCACATGTTTTCCACAGAGTTTTGATACGCCCCACAGCCACTGAGACTTCCTCAGTGTACCCAATAAATGAACGGCCCTTCGCCACTGTGAAACAAGAACTTCACTCGGGATATTCAGTTGCTTGATGAAATCCTCAAAGAAACATATTCAATCCGTTTATATTAATTTTGGTATTGTTTGTCGTAAAACTGACAATACAATATTTTTATTCGTATATTATTTTAAGAAGGACATGTTGCTTGGATTTTATTTCGTACTGCAAAATACATTTTTTAACCTGGCAAACAATTAATACCCCTTAAAATTTGGAACGTTTAGTTTTTATTAAGTTTGTAGGTGGATCGATTCCAACTCTACTCATTTGAACGGATACAGTTTTGATCTCGTTTGATAAGAAATTAGGCTTATAAAAATCCAGACTTATATGTGATAAAGTTCACGAATGAATGTTCCATGCAAATGAAATGTAGTCTCATAAAACAGTTGTAGTTCAAAAAACAACTTATGGATAAGTTACGTAGTTTATAAGTTTAATTCAAACTTATTCGTAATTTTGTGTGGAGGAACAAAAGGGGCCCCGCTACTACGTTCGCACTGAGCCCCGCGACTGAAAAAGGCGGCTCTGACGGTAGAATCACACTTTCTACTCAAAACACATTTTAATGTCGAGTTCTTACGATACCTCAATTAGAAAATGAGTAAAATCATTACAAAAGCTTTCTTGATGACATTTTCCGAACTTTAATTACAATGACGTAAACTGTTGGGGACTGCACAATAGGGGAGGTCCACGACACCAGCAGATTAATGAAAACACTAAGTAAATATATAAAACGCTTCATTTTTAAAAAAAAAAAACTTCCCTCACTTGATACTCGGCTTGGAAATATACAGTATATCATATCCAATCAAGCTACTATTATATTTACTGTGCATCAAGAAACTCGGGATATCGAAAAATAATTTAATAAAATAAAGCAAATGCTCTAAAACGTAAAAAATAATTTTTAATTTTACGAACAAGCTGAAAAAATTGAATTATTTAATTTCAATTTTATACTTATTAAAACTATTTGTAATTGGCACCTAAATTTATGTATGATATTTGTAAATTGGCATCCACTTCAAAAAGTTGTAATAAGTATAAAATTGATAATAAATAAATCAATTTTGTCAACTCATTCGTAAAATTAAAAAAAAAATAATTTACTTTTTAGTGCATTTTTCTTAAAGTAGGTTTTTTTTTGTAAAAGGTTATTTTGTTTTTTACTTTTTAGTTTTTAATTTAGCAAACAACCGTGCTATTTGTTATTCACCAAGAAATTTAAGTAAAAACGTGTCCTCACATTTTGTCTCACCAATGTATATTGTGAAACAATCTCAATCCATGCCCATAAATGCTGGGTAAACGAAATGACATCGTTGTACAACTTCTATCAAACAATGAATAGATTTTAAAATTGGTGGAACTGTTAAAAAAAAGTATATTTCATCGGTATTTCCAGATATATAACAGCCGGATAAAAGGTTATTTTTTACATATTTTGCCTAAGTGGATTTTTCTCTATCCAACAAAAATAAAATTTTCGAAATCGGGTATTTATTTTCAAATAATCCGGTTAAAAAAGAATTCCGGATATTTAAATGCCGGATAACCGGATACTTTTTTTAAAAAGTTTCTCTTTTTTAAAAGTGAGACATCCCCTATCCAACAGAAAACGAATTTTACAAATATCTGAATTAAACAGAAATCTTGCGCTACGATACATATAAAAAAAAGTCGGAATATTCGAATTGATAACCTCTCTCCGTTTCGCGCACTTTGGCAGTTTTAACTTAAAGTGTATGACGGTTTTATTTTAAAGTTTTGGCTGGCGTGCTTCTCAGTCGGTTAAAAAGCAAACAATGCGATGAAATTATATTCCGTCGACCTCTATTGATAAGGCACCCACACTTTGGTAGAACTTTAAGATAGCACTAGCAACTATTGGACAATTAACTATTTAAGATAAAACTCGTCTTGTAGAACATTTGCGTTAAGAATACTAAAATACAAATGCAACGTTAAAACAACGCAAAGAAAATACCCAAGATCTAGAGACATGCTTCAGGAGATGCACCTCCCTTCATCAGCAGAGAATGAAAAGACTGGGAGAAAAATCGCCTTAGAGGTTTTCATTTTACACAATTTGAAATAGATTATTTAAGTTTTGTTTAAGGGTATTTTTTATAGTTAAGCAGAAAGTTTGGTTATGGGAAATCCCCTTTCACCCATACACTGTTAAAAGTAGGTATTCAAAAATAAGTGAAATGTACTCCTTTTTTTAATACATTCGATGCTTATCACGGCTCTGAATACGTAAGTTTTAATTTTGAAAAAGACATTTTTGAAAAGACAATTTTTAAAAGCAAAATGAGTACAATGGGTAAAAATGAATAAAGTTGTAGATGCTAGCCTACATAGGCTGCCTTCATAAATCACTTTTAATAAATATCGGCAATTACAACCCATACTTACCGGGAATCGAACCCACATCTGTAGGCGCGCTATCCAGAGTGTTATCCGTTAAGCTACCAGGGCGATGTGAAGCAGTTATAAACATAAATAATGTTATAAAGGTGTACCAAAAGAAAGGGAAGTAAGATAATTGAATTGTATCGACATCAAATAATGTAGAAAACTATCTTCTGAACAACTGTTTTAAATTTGTCAGGTCGGTGAAGGTGGCTTAAACAGAAGCTGAGATTAGCAATATTAAACCACCACTGCTCATTTTTGCGGAAGTACAATTACTTAAATGTGAGTACGTCAATGCTCATTTATAATGCAATTGTACTAAAAGAAAAACGAGTACGTTCATGTATTCATTTTTAATCACCTTTTTTTTACAGGGTACTTAATAACATATATATGGATTATTTTCAGAAAAAAACTTTTAACTATTGTTACATTTCGCCTTTGGATCCGCTATGTTGACGACACTTTCGCCTTATTAAACAACTTTGAAGTTGACTGGATTCTACCTTCATTAAATTCCATAGATACTAACATATACAATTCCTGTCAAATCCGAATCCAACAATACTCTTCCTTTCCTTGATGTTTTAATTACGCGTAAAGATGACCATTTGTCCTAATAATCCTAGGACCCATCGCTGTTTCTTCGCCCCTCATTTTTAGTCTTGTCACCCCAAACAACAAAAAATGGCTGTTTTTTACACTTTTGTTAACCGCGCTCTAAACATCCGTTCTACACCAGATTCACTCTATGCTGAACTGGACATGAGAGCTGTCGCCGTGGATCGTGGTTTTTCACCCAATATCATTGACAAGCCTCTACACAAACTTCACTTAAAAATTATAATCTATCTGAGAGCTCTAATACTCGGTTGTTTTGCCATGTTATCCCCAGATCAGCCATAGAATTTCTAAAATTCTCGGTGAATTCGACATACGTTCCATTTTTTCCCCTATCAATAAAATCACCTTCACACAACTTAAAGACTCCCATTGACGGCCTTAATAACTGCGGCATATATAGTATCTCATGTCAATGTGGCATGTCATACATCGGTCAAACAAAGAGAAAATAAAGAAGTCCTCTATTGCCAAGCGTTCTTGGGAAAATGGTCATATATTTAATTTTTCTAACCCACATTTAATTTGCAAACCCAAATCTCCAGTCGAACTTGGACTTTCTTGAGGCGTTTCATATTTTCAGCAATATTGATTCGATTGTCAATGAAACATTTGCGGTCCCGGTATTTCCCGCTTGTTGGCACACAATAGTTAACTCCAACTGGTTGAACTAGTTTTTGTTATTTGGCGACAATTTCAATTCTGGTTTCATTTTTATTTTCATTTTATTGTGCACACACAGACTTTTCATTTCTGCCGATGAAAGGAGATGCATTTCCCGAAACATGTCCAGATTTTATGTATTTTTATTGCGTAGGTTTAAAACGTTGCGTTTTAATAATTAATTATTTGGTTGCACACAATTGGAAAACTCAATTTGTATCCTCAGCAACCTTTTAGTTAAGAACAATATCCGTTCGCTCGTTTTTCCTTGCTAAAAGCTTTGGAAAATAATCGATAATTTTATAATTTTGTATGGATGCGACAATGCGAGTTTGGCGATTTTTTACCTTCACTTGATCACTGAGATTGCAAAATCTGAGAGCTGGCAGCCCTGATGGATGAAATTAAATAATCAAAAGCAGTTGCAGTGTGACGTTTTAATTGCTCAGTGATTTAAAAGTTGCAGTGTAATTGCTGCTCGTAATCGGCTAGCATTAATAAGAAACTCGAAGGGAAAAGGTGTTGCTGCTATGAAAATCAGGTTCATTCAATCCTGTTTTGGATGGAATAAAACAAATTCCGTTTTGTCGCTCGCCATGTTCTTGTCCGTTGAATCTCCCATCCTGCGTCGAGAAGACAAAAATCTCTCATCTGTTAAAAGACAAAAAAATTCCGAGACTTTTTTTTGTTTCGGTCATGAATCCAATTCCTCAGTGTCAAAGATGAAGAAAAGCCTCCCGTGACTCATGGTCGGTGGGAGGTATCAAGTCACAGAGACTAATGCCCCCCCCCCCCTCCCCCCATCTCTCCGTAGTAAGAAAAAGCGTGCCCACTCTCTCTACTAATGGGGCACAAGGTTACCACTTTGGCACACTTTTTGCTCTTCAAGCCACTTCTCTTGGGTTCAATAAATTTATTGATGTAAGTTGTTTCATAAGTTTTATTTTTCAAACTTAATGCCTTAACAGTAACGCGGGACCATACAGCTAGTTATCCAATACCGAAGAGACCCAGGACACATGCAAGTGTTACTCATTTAAAACATGAAATGACCTCATAAGTGAAGCAGGGACGTATTTTTTATTTTTAACCAATTCGCTAGTCCATCTTTTCTCCTTTTGAACTGCACTTGTAAAGTCCACAACGAAAGGACGAGGATGGAATGTTCGCGTGCATTTTAGAAAACGAGTCATTCGATTTATCTCATTTCTTTAAAGAACGAGATCCTTCACACCATTAACATAACCCGGTTTGCGTCTTATAACTTCCTGTCAATTTCCGAATTGCTTCCAATCAAGCCAAAATTTTAACAGATATATTTGTTTACAAAGGGATAAACTATATAGGAAAATTTATTTAACCCGTTTCCAGTGTCGCCCGAATCCGAGACGGGCAACTCAAAAGAGCCGAATGTGTGTGATGCCCGAAGTCAGTTCGGGAGGAAGAAGAGTCTCTATTCTGCGAAGCCCAAATTGAGTTCGTGTATGATAAAAAGATGCGTATTGGCATTTTAGGAACAATGAAGACTTTTATCTAGTACAACACACTCTAATGCAAAACTTAATAAAAAACCATTTGTGAACCATTTTCTTCATTGTCCATTTCAGATCGCGATGACTTGAGACACGAGTTTATTCTGAAGAGTGTGACGAGGGCCGGTGTGCAGTGCCCATATTTCGGTATATATCCTCTTCTATAAAATATTTGTGAAATGTACATATTCAAATCACATCGTATTAAATTTAATATTAAGTTATGTAATAGTCAGTCAGCTCCAAAATGTGGTTTATCTTGCTGCAATTGAATAAAATGTAACTGTAATCCATTAATTCTTTATACGTGCATATAAAAAAAAGTAAATGTAGCAGGTTATTGCATTTAAAATTTTATATTTTTTTTTTACAAAATTACCGTTTTCTAACTTTTATATTGATATAAAAACAAAATTAAACAAGATCATATCATTATCAAGATCGTATCATTTACAAAAATAACACTCTAATTTAACTCATCCAATCTCACTTGCTGTTTTTAAACTAGTTATGGGGGGCGTTACGACTCTAAAATCCCTCTTGGAAGAATAATTCAAGTGTGTTAGATGTGTGGTCTAAGGTGCATCGAACAAGTGGCGACATATTCCACTGTATATGTCGCCAACAAGGGATGCCAGGTGGACCACCGCCGCAGTCAACAGAAACGCCCACCCGCGTTGCCTTGGCGACGGTGTCTCTTAACGTCTACATTTACCGTTGCCACACACCGAGTGTCAAAACTCTTGACGTCTTTTTTTCGCTTGTCAACGAACTGTTTTTTCCCCTTTCACCCCGGCCTCTCCTGAATAACAGTTAACCCTTTTAATAACAGTTATTTCCGAAAGAACAGGTGATCGCGAACCATCGAGCCGCTGTCGATAAACAATGCAATTGGATAGCTCGGCACGAGGGTGGGAGTATGTTCTCATGGACATATCGACATGCCGTCATCTTCGGACAGAAAGGGGTGACGGAGTTTGTTCGCCGACAGATGGCGTTCCGATCTGCCTGTAAATAAATCATCCAGCAATTAGACATCCTGGGTTTAATGAGGGAGGTGGGGCTTTTTTTTTAAAAACTTTTATTTTGTTTGTTTACGTTCCAGTTGTCCGAGGCAACCCCCAATCGGATCGTTTGTCAAAGAGTCAAACGTTTCGAGGGTGCAGATAAGAAATTGGATTTCATTAAATCGCCTAGTCACACGCATTTTAGCGAAATGTACCCAGAACGTATATTTCTTAATTTCGTGAAGATTCTGTGAACACCTAATAATCATTCAAAAAATTAAATATTATTTTACATAAAACAGCAGGGGATGTGTGCCTAAGCTCTTAATTTATCTCATGAGTGCCTTTCTTTTTAAAATGAACTGGACTGTGAGGGTCCGAAAGCTCTTAGGCATTCATCGGAGATAACAGTGTGTATAAAAAAAATGGTTTAAAAATATTGCTAAAACAGTCCCCCTCCTGACAAGCAGTCTTTCTCCAGTAGCATGTCGAGATTCATGTCCAATAGCTGCAGTTATTTCAAAAGGAAACGCGCTCAATTGAATGGGTGGGTTGTTTTGTTGTTTGTAGTTCAATTGAACTCGATGCTTTGTGGCAAAAGGTAGGGAAACAGAGAGTTGTAATATTGCACTTTTAAAGTTATCAACCACAACCACGGCTATAGCAACCCTAGCAGGAACACTGAAAGCGCACTAAAGGCTTGTAACGATCCGATTTGTACTTGGAAATATATTTTCTGAAAGGAACCCAATAGAAGAATTCCAGAAACTGAATTATTCCTTTAACTAAATTCCTTAACTCTAGCAGAAATACGCGTTTTTTCTACGCAATGGAGGATTCAAAACGACGCACCATAAAAATCGAATAACCCCCTCTACTTTCCATAAATGGAAAACAAACATAACAGTTCGAATTTAATTTTTATATAGAACAACAATGGATTCCATCGAAATATTCACGTGATCGCACACCACCATTCATAAAATAAAATTTTACTCTAAAAAAGGTTCATTACAGATAATGAAACACCATTTTTGCTCTACATTTATGTCTCATTATTAGTGTCATGTATTGGGAATGCAGAGTTCAGTCTTCTTTTCTCATCGGGAAAAGTGTTTACGTCAGAATTGAATTTTCAAATGGGATCAGCTAATTCAAAAATAAAAGACACGTGACTAGGGTACACAAGGTTCATTTTTTTTAAAATGGCACCAAAAACATGTTTCCTTGTGCCAAAAAAAATCCTCGGAGAGTCCTATCAAAATGAAGGATAATTCACTTCTGAGATATATTAATAACAAGCGCGGATCCAGGTGGGGGGGGGGGGAAAGGGGAAATTACCCCCCCCCCCCCCCTAACATCTAAGATTATATTTTCAAAAGTCACCTTAGGCAATGAAAAATTTCAAACTAAGGGGGTCAAATTTGTTGTTCATGATAACAATATACTGTATTACCCCCCTAACAATAATCTCTGGATCCGCCCTTGATTAATAATCCCCATCATATTATTTTCCTCTGCGTATAAATAAATGAAAATTTATATACAAGTGCTATTCTCTCTCAAGATGTGCACCTGAGGCTCGGATTTGTAAAATGACATTTTGTTTTTTAAAAGATTTTAACAACATTGCATAAAGAGCAAATATTTCCAAGATCCAGGAGATGCCTTTGCAGTGGAATCGGGTGGCGGCTTTGAGTCCCAATGAGGGGGCCCACTGAGGATTTTTTTTATAACGTATATGCCTGAACGGGTTCTCCATCAATACGGGGCCAAACAGCATAGTTTACAATAACAAAGATGATGGCAAAAGGACAAATTCCAAAAATGTAAAATTTTAACTTTAAGTCTGAACTATTTACGGTGCAGTTTTTTTTTTTTAAATCGTCCCATATATCCTTAATGCGACCTAAATAAAACGAATAATTGTGCTGATACATTGTTAAAAATGATTACGACCTTGCAACAACATTTGACACCCATTTAGCTGCAACCCACATTTGGTGCTTTGTTTCACCATTTTACGGTGCTACCACGGATATCATTTTGTGGTGAAACGTTGCACCAAAACTCATAACGTTGCCTAAAACTAAAAATTATATATATTTTTTTAGTATTTTAGTACTATTTTTGTAGCGAAGCTGATAACCCTCAGATCGCATGATCACAACTTTTCTACTTTTCTTTGTGAAGTCCACCGATCGGGTTCGAACTAGGAATCCTCTGATTCATAGCTGAACGCCTTTACCACTAAGCCACAGCGGCACTTGTTCGTCGTTGTCTTTCTTGCAAGGGATTCCTCGACAGCGAAAATTTCGTTCAAACCTCCGTTTAATCGGTGAAATCCGCTTTTTTCCGATAACGGATTTTTGGTTCAACCTATAGGTTCCACCGTAATATCGTGTCATTTTTCTACAGACCTCTGTTTTGCACCAAGATATGATACATCGTTGAACTGAAATGTTTAACAGCGTACGTTGATTTAAGTTTAATTTGACTATTCTTCAACTAAAAGTCTCTGTTGGTTCAATGGGTTTCATAATATTTAATGTAAAACTGCACTTGTGAAACTTAAAAAATAGCAATAAATTGGTCGTTTCCAAACAATGCCAAAATAAATTTCGTCGAGTTGACATAAAATATAATTTTTTAAATAGCAAAAATATATCTACCCCTTTTATGTCACATTGTTATTTGTTTTTCTTTTAAAGACTTCAGATTTATTTTTTGTCAATCTTTACGTAAAGAAAAAAAAATTTGTCACCACGTCAAATTCTTTTTTTTTAAAACAAAAACAAAACTGCTACACAGTTTGCTAACATTTAAACTTGAAAATTGCTCTATTGATGCTGGTAAAATTAAGGGAATTTAATTCCATATGAAAAAATTAAAAATTATATTTAGAAAGATTGATTTGAGGAAAAAAAAACCAATGAACTGAATTGTTTAAGAGTGTAGGGTCGAATTATAATGCAAGTCACGTAGTTTTCAAATGTCTCCGTATTCGAATACATTGAATGATTGAGAGACCGTGTAAAAAATGGGTGTTCAATTTTCTGACGTTTTTAAATCGAACAATTCTCCAGAGAAAAGAAAAGGCCTCACACGAAACTAAAATAACGATTCGTAGTACTTAATGCGCATGAGGTAGAACGTCGTTTATAGCGAATTATACTTTTACGTCGCTTATAAAGGAAATTAAAAATAATAATAATAAAGGATGTTTCTTTTTATCGGACGAGTTTTACGTTTCCAGTCAGGAGGTTAAACATAGAACATCAGTGCAAGTGCAGATTTTGAAGCTGTTGAAGCATTTAGAAAAAAAAATGAATGAAGTGATTTAAAATGAAGGTTGTCATGACAACCTTCATTTTAGATTGAGTTGTTTTTGATAAAATCTACCTGACAATACGCAAGCCTAGAATACTACGCCTGGCAGAAAAATAAGTAAACAGCGTGTGTTAGCTTTGCAAATGCAGATGGTAGCCATTGGCATTTTTAGCAAATGACTACCTTCAATTTTTTATACCATAGAAATTTTATGCAGTTATCGTCGATAAAATCAAAAATTCAAGTGCACTAAAAAAACGCGAGGGTTGAACGCGTTCACTGAAGAAATAAGTCATTTTTTCAATTTACTGAATGTACAATTAACATGAACCAAGACTCACTGATTCTAAAGGTGAATGCAGTATGTGCTTCTTTCATTCGGCCCATGTCAAAGGCTGTTTTTTGTTTGATATATGGATGGTGTTATGCAAAAACGACTCAACCCACAAAAACCTGATTTTGAGATAATGGGCTTTAAAGTCAACAAACTCTGGCAAATCATGAGCTCTATATCAATATACCAATGATATGTTACCATGAACGCAATATTTAAACTTATTTTCTCATGTATTTTTCAATAAAAAATTTCAAGTGTTTCTGTATAAAAAAATAAAAAATGTTGGATGAATGCTTTTTGCTTTATAGGTTATTAAGGAATGGAGGGTTAAAAAAATAAGGTAACCCACATTATTAATGATGAATCATGTGTTTTATTGATAAAAAAAAATGCTGTACAAAAAATCAGTCTTTCAGAAATAAGTAAAATTGTTTAAAAGATATTAATCCTCAACTTCATCAATGTCAAAGTCCACATTTGAAACTCCAAAACCGTCAACATCATCTGAAAATTCCCCCTGTTGAGCAGTTCTCAAGAAATTATAAAAATATTTTAATTCTTGTGGTACTAGCTTCAAAATTTCTTTGAGGTCTTTGATCTTTTCTTTTGACAGTGGTTTACCCGTTGGCCATAAGGAATCCAACTGTATATCTTTAAACAACTTGTGTTGTCGACCTTTCTTCTTTTTTTCTATATCTATTATCTGCACGTTTCCTTCTGTTGTGTTAGTTTTCATGTAGTAAATAGTTCAAGAATGAAAGAATCGATACAATGAATTCATTTTGAGGAGTGGATCGAAACTGAATCGTTCACTTAAACGAATCGTTTTGCCCACCCCTAGTGGGTATGTGGGTTGATACAGTTGGTTGAGTGTTTGTTGCAAAATAGCTTACAAACATCAAACTGTTGGATGAGTGTTTTGCAGCTTCACTCAGTGGTTGAATGTTTTTTACTTAATGGTATACGCTGATAGGGCTTAAATCATTTTTGCTTAATGTAGAAAGCAACATATTTTACCATCAGAGTTGGATAACTCATTTTTTTATGTTTTGTGGGTTAACTCCTTTTTGCATAATACCATCCATATAATAAACGCTTTTTATTGCTAACCAATGTACTTTCATTGATGTTGTACTGGTGTGCGTTACACCCGTTTTTGATTTTTTTTTTATATATAAACCGGACTTCCATTTCAACGTACCCCCCCCCCCCCCCATATTAGTCGTTATAAAGAGGTTCTATACTGACATCTGACATAGGAAAAGAAACCGCAGTGGACCTTCAAATTTTTTTTGAAATTCTATTCCAAAAATATATATTATATTAGTTAACTAGAAAGGTTCAAAAAGGTTAACAATTGAAGACGTTATATATATTTATTATCTTCGCGATAGCGTGTATTAAGTCATTCATATTTAGAAGTCAAAGTTTACAGATGTCAGAAAAAAAAAAGTTTTGTACAATTTTGAAGTTACAATTTTCATTTTTGAGGAAATGAGGAGAAAAACTAAAGTGTTCTCTAAACATTAGAAATTCTTTCTACGTTAACTAAAAAGTTAGAAAAAGTTACTAAAAGTTAGACAAAACTTTTTTCAGAGGCCCTTCGAAATTGGATTTCAACTGCACTTTTCGTGAAGACAACATTTTAAAAAATATATAAATGTCATTCGTAAATTCGATTGAATGCACGTAAAAGGTCACGTAAAGGATATATTTTTAATTTGCTAAACTTTTCCAACGCACAAGGTGACTGGAATCTTCGATCAAAAAACAAATTGAATTCCTTATAGTGCTAAAGAAGAATATCAATCAGCAAATTAATTTATAGTTTAATAAAAATAAATGATTGTATCATTTAAAACATCAAATTATATATTTCCCTCTACAACTCTCGCAATTAAATCGTCTCTAAATACCTTTTTACTTAAAAAATTACCTTAAAAATCAACAGTTTATTAATCTTGCGAATAGGTTACCCTCCATTAAGTTAAAAAAAATATTATATTATATTATATTTTCTATAAAGGATAAAAAAAATCGTCTTATAGGATTAAGTTATATTGGATTTAAAGATCTGGAATTGATCCATTTCAGGTCTTTAAATCCAAAATAATTTGTTTATAAGAGTAAATGCTTTGAATTTTTTTTTATGTTGTCCCATGCCTATGTCTTTTTTTTCTTCTATATTTCTGCTGTTGTTGTGTAAGTGTTGCATTGTGTCTTTCTGGCGATAAAAATAAATCTTGTTGTGTGGCACTAAATAAAATAATTTTTTAAAGAAAAAACTCACTCCTTTAAAACGTCAAAAGTATCCATGGAGACTCATAAAGCATTCATTGAGCTATCTTTAAAGGATCCAATTTCCATTTTGTATCATCAGGCTTCATGAAAGCTAATAATATTTGCTTTATTATTAAAAATAACTAAAACAAAAATAGCCAAATATTGACATATCTTTTTCAAAAATTGCAATAGAAAAAAAAACTAATTCTTTGTACAATTCTTTGTTAGACTATCTAGACTGTGACTGAATTTTTCACTGTTATTTACAAATGAACCTAAAATGTTTTGGTATGCGTCAACTAATTTCACTCTACATTTTCTAGTCCCGCATGTGCATCCCGCTCCATGGAAACCACTGGGTATCATCCCACATATTTCTAAATATGAGGGTTTAGTGTGAGACCACGGGGAGGGAGAGGAAGGGTTCATTGGCATTTTATAGTAGTGATACGACGCCCCTCTTCACGGAATCGATTCCAAGAAGGTTTTTTTTAGGCATCCCATCCAAACTAATCTACCCATTGGAACTTTAAACTAATGGAGATCGTTTCAAGAATTAGGAGAGGGAGAGGAGCACTCACCGGAAGAGGGCCTCGCCGAGTATCTGCTGCAGTAGACCCACACGGGCCACTCCTTCTCCGGAAGCACTTCCGGGCCCCCCGTCTTTCTTATTGCACAACTCGTCGGCCGCTGCTCTTTCCGTGGGGAGACGCCCTCCCCTCCGGAGATGGATGATGCGGGGGATCTCGGGAGAGTGTCCACGGGGGACTCCAACGGCTCCCTTCTGACCTCCGGATCGACCGAAGGTCCGTCGCTGTCCGAACTGTCCCTTCTACGAACGTCCGGACGTCCAGAGTCCGGTTTCGCTCTCAACTTCACCGGTGGCGGATGTGTGCAACTCGGAGGAGTGCGGGGTCCACCTTCGACCGAGTCCCTATCTCCGAAGGAAGGCCTCTCGAGGTCACGGGTCGCACTGGAGACAAAACAAGTCTTCCGACGATCGCCATCGACACTCCTGTTGACGATCTCGACGGAAAGTTTCGGACTCTGCTCGCTTTCTGTCGCCTCCCGACTTTCGCTGCCGAAAACGTCGATGGATTCCGCCGAATCTCCACGGAGACTCGACTTCCGTGCCGATTTCAGCAGCTTGCGCGGTGACGGAGATGTGCAACTCGGATGATGGGGTCCAGCATCTTCGACTGCAGCGAAGGAACGTCTTTTCGTGGGCTCGTTGCCCAGAATCGTGCCTGTCCTCACGGTGGCACGCCAGTCTTTATCGGAAGGGGCGTTGAACGTTTTTAAAAGTTTCAGACTCTGCTTGCTGTCTGTCGCCTCTCGACTGTCGTCTGCGTGTCTCTGCGTCACCCCGAAGCACTCCTCCCTGCGCGCGACAAAAGGGCTTTTCAGCTCGTCTCGCGTCCTTTTCGGATTTAGGTGAAAGGGGGACTCCCCTTCAGAATGCGGAGACGACCGAAAGGTGAGGAGGGAAGGGTCGCAGAAGACCATTCCTCCGAAAGGTTTCACATCGGCCCCCCTCGAAAGGTCGATCTCTTCGGGGTCCCCAAACGACAGTTGGCGTTTCGTCCTCCTGTTTTCCAGGGGTTTGGCGTCTTCTTCTTCTTCGCACGAGGAACAACTGCTGACAGGGGAGGACACAGCACCGCCCCTCGAAGACAGTTTGGAGAAATCGTCGGACCATTCGCGCCCCTCTGAGGAATGGCCCTCGATGCTCCGGAGGAGGGAGCAGAGGTCGTTCTCGACGCCGCCGAACGAGAGGCGATTCCCCGCTCCTCTCGTCTGCAGCTTGGCGGCATCGAGGAACTTGTTCGGTCCGAAATCGGGCGCCAGGATGCGCTCGATGGAGAAGGTGAGGAAAGGGGAGGGCTCGAACATGCGAACTTCGCTGCTCACATCCATGGATACCATTTCCCGGAGGACTTCAGGACTCCACTCTCTGCTCTGACCGCTCGGACTCTTTTGCCGTTTACCGTCGTCCACCCCCCCACTCGACCGACCCTCGTGTGAAATGCCGATTGACTGCTCCCCCCTCCCCTTCTCCCTTCATCTCGGTTTCCCGTAAAATTGTGGGCGGAGTTAAATGGAGTGTTTGCGAGCGGGTGATTGGAAGATGTCGGGAAGATCGAAGCACGCCCACACAGAGAGTCAGAGAGAAGTGAGGTCATCAAACCACGCCCCTCTGGAGCAGTGACGTCATGGACGGGAGGGGGGAAGAGAGAGAGAGAGGGAGTCGGAATGCAGCGTGAAGAAACTTGTTGCGGGGATGGAGAAGAGAAGGAAATTGTTGGTTTTTAAAACTATAAACGTATCGTTTGTTTGCCGTCGTGAGACGGACACCCACGGAGAATCGTCTGGCCCACCCCGACTCTCTCGCCGATTTTTTTTTTTTTAGCGACACGTGGTTGTTCTTTTTATGAATGCCTCCCTCACCCCCTCCTTCCCCTCCTCGCATTCCTTTTGTGTTGCGAGGTGGGGATGCCGCCGGAAGAAGCGCTTTTTTTTCTCCTCCGTGGATCGGATTAGAGGATCCATTTCAATCATTCCAATTTCGTTCGCGCAATTAGTGTGATTATGTCGAGTGTTCTTGTTCAGTGGAGGATCATGGGATTAGTTAATTATATAATTACAAAAATGGCAACACTTTATTTTGAAATTTCTATTACGGATTTTACTTTAAAATTTAATAAAAAAAATATGAATTTAGATCTCAAAAAAGCCACACACAAATTTTTTCGTTTTTTTTTGTAAATTTCTAAGATTGACAAAGATTCTAAGCGGGAGTATCAGGTAAATGAAGTGAATCCCACAGGTATATATTTACAAAAAGATAAATGTCATAAGATTTTTTTTTAAACTTTTGCTATGTTAAAATGTATTACTTTTTTTATCTTGTGTCGCCCTTGTTAGCACCTGTGTAAATCCACCCCATTTCTCGCACACCCCCAAAAGACGAAAATTAAACGATTTAGAAAATTAAGGGTCCTTCATTTTGATAGTTTTTTAGTAAATATGTATGTAAAAAATTTAATGAATTTCAAAAATATTTGGTAATTTTTCAATTTTTTTTCAAAAGAGGGTATGCATTAGGTAGCATGTCAATGTCACCCATTCTTTCATACACATTTTCTGTCACCCCGACCGGTGTATATGTAAGATTTTCTCACTGGGTGTAAGGTTCAAGTTTTAAAAAAGAAACACTTAAAAGAGCTTCTAATTGTAATATTAACTCGATTTCATGGGGAGACGATCATGGATCATGCAATTTATACCACTTCAAGGTGCCGACTTTGAATAATCAGAAAAGCTGTTCAGATTCACACAATGCATCACAAATTTCACACGTGTGCTATTCTTCTTTAATATTGAGATGTGTTTTCTTTTAGAGAATGGAGGAAGTTGAAAAGCTGTTTGACCAGA
Source organism: Troglohyphantes excavatus (assembly GCA_963932185.1). Taxonomy (NCBI): domain Eukaryota; kingdom Metazoa; phylum Arthropoda; class Arachnida; order Araneae; family Linyphiidae; genus Troglohyphantes; species Troglohyphantes excavatus. Next base: position 62,392,405 of record OZ010678.1, read on the forward strand.
TGTTGCCAGTATCTGCTGAATCTTCATTCCCGGCTTTTCTGATGAGGCTGGAAGAGAAAGGAGTTGAACAAACAGACGATATGAAATATTTGAATTTTGAAGAGGATTTAAAAGGAACCTTGAAAGAGGTACCAGCTAGGAAGCTTAATAACAAAATTTATATTTTTTTTAATGGTAAGTAACTTACATGAATTTTTGTACCATATATGGAGGGGCAATGGGATGTTGTGTGATGAATATAGGTGTGACTAGAAATAGACATCTGTTCCATCAGAGAGGTGGTTGCTAAATAAAGGTGGGGATGGAATAAAGGAACCTCTAAGTAAGGAATTATTTTTTAGTGATGTGAGAACTCTCGTTTAAAAGTGCAATATATGATGATATGAATGCAAAGAGTGTGGTGGATTCAAAACCAAGATTAAAAGAATGAATTTTTATCTTGTAACTTAGTGTTATATATCAAACTGTAAAATTGAAAAAGTGAATCAATCAACTCCATTTCATAACACGGCTTTGTTCTCAAGAGAGAAGGTCAAACGAATGTGACTAAAATGGCTTCCTATCAATTTAGAATGACTGAAATGAGAAAAATATTTGAAATACAATGAGTAAATGCTCTTATGAAAATAATTAATCAGTGTTTGGTCTAAACCTAAATAGTTTCAAGTCCACTACAGTGCAATTTCTATTTAAGACCTAGGCTTAGATATTCCATTCTCCATCTATTGTCACATTTGTAGCTGTCTCTCTTAACATACCCCTTTCAACAAGGGAGGTGATTCACCTCTCCCCGTCTTGCATTGTGTATGCGTTTATACTTTTTTTTTTTTTTTTATATTATGCGTTGAAAAATGCTATTTCTGCCTAATGATTGTCTCTGATCACACTTGCTCTATTTCAATATTCCTGAAAATAAAACAGGAAACACTTAACAAGTTTAAGTTACTGATTTCTTTTATTTTTAGGTGAATCATCTAAATCTGCAAGCCTGGCAGATGTATCTGCACACAAAGAGCCTGCTCATTCATCGCCTATATTCTTGCATTGAACTGGGCAGAAAAGCGCCTTACGCCTAGAGAATATAGGGAGTTTATTAGGATTCTGGTTACTTTTGTTTCAGAAGTGCACAACAAGCCCATTGAAAGGCACTTAGCGTTCATTGCAAAAAAAAGTAGCGGATATGTTTCCGATTATGAAGGAAGTTATAGATAATAAAATTGTAGGTACTGATTACGAGGGCATGTTAGATAGCACGAGTTGAAAATGTTTCAAGAGTAGTTTCAGAATCAAAAGAACGGAAACTTGTAGTAAAAAAAAAACATTAAAAAAAGTTACAGTTGCGCGAATTTTTATCCGCATCAGAATAATATGAAAGATCTCGGTTTAGAGAAATTAAAATAGATTGGCCATTTTTGTTTATTAGCCGTTATGCCTTTAGCCATTTTATTTTTATTGATTCAGTTTTTGAAATGGACTGTGTAATGTCTAAACAAATACCAGAACTTGACGAGTTCTTAAAAAGCCAAAGATCAGTTGAAGTCACCGATCCAAATAGATATTTGGAAGCGTTAGCGAGCTACTTTTCTGAGGACTCAACTTCCATAATCAGAATTTTTGAGGTAATTATATTTAAAAATTTCACAACTACCCCTTCAATATAACATGCATCTGTGTACATATTGTCCACTTTCAACGTTGGGTAGTAGAATATTTTTAATTAAAAAAAATATTTAAGATATTGAATGCTAATTTATCTTTTATGTTGCAGGATGGCAGTATCAAAGAAGTAGCTAAAGATTAATCAACTCCTGTATCACCTGATACATTGCTGCATTTGGTGAGTAATATTTAAAAAAATTCCTTTAACTCTTTAAGGTTCTATCCGGGACATATTCGGTACCCCTTTAGAAACCCTTCACCAGGGGTGTTGCGCCTGCGCAAATTGCGCCAATTCGCGATTTCTGCTCCAAGCTGCTCCAAAACACTGAGTTTTAGCCAAATCTGTGCCAATTTCATAATTTTGCCGCTAATTTTAATTTTATGACCTTATGTATAGAATACAATTATTACTCTTCTGTAAATATGGTCCCCTACTTAATTTTTATCTATAATATATTCATAATTTGCCCATTTCACGATTTCTATAGACTTAATTGAAAGAGGAAGGGGGACATTGTAATCTTTCAAATATTCTGATAGTAATGGTGCAATGGAGTTTGAAGAAGTATATTGATTTCATTGCAAAATTATACGCTTGTTTGGTATATACTCTGATCTATCATTTGTGAAGACATACTAACTTATACTTTTATGAGTACATATTACTTTAAAACTTGAAAGGTGCATGCTTTTTCATTTTGAGGGTACTTTTTCTTATTTAAAACTTCACATATTTTGGGGTACACTTAGATTTAGTTTTTAGAATACATTGGGATTTATATCTTGGGAATATATTTAAGTTAAAAAAAAATTGGGGTACATTAACTTTTGTCATTATTTTTGCTTTTATAGGGATATATTGATCTATTTTTTTAGGAGGTACATTTTTTTTAATACTTATGGGGCTACTTTTGGACTTTAAAGGGGCACATTGAGCTATTGGCACAATGGACATGGTGTCTAATTACTTGTGCATCTAATAAAGGTTGTGGAACGAAATGAAAGTATATGAAAGTTAACCCGCATTGCACTGTTATGTGCAAGAATTACCGAGGCCAAAGTTGAAGTAATACCGAAGCAATAGACATCGTCGATTAAGTAGATAATGATAGTAAATAAAAAAATTCCGCATTATCAAAAAAGAAATAATTTTAATTTAGTTATTGTAAAATAAAATAATTTGTATTGAAATGTAATGTAATACGTTTCCACACTTCTGATACTTTTTCATTCTTTATTAATGACAATGTCCTAATCTATTTGCAGTTTAAAGAAGGTTATATGTTGTTTTATGTTTAATAAAGCTTGGGTTTTAAACTGCGTTGCATGCTTTCTCTTTCAAAATTAAATACACAAACACAGGCTTGGCCATATAGGCTTTAACGAGCAGCACTGGTAAAACAATATATAAAACTATATGGTATATCAAATGTTTAACATTTTTTAATTTACATTTCATGTTTGGTAGTTTAATAAAACATTTATTTGGTTCACTTTAATAAAAAAAAATTATCATAGACATTTTTTTTATATTATACAGAAATATTTTTGTAACATTTTTTAAAAGGAAAACTATGCTATGTGCAAGCTTAAATCTAAATAAATAACTCATAAAAAAACCTAATTACCTATATTTAAAAAAAAAATTATATATAACTTGTTTTATAAGCGAGATAAATTTTTTTATTGAAATTTGGAGGTGGGGGGGGGGATTAAAGGGGGTTAGTTCCCCCCTCATACGAGTAGAACTCTTCGGTTCTCAATTCCTAGAGGTCAAACGAGTGTTTTACCGCAGTTCAAAAACTATTGTAATTTTTTTCTCCCTTTTTACCTAATTGCAATGGGACTATACGAAACAAGAGAAAAGGTCCCGATTCGTTTCATTGGCTGCCCTGATACGAAGCCCCGCCCTCCACAAAGAGCGGTTCAACGCCCACCGACGTGTTGATTGACGTTCCATGCGGAAGGGTGCGCTTCTTTTCGGCTTCCAAATGAACGGCTTGCCATCCGAATCTCGTCCAATTAATCTTTGAAAGAGTCGCAGATTAATTGGAAAGCCATAAATTAAATCAGGCAGTCATAAATTTGAAATGGGTAATTAAAACATTTATTAAGTTTAAAAAAAATAGACATTCTAGCCGAAGAAATATTACTTTGATGTTTTCAAAACAATTAAAGAATTTCCAAATGAAATGCAAAAGCAGTTTTTTAAAAAAAATCACTCGTAATTTGAAGAAGAATGCTATTGCTGATTAGTATTTGAATAGAGTGTGAGATATAGAAAATTAAGAACTAAATATTTTTGAACATAGATTTTTTTTGAAAAAGCGAGTACTGCTGTAAAATCGGGTGAGCAGTAGTTTTGAACTTCATATGAAAATTAAGCAATTTTCTTAAATATATGATTAATATCTTAATTTTTATTATTTCGTATAGTATAAATTCTATTTAATATCTTAAATATATATTATTTATATTATGATTAATATCTTAAATATCCGTTGGCGGTATATGCTTTAATTTTTGACATAAGGGCACTTTCTAGTAAATAGAGGCAGTTTTTTAAAGAACTATTCATATTTCCCGAGACAAAAATATTAATATGTGGCGTGCAGGCACAACCGATTGTTAGTATGCAAGTAATATGCCGAGTATGGCTTCGAACTGATTATCTCCTATTCGATATGCCCGGAGTATGCCAATGGCATATGCAATTACAGACACAGTGCTTACACTGTTAAAAATGGATACTCAAAAATAAGTAAATTGTTCTCATTTTTGAGTACATTCGATGCTTATCATGGGTCCGAAAACATAAGTTTCAATTTTGAAAAAGACATGCACTCAAAAATGAGTGAAATGAATGGCATGAAATGTGGTAAAAATAAATTACTGCCTAAATAAAAGTTACTTTCAAGATTTAGAAAAAAAAATCTCAATGTATGACTTTACAATTTCATATGAATATAAATAGGATAGATCCGCTAAAGCAAGAGTTTGAGCTTCAAAGAAATATTTTTCAAGAAATGTCATTTTTAAGTTAAAAGAAAGAAATATTAGTTTTGCAAAAAAAAAAAAATGCATGTCATAATTATATTCATATTAAATTAAAAAGTCATACATTGAGATTTTTTTTCTTCTAAATCTTGTAAGTAACTTTTATTTAGGCAATAATTTTTCTTGTTGCGTTCCATGCCACAAAACAATTTTTAAAATACTTCTATTTAAAGTTATTACTCTTATCAAAAGAAGAAAGCAGTAGAATACTCTCCACCAAATGGAAATAAAAACTATGATTGAATTTTTTTCTAAACCCTATTTAAACATCGTGGGGGAAAAAGCCGTTATGTAATCTATACAAGGGGTCGTATGCGGGCCGCATACATATCGAATACCACCTCTGTATGTCATATTAATATGGGATGTTCTCACAGGTCATACGAAGGCATATTACTTGGCATATCAGTTGCATACTCATGACATATATATGCCTCATGTATGCGTGAAGTGTTAGACATATTCGAGGCATACTGCAGCATACTCCTTTATTTTGTCCCGGGTTACAGTGGTTACAGTAAGTACGAATAGAATTAGTCTCCTGTTTTACATTCTGTTTCGATTCTGATTTATGGCTATGTGATCGATTAAAAGGTCTTTTCAAAACTTTTTTTTAAGGTTTAAAAAAAAAAAAAAAAACTTAAAACATCATTTATAAAAGGTTTATTTAGAAAAAAAAATATCAGCAACAATTTTTTTTTTAATTTTAATTTCAACTTTACAAAGAATTTCATTCTTAAGTAGGACCACCCGTTTAAAATAGCAAACATTTTATATAATTATTTTTTTATAACGCCGGAACCCCCAGGAAGTTGCAAAAAAAGTTGAAAAAAAATAGTTTTTTTAATTAAGTTCTACGATTAAAATCATTGAATGTCAACTGGTTAAATTTGTTAAAATATATATTTTCCCCCAAACAAATGATCGTTGTCATGGGAACGATAAGCGTTTTGAAAATATAAAAAAAAGTCATCTTAAACTGTGCGTTCTATAAAACATTGTTTTTTGTAAAAAGCAACCAGCAATTGTTTTAAATGGAAACTTATCTGAGTATTATTTTATTTGAATTACGAGCATGCACGTGTAACTTTAATAGAAAAACTTCAAACGATAAATAATAAAATAAGTAACATTGGAATTATTTTTAATAGTATAAAATCCCATTTTTCAATGGTTATAAAAAATATTGTTGTAAATCCCCGAGAGTGTTTTTATTTTGCGCCAACTCCACAATGAATTAAATTTTGTATTAAATTCATCGCAAAAAGAACGGTCCATTTAGTTATCTCAGTGAAACAGGGTGCATTTTTTTATGTGTATGTCGCACACAGTTGCAGTATACGCTTTCGCGTTCATACCTCCAATGGGGAAATATGTCTTCGAACGAGTGTCTCCGGTGTGAAATAGTTTGTGATAGATCACCCATTTAATGTTCTAATTCATTGAAATGCATAATTCGTAATGTAAAGATGGGGATGGACAAGATTCCAAGATGCTACCTCGTTGCTTTCCGAACTACGCTAGTACTAAATAACAATATAAAATACAACCTGTACTTATGAAGAAATACGTTTATTAAAATTTATATTTAATGAATCCAGTACATCATCATTTTTAAATTAAGAATTAGGCATTTTAATTAAATAAAATAATATTTAGGTGATCTGTCAACCTAGTTCAAACCAAACGTGTATGAAACCGCGGATAACAGCTATACTCGGGGACAACCTAAGTTGAACATGAAGCGGAAGCTATGATATGTATAAATATTCGATTGCTTTAGGCTCAACTTAGGTTGTCCCCTTCTATAGTTATAAATAGAATAAAAAATAAACCAGTCTTAAAAAAATAATAGTAGTTGGCTTTGGCACCTAGTCAGCCAATCAGATGAAGTTTTATACTTCAAGTGAAATCCCCCTTCCCCCCCACACACACTCTTAAAATGCGTTGTTATACATGGAAATGGCAACGGAACTTTTCTCACGGCCGAAACTTTTAATATTTTCAAATGGAAATGGAAACTTTCTATTAATAATATTATTAATAAATAAACATGTTAATAACAATATCAATAAATAAATCTAGTATTAATATTATTAATAAATAAATCTAGTATTAATATTATTAATAAATAAATCCAGTATTAATATTATTAATAAATAAATCTAGTATTAATATTATTAATAAATAAATATATTAATAATATTATTAATAAATGAAGCTATTAATCATATTATTAATAAATAAATTTATTAATAATACTGTAAACTTCATTCAGTTCGATTTGTTACATCTGAAAAGTGATTATCGTTCGAGACAGAAGAACCCACCTTTTGGTTAGGTACAACTTATCAAATCATCTATCTCGCAAGTTGAAATAATTCTTCGCTGACGTTCTGGACCTCTCCGCAGGCCTGTAGCTAGGTGGGGGCCAGGGGGGCAATGCCCGGCCTACAACTTTATTTGCCCCCCCCCCCCCCCCCCCTAGAACAATTGAAGAATTCAAATTTCTAGAAATTCACACGAAAAACCCTAACTAATAATTTTTTACACTCTTTCGTAAGGTGGCAAATGGAGACACTTTTCCTTCCCCCCCCCCCCCCCTCTCCCCATCCCTCATTCTACTCTCCCAGCATCAAGAACCAAGCACACTTCCAAGACATCATGTGCTTGGAGGCGTTTCGTCGCGTCCCATCGGCGTCTGGTCGTTTCAACTTCACCGTCAAGATTCCTCTCCTCCTTCTTTCCCCGGCACAACAGACAACTGACCACCCACTGGGGGTGTTAACTGCGCGGACTGGTTTTCATGACAGTGTGGTAGCATATTGACTAGCGGACTTCTTGTCGTTTCTTGGACAAATGCTTAACATGAAAAAAACCTGTAAAAAAGTTTAGTGTGTTCTAGGATTATTTGCTTTCCCCGGTGAAAATAATCTTAACTTTTTAAATGACCCGTTTTTGCAAGAAATGCATTGTCTTGCTAGGTAATTCGACATTATTTAAAGAGAAATGAGTAAGTTACATACTTTTATTAGTATTATTTTTTAGGTCTCCCTTCATTACGTTTAAATACAGTGGCGTCTAATTTAATTCTATTATTCATTTTACATTTTATACGCTGATTAAATAACAATCAAGTTCCAGTTTGTTTTAATAGCGTAAAAGTTACAAATGGACAAAGAAAAACACGACATAAATTAATTTAATTTTATTAATCTTTTTTAAATTACATGGCCTAATATAATATTTAAAAATATACTATTTGAGTTTTATTCATTTGTCAATTAATCTGGCAAATGACAAAGGTTAACGGTAAAAATAGAATTTCAAATAATACACAATTTATTATAATAGTGCTTTTTTTTTAATATCTATGGAACGTATAATAAATTTGGAACATATATAATTAATTGAGGTGTATCGAGGACTTAGAGGGAGAATGCGCTTCTGCACCGTAACCCCACGAGAAGTCATTCTTTGAGTATTAATAACTTACAATCCTGTAGAGGAATGTGAGCCACGTCAACCAGTTTGTTCATTTATCCCCTCTCCTTTTCCTTTGTATTCGAAAAAAGATTCATCCGAAAACAGTGCGGGGGCAAACCCTCCCCCCCCCCTTTCCCCTCCGAATCGCCGCCACTGGTAGTAGGCCAGACCCACTCACTAACAACAGAGTAATTTATTATTAATTAAATATTTTTTATTACCAAAATTTTGTTTCCTGAACAGAGGTACGGAAAAGCCGTTCCGGCGAGTTCCGCCTCAAGTCGAGTCCTGCTTATATATTAAGATTACTTTAACTCTTTAAAAAAAATTATTTACATCAATTTCTTAAAATTTCGTCCTCCTGTTGTGTTTGTGTTTATTTCAATACACAATAATACTTCTTACGTACAATGAAAAAAAAAAGAAATATAAAAAAACATGTACTATTACTATAAAGCAAATACATTTAAATTTGGGATGGGGTGTTCACTTACTCCCCTCCAAGTATATCGGGCAGAAATTGCTGAAAGATAATGAGCTACTCTGACCATCTCATTTCCTGTCCAGCTGGTTTCCATTACTAGCGTCGTATTTTCCCCGTTCATCTTTATCTATTCGACGGGTTGTTTTGAGTTCAGTTTACAAGCAGGTTGTAAAACAATCTTAATAAGGTTTGTCCCCTTAGGTCAGTTGGTAGATTCCCTACCCTAAAAAAAAAAGACCTCCCATATAACTTCTGAGAAATAATCCCGAGCGTCGGCGACTGACGAAAACGCCGTGGGTAAATAGGGACGTAGTCAAGGGGGAGGGGGTCCAACCCCTCCAGCAAAAAAGCATCTTTTCAAGCTGTGAGCATTTAAACAGGAAGCTGTCAATTAAGCATTGCAAGGTCACATGTCGAGTACAAACAAATATCAACCCTTCTCATTGTGTACTAGTGTACGTCCATCTTCGTTTGCATAGTTTAGGAAATCTTGTTAAAGGGAAGACATATCTGAAAACGGACTAGTCAGTTGAATGTCTAAATTGAAGATTTATTGGGTACTATTATATATCTATTGTATATGTATTGGAACAGAAAACAGGTATGAATTATTTTACGTCGAACAGATGATATAAATAATTGTTTCCTTCCATGCTCATATTAAATATATGTTATGGTGACAATTAGAAAATAATTTTAATTGAATGAAATTTTCCACTTTTTATTTTTAACTTTTCCATCCACTTCAATATATTATCCTGTAAAGAAATATGAGATATAGAACATGTATAATAGGTATGTGCCTTGGAACAAGAAAGAACAATGTTTCACTGACTTAACTTAGGACATAGGTCGTTCGACTTCTAAACCACATATATATATTCTTGTTGTAGTTGAATTTTAGAAGCTTAATTTTTCAACAGCGGACATCTGTTTGTAAACAGCAATAATCAGACTAATACTGGAAATTTTTATTATAAAATTCAATATCTATCGCTATTATCCTGTCGCTATTATAATTAATATTAAAACGTGTTACAAAATAGTTTTTTTTATGACTCGTATTATGATTTTATTTGGTGCATGTAAAAACATTTAATGTAATAAATAAAAAATAGCTGTTTGAACCCACGAACCAGCGGGAAAACCAGTTGAGTAGTCCCCGTCAAGAATCGAACCCCGACCTATTGTTCCGAAGTCAAGCACGCTAATTACCAAGCTACAAAAGCATTATCTTGCTTGATATTAGAAATATTTTTAAAGACGTTTCTTTATGCAAATTTTTTTTTAAACGCATTTTTAAACAAACCGTTGATGTTTGTGAAATGAACGTTCGATTGGTTTTTCATTTTGCTACAATTTAAAATTGCTTTCAGAAATTTATGTTTAGCAGCGAAGATCTAATTTAGTTGGTCAATTATTCAAGATGTCGGAATATTATTTATTGAATATTTTTTGCTTGTAAACAATTTCTTCCTACCGCATTGCTTGTTGCACCCCCCTTCATTTTTAGACAAAACCAAAACCTACAATGCGAGACTGAAACGAAATATTTCAATAAATTTAAGATGTAAAAACTGGGTTTCAATGTATACGCATTTCCCCCCTCTAAACATTTTCCGGGCCTGATATCTTGCATTGCATCCATCTGCAGATTTTGTTATCAACAAATGTTTCAATAAAATTTGATTTTATAATAGAACTAACTATTCATACACATTCAACTCTCTCTTATAATTTTATAAGTTAATCGTAAAAAATGTCTAGAATACATACGTGGTACTGAAAAAACCCTAAAACTTGGCAGATATATGTGTGTATAATACAAGATGGAAATGTTTTGCGCCCCCCCCCCCTTTTTGCCTTGCCCTACCTGGAGTTGTGTCTGCCCCCCCTGGATATATTGTCTGGCTACGGGCCTGCCTCTCCGCCAGGCGGTCCCTGCACTATCTGTTACACTTAAGAAAAAAAAAATCGCTCGCATTTTTAGAAAAGAAGTGGTGAAAGTGGCTTTTGTCCCTGCCGACAGCCACCTGTAATCGCAGCCACGGCGAACCAACGGTAATCTGCCCGGCCTACCCCCTTCCCTGCAGCAGCAACCCGAGGAGGAGATTGCACCTCTCACTCAAATCCCAATCGCGCAATCCTCTCCTGGGGGGGAATTCAGGAATTCAAAAAAACTCAAATACCCCTCGAAGAGAGGGAGGGGGGGCACCAATTATCAGGGACACCAGACGCGCGCCTGACGCCAACCCGAAAGAATTCGCCAACAACTGACCATCGGTCATCCTCCCCCTCTCTCCCCCTCCCCCTTTTTTGCTTCGTCACCCCCGCGGCGAACCAATTACTTTGCTGGGTCATCGGTCATCCCGGGATTCTGATAAACGCCTGTCGGAGGAAGGAATTAGGGGAAGAGGAATTGGGGAGAAGGGGGGGGGGGGGGAGGCTGTAGGTCAGGTTACCAGATCTGCATTGTTATACTACGGGTGTCGTCCTGACATTGCTGTTGACCTCCATTTAATAATGTCTACATATGCCGTCAATGAGCCAAAGTTTTTCATTAAATGCCGCCATTGCGATACTCACACTTCCTCAGATGACAACAGTTTTAAATTGTAATTACTTAACTGTGTGGAAGCACGGTCAGAAGGGGGTTTTGCGTGAAACGTCATTTTCGCAGCTTCTGAAAATACAAAATAGGGAGGAGACTCGCCAGCATAAAACATCGCCAACAAAAGTATAAGACAAACATGTCATTTTGCATGCCCCCCCCCCCCCCCCTTCATATGTGTTCCGCAGAAGCTTTTTTCTTTATTTCAAGATTAAATACTCACCAGCATACTTTGGATAACTTTGACCTAACGTCAAGTGACTGGGAGAAAAAATTTATTAATAGGGGGCTTACTTTTAAGGTAAGTGGTTTGCAAATAGCGTTGTAATGGAGCTACTGTGATATGACGTTTTCAATTCTAAGTTTTACGGGTTACAGGCCCATGTAGGGAGCAGGCCCGTGCTGTAGGGGGAACGAGGAGGGCCATATTTGAAGTGGGAATACACGTAATACGAAAGTTATATGAGATGTTTTCTATATTAAGGCAGTGACGTGTGTGGAGTGGAGTTGTTTTTATATGTGGTAGCAGGATTGCGTTGCAGCAGACGTGCACTTTTATTTATTTATGGGTGGTGGCAACGACGGATCAAGTGGATAATAGTGTAAGTGAATGTCACAATAGGAAAAGTTATTTTTGAATGGAAAAGCCGTCGCTCAATAACTACACAATGGGTATTTATTAAAAAGGAAAGACCCGAGAGCACTGTTGTGCATTTTTGAAACACGTCCTGAATAGCTTCAGAGTATGAAATAAAAAAATGGATGTCTTAATTTTTTATAAAATAAATAATTTTTTATTATATAAAACGAACATAAAAAACTTATTGATTAAAAAGTAAGGTATAAGTGTTACAGAGTAACTTTTAATTAAAAGTGAATCCCTAAGAAACATTTTAAAATGATTACAAATTGTAATTAAACTAATCTTTTTAAAAGTGTTATGCACAAAGAAGACATACTATCGTGTGGGTCCACCATCGTGGATTCAGTTAATTGGCCTTACTTGTCTAGTTGGCAGTACAGTTAAAAAGACGTTTCACATAAAAAAAATTTCAAAATAACCCAAGCACCTTTTTTTTGCAAGTTTGTTAATATTTAGATGAAGCTGCAAAATCAGTGAAATTTAGCAAATTCAATGTAAAAGTATTCAATTGTACTTCACTTAATAACTTATATCAGAAAAAAAAAATACAATTTCCTAAAATTAATTATTTTAAAATTCCTTAAGTTTGGCATAGGTTTCTCCCACTAACCTATAAAGGAACTGAATCTATCTTGACTGATTTTCGAAAAGCTTCCTTCCGCGTCGCGAACGATCCAGTATTAGAAGCGCCAAGTGCAGAAATTTTAGCTGCCAAATTTTTGCACTGCCAGTTTGCGACATTTTTTTTTGGTGTGCCAAGTTTGTCATTTCATGAAATAAGATAAATGAAAGCATAAAATGTCCAAAGAGAGAAGTTCCAGTTGTCGTCTCGTGCGACTTCAGATTCTGATGTTTCAGGAAATTCGAAAATATTAAACAATTCACATTCCATATACATGACTCAACGAAAATCGATACATATATACATCGATGAACCCAGAAGAGTTCTCTTTACACAAAATTAATTATGGCGTAGAAAACACCACCCACTATTGAATACCAACGCCAATACGTAAGAAAGTACATTTGGCCATAAAATACGTACGACCAAAAAGTACCAGCAAAAACAAAACTCAATTCCTAATGTTTCTGATGCAAGAAATTAGATTAGTGGATTGTTAGGTGAAAGAAAATAATAATAAAAAATTAAATGCGTCCGACTGAATTTAGATTTCACAAGTGCATGCGATGGCCAGTATGGAAGAGTTATGTTAAAAAGTATATTTTATGCATATATATTAATTAAATTTTTAAAGTAAAACATTTTGGAAAATTCAGCTACGTGGGGTATCAGGATATAAATATTATGTTACCCTTTTAGGATGATCCATTCCGACGCTATATAACTCGGAGGAAAATAACACGATTGACATAAATTTGGTTTCGTAGGACAGAAGAAAAAACACCGTTGCTTGTCAAACGTCGACGTAAAGCAAACCAAGTACGAGACTTGAGGAGTCAAACGTAGCAACTAGCGTATCTTCCTTTTGAACAAAGTTTTCGTTGGCGACAGTTCCCTATTTTTATAATTGCTAAAAAGGCGTTTCACGTAAAACACTTCTGATCATACTTCCGCTCAGCTACGCCCAATATTTATATAAATATATAGTTTTCAAAAAAATATTAGGTATTTTTTAATTTTTCAACTAAAATTGGAAAAGATATCATTCTCTTTTCACTTTACTATTATAACTCTAAAACAATATTTTATCGAAATCAGAATGTCCATGTACATACAAATTGACAATAATAGCTTCAGAATCGAAATACAGTCAAACCTCGGTATAACGAACCCGGGATATAACGATCCCTCGGTTGTAACGAACTTTTCAATTGGTCCCAACCGAACTCCTATGTAACTAACGTATTTTCAAATGCTTATAACGATCTTCAAAAGTAAGGAATTAGGATGTAGCGAACTAAAATTCACACTTTTCCAGTTTAGTTTCAGGTTTTTCCCAAAAATTTTACTCGCCCCGACCCCATTCCTTACCCTTTGTTCCTTTGAAGAAGCCAGGTTCCTCAAAGGTGACAATAGAATTCCCTGCTCAGCTCCTCCCCTTCCCCCGTTCAACTGGTTTAGCATGCATTCTTTGCCTATTCCTTTCATTTCTATTGCTGAAGATTAATCGTTTAACGTGTGGACTTCGCGTAGGTTTAGAATCGCTCCTGTTTGCTAATGCCTTTTCCATTGAGGATAAAGCGAAAATTATTAAGAGAATAGAAAACGGTGATTATCGTTTATCTACAGATATTGCATACGAAGGGGGTGTTAGTTCAGGTTCTTCAATTTCTGATGCTAAGGGTAAGGCAGCTGGGAACATTTTGCATAATTTCTTTGCAACAGAAACTGTGGATAAGAATGTAATGGACTCTTGATGCTTTCAACAAAAAATCAAAACTTCTTTTCATACTTTAGATAAATAAATTTAAGTAGTAAAAATAATTTAATTGTTTTTTAAGAAGAAATATTTCTTTTACTTTATTATTGCCCATTACTAATTGCAATTCAGTGTTCAGTGTAAGTAATTCGTTTCGCACAAAACGTGTTTAAGGACTTTAGGAAGTTTTTATATCGTCAATATTTGAAAATTCGGATATAGTGAACCCTCGGCTATAGCGAACTTCTGAACCAGTCCGTTGAGGGTTCGTTATAACGGGGTTTGACTGTATATCGTAATGCGTCCCCCATCTTGATCGACATTTTAAAAAATTCTATGATTACTCAATTTCGCAACTTATTTTTAATTTATTTGTATAAAAAATGTTGTTGCTGTGCGTGTCCGAAACATATAAATCGACACCAACAATTACGAAATGGGCGTATTTTAAATTTGGAACTCTTTCTTGATGGCCATCATTTTGAATTTAGTTTCCCCCCACCTCCCAGGGAGTTCCAACAGTTTGCGTCCCGACAGTTTTCCGTTCAGCATGTCACAGTTTCGTGCTGGTAGCCGGAAACGCAAGTTTCGGCCATTTTTTTTGTGCTGTCATGCCCTAAGAAAGCATTATAGAAAGCCAGGAATCAACAGTGAATCGCAACACCAAAGCAAATTTTTATCGCCAAATTTGGAGACAAATGGCCATTGGAATATGGCCGACCATTATTTTCAATAATTCTAACCAATCAGAGTAATATAAATCAATAGATTAGCTATAAATATCCTATAAATTATTACCTATTAATAAATTACCCATAAATAATAGGTAATAATATTAATGCAAAATGCGCGCGATTTGCATTGAAAACCTACACTTTCAAATCACATGTTTGAATTGTTGGTATTTTACTTGACACAGATAATGAGGGTACAAAGGGAATGCGAAGCCATTAAAATACGTAACAGTCTATAACCTCTCGATTTGGTTTGTTTAATTTACATCGAACTAGAGCTGCATAGTGGGCTATTGGCGACGGTTCGGGGCCTATCTCGAAGGAAAGACCCGGGAACGATGCCTCGTATTTTTGAACCATGGTCAGATGACGAGGACAACACCTGAGCTGGCACCCGATGCAACCTCAATAGGCCTCACCTGTCGACTTGGCGATTTTAATTTAAAATTTCTGGCGGTTTTATTTAGGAGTTTTGGTTGACGCGCTGTTCAGTCGGTGAAAAATAGAGGTTCCCCACCCGTGCTCCACGTGAGGGTTCGAAGGGGTCCGTGGAACTTTTGAACAAGAGAAATGGTTTTTTTTTTTGAAAGTAAATAAATAAAATAGTAGGGCAATGTTTGATAATGTATTCATTTTTATTCCAAAATAATCCAATGAGAAAATCATGGCTCTTTCAAATAAAATAAATAACATTTTGTGCATTGTTATTCCATTTTTATACTTTATTCTTTATCTTAAGTGCTATGGACTTAAAAAAAAATTAAATATTTTTCATACTTGGTTAAAAAGAAGGAGGGGGGGGGGGGGGGGGGGGGGGGAATGGAGGCCAGCTCTTCTGTCTGGTGTCGCTAATATATTCCATTTATTAACATGTACGTTTGAAATGAATTATCTATTTATTAACATGTGAGATCCTTTCCCTTGCAGCTTTAAAGTGTATTTTTAATATTTTTTAAAAGTATGCTGCATTACGCAAGAATACAGGAGGTAGTGAAATGATACTATTTAAATTATCATCATCATTATTAGAAAACAAATACATTCACATGATTCCATTCATTTCAAAAGACATCCTATACCTAATCGCATTAAAAATATAAGCTTTATAGAGGCTTTATTAATAGCTCTATTGAAACAAATATAATTTAATATCCGAATTACATGTATGTTTGGTTCCTGAATACGTTTTACTGTTAATAGAAAATGGGGATCCGCGCAATGCAGAACTTTTTACTAGATGGTATGGATTTGACTTTTATGTATTACTAAAAAAATCATAAAAATCAGATTCATAACCTACTTTTGCATAATGTGCTACAATGAGCTTTCTGGTTTTTAAACAAACAATAGAGGAAAATCTGGCTTTAAATAAAAGCGCGTGTTTGTCGAAGACTTGGAATATTATTTGAATCCTCAAGAAGAATTGAGATCAATCGACAGTGGAATTTATTGGATTTTATTGGACATAAAAAATCATTTGCTCGCGGATGGACGAACATGCGTCTCAGCACGTTCGTCCATCTGAAAGTTCGATTCGCAGCAAGTGTGAAGCCATTTTACAATTGGAGGATTGTCAGATTCGTTTCGGTCGCCCGCTAAAAATAATTTGCCGTCTTGGTCCAAGCGTCATCACGCTGCTTCAGGTTGCGAGATATGCCAGCTCAGGTGTTATCCTCGTCATCTGACCATAGATCAGAAATACGAGGCAGTTTTTCCGGGTATTTCCTTCGAGACATACCCCGAACCGTTGCCAACAGCCCATTGTATAGCTCTAGTGCTACGTTAATTCAACGAACCGTTCAAATGAGCGCCAATAGCCCACTGTGCAGCTCTAGTGCGACGTTATTTAACCAAACCAAAACCAAAAATGAGCGCAGAACAGCACATGTGTTAATAACGCCTGAGCCCCAGTTGCTCAGTTGGTAAGGCGTTCAGCTACTAATCAGAGGATTGGTGGTTCGAATCCTGGAAATGGACTTGACATAGAAAAGTAAAAAAGTAGTGATCTTGCGATCGGAGGGTTGCCAGCTTCGCTACAAAAATACTAGAAAGTCGTCCAGAATATCCGACAAATTATACTGGCGTGTATACGGGACTGGTGCACGATACATCTGATCGGGGTCCAAAGTCCCGACGTCTATTGAAGGCGTTGGGTGCCAGCTCAGGTGTTTCCTCGTCATCTGACCATGGTTCTAAAATAACGAGGTGCATGTATGAATGTGTGTGTGAATGTGTATGTGTTCCCGGGTCTTTCCTTCGAGATTGACCCCGAACCGTCGCCAATAGCCCACTGTGCAGCTCTAGTGCGACGTTGATTAACAAAACCAAACCAAACCGTTAATAACGCCTATTCATTTCTTTTAAAAACTTTTTTTGGCATCACGTTCGTATCTTTCTGTTTACAATTTGTTGTGGAAGCGAAAACGCCATGGAATCTCGAAACTATGTAGTGTAATGCACATCGCCATGAGCCTGGTAAGTGAACACTTGTCCTAAAACTCCTCCAAAAAGCAGTTCCTTCTACGTATGCTTAAACGTTCTCAAAGCGCAGTTTTCAGCATACATATCTGTTTGTATTCCGACGTAATTAACGCGTTGAGCGTATCTTAAGTGGTCATTGCCCTGGGGGCCAGGGACACACTTACGCGTCTTGTGGAACTGCTTGATCGTCCACCATTCGGTGGAGTCGATCGCTTGTCAATACTTGTGAGCCGTCCGCAGCTCATCAACCTACACTCAGTCTGTGGCACTCGACGTGTTGAACGTTTGAATCGGTTAATATGGCGATCAAAGCGATAATTTAGTTCCTTTTGTTGTATATAACGTAATTACTTTTAAAACGGTATGTTAACTTTAAAGTGTTTAAAAGGATTTATAATAGTACTATAATCTGTTTTTTCAGCAGAGAAAACCAAAAAAAATATTGCATTTTAGCTGAATTGGTATCGAAAGTTCAAAGAATATGCATTGCAGGAATGGGTACCCAAACATTTAACTTGACCTTTCAAAAGAATGAAACTGAAACATTCAGTCAAAAAATACGTTCATCACTTTTTTCCTTAACTGTCATTGCAATGCTAAAACTATTGAAGTTCCGGAAATTCCCTTTCTCATACTTCAAAGGAATGCGTGTCGATTGTCATCAGTAAAAATGCACATGAGGAGATGTGAGCGAGTAGCAGGGATGAAAGATGCCAATTGGCTGTGATTATTAAAACGAGATGGGCTTCATGAAGTGCGTGACATGAAACGTCTTTGAAATCAAGCGTTGCTCGATGGACATGTATTTGGTCTCGATCGGTAGAAATGAAGGCGTGGATATATAAAAGCGAATCACGTACGGGGCGCGGACGGAAGAGGGGCATGTTTTCCTTGGCGATCAATCATTATTTCTATAATCTACTGGAACACAGCCGGTCTAGTTCATTTTCAAGTCTACGGTTGGTGCTTTGCTGACTGGCGTGCGCAAGTGGTTTTGAGAAGCAGCGGTCATGTTTCCCTTCCCACGTGTAAAGAAACATGTGCCGGACCCTTCCGGAGCCCGGAGTCCTCCCAATGGGCTGTGTGGTCTGAGCAGGGCCATCTCCTTCGGTGGTCGAGGGACCCGGTAGGAACTTAGTAGAGGGGCCCATTTCTACACAAACTTATGAAGAAATGTTTGAAAGTTTTTAATAATTTGATCAGATTTTTGAAAAGCCAGTCGGGATTTTTTTATTATTATTTACTGCAATTGTTTGATGCGGCTACATTTTCTTTGAACAAATTATTTATTAAAGAACTTCGTTTTTTAAAATCTGCATTATTTTATTTTTTTTAATTTAAAATAAGGCTTCATTTCTTGCGAATAGGACCAAATTTACGCTAGTAGTGATTTTTGACACGGAGTTATAGTGTCTGTATCGATTTTGAAGACATTTCACGTCAAAAGCTCAAACTTAAAAAAAAAAATTAATAACATTCTTAGTTTCCGCATTTTTCTATGATGATCGCGGGACCCTTTCCATTTGGGCTTGAGCCCAGTGCGGTGGCTGAGGGCAGCTCTAGTCCGAGGCTTGATGTGCTCAGTGGTTCGACGTTTGACGTTATTTGAATCAGAATTGTATATTTTTTTTATTGAATTTCGTTCTGCTCCATATTGAGGTTAATTCCTAGTGTCCGGTGCCCTCGCCAAATGGGATTTGGCGACAAATGATTGGGCGATAAAGTTCATGTATGACTTCATACTTGACGCGTGCGAAAATATGTTCTATGGCAACCCTAAATTTTTTACCCACGTAGCTGCGCCATGCTGCGTTTGCTGATGCAAAGATGCATCTGAGGCCAGATGCGTGCGCGCATGTAGTTTTAGCCTTGGTTTCTAACTTAGAGACTCTAACTTAGAGGCATTTCAATAGAACTTAAGAGTGCTATTGAAATGCCCCAAACAACTGCCCGAAGGATTGCCTGTAAGCACCATGATCGACTTCCCGGACCAACGCAATGTCCGCCATTTTGCGTCATCTGTCCATGGTTCAAAAATACGAGGCATCGTTTCCGGGTCTTTCCTTCGAGATAGGCACCGAACCGTCGCCAATAGCCCACTGTGCAGCTCTAGTGCGACGTTATTTAACCAAACCAAACCGCCATTTTGATTTGGCGACAAAAAAAACACGTCATTTTTACATTGGCGCCAAATTTTGGACTTGGCGACAACGGGGCACCGTACACTAGGAATTTACCCATATTGACATTTGTATTGTTCACTGAGATTTATGCTGTAAATAAATGCTGATCGTTAATTTTCATATGGCCTGCTAATTGTGTGGATCAGGATCACTAAAAACCCACTTCCTTTCCTGTTCCTTTTTTTGGTCAGAGTCATTTTCGCAATTTGCACCGGAGGACCCTCGAGACCCTCCACAGCTGGACGTCCAGGAAGACGACGAGTGACGCACCGCGATGTGAAAAAAGCGTAAGTTTCGGTTTTCTCCACGCGCCAACCAGGTGCAAAAGCAGTTATGCTCACTTTCGACATCTCTGAGACAACCACCGATACATGAATTCATTGGTTTCAATGCTGTGAGCGAGTCACATGAAAGTCACACTACAACTACATGGGCTATGAGCGACCCTTCACACTGTGAAAAATGAATGCTCATTTTTTAAAGGAACTTTCGTCGTTTTTGACGAAACAGATATTCCATTGACATATTTTGCCAAATTGAGGAAATTCATTTTGTTGTTTTATTCACGAAATTTATTTTGTCAAAAATGAGACCGATTTCAAATAAAAATCTCGACTGCTCGAGTCGAACCACAGATCTTTTGGTCCGAAGCCGAATAAACATATCGGAACCAAAACCACGGAAAAGGAATCGGAGGCAATTTCTTTCGTCAAAAATCCGTGATTCATGACGAAATGATTGTCAAAATGGACGAAAGTAGCCTTGACAATCGGAGAATGTTGAAAAGTGAGTGCTATTTTTGAAAAGGATTCGTATTTTTGAACTATGAATTGCACTGGAATTTTGTTGTTGTTGTAGTTTTTATAAACAAATAACTGTTTTTCCTACAGATTGCAGCTTCAGTAATAAGCAGCTGTTCAAAACCCAAAATATCGTTTTTGAAGTTTAGGATATGATTGCTTTTGCATCTGGCCTACATATTTGGAATACCTCCTCTCGATACTTACAATACATACAATAATAATAATAATTAATTTTGTACAAATACAATAATAAATTCCATGAGATTTCATTTGCCATCAATTGAAATCCGTTGTATTAAAATTGTTAAAAAAAACATATTTGAATAAACCCGTTTCTAAAATTAAATACAGACTAGCAATAATTGAATAACAGTTTTTCTTTAATTATCATGATTAAAAATGTCGTTTTGAATAGTTTGGCAAGTGTTTAGTAAAAAGATTATTGTAGTGCATTTCCAAGTCTTAGACACGGATGTGGTAAGTGGCGATTTGCTAATCATTCGGGACAGAAAATTTGAAGAAAAACAAAATTTTTAGATATTTGCAAGTAGCAAGTCAATCAAAGCAGCTTTGTTGCAGGGAGTGGAAATTAACAGCTTGACTCTTGTTTTTTACTCCTTTCAATAACGCTACTTGATTGACTAGCTACTTTTCTCCAAATTCACTTTTCTTTTTTCAAACTTTCTGCCCTAAATGATTAGGAAATTGCCACTCACCCCATCTATGCAAAATTTAATTTTCAATGAAGTTGAACCGTGGAGTGCGCTATTGAAAAAAAAATTGGATAAATATATCTTTGAACTTTAATTTTGCTTATCAATTAGCAAATATTCAATACCTGTTTCTCCTCTACTTTTATGATTGAAAATGTCACTTTTGGTGTTTTTAATTAACGCAATAGAGCCGTCAATGTCAATTTTACATGAAAATGTCACTCTATCAGCTAGAAAAACAAATGACTTTCGTAGTAACACATATTGAGAATAATCAGGCACCACTGTTCAGGGGTGTTCAAACCCCTCCCATTGAAAGTCAAGAAAAATAAATTAAGAACCAAATTAGTGTAAAAATCATAAAAATACCCTAAAAAAATTTGAACTTCTCTTATTATACTTCTTGTTGAATTGCATGAGGGAAAACCAGATATTTTCCGGCGGTCCTACCTCAAGAAAATAGTATTCAAAAGGCTTCAAAAACGCGTTTTGATATAATTTTTTTTTCTCAAATTAAGAATACATGACGTCATCATGTTTGATTATCTAGCGTTTGAATTTCGGAACAAAGGGAAATGATCCGCCAAAACGGTATGCTCTTAAAAAATATATTATTCTAAAGAAGGATTCTTAAATTTAAATTTGTTCTCTAAATTTATTTCATAATTAGAAAGTTGTATTTACTAATTTTAAAAATAGTTAAGGATTGATATACGTAATGATTTCATGGAAAATTAATGATAAATGTTGTTGTTTCGACATTTATCTGCCAACGTGTTCCTGTTTACTTGAATGAAAATTAACGTTTTTTTTTTTTTTGGGGGGGGGGGGGGGGGAGTTTTAAATTTTTTTTTAATATCCGACCCACACAGTTTTAAATGCTAAGCTCTTTAGTTCAGAAGCCTCAAAAAGGCATTTTTGTAGTGGCGCCATCTATCGAACGTATATTTAAATGGAGCGAAGCATAAATCTTATTTTTTTTAAGTAGTGAATTAATTTTTATATATTTTTTTCTCTTTTTGAGATTTTAAAAATGTGAATATATGGTACTCATCAATACGCCATTTTCTTTTACCGTTCTTTTTCCGAACCACAAACCTCATTAATAGATTGCTTTTAATAAAACTTATGAAAAGATACATCGTGAATATGATGTAAATCACAAGTTCTTTTATGAAAATTTATAACGAACTCAAGATAATTCAAATGGGTCGTTCTTCTTATATGTATAATGGTCATTAAATCAACCGAAAATATATACCAGAGAAAATTTCAATCGATAGCGGCATGTTCATTTAAATGCTTTAATGTATTGTAATTAATTTTATTAATTGCATTGGCTTTATTCAAATCCCCAGCAAATGAAGAAGAAAAAAACGATTCTCGGTATTTTTGTAACTTTTGAATAATATGATGTAAATCTCAAGTTTAATTAAGATATTTTTTGTTTAGGCACAAACCTTCAGAAATAAACTTTAAAAACATGAACAATCCTGTTCTTGAGTCAGTCGTTTAATTCGCGTAGAATAATTTTTATAAAAATCTATATTTTGATTTAAGCGGGGCCTGAGTTTAGGTGCAACGTTAATGTTGGGGCTTATCTCATGAACCTTAAGATTTGTCTAAAAAAACAACACAAATTCAACGTATTTGAACAAATTGCAATAATAATATATTTTTGTTAAACTATAGGTTTGTTAAACTAACTTTTACACAATGTATGTCTAAATATATAAAAGTTGTTCCTAATGGTTGGACTAATGGTAAATCAAACTTGAAAACTAATTTTTAATTTCCATACACTTCTTTTATATACGTCCAAAACTACAATAGACAATTAAACTCATTTACTTTAACTTTAAATAAATTAATAATATAAATTTAAAAACGAGATAATTTATGTTAATAATTTTTTTTTATAATAGTAAGATTTCGTGCTGCCACCTGTCGAGTAATATAAAAAACAATATTAACCCGCCATTCAGAGGAAATACTATTTTTTTTTTATAACGGCGGTCTTGTCGTATTGTAAGGAATATAGGTTTCAATGGGAGTATATATGGTTGCGTAAGTCATTGGAAGTTATTTTTACACAGTTAATTTGTTAATCTATTTCAGGTATTTTTAATTAAAAACGAATAACATTTAAACAAATTGCATATTAATACTGTGTATAAAAATAATAGTTATAAAAAGGTGTAAAATTACAAAATGTATGTAATTGTCCATTACACTTTCTTATTTTCGTAATATGATTTTAATAGCTAACCTGCTATTTTTCAGGTTATTTTAACACGAGCTTATCAGTTATCAACGTATAAAGCCTTAAATCTAACACCATACCGTGCCATAAACTACATCTATTTTTGGCTAAATTAGTTAGAGGGCGTAGAGGTCTGAACCTACACAAACTGGACCGCGCATGATTGTCTAACAATCAACTGCGCACATTTGAAATCTGCCATTAGAAACCGAACCAAACATAAGATTTTGAATGCTAGGATATGTTGCTGTTTTGGCGTTATAAATTTGAAAATTTACAAAATGGAATTTTACAAAATATTATAAATAATAGTTATATCAATGCAAAGATGATTTTGTTCTACGAAATACTTACTCTGATAGTCCTTTAATAAAAGATCGAAGTAAATCCGCGAACCTTTGAACTTCTGGGGACACTTACGGCACCGTTCCAATTGTGTAACTGCTAGACACAAAGTCCAGTTTGTGTCAGGGGGTGTGGATTCCAAGTTCAACTTCATGCGTACGAAGGGGTCCTACTTGAGGCTACGTTGGACAAACACGCCGCCCCTTCAACAGCTTCTTCTTTGATTTCCGTCGGACAGTGTTCACCTCACGATAGGTGTGCTGTCACTGGGGTTGACGACCGAATCTCGTTTCTATTTTAGGAGGAGGGAGAGGAGGCGTCGAGTCGAATGTCCCTGACGGAGGTGGTACCCGTCACCTCCTCCGAGGAGTACATCGAGAGGAGGATTCTGCTGCTGAGAGCCCTCTATCAAAGTGAGCTCACCATTTGACACTTTCATTATTCGGGACATTTGTGTACGAATCGTTTTCGAATGTAGCCTTCAACTGTCCCCCCCCCCCCTCCACATAGTGCGTATTGAAAGTGGAAATGATACAACAGTCATGGAACATACGAGGAGAGTTACGTGTGCCTGTTTCCAAACACAAATATAAAACGGTTGATGCATGGTACTTGTGCCAACTCAGCGAAAACTTTTGCCATGTAGAACTCGGCTTAAACTAAACTAACCAGCAGACAGTTTTACTACTATTTCTAAAACTTTCGAAACATTGTCTGAAATGTTATGTTCTATTCGCAGTTTATGCGATATTTTCATCAGGGGTAGATCCAGAAGAAGAAAAAAAATGACAAGGCGGCGCATAAGTTACGTTATATATATTTTTGAATTCATCGATATCATACTATTTTGCAGTCAATCTTTTTTTATCCTCTCGCTGCGCCAGAAAGGAGAGGACGCTTTCCAACGAAGACTACACGGACGCCAACGATGAGCACACGTCATCAATTAGTAATAAAAGTCCATTCAGTGTCATTAAACATCTGTGACAACTCATATGACAGTGGCATTTTAACTGAAGAGGAAACATTTGAAATGAATGACTTGATTAATGCGGCTGCTCACTTAATATCTGCGGCTGCATGCGGATTTTTGGGTTATTTTAGGAGGGGGGGGGGGGGGGGGAATGCTCCAAATGTCAACGAATATAAAACCCGCCTTCATTCACAAGCAATTTCACCACTGTATTTGTCCGCGCGAAAAAGACCTCGATCTTTGCGGTCGAGTTCTTTTTTGCACGAACGAACCAACAAGACGCTTTTCCGCATGTCTGATGTGAATTTCTTTGCAGCTAAATCGGCGCATCAAAGCAAGTGGTGCCCGAGAGTCACTTCTCGACCCCAAAGGGTTAACATGACTTTCAGTCAATTCTGAATGCCTTTCCTTCTCTTTCTGCAGGCGGAGGAGAGAGTGAGGAGGTGGTGCTCGACCTGTTCGCGGCGTTCGGCCCGAAGGCGAAGTCGCCCGAGGCGCCCCCTTCGACACCGCCCCTGCTCATCGTGGAAGTGGTGCGAAACGGAATCACGCAGTGAGTTTCTTGTTTTGGGGAAAAGCGGAACGGATGAGTTGCGCCACAAGAATAAAATACGTTCCGCAGCACATTGGTTGCTAGGTGAGTTGCACCGTGTAGCATCTTCGTTGCTAGGTGGACTCTGCGCCACGCGTCCGGATTGCCATCCGTCATTTTTTAACATCTGAATAGCGTGTCATACATTTTTTGTTCCACCAATTAGCGTTACCCAGGAGACACCAGAAGGAGGTTGGTTGATTATATCGATAGGAAATTAAATTGATCGGTAAGGAATTCCAGAGTAAATTAGGATTAATATTTTCAATTATGTATTCTAGTGAGAGTTGCCGAAACCGACTGCTCGGTAGGGATAAGTATCCCCAAATGACTACTCAAAGGGGGTGCTAGATGTTTTTTTAAAAAAATCTTCCATTGCACGGTGCCAAAACAGACTGGTCAACTGACCATGGTTTAAGAAATAGAGGCAGTGATTCCGGTCTTTCCTTTGAGATAGATTCCGAACCGTCACCAATACTGTTCAGCTCTAAAGCGATGTTATTTCAAACAAACGCAAATCGACTCTGGTGAAAGAGAAAAAATGAGAACCTTAAAGGGTTTGCCATTCGTGGGCGACCGTGGCGCAACACCCTAGCAAGGCATGGAAAATTTCTTTTTGTGGCGCAATTCACCGTCGGCCTTGGAAAGTTACCGTTCCATAATCTATGATGAATCCCTTTTAGTTGGTACAAGTTTAGTTGGGCAATAAGCGCGGCATACTTCAATTATAAAATCAAGCTTTGCCCATACTTGACCCAACATGTCATGATCCGAAAGTTGGATTTTTTTTTACATTGTCTTTCGAGTAGTATTCATCTGCGCGACACAGACAAGTGCATTTCTTCCCCCCAATGGGAGTCTTCACTCCAATTTTTATTTTAGCTAGTGGTGAAATCGTTGTAGTAGTTCTGCAGACATCTGAAGCAGCGGGTTCCTCTCTCTCTCTCTCTGTCCCACAGGCGCCATCTCGTGCCCCGCCGCTTCGCCAGCGAAGGCCGATGGCTGATGCACGGACGCCACGTGCACGTGCTGAAGGGGCACGCGTTCCTCGAGCACCGCGGGGCGATCGCCCACTGCTTCTGCCAGCGGTTCCGCAAGCAGCACGACTACTTCCGGTGCCAAGGTACGCACAACGTTCCCTCACACTTCCAGTCTCTCAGACTGGAGCCAACTTTGTTGCCCCCCCCCCCACACCTTCTGTTGGAAGGAAGAGCTCAGACACAACACATGAACACACGGTGACGGCAGAGGGAATGTACTCCAAACATTCCAGTACCCCAACGAGCAATCCCCCCCTTCTAATTTAAGACAGGGACAGCACGCGGCAACATAAACGCCCCTTACAACTTCTGTGCATCGTTAATTCATTTCAAAAATGTTTTTACTGTCCTTCCCCCAGAACTCTGACGAGAGTCTTTCTCTTGTTGGGAAAACAATACATGTCTTTTACAATATCAGTAACTCCAGGGCCAGTGTCTTTTTAAATGAAACTTAACTTTAAAAAACAAACAAAAATTCCGCAAATCAGGGTTATAAAACAGCCCTAGCCCTGGTATAGGTGTCGAAAGTGATAATAACATAAAGAGTAAATAACGCACTTATGGCGGAATTTTTTTTTTCAAAGTCCGCTCTCACTTATTCATGGGTTGAACTGAGAAGTGTTGAATAGATGGCGCTGCTAATCGGAAGTTCGGTGACGCTTCTTCGAATACTTCCGGTTAGAGTGTTTGTTATCATTACCCAACGCTAAACGAACTCGCATAATCATTTTCTTTTATAAGAATTTATAGCATAATGCATAAATTGTACTCAGCAAGAAAGAGAGGCGAAGTTGTTGTTCCGTTCCACAATGTTCTTTACGTACTGGACCGAATGCCATATCGGCTGTACACGCAAAAAAGTGCGCAACAAACAATTTCAGAAAAATAACCTTTTTTAAGCACTTCATTTTACCCCATTGTTTTTAAAAAGCAATCCCACTAAATTTTGGAAATAACTTGTTTTAGTATTTGAATTTGAAATTTCACACTGGAGAAAAACATCATACATACCAGTATACATACAAAGTGTGCAACAAACAATTTACGGAAAAGAACCTTTTTACGCACTTATCTTATTTCCATTGTTTTTAAAAAGCAATCCTGCTAAATTTCGCTAATCCACATTTCTTTTAAGAAAATCCCCCTACGTTTCGGAAATATCTTGTTTTATTAGTGTTTGAATTCGAAACTCACACTGGAAAAAAACCTCATACATGCAAAAAGTGCGCAACAAACAATTTAAGAAAAATAACCTTTTTTTAAGCACTTCCTTTTATCCCCATTGTTTTAAAAAAGCAGTCCTACTAAATTTCGGAAATATCTTATTTTAGTATTTAAATTCGAGATTTCACACTGGAGAAAAACATGCATACAAAGTGTGCAACAAACAATTTCCGGAAAAGAAAATTTTTGCGTACTTCTTAATTTCCATTATTTTAAAAAGCAATCCTGATAAATTTCGGGAATCCACATTGCTTCTAAAAAAATCCCCCTACATTTCGGAAATATCTTCTTTTATTAGTATTTGAATTCGAAACTCACACTGGTGCGCAACAAACAATTTACTGAAAAAAAATCTTTTTATATAGGCACTTTCCTCATATTGCTTTTATAAAGCAATCCTACTTAATAACGTATTTTAATAACTTTCGCCCGATTACTATCCAATCCTATTTCTGAAAGTTTTACATATCAATTTATGCAATATTACAGAAAATGTATGTAAATTTGTCAATACTTTTTTTTTATAGATTTGGTGTTTGAAATTTTAATATACGTGTAAATTTAAATTATTTTCACATTTTAGTCTAATGTTAGATAGCAAAGCTGAAAGCAGATATGTCTGCTTTATTTTCAATTAAATTGACTTTTTGTTTAACCAATAAATTAATGAAATATTCATTATTCAATACAAAAATGAATCAATTTTTAATAAGAATCTGAATATTGATTTAAATAGTTTATTTTTAAAAAACACATTATTGCTTATTGACGCAATTTTCAGAAAATGAATTTTCTCATTTACTTCAATCAATCGGCTAGTTTCACCTTTTAAAACATACTAGGTGTTGAAAATGAAAATACCAAAAAGTTTTTAATCATATTTGAATATTATATCATTTTTAATCTCTGAATATCTTGCATATACTTGAATTACAGAACACCTTAAAAAAAAAAATTGAGCTCTTCACAAGTTTTTAATGATCCTGGATGTTGGTTAAATTATGGTTAGAATTACTTTAAAAAAGGCAAACTATTACATCTAGCATCTTATAACTTTTGAATTGTTCCTTGGTATACCAGCAAACCCTCTCAACGAGGTACATATAAATGTCGCCGAAATTGAGATCCGGCCATTTGCTTGTGTCATCCGCAAACACACTTTCTCGCAAATCCATGTCCAGAGGATCTGGAATTTCAATTTCCCCGAATACTCGAAGTTTTTCCTCATATCGCATTTGAGCTAAAAGCTATAATTTTTTTTAAAT
This sequence comes from Troglohyphantes excavatus, assembly GCA_963932185.1. Lineage (NCBI taxonomy): Eukaryota > Metazoa > Arthropoda > Arachnida > Araneae > Linyphiidae > Troglohyphantes > Troglohyphantes excavatus. Next base: position 62,421,342 of record OZ010678.1, read on the forward strand.
ATAAACTAGTCATCTTATTCTGCAAGTGAAAACAACAACGTAAATAATCATCGGAAACGCTAAACCGGAAGTGTTTGAAGAAGCGAAATTTTTGACCAATCACAGGCGAGGTGTGTTTGTTTCCAAACATCAACCCATGAATAGCAGCTCAGGGCACCGGAGGGTTGGGGTTCGAATCGCAATTCGAAGGTGCAGCAAACTCGTAATCGAAGAGTTGTGCTTGCACGCAGGGCCGCCGTTACAGCAATCGCCCAGTAAAAAAAGTCAGCATAAAACCTTCATCAAATTTTTTAAATTGAAGGTTTTATGCAGGAAAACTGCAGTTTTTTTGAAGATCTATAAAATTAAAAGTTTTTATTTCATAAAAACTTTTAATTTTTCATTCCTTCATAAAAATTGCAAAAAACCTTCATAAAAGCCTGCAAAAAACCTTCAAGTTTAAATCATGAAGGGAAAATGCAGATATTTTAAAGGTTTTATGCGGGAAAATTAAAAACTTAAAAAAAACTGCAGTTTTTTGTTTCAATAGCCTTTATAAAACCTTCAATTTGACAATTTTGATGAAGGTTTCATGCTGACTTTTTTTGCTGGGAGGGCTCCTTTACTCAAGAGTGTTATTAGCCGAGAGAAACTAGTGGCAGAACTAATTGTTCGGTGAGCGACTCACCGGAGGATCAAATGGGAAACTAGTGATGCAACTGAGTAACTAGCTTTTAGCCGTCATCTGAGCCGGCAACTTGTTATTGCCCAAAAGCCTATAGAAATTTACGGCACAACTAGTTTCCATCAGCCAAAAAGGGCTTAAATGTATTATGACCCACCAGCCATTTTTTTGTAGTTCACCTCCTTAAAAAAAATTAAATCTTCATACGACTGAAACGTCACCAATATTAGGCAATTATTGTGCAGCTCTAGTGCGACGGTATTTCAACCTACCGGGGTTAACCCTTTGAGTACTGAATTATTTGAAGATTTTTATGCCCATGGGACGGATTTGGTGAGGTTCAATTGCCCCCATTCTTGACCGACCCTACAACAAATTGTTTGCGATCAACGGGCACTGGCGGGGGTGCCGCAAACATCAACGCCTGCTTCTTAAATTCAGATGACGAGTCAGACTCGTCCACCGTCACTTCGCCCAAGTAAGCAGATGACGAGTCTCACTCGTCAAATGTACCCAAAGGGTGTTGGTTAAACTCTACAGCACTATTTGAAAGTATTTTATTTAATATGCGTTTGTGTAATACAAGAATTTTTTTTAACTTTTCTGCATTTGAATTCCTTTTAAAATGTTTGCATCATTTTGACAATTTAATTGTTTAACAGTGAGGAAACTAGACTTCAGTTATCTGGACTCGAGACTCGGAACTGTAGTCACTCGTCGCACACCTCTAAGGGCTAGAAAATCTTTTTAGAAAATGATCAAATTTCGGGTATAGGGAAATAGAGGTTTTGTTTGAGGACGAGGCAAACTGGGTTCTTACAAACTCAGTTTGGCATTTTCTTTCGTATGTTTGGAGAATAAATGAAATTCAAATGTGCTTTATCTCCCCTCCTTTCACAGATTGTGAGTTTGCGTGCCCGAAGCTCAACGATACTCACGTCACAGACGCCTGTCCATGCACCAAAATAATGACGCGAGAAATGTAAGTACCGTCCTTCCTTCACACTGATTCATGAATGGGAGGAGTGTAATGCTCAGTTGTCTTATCCACACTTATGAGCAAAACCTCATTTCACCATCCACTGTAATGCAAGTTTTGTAAAATGAAGTCATGTCCTTAACTTGTTGTATCTGATTCAGGCCGGTAGACAGACGATATATTCAGGGGGGAAAAAAGGGCAAACACTACTCCGCGTTGGGCAATGGGAAAAGAACCGGGTGGTGGGGAAAAACATTTGTATCTTGAATTATATACATATATTTGCCAACTTTTACGGTTTGGTCCGAGACTTTTGATGTACAATGAAACACAAACATATTTAAGGACCCATTCATGAACTTCCTCCGAAATACAGAGACATTTTACATGACTAGAATTCAATTTCAGTAGGGAAAAAAAATCGTGATATCGAGGCAGGTAATGGGTTCAAGGTGCGAGACGTCCGACCCGAGTGTTTTCGTTACGGTCTACCCGAGCACCGCGGAACCGATTTGAACGACATTTTACGTCCAAATACTTAGTGCCAACAATACTGTTGTCTGTTTAATGCAGTGATACGCGAGAGGATCTTAAAGAAAGAAAGAAATCAGACAGTTTGGAAATTAAAATTTTATTCTTTTTTGTTATGCCAAAGCAACTTGAGGAATACTCATTTTTATAATTTGGCAACATTATATTTTGAAATATCACAATTATTTAAAGTCAAATAATGCACGATTGAACGAATTCCAAAAGTCGCCTTATCTCATTGGAGAAGAAAGATTAGTTAAGATTTTTCAATTAATATATATATTGAAATATAAAGTGTTTAAGATTCGATTCCGAAATATACTTCCTACCTAAATATGTTTGCGACTGTTTCTTGAAAGTGGTGGTTCACTCCATGTCTCGCCCACAGTTATAAGGTGGTTTTGCTACAGCTTGGAAACCGATGGTTTTAAACGGATCTTCTCTCTCTCTCTCCAGGAAATTCCCCTACGACCCCATCGAGGAGCGCTTCTTTCTCACGGGTAAATAGAGGCAAGACACGGTCTCTCTTCTGCGCGCGCCCCCTCGACAAACGAAGATTTCATTTCAGACAAGAATTTCATCACACTGAGAGTCAATTGTAATTATATTTGGTGTTCCCAATTCATTGTGCGGGCAGTTCGCGTTCTTTTATTACTTTGTAGTAGTATAATGAAGTTGTTTTCGGTAAACATTTTGTGGTTTAGTTTTTTTTTTTGTGTGGGCTTCTGCACGCTTTAAGATTCCAAACGAGTGCTTTTGCATGTGTGCTTGTGAAAATACTATATTTGAAGAATTGCTAAAAAAAAAAATACTAAATCTATTAATAATATACAAGGCACAAACACACTTCAAAAGGAAATGCAGAGAGAAAATTGCACCCAGTTGAAGTGCAAAAATTATGTTACAGAAACTAATTGTTAAAAAACTTTTCTCCTGTACTTTGGTATTTGGAGGAAGAAAATAGTTTTGAATATTTCTTAACAATTTCTTTTTTTAAAAATAAAGTCTTTGTTATTTATCTTTTGTTACCTAGCTAAAAAGTCAGCAAAAACCCTTCATTACATTCGTGATAATGCAGGTTTACAAGAAAAAGGTTTTATACTGGCAATTGAAAACTTACAGGTTTTTTTTTTAAGGTATAAAACTGAAAAGTTCACATATGAAATAATTTATTCTAAGTGTATGCATTTTTTACTCCAAGTTCACACAATCCAAATACATAAAAATTAATTAAAAAAACAATTTCCTTAAAACTATATCCTATTATTCGATAGTAGAGTGGAAAAGAAAATAATTCACAATCGTGTGACATAATGGCTGACATTCAGTAACAGTTTAGGAGTTGAGCCATTTCCTTTCAGGTTAGGATACATTCATTTTATTCAGATTATGTAAATTAGTTTCCGTTTCTAGCCCAGTAGAGATAGCTAAAAAAGAGGGATTGGTTTGCAAAAGGGGGCGTCATTTTGATTTTCATGTATGTTGTATGTATCGACTCCCTCGTGAAAAATAAAAGTTTTCCACCTCCCACCCCTTATGTGTTTTCCGCCATCTTGGAAAAAAACCGCTAAAAAAAAGCACTTTTTCCTCAATAACTCGCTTCCAGTGCGCCCCTTCCCTGGGGCTGTAAGAAGGATAATGGAACTATCCAGTCGTCCCAATAAACACAGAACTTGCTTCACAGGTATTTCTGAGCATGATTTCGTACCGATGCAAAAAAGCGTGGGGCAACAAATGCAGCTGCAAACAAAGCAGGACTTTCATGGTCCATTGTTGTCTTTATTGGGGATTCGAGTCCTGTGGTAATGCACTAGAGATCTGAATACAACATGGAAGAAGACAAGTTAGAGGATTTATTGCCTGCCTACTGGTCGAAGTGTAACTTGTACACATAAAACACACCTGGGCCAAAACAACAAAACTGGTGTATTTTTATTTTAAGATTTTGTACATATCATTCAAATAAAATGTGTATAATTTTTTTTGTTCCCCCACATACATAAATCTTAGGTATTACATGCAAGTTCATGTACTACATACGCGAACTACATGTATATATTATATACATAATCGAGGGAGGTACGAAGATTTCATTTAGGAATACTAATTTCAACAAAGGGTGATGTTAGCAGTTTCCATCCCAATTTAATTAAAATTGTTATTACAACATTTCACGGCATCTATTGGGAGTAATTACAAATATTTTGTATGAATCTTGCAAGAAATGTAATCGTCTACAAGTTTGGTTGTTAAGCATTTGGTGTTATACTGCACAGAAAAAAGTTATTCAGGTAAAACCAACAACCTATAACTTTTCGCGTTTTTTTTTTTTTTTTTTAATTTTTGATTATTTTTAAGGCTATGTATCTCAGTACCTGCTTAGAATGTTCCAACATATTATGCATGAAACTTAATGTTATTTAAAATTGTATTAGTACCTTTTAGCGTAAAATTCAAAAAAGAGTTATCGAGGAAAAATTGGTTTTTTTTAGCGGTGGGAGGTGGTTTGCAACTACTTTTGCAATTCAAAATCCTCTCTGTACTGGGCTATTCGTTATGTGCAAAGACGGAAATTGGTTCCCCAACTTTTTCCCACAAAATTCTGGATCTGGTGAGATCATTTAAAGGAAATAAATTAAACTGCAATAGAATTATCTCCTTGAGTAGGAAATAAACAGGGCTGCCAAGAAGCTGGCCTTTTATTAAAAAAAAGGCTAGTCCAGCTGGCTTTTCTTATAACCAACCTGCCTTTTTTTATTTTAAAAATTCTAACATAAAAAAAATTTATTATATCCATCGATTTTATAAAACATATGCATATTATATAAAATTTTAAGAAAACCTTCAAAATATTTATAGTTCCCTTATTTTCAGATTTTATAACCAGCCCGAATAACTTACAATCCCAGTAGCAGAAAAATTCTTAACAGTCTGCGACAAGATTTTAGTGAACAAGATTTGTCTGCAACTTAATTTATTATATACCTAACTATTGGTATACCTTTCATGAGCAAGAATTCGATTAAAGAATAAATTGCAGAGTTCATACTGGAAATAAAAAAAAGGGAAGGGTGCAAAAAGAAAGCATTACTTTTTTTTATCTGCTAGTACTTTAACATGCAATTCTCAAAATTGCAAAAATTAACTTCTAAAGCAATTAAAATTATTATTTATTAAGAATTTAGACATTTATATATGTTTCATAACATGCAAGTCTGATAAATCATGATTTCCTTTTCATTGAAAAATTGGTATAGTGAATTAAATTTAATGCAAACTGTCAAACTAACTGTAAACTAATGTTCAAACTGTCATTTTACATGAAAAAGAATCATGACAAAAAAATAAAATACTTTGCAGTTAAGTTTATTTTAAAATACTAGGATTCACACAATATCCCCAGGAATGTTCAAATATTCCAATTTAAAACAAATGGAGAAATTAGCGAAGTCCGATTTTTGACAAACATGGTATAACTAATTGGTTCGCAATAATAAAATATATAAATTAAAACTACAGAAATGTCTTTCAAAACGAGAAAAATGGATTTAAACATGTAGTAAAACAAGTTTTTTGTCTTGAAAATCGAAAAAGCCACCGGGCTAAAACATCGATTTCGGATAAAATCGGCAACTGTGGTTAGCTGATAATAAACAAATTCCTAACAAACTCAATACAAATATTAAGAAAACCATGAAAAAGCTAGACAAAAAATAATAAATATGCAAAAGAAATGCGTTTTTAGTCACCAAAATCGGAGTAATCGCGGCGTTTAATTGCCGATTTTTGAAAAACTTTCATCATTGATTACCTATTGACTATCAAATAGACGAGATAAAAATCAGTAAAAGAAAAAAAAATGAGCTATTAAAGTAAAAATTTAAGCTCTAAATTCAAAAGAGAAAAAAATTATCGCCAAAGTCGGAAATCTGCCGTGGAAGCTGTAAGAAATGCCGTTTTCGTTTAGCGCAAATTCCCTCCTTAAAGAAGGTTCTGTTCATTAATTTCTAGTAATGTATCTTCTCAAAGAACAGGTACTGAAAGTACCCTGGAGTTGACGAAAGTGAATCGACAACAAAGAAACGTCTGCGGAGATTTGTTCAAACACTTATAACTTATCGCGAATGCGACTTCCTATTATCGGGACTTCTCCCACACACCCTGACTTTCTTAAATGAGAGAAAAGTAAATGTCTAACCTAAAAAGAATCTGCAGAAAATGTTCTTAAGTAGTGCAGACATAAAAAATAAATTCGTATGATAGACTTCTGCAAAAATTTGTCTGCAAACCTTTGAAAAAATCTGCGTCGTACGACGCACGTCGCCGCGATTCTGCTACCGGGCTTACAATTGAGGAATCTGTGAGGAGACCATTGTGAATGAAAGACAACAAATCTTATTTTAAACGTAACATTTATTAGGCCTAGCAAGTCATTAAGTACATAGTCTTATTGCATAGTTTTATATAGTGTATATTCCATATCATACAAATAAATTACAAATGAGCTTCACTCCTGTTCTCAATTGGAAGCGTCGCTCTCAACGCCCGAGACGCAGAGATCATACTAGAGTGGCCAGCAAGTGACTTTTGCTGCTCCAACATGGAAGCCGCTGTATTTGTCAGGCCCCTATTATGCACAAGTGGAATTATTACGCTTTGAAGATTAACAAAAGAATTCCAGACATTTTCATTTCAAGCGAATTGAATTAAAATTTGTAAAAGTAATATGCCAGTGCCCAACTTGGTTAATTTCTTTCCTGTCTAAAAACATTAGCTAGTCATGTGTTTTGGCCACTCTAGTATACAATGCGTCCTCTGTGGGTCTACCACTATTCCACCAAGATATATGAGGAAATAAATGTACTAACTTAAGGGAGAATTGAAATAAAATATACAAAACACACACACATATATATATATATATATATATATATATATATATATATAAAGCTAATGTGATTGGTAAAAGGAAATCTAATATTTTTTTTGTAAGAAATTTTTTTCTAGGATTATGAAAAAATAGTGCACATAAATTATCCCATAATAGAATCACTTGTTAGTAGTTTAAAATTTTTGTTCAAAAAATTAAAAAATAATTTATCTGAAAAAAAAATCAATGGAATAATAAAATAAATCCGAGGGATAATAGTATAAAATTAGCATGAAAAATTATAATTTAGAATTAATTCTTGCTCTATTCTTCATTAGAGATATGTGATTGGGGGAAGTAAACAAAATATGCAGAAATACCTAACTAGAGATGCACTTTGAGTATCTTAAAACTTAAGAGAATTTTAATCCTCGAAGGGCAGTCCTCAAGTTATGCAAATCAGGAATGCACCTAAAAGTGAACAGGATTAAAATAAAGTTTATTCGCTTCCTTTGCCAAAATTGACAATTAATAATTCTTAAGGTCAAGGATCAAAACCATTTACAGAACAAAACAAATAACTTATGCTAATCGATATTTTTGATGAATAAATTTATGAACGTGCCCCATGCATACAGAACTCTTTAATATCAAAATTAATGAAGAAAAATTTGCTCCATATTCAAAAACATACTTTATTCGCAACCACATACCTTTAGGAAAAGTAGAAAATCCAAACTCAAGCAAAATAGTTTGAACTCGAGATCTCGGTTTTAAGTAGCATCCACCTCTCTTGAACCCACAGTATTAGCAAGTTAAAGCGTGTGAGCGGCTCATGTTTTCAGATAGGAAAGGAATTAATACAGGCAAAAAAAGTACATTTCACGTGAAAGTAAAATCAAAAACAAGATAATTTATTTAAAAACTGAAAACCTTAAAATAAAATTTTAAATTATTGAATATTTTTTAGATTGCCCTAATTGCACCTGAAAACATGATATTTTCTGAAAGCTGCTTCAAAACACTAGTTTTCATCCAAAATTTTACTGCAAAATCATGCACATATGTAACCAGCAAAGACACATGTTCGCCAGTCTAATAGGAGCTCTGTGCTTTCGACTGGGGAAAAAACTGCATAGATTGGTTTCCTTGTCTTTTTGGAAGAGGCACCTTTGAATGACGTGGCTGATCTGACAAGTGGCACTTGTAGTTTGGGAAAAATCCCTGCAAAGTATCTTGAAAAGCAAAAAGTTTAAAATTTTCCCAAGCTCAATTTTTGAAGACCGTTTAACCAGGGATGAGATTGGCTAAAAAATAAAAAGTCTGCAAACAAAAAGTCGGAGAAAGATGTTTTAAATAATAAAACATTTGAGAGTTTTACATACCTAATAAAAAAATACTACATTGGAGAAATAATGATTTAAATCATATGAAATATATGCAAGTAAAAGAAATTTGGCAATTACATTACCATATATACTCGCATATAAGCGGAGTTGTATTTTCGTACATGAAAATCGGCAAATCATTAAAAAAAAAAGTTATATTTTAATTCTTAAAATAAATATTTAAGCTGAGAAATCCAAAATTAATAAAAGTGGCTGCAGAAACAGCCTCAGCACATGTGGGAAAATGTGATTGGGCGGTTCAAACAAGAATCCTCTTGATTTAAACTTCTCTCCTTCTCCAATTTAGGCAAATTATATTATAAATTTTACTAACCCGCGCATAAACTGATCCACTTATTTTTTTTTAAATGAAAATTTTGACCTTAATTTCTTGACTTATACACGAGTATATTTTTTTCCTGGCATTTTGTGCAAATACTCAATTAAGCTAATACAAAATTCATTCATTCTGTGTGTTAATAATTAAGATTTCGTAACGTATGCAACAATACTTAAGTATAAGAGGGGATATTAAGTAGTCTCTCCATAAATTAAGGCTCTTTTTGCCAAAAATAGTAGTCTCCTATGGTTAAAACTAGTATCAAATAGTCTCCTTATAGTGGCCTGTAAAAGCTTATAAGTAAAGACTATTACACTTTAAATAAAATACATATTGAATTTCTTCATATCACTTGAAAAAAAGAAAACCCTCAATTATATTTTTTTTATAAAGTAATTTTTGTGTGTGTGTGTGGGGGGGGGGGGGGGGGGGGGAGAGAAGAAAGAAAGTGTGGAAGAATCTCATCTCCGTTTAAACAACCAACATACATGTCAAACTAAAAATTAGCTGAAATTTTATTTTTATGATCAGCGCCTAAACAATAAGCGCATTATTGAATTGAAATCAGTTATTCAGCAGCTGAAATTAACGAATTTTCGCTAATTCGTGGAAAAATTGCCTGATTGGGATGATATTAGAATGAATAATTAATATTACAATATCATTTGCAATACTATCGACTAGATGTTTGTGCACCTAATTATTACAAACAATTTATGTCTTTATGAAAATACACACACAAATAAATCAAAACTTTAACCACACGAAACTCCAATGACGTATTCAAACTATACAAGCAATGCAATTTTTACAAATTCACATTCATGAACAACACACGCAAAGTATGGAAAAATATATATTATCTAAATTCAAACAACCACAATCAAAATTCTGTGCCCTGATCCCAAACGGAAGATAAGTATGTACAAGTCAAAAATACATTACAAAATACAACATGCAATTCAATCTAAAATGTACAAATTAAATGAGATGAGATAGCGAATTCTTATTTGCAACATGTCTAGAGAAATCTATTTTTTTTTTTGTTCATTCAAATCAAGGTGCAATTTTATGTAAAATCCCAAATCTTTCTTCCACATACACACTTAAACAACCTTATTAAATCAAAATCATTCCCTTTGCACCTTGTTTGGAAATAGAAAACCGCAAGACAAGATCACGTTTCCTACAGAGCAGTGTTTCCTGACCTTTTAATGTCTACAGACCACCGACAGATAAAGCATGAACCACCGTGTTTTATTAACACTAAATAAAGTTCAGAAGGCAGATATTTTAATGCTAAGTAAAATTTAAATATTATATTAAAAATGATTATTAATACATAAATGAAATCGTAATTCCATTTAAGTTCGCATACTTGCATCTATTACACCCATTTCTGATACTTTAGTAAAAATGGGGGTTTACAAATGATAAATACTTTTTTTCAATCTAATGAAGAATTCCATTTTTTATTTTTTTTTACAAAAACGTCCACAACCACTTACACACGGGTTTGGAACCACTGCTCTACAGGATACATGCAAGCGAGCCACTTGCCAACATTTGCAGTTTTATGCCTGAGTACCGAAATCTAGTATTGAAAGTGTGCCATGTCCCTGAATAGCAAAAGAGTGATGTCAATATTTTGCAAGAGAATTAACAAATTAGGAAAAATATCTGGTAATGATTCTTTAACCAACTAACAACCAAGTGTGATAGTGAAATCATATATAATTTTTCAATATTGTACGGTGTCAATATCACATCGCATGAGTGACAGGCAGTGGATAAAATATATTACTTATTTTGTCCTTAATTAGGAGCATAAATAACTTATTTAACTTTAAGACACTTTTAAAGAATTTTTCGATGATATTTTTTTATTAATATATTTACAACAAATGATATTTCTAAAATGAATCAAATAGGTTATTTTCTGTCAAAATGTATGTAAATGGGTTAATTATGTACTTTTTATAAATATAATTTTATTTTAAAGAAAAATTTGGAGGAAAAAAAATTCTCCAATAATAAACGTTTGGAGAATATTCATGTTAATGTCTCTTGATATTTACATAAATATTTGGAAATTGCATTTTAATTTTATTATAATCTCTACACTCCTGTGCAGGGATTAAAAATTTTTATACAGACATTAACTTTATAAAAAAATTCTATTAATTTTTTTACTACTAAAATAGTTCCCCCTCCCACAAAAAACTAATTGATTGTATAGAAGGTTAAAAATCTTGACAAAAAAGCACAACAGAATTAGCATAGTTTTCTTAATGGCTAACTGCAACTTAAATATACAACAAATAATGTTTTTTTTAAGTACTTTGTGTTAATAATGAAATTATGTATTAGTCAAGATAAATAATTAAATTAATATATATACTTAAAATAAAAACATCAAGACGTATAATTATTAATGAATTTAAGGAGTTTTCAGTTTCAAACATGGAGTAAATGCCTTACTTATTAAAACTCAGTCTGAGACACACCATTCGGACAATAGTTAAAATTTGTCAATTGTACATACACTACAAATAAGTTGGCAAGTACACTTTGCTTACAACATTCAACAATAAACGTCAGCATAATACAGAAAATGTAAAACAGTCACATTGTGTAGAGGACTTGGAAGACAGCATATTTGTAATTATGGCACTTTTCTATCTCGAAACAACATACTGTTATGCCAATACTACCAATAGATAACTCCATAAGAAGAGTAAAGTATTGCATACCCGTTGCGTAGCTACAATACTCGCTCCGCAATATCTCTCTATCTATCCCTACATCTCTATTTAACAAAATATGTTTTCTACAGATAGATAGGGGAGTTTACTACAACTACATAACTGGTATAACACTTTAACCTTCCCATGGAGTTACCTTTTCTGTAGCATCGACGATATTGTATTAGAAAATAAAAATAGAACAAAATTAACTTTTCCAAGTCTCAAAGCTTGTTCATAAACAAATAGAGAGGGTTTTTATAAAGCATTTCCCAGGGCACTATCAAAACATTTTACGTCTTGCACGACCATTGCGGCTCGAGGAAACTGCTTTTGGAAAGTAACACGCAAGATCAACGGAAGCATCCTTTTTATTACACACCTGTCCAAGTGGAACTCCAATTCATTTTGGGAGTGTTCAAGTAATTTCTTTTTTAAATTAGGAATGTTATATGTTCTTTTAGGAATAAATAAACATTAATCTTCATTTTAGTGGGAGCAGAATTCCCGGAAAGAATGAATAATTTTATAAATGAAACTTGACATTTTTAATAATCTAATTTAAAAATACCTGAAATAAAATATGTGCATGCAGAAAGATAGTTATTTTTATTATTGTGTTACACATTATGCAGGCAAATACCTAGCATTGATGCATGTTATGAAATTAATTTTAATCATACCGGAAAATATATAAATTAGAATAATAAACAATATATACTGTGAATTTAATCTCTTGCAAAAAGGAGATTTTTTTTTACAACTGTGTAATTGAGGCTGCCATAACGTCGTCTAGCGCCAAGCAACAATACTTGGAGAGCTCATTTGACACACACCCGTTTAACGCGTTTAACGAAGATTTAAAACAAAAATGGAGCAGCACTGCACATACATTTGGGTTCGTGGCAGGTTGCCGCAGGATGTCACTTTTAGAGCTCCCGGGTGCAGAATTCCCACCCCCTGCCGTGTCAACACCGACTCCTGAGACGAGGCCGTACCTCACATGACCATTTGAGAGCTGACGTCATCACAAGCGGGCCAGAGAGAGTAAGCCAGGATGATATTTCCCTGCTTGGGACTACAGGTTTTTAATTGCTGGCTTCTTTGTTTATCTCTCAAAATAAGTGATAATTTTGTGTGTTTTAATCTTTGATTGTAAGTGAAATTACCCAAATACTTCCTCCGAAAGTTCAGAAGTTTTTGTTCTTTCCCTAAAGATTGGATATATATAATTTTTCTAGAAATAGTTATTAAATGGTTGGGTGCGTGGCAAAAATTGTGCAAGTGGTATACTGGCTTCCGAAACACATTGTCAACACATCATTGTATTTTGGAAATCAAAACCTACTGCTTAAATGAGTTGCATATTTTTTTTCCATGGAAATTGCAAACCGATTCATTGGAAGTCAGATTTGGTAAATACTTAATGATGCCTGGTTTCCAATATTTAATATCAATTCGACAAGTATTCAAATATGAAGCTAAATTACGCATTCGTTGCATCCTTCATCTATTGTGTTAATAACATTGAAAATGTTGATGACAACGAATACAATGCCAATATCGGAACTATACGAACGATAGAATAGTTTCTGTGTTCTGGACTTGGACTTAAATGTAGATGAGATAAGAAGTAGTTTAAAAAAAAAATTGTTAAAAGGAGATATTGACAGGACGCATAAATATAAATTAATAAAAAAATCTGTATAAATGTGGTATATAGTTTATCCATCTGCAGTATTTTCAAAAGCCGTAAGTTATAATAACCATATAGTTTTGCAAAAATAACTTTTAAAAGAATATGAGATTTTTTTTTTTACAAATGCTTGATCACACTCATTTGGAGTTGAAAACACTAAATCAATAAATAGTATTGATTTTTTGTTGTTTATTAACGATATGAAATAGGCTACAGTTCTGAGAATGTAAATGTTTTAAAATTGATATTAACTTCAACTAATATATATATTTATTATGGAAGTACTATTCCTGATAAAAAAATTATATAATAAACTAAAAGGAAAAACAAGCAAAAAAATTTGAAAAAACGACCGTAATGTAAGTATATTGTTTCGGCAACGTAACAGTTATTTTTCCTGAAGAAGATTATATTCATCTATGCCAGTGGTTCCGTTCCCAACCTTCAGATGGCCGCGGACCACCCACTTGAAAGTTAGAATAAGGGCGGATAACCATTTTCTGTTAACATTAACAAAACATTCGTACAACAAATACAAACGAAATTATACTTATACAAATCGGATATTAAATAGGAAACAAACATGCAAGTGAAAGGATTTCACTTACATTTTCCTTTTCAAAAACACACGTTTAAATCATAAAATATTTTGGCACATTCACACAACATGAGCAAGAACTAATACAAACATACGAAAATGTAAAATATATGATTTCAATGCATAAAATTGCATTCCTTTATAGCAAAGTTTGTATTTCCCATTTAATTTTTTTAACATAAAAAGAATGTTTTCCAGCTATATCTGAATTTTGTTTTAAAGCGACATAACATTTTGATTAAAAAATTAATTTACGGACCACTTTAGACCCTCTCGCAGACCACCAGTGGTTCAAGGATTGGGAACCAAAAAGCAAGTGAAGAAACTGAGCGGGAAAGCAGAAATCCTGCCCGCTAGTGATAACGTCACACATGAGAGGCACGGCCTTGTCTTTGTTGGTTGTGTCAGATAACAAAAAAATAAAATTTACTGAAATTTTATTTTCATGGTGCCTGATAAAACGCTGATTACTAAAATCAATCATTGAATCAATCTCAGTTTTTGCACATTCTCAAAAAAAAAAATCACATGCCTGAATGAGCAATTTCAATTTTATGAGTACAACATTCACAGAAAGTCTACATAACTTTATAAACAATTCCAGTAATGTAAATCTACACAATTTCCTGTCAAACATAAGGGTGGAAAAGAAAATGACAATCCCTAAAAATTGTCAGATATTTTTTTTATCACGTTCTCGATATTTTCATATAGCAAGGCGAATTGCTAGAACTGATGCCTGTAACGAATATTTAAAAATGAATTTGGATAACAAAATTTGAAAATAAAGTAAGATGTATTCTGTTACTAGTACAACCTCTTTTTGGCTAACTGCACAAAGTGTTCGCAGCTGCACGCTCCCTTGTACTTGTGGAGGGGGGGGGGTGGGGGGGGGGGAGGGGGGGGGAGGGGGGGGGGAGTTCACGCGGCCGCTCTCCTGTACTTCTTGACGCGCTTCCACTCCCCCGTGGAGTAGTTCATCTGGAAGTGGGTCTCCACCACCATCTGCTGCGTTACCCCGTCTGCGTGCTGCACCTTCTCCTCCTCCTCGCTCAGCATGATCGTGACGATCTGGCCCAGGTGGGGGCACGGGTTGTCTGGAAGGGGGACAAGTCGTCTCAATTATTTCACACACAGATATTTCAGCCTTTCTTGGGGCTTAGAGAGACACTTGCCCAAAGTGAACCATGAAGGAAAGAAGAAGATGGTGACGGTAGTAATTTGGGGAAATTTCATGTGATGAACCCTATGTTCCGAAAGGATAGACCCAAACAAATCGAGTTGGCAGTGCGTTTTCAATGCGGACCGTATTATTTGATCAAAATGAAAATTTGCACAGTTGTGGGTTGCAGTACAAGATCCGAATCAATAAAAGATTCCATTATTTCCCTTCATAGGCAAGTTAAATTATAAGATAAACGATAACCAAGTAATGTCCCTTAATTTTATGAATACAAAGTAGTTCAAAATACTTCACCTAGGGTTTGTTTAGGCCTCATTTTTAAGCGATTACTGCACATTGCAAACAGGTTTTGGGTTTTCATTTCCATCTTCTTCTTTCCTCAGTACCCAGAACAAACTTCAATTGAATCATTTTTTTTGTCCCGACTAATATTTATTTTTGAAAGGTAAATGTATCTTTTTTATGATTCCACAATACCCCTTGCACGGTCTTGTCAAGGGGGTTTTAATCAATTCATTAAATCAGTCACAATTTAAATCAATTGATTTTTTTTAATTGATTGAGAAATCATGTTGGAAATAAAAATCTCACTGATGATGCCTTTTTCATGTCACTTCAACTTTTCTTTTTTATTATTTATTTTTCACTTGCCCAATATAGATATATATCTTAAATACCCAAGTAATTTTTCCATTCATAAATATTTTTAAAATATGGCTTCACAATGACCTATAACATATACTATGCTACAAAATATACATTTAAAAAATACATTGCGATTTGGGACGGTATTTACATGACGTAATGGCGAGTAAATAACCGTTTTTATTTACCCTACCGACTGGGTAGGATAAATAAAAAGGGCAAAACCCACTTCTGCAGAGTCGTTATTCCTAATAAGAAAATATCTGATTTCAAATTGTTTTAAATCGGTAATTAAAAAAAAAGTATGATTTAAAAAACAACTATCTGGGGATGAGAAATTTGAATTTTTTAAAAATAACGTTCGTAACATATTTAACAATACAGAAGAATAAGAAGGGGGATATTAAAGCCTCTTCATAAAACAAAGTACCGTTTGGTAAAAATAGTTGACAATCTCTCACGCTTGAAAATATTATCAAATGGTTTCCTTTTGGTTGACTGGGAAGGCCTTTTAAGTAGACAATTATTAACACTTTAAATAAAATATATTAAATTACTTTATTGTATCTTATTTTTGCTATTGATACGACAGACTATTTTGAAAAAAGCACGTCGGCAGAAGAATCCAATTCTCCTGTGTTATAGAGTAGAAGAGAGCGCCAATTTCCGTTCTCCCCCCCCCCCCCCTTCGATGCCCTCCCCAACCATCCGGAGGAGGAAGAGCGACTCACCCCTGGAGCCTGCGATGAATCCGAGGATGAGCGCCTTCTCCGGCCGCGTCACCTTGTTCGACTTGTTGAACATCTCCTGCGCCTCCTGCATCTGCTCCTTCTGCAACACGCATCGACAACAACATACATTTTTTCTTCTTCCAAATATCAGAATTAGAACAGAAATCATATGCAAACATACATTAAAAAACAACAACGTAACAGAATAATTGAATTGATAACGTTTCTCCTTTGACGCACTTTGGTTGGAGAGTTTTACAGTCGGTTAAAAATAAATGGATGCTAATTGGTCATTAGTTAACTACCTATTGCATTCCACACATTTCTTAAGAAATTAACGATTTTGTCATTACCAAAAAATTAGAAAAAACACAATTTTGATAAATTGCATGAAAATAATAGGTGTTTAAGAATTTATTTGGGATATTAGTGGATGAATGATTTGGGGTTGGAAAGAATATGCAAATCTAAATTGCAATGTATATATAAAAGCTCAAGTTAAATGTACCGCCAAGATTTAATGTCAAAGTAATTCTAATTAAAAAAATTCCAATGTATCCTCATTTTTCCCCCTCCAATGCTGCTGAAACCAACGTTCAATTAGTGTCTGGCTGAATCAAACAGCTGTTCTTACTCTGGTGCACTTTGTGCTTGGGTGTCTTTTTCTCGCCTGTTGCGCCATTCTTTGTGGTTTGTGTTTTTGATGCTGGAAGTTGGTGTGTAAACCGTTTTGATCAGCAGTGTGATGAATACCAATCGATATTATGTCATGTATTTAATGCCAACAAAATAACATTTCATATTAATTTAAGTCGTAATTACCATAAAGTATTCACAAATTCAGAAAGAAGTTTCAATTATCACGTTAAAAAGTCAAGAAATGTTTAATTTTGGATATTTGCTTTCAGCATCGTCTCAATAATTCTACTTTGAAAATGTTTTTAGTTAGTTATCATTGTATTGTAGTTTTTTTCTCTCCATAAACGAAAAGTGTAACAACATTTTTAATTTTAAATTTTCATCATTTTTCTTAACTTATTTTTTTTTTCCGAAAAACTCCGAAATTTAAATTTTTATTACAGTTTTGAAATAATATTGGCAACTTTGATATCAGATCTCAAAAGAGGGGATTTCCAAATTTTCGTGGAACTTAGACATGCCAGCATATTTTATGTAGAATATAGTTTAAATCTTAAAAGAAACCAGCACTTAGGTAACATATATAATTTGATGTAATTTCTTCCAAGTTAAGATGTTGTTCTAGAAATTAACACATAATGCATGCAGTATGGTCAAATAATCCAAAGGGAGCCAAAGAAAATGCCAAAAGTAACCTTTTTGATAAATCCACCCTGCTCTTATTAAAAGAAATGTAAACATGACAAATAACTCATTCTTCTAGGTAGGTAACAGCAAAAAGAAAAAATAATTATTTGTTTTTTTAATAATTTCAGTATTCAATTATTAATATTTTTTTTGTAGAAATTGTTAAAAACTGACATTCTGCAAGAAAAAAAAGACTGGGACACTTGTTCTTCTTTTTGGTCAAGACTTGACTCTCATTTTTCTACAGAAATTTAAGGGATCTTAGCATTTTCTCTTCCCCTGGCTTCTGTACTCTTCCTTGAATCTAGTCATTCGCACCTGTAAAATATACAGTTGCTGCAACACGGAAGTCTTACCGTGAGCGAGAGCCCCTTCTTCTGGGGGGGAGCAGCTTGAACGATGGTGTGCATCTGCACCTGTGGCTGCATTTGCAGGGAGGTGCCACCGGCCAGGGAGCCGATGGTGGTGGCATGGATCACTTGTGTCTTCGGGGGCTCCAGCTGCAGAGTTGTCGCCACCGGACGAACAGGCTGCTGGACGGGGGACGGAATCTGCGGCATGTCTCCGACCGCTGGCACAAAGCTCTGCTTAATGATAAGCGGCTGCGTCGGGGTAGTGGCCACTAGGAACGGAATGAGACGTCAGTATAAATATGGAGCGCAGTGAGTTTCTCTTAGAAAACGCAGGTCGTGCATAAATAATTTCTGTCGGACTATACAAAAAGAAATCACGATCAGTCAAGTTTTACCGGAACAGAAAAAAAACACCACACTTTATTCAGACTCGAATTGAAGTGATTCACGAAAGAAACAAAAACGTCAGAAAGAGAAAATAAAATTTAGATAAATCATGATGCTATACGCATCACATTTTCCTTTCCATTCATCCAGTAGCCCAATATGTGACAAGTAATAACGATCCTAAAAAAAGAGTCGGATCATGATCATCGGATCCCTCCGTGAATCAAACCAATAATCTTACATTGGGTTACGGCAATGTGACCGACCTAACACATAAAGAAAGTCTAACAGTTTCACTGCAAAGTTTAAAAACTGAAAATTAAGCTAGTTTTTAAGATAAATTAATTTTTAGGGCCGATGGATACAAACGCGTATATATATAATGTGCATATATCCAGTAGTATATAAATACAATATAAAAGTTAATAAAAAATCTCACATGATACAGCCTCAATAGGCGTCAGGATATTGGATCACGATTAGAATTAAAGTGCACCAGTCTCATATTCACGATGGTGGAGATTGAAGTTAATTTCAGACGACTTTTGAAATTGAGTGGCGAATATGGCAACCCATCGATCCCCAGATCTTTAAAAAAGAAAAGATGTAGCGCCCTCATGCCAATTCGAATTCGGCATTATCTGATTGCTAGCCAGATGCTGACCTCGAGGCTACGTGGACTTGGCAAGTTATAGCGATCTCGTAACCAGGGGGTTGCCGGATTTGTTACAAAAAAATTGTTCAAAACATCCACAGTTTCCAACGCATGTATACTGGATGGCTGCACGTTAAATCTGATTATAGACCAAAATCCTGATGCCTATTGATGTTATGTTGGGTGCCAGCTCATGTTTTACCTCGTCATCTGACGATGGTTCAAAAATACAAAGTAGTGTTTCCAGGTCTTTTCTTTGAGATAAGCCCTAAACCGTTTCGAATAATTCAATATGCAGCTCTTGAAAAAAAAAACAGCCCTGAGAACACTGCTTCGTAATTTTGAACCACAGTTATATGATGAAGAATACACCTGCGCTGCTACCTCATGCAACCTGAATATGCATGAATACCACAATAGTTTTTTCCTTCTAAGCGGTTCATCATGCTAAGAATCGAGTATCCATTACTCCGGACACGTGTTCAATGTGTCAGCGGGTGACCACGCTCAGCCCAAACTTTTTTTTTAAAGTGCCCTTTTTATACCAAGAGGTACATTTTCAATAACGGGGTGCTCGTTTCCTACCAACAGTGCCCTGCCCCCTTTCTAGAGTGAACACTGATTGACCAATAAAATTATATACTAATACTTTTAAAAGTAAGAATCTATTGAAAACATCAACATGGACCTTACGATTGTTTAAGGACTTTAAAAAATTTCTTGAAATATATCAGATATTCAGCGTTTTAAGAGACCTATCTACGGGATACATCTTTGCTTCTATGGCTTAGAATTTCTATATTATGAGTTAAGCTTTTTGGCAAAATGAAATGTAAAATATTCTCTAAAGTTGTATGTGATAACTTATTCTTTCGTGGATCAAATATTTTGAAAACTAATGTATTCGCTTTTTTTTTAAATGTCCAGCTACAGGAAAAGTTACTATTAATTCCATTTTATAGCACCTTTTACACAAAATATTTTGTTGGTCTTTCAATTCCCCATAGGAGCTTTTGGGGGAAAAAAATATTTTAATTGCAGGAAACTGCAGATGATTTCAGTATTACAAATGTCTGTCATGAGAACTGAGTGAATGACACACGCATCAAGGTCTACATATGAAAATTTAAGACTTGCTTATATCGCAATCATACAGTTTGGTCCCAGATGGGAGACTTCCATTCCCAGTTGTTTGCGAGAACAAATCAAGCAGCTGCAAAAAAGAATGATTCTTTCAGTTCGCTGGAATTGGAATGAAGCCCAGAGACAGCAAAATTCCAGAGACAAATGAACGTTGTGAGGGGGAATGAGAGAGTGCGGAAGAGTCATTACCGGGTGGTCGCAGAATGATTTTAGTGACTACTGCTTTACCAGGTAAAGTGGGTGTGGCCAGAGAAGGGGTGGCAGGGGCGTAGTCCGGGGTTGCTGGGTTGAAGTTCGGGGCGGGCACTCCGGCTGCCATGCTCGGGGCAGAGATCTGGAAAGAGAGGAATCTATGAGAAGGATTCAAATACATGCATCAGAAAATAATACAAACACGCTTGTTGCCAAGAGCATCTTTGATGTTCCTTGTAGAGATTTCCCTTTCTGCTCTTTTTCCCACACTATTTTTAATGCTCAAAGAGGGGAAAAAAAATCATAATCTGTTTTGGATCTGCAAGAGAACCAGTTCAGGGCTCGCAACACTTTTTACATTTGTCTCTAGGGAAAAAGGGACATGCAAAATGTAAGCCTGCATTAAATTTTTGTTAACTAACACCATTATAAATATCACACTGTAAAACTATTAATATTATTAAAAAAATTTGTTAAATCTCATGAATATTTTAAACCTTATGTTGATAAAATTATAAGAAAAAAGCAACGGAGGTAAAAGATACACAAATTAAAAAAAAATTATTATTTTCTATCCCTTTTAAAGAAAGCTTGAAATGGTACATTTGATAATATGTTTGCTATTTCTGAACACTGTACCAGTTTTTGACTATAATGTCTATGCTTTCGGTAAGGGTCAGAGTCCCCCATTGCACAAACGATCTGCACCAGCAACAGCTGAAAGTTGATAAAAATTGCAGGATGGAAATTTGAAATTTCGGTTACATTTCCGAACACAAAATAGTAAAAAAAAAAAAAAAAGTTAAGGAACCATTATCATTGAGAGCTTTTGGTGTCTCTATGTACTGAAAATAATTACTTTTGCATTATACACTATACTATTTTACTAATTGCTTAAAATTTAAGTTAATTGTTAAAATTCACCAGGTATGAAAATATGTCCCATTACTACACTTATTCGAAAGTTCTTCCAATTTAAAATTATAATAAAATGTACATTTTACGGACACCATATTTCTAAAAATTGAAAGCTAGTTTATCTTTAGTTAAAAATTTTAAGTATTAAAATCCCATACCAAAACATATCAGGAATATCAGACTCCAATACTGTTTTTTATTTTGCAATCATGATCACAACTTGATCGGATAGAGGTGGAAAAATATTAATTCCTCATTTCACACATTTAGAAATGCATGCATAAAAGTCTATGGAATGTAATAAATACAATAAGAGCATTATGAAAGGATAAACTGTATTTTATACAGTTAACATACGCTAACGTTTTAGAAATCCCAGTGTTCACTCTAGAAATAAAAAGGGGCAGTGCACTGTTGGTAGTAAAAAGACACCCTGTTTTTCAAAAGGACACAAAAAAAAATGTTTGGGGTTAGCGTAGCCACACATTGACACATGACCAAACAGGTTGACATTGCACTAGAGCTGCATATTGGGCTATTGTTGACGGTTCGGGGACTATTTCGAAGGAAAGACCCATACAAAATTGATGTATCTTTATGAAGATTAAAATTAAAAATTTGACATTTAAAAATTAATGTTTTCCTAAAAACCAAATCTGTAAGTAGCCTTAAATCAGACCCATTACAAAACTGATAAAAAGGCAACTTAAATCCAAAAATGTAGTAATAAAATGCCTAGCCAAACAACTTCACCCCAAACCATCTTCTCTTTAAACAAAACACAGAAAAAAAACTTAGCATTTCATATGCGGGTACAAGCAACCAATAGGATTCGTGGAATGCCCTGTGCTCGAAATTAACGCGGAATCATTACGATTTCACAATTTGTAGTTAAAAAGGAGTGTTTTCATACTGTCACAATTTACTTAACTCCAATTCGCAATTTTTTTTTTAATCGATTCTTTTTTAAAGACAGCAACGGAAGCAAGGACGCTTGTGCTTGACTGAAAAGGGCAAAAGGGGTGCAATTTATTCAAAAGAGGGCGGTATTTTTGAAAAACCATCATGAGGGCGCTATTGAGAAGAAAAACAAAGGCGGGCAGGGTGGACTGCCCTTCAAAAAACGCCTAGAGTGAACACTGGAAATCCTGCTAGTACCTTTTTTTAATTCAACAAATTGGTGTAAATTGTTCTCACAAAGGCGTGCTTGCTTTGAGTGTAAATGAAAATAACCGATTTTACAAATGCAATTTGGCGAAGATTCCCTGTGCAATTCGTTGATTTAAGGAAAAATAAAAAAGCAAATATTTTTTTTCAATTAAAAACAATCTTTCTTTAAAAAAGTCTGGATATAAGATTATTCTGCTTGTTAGACATACTACTGTATTTGGAAAAGGAAGAAAACAATAGTGTAACGTTAACAGTCCCCTCCCACCTGAGACGTGGTGAGGAGTCCCGCCGCGTAGTCTGGCGTAGAGGGGGAGGAGGTGACGGGGGGCGTGGCTCCATCCTTCTCCTTGCGGGTGTCGGGCAGTTCCGCATCTGAAAGCAGAAGTTTCCATGTCAAATATGTGTCCCAAAAAGTGAGATTCAAGGTGTTTTGACAGTTTATTTTATTTAAAAAGGAGTCAGTATTCTAGGTTTCAAAGAGCAATAACCATTCAACTAAAAATAATTAGATTTTAATCTTTGTATGGCTTGTTATTGTATACCATACTAGGGAAAACAATTACATCTCTAATAATATTCAAATATTACCACATTACTTTTATTACAATTATAATATAAAAATGCTTAAAATACTGGCCAGTAATTTTTCAAAACTTTTTAAATATTGTAACTGATTGAGACCACCTACAATAACAGCAAAATAATTAAAACTATAATTTAGGACAAGTTCGAGAAATAAATTTGGGGGGGGGGGGGAGAAGGTTTTAATATGCATACAATGGAAACAGGCAGACATAAGAAGTTAAATTCCGTTTACAATTTTCATTATAATTTTTTGTATAATTTATCAATACGAAAAGTTTGTAGATATTTAATGAGTACATACATGTTTTATATGAATTATATATTTATCATTAGCATAGGAAGTTTTCACATACATTAGAATGCAAATATTCCTCAGAAATACTTGGAAAAATATATAAGTATACTTAAAATACATTTTCATACTTTTAAATTTATACACTTTCAACATTTTTAAATAGTAACAATTACAATTTATATTAACATAGCTTCATAAAAAATTACTATTGATCAGAGAAAAATAAATTTGTGCACTATTTATAACTTTGGTGACAAGTGGCTAAAAAAAATAAGGAAAAAAAGGAGTAATTAAAATATTAGGTCTGCAGTCCCTGATATTTAATTAGTTCAATTTTTTTGCACACTTCTAATTTTCTAGATGTTTACTTATTTATCAATTTAATATAACTATTTTTTCCTTTATTGCTAACCCTTTGATATTTTATTCTGTTATTTATATTTTAAAAAATACCTTTCCATAATAAAAATGTTTGTAACAATTGTTTCAGAAAGAGCAAAATTTATTTCAGCAGCTAGAGGGTGGGCAGCATTGTCCACACTCCAGCTGCAGGTGAGCCTACTGTGCACAAAAGTAGACACAGAAGAGGATTGTTTGATTTCCTCACCTGGAAGCTTCTTTCTTCGTTTGGCGTCCCTCCCGTAGCCCATGGGCTGCTCATCGATCTCCAGCAGCTGCAATGGGAGAGAGAATGACAATGCAATTCAAATAACACGCTGATCAACATAAAATTTCATATAGAGAGGTCAGAGCAACTTTTTAGGTATAGTCGTGAGGGGGACTACAGTTGTTTCAATCTCTTGGATTCTAATAGGCAAGATTCAACCAACTCTCTTCGGGCCCAGCGAGAGTTGGACCATGGATGCAAGTCCGTGTGATAAACTGAACCTTCCCCCACCCCTCCTCCTTACAGGCCGATTCACCAAGGAAAATTAATGTAAAAACCTGAAAATTCTTAACATTTATCCCATTCTGGGTTTGTCCATTTTGTGTCCCAAGGAGGAGCGAGATGACTTCGTGTGGCTTAAATGGGTGTTAGTGACCATGTGGTCCCCCCCCCCCCCCCCCTCCTCTCTCCCAACCAGCTGATTCATTATGTAA
This sequence comes from Troglohyphantes excavatus, assembly GCA_963932185.1. Taxonomy (NCBI): domain Eukaryota; kingdom Metazoa; phylum Arthropoda; class Arachnida; order Araneae; family Linyphiidae; genus Troglohyphantes; species Troglohyphantes excavatus. The sequence continues at coordinate 62,445,839 of OZ010678.1, forward strand.
AAATACTGGTAATGTTATTGTAAAAACGGAATTTCTTCACATTCCGAGATTGTCAATTTGTAGTGCCGAAGTGAGACGTAACTTCGCAAGGTTTAAAATAACGCATACCCATGCAGTGAACTTAACAATCGCCTCATTTCTCATTCTTCCGTTCGATTTGTTGGAAAAGGAAAAAGCAAGTTTAGAATTTCCCCCCTTTTTTTTAAAAGAAATTTAAAAAGATCCGGATTTCAGACTTTCTACTACTACACTAGGAGGTGATTACTGAAACACTTAACTATTAAATATCACCTCCTGTTAATTTCTGAAATTTTGCACAACACTACATCATAGCATTAATTGTAATCAAAGTTTAATAATCATCGAGTAGAAAATTGAGGTGATATGTAAATAAGTTATAGTCTATTCTACTTTCTTTCCTAAACGTTGCCTGCTTTTGTGAATTAATGCGATTACTCCGATTTTGGTGGATAAAAATGCATTTCATTTGCATAATTATTAATTTTTGTTAGTTATAACATGATTTTCTTAATTTTTTTATTGAGTGTATTAAGAATTTGATTATTATCAGCTAACCGCAGTTGCCGGTTTTATCCGAAATCGGCATTTTAGCCCGGTGGCTTTTCCGATTTTAAAGACAGAAAACTTGTTTTGCTACATGTTTAAAGCCAGATTTTTCGTTTTGACAAGCATTTCTTGTTTTAATTTATTTATATATATTTTTTATTATTGCGAACCAATTAGTTCTACCAAGTTCTTCAAAAATCGGACTTATTTCTCCATTTTTATAAATTGGAATATTTGAACATTCCTGAGGATATTGTATGAATTTAAATGCGTGAATTTAATATTTTAAATACTTATACTGCAAAATATTTTATTTTATGTCATGATTATTTTACATGTAAAATAACAGTTTGAACATTAATTTACAGTTAGTTAGTTTGCATTAAATTTCATTCATTATGCCTATTTTTCAATGGAAAGGAAATCGTGATTTATCAGATTTGCATGTTATAAAACTTATATAAATGTCTAAAACCTTAATAAATAATAATTTAAATTGCTTTAGAAGTTAATTTTTGCAATTTTGAGATTTGCATATTAATGTATTAGCAGATAAAAAAAGAAATGCTTTCTTTTTGCACCCTTCCCTTTTTTTTATTTCCAGTATAAACTCTGCAATTTAATTAAGTTACCATACTTTAAAGTTATAATTCCAATTTTAATTTACCAAGGAAATTCAGAAAATAATCTTTCTTTGGTTTCAATTACAAATATATTTAACAATGAAATAAAATTTTAATTTGTATTGTCCTGTCCATAAAAAATATTGTTAATATAAGGAGTTTTTGTTTTAAATGCTGAAACTATTTAATAAATGGTTATGTGTTTCTTCATAAAGATATTAAATATTTAAATAATTGGTACTTTATTATTTAAGTGATGAATACTTATAATCTAGCAATGATTAAACAGTGCATGAAAAAAAACCATGTGAATAACACAGTAATACAATTGCTGAGATTCTCTCTTTAATCGAATTCTTGCTCATGAAAGGTATACCAATAGTTATATAAAAAATTAAGTTGCAGACAAATCTCGTTCACTAAATTCTTGTCGCAGACTGTTAAGAATTTTTCTGCTACTGGGTAAATTGCTAAAAAGTTTCTGTATAAAATACATCGATATATCCATTTTCCTGTGAAACATTTTTGTTGTATTGTACCATTAGCTATTATGCAAAGTGCATGCACACTAAGTATTTTCTTAACTGACCTATTAACCAAAATGCCAATTAATGGGGGATCAACAATGGTGAACAGTTTAAACAGTCTTTTTGAAGTTGATTTGACATATTGGATTGAAGAGAAAATAGTGGCCATGGGTTGGCATCTTGTAGTGGTAGAATACAATAAGTGGCTGCTCATCTAGATGAACAACTTGGAAATAATGAGCAACCGTGAGACAATTTGGAACTCACCTTGATGCCACCGTCTTTCCTGCCTGCAGGCGTTCTGGGGGGCGCTCTGCTGCTCGGAGGGGTGGAAGAGGAGTGCAGCCTCCCCAGGGGGCTGTTGCGGGACTTGAAGGCCCCTGGGTTCAGCCTGCTAGGGATGCCACGCAGGGGGGCTGTGGGGGGGAGGGGATGAAAGGAAGCAGGTTAGAATGCAGACATGACAGAGGATGATTTCTCTAAGTACAAACACAAAAATAACTATTAGGCCAACTTCAACTATGTTTTAATGATTAGATTATTATTGATGCGTTTAAAAGTACCAGATCATATTTGCATTAAAATAAAACTAAAGTAGAAAACACCTGCGCTGAACTACACAAGAAATGTTAAGCTAATTAATAAATCAACACATTTTTATGTGAAAATACCTCGAAAATGACTGTGTAAAATAATCAATCATCTTAACATTCAAAATTAAGATTCTCTTAGAGTTTGTACTTTCGCTGAAAATGAAAGTTTATGATTTTTTTTATTTTACTTGTGAGCACGGTTGTCAAAAACACGAGTTTTTTCATAAGATACCCATGTCACTTGGTGGTATTTTCAGAGTTTGGGATTTCCCCCCCATTCCTCCAGGAGAAATTTTCATTTAATTTTTATAACTTTTATTTCATCAATTTTTTAAAAATCAGAATTGAGCTGAGCAGTAGTGTTAAATGCTAAGCAATACGAGTATGGCTTATGTATTTACTTCAAATTATACGGTAACTATAAAGGAACTTGTTGCCAACCCAATATATTTATATAATATATAAATAGGAAGAATCATACACTCTTTTGCAAGTTGCATATTTTATTGTTCATATACAGTAGAAGTTACTCTATGTGACATGTTGGTTACATTTAAATATAATACACACCATTGTTTGAAATGGATTTTATATACCATTGAGCAAAAATCACAAAACTAATTTGAGCTTTTTTAAAAACATTTATGCATTGAAACAAGTTTAATTTTTAACTTTTTATTGTTTGCATTACATTGCACCTTACTTTACAAAACATCATGCAATTAAAAAAAAAAATATTTAAGTGTAATTTTCGAATTAATAAATTATCCCAAATATTTGCCAATTTGTAATATAAAAAAAAAGATGATGGAATTTTGTTAAGTCAATCTTTTTATGCAGTTATCTGTTATTGCAAAATACACACTACACTGAAAAGAAGCAACCAAGCGTTTAAAAGTGAACTCACTTGCGTCGTTCAATGGTTTGATGAGGCCACGACACCGAATAGGAACGCTGGGGGTGGTAGAATTCTTTTTGGAATTGCTGGCAGCATCAGTAGCTACAAAAAAAATCATGCAATCAATACAAAACCAATCATATACAAAGAAACCTTCAACAACTTGACAAAAGCTTATTCATCTAGTATGGACATGCAAGAATTGAGGAGTAAAGAAGCTAAGTCTTATCCAAGCATTCGTCAAATTAAATTGCCTTTTAAAATATTGTGTTATTTTAAAAGTTTTTATGGGAAAAAGGATTCTACTACTGTTTTGCGTGTGTGTTTAAAAAAAACAAGCAAAGAAATTGAGCTTAAAAGAATGACAGTAAAGAATGCATTGAAAAGCTGATTAGTAAAAAAATTGGTGGAGTAAATGTTAGCTAAATTAAATTACTGAAATTTGACATTAACTAAAAGTAGTTTGAATGTGGTTATAATATCAAGCAATTATTAATTTCAATCAAAACTTAGTAAGAGTACATTATATTGCAGACATATGCATCATCCTTTTTATGCTGCAAGCTTATACATTTGGCTTATTACTATTTCAGGTAAAAAAATGTGTGAGTTATAAGAAATTATAAAAAATGTTTGAAAATAAATTAATCTGTCTTCAAAGGCGAAACAAATTCAATAGCCTTATATTAACTTTTTTTAATACGTTAGTAATATTAATTTCAATCTACTGTGAATTTAAAATGTGAAAATTCATTAAAAATCAGTCACCAGCTTTTTCTTTTATTGGAAATATTATATTTTAAGATCAACCATATATTCAGCCAAATACTGAATATTTGGTTAAAATATTAATTGAATATTTGACATTTGGAAAAATTTGCAACCCTAATTATGATCATAATTTATTGATTTTTACAGGTCTCCAAAAAATTCCAAACTGCGAAATTCATGAAGAAGAAACTGATTTTTCACTCATAAAATTTAAATATACCATAATAATAATGCCCATAAAAATACTAGACTTCAAATTTATAAAGTTTAATAAATCTAGAAAATGTCTTTTTTTGCAAATTTATATTTTAAAATTGTAAATCAAATTATGTCATTGATAATAAAAGAAATGACAGAAAAAAACTAAATTGATATCCAGTGGCGGATTTAAGAGAAAGGGCCCAGGCGGCAAAACTTTCGAGGGGCCCAGTTTTCAATTTACTTCAGGCATCCTGGAGGGGGGGGGGGGGGGGGGGTTCTATTGTGGAATTATATTGTAACATGAGGATGGAGGTCTCAGTGTTTATGTAACGTAGAAAAACTGTAGAAATTTTTTTTAATTCCTTTTAAAACTTTGATATAAGTTAATTTTTTAATAAAAATCACTATCTTTTTAATGGGATATTTGGTAAAATACCCGGAATAAAAGTTTAAAAAAAAAAAAAAAAAAAAATTAGTGTGATGCGACACGGGGAAAGGGGATGTATAAAAAAAGGAAAAATAGTGGTACGCAATAAATAAACTCTCTCTAAGAATATATTTGCTAATATTTATACACAAAATTTACAGCATTTGTTAAACAATTAATACTGATATCTCGCCTTGCTTTTTGTTCATCAAAATTTCCATTGTAGTAGATTCGGGGTTAATTTTATGTGCAAATGATCTTTTAATATTTAGAATACTAAAATTGCTTCGAGTATCGTTAACCATAGTGGAACGACGGTATTCCTTAATAATAAAACGAAAAAATTTCTAAAAATTGTCGACGAATAAACAAAATTTTGAAATAAAAGAAACTAATATACATCTTCAGTAAAATATTTATTTATTTTATTAGAAATTCTCTTTTTCAGTTTTATCTAGTAAACTCATACCCTAAAGGTTGAGCTTTAACTCTTAGTTTGAAATTATATTTTCCCAAGAGAAATGAATAATAAAAATGTATGATTAAGTTAATTTCGCAAAAGAAAATTATTCTATTTATAATACCATTATTTCGGGCCGCAATTTGTAAAAACGTTTTACTAATTGAATTAACATATTTTTCAAATGGATTTTTTTATCAGTTTAATACAAGAACTAAATTGTAAAATTTCTACAACAGCATATTACATTTAATTGCATTTAAAATACATAAAATATAATATTCCCTATAAAAGGTTTAGATTGGATTCCTTCCTTATTTTTCCCACGAAAAATCATTCGGAATTAAGCAAAACATATATATTTTTATGAATATTGCATTTACTTACTAGTTTTCCACAACTTCATTTTTAAAACAACAGGAATCTATGTATAATTTAATTGATTATTTTCAGCCTTTTCAAACCATCTTTTTGCGACATGTGTGGCATTATGCTGTGCCCTTTATCGCCGTGAAATACAGAATTTTATTAATTAAAAACAAAACTTAAAAATCTATTTTAAAAACAGAAACATTTTAAATATATTTAGCTAAAATCATAAATAAAATGAAGAAATAACAGTTTTATAATTAACAAAAGTCTCCATAGCTTTTTTTTATGTCAAATCGTTGTTGTTTATTTATTTGTTTTCACGTTTTAATAAAATAGAAAGGTTTACTTACTTAATTAGTATAATTAATTTGTTCCTTTTTAAAAAAAGAAGAACTTTATGAAAAATTGTTTTTACAAACATATAAAGAGCTACTTTTGGTTATGGGTGAGGGTCGGAAAATTGTCAGTGGATGTGGACACTCGTCCCACCTTTTTTCACCCCTCGGACTTTCGAAGCACTGATTTGCTAATACTTTAAAGCCCCGTTTACACGTGCTAAAAAGCCGGGGTAAACCCGGCATTTTTCCCCAAGGAGGGAAGATTTCGGAGAATTGCCGGGGTAAACCAAGGCTGAACTAGATGCGCGCGCGTTGACGCTACGCTAGCGTAGCGTCAACGCGCTAAGATGTAATTGCTACAGCGTAGCGTCAACGCGCGCGGATCTAGTTCAGCCTTGGGTAAACTTCGCACCTACTCTTGACTAGGTGAAAATGCCGGGTGATTCCCATGATCCTTTGCGAGATTTCAATAATGGCGGCTGTATTCAGTGTTTGTGTGTATAAACCATTACTGATTTGTGGAAAACTTTCAGAAATAGGTAGTTTTAAAAAGCAATTGAATAGTAATCGGGCGAAAGTTATTAAAATACGTTAAATGGGATTGCTTTATAAAAGCAATATGAGGAAATGCGTAAAAATATTTTTTTCAGTAAATTGTTTGTTGCACACCAGTGTGAGTTTCGAATTCAAATACTAATAATAAAACAAGATTTTTCCGAAATATAGGGGGATGTTTTAAAAGCAACGTGGATTCCCGAAATTTAGTAGGATTGCTTTTTTAAAACAATGGGGATAAGTTAGTGCATAAAAAGGTTCTTTTCCTTAAATTGTTTGTTGCACACTTTGTATGTATGAGGGTTTTTTTTATAGTGTGAAGTTTCGAATTCAAATACTAAAACAAGAAATTTTCGAAATTTAAGGGGATTGCTTTTTTTAAAAACAATGTGGATAGAAATTGCCTAAAAGGTTTTTTTTTTTAATTGTTTGTTGCACATAGGTTTTTTTCCAGTGTGAGTTTCGAATTCAAACATAAAACAAGAAATTTCCGAAATTTAAGTGATTGCTTTTTAAAAGAAATGTGTAAAGAGATGTGCCTAAAAAGGTTCTCCTTTAAGTAAACTATTTGTTGCACACATTGCATGTATTAGCAATCTGTGCAACAAATAATTTTTCCAATTGTTTTCTAATTTTCCAAAATGAAAGCATTATTTGCGATACGTTCCCTATTTTTTTAAAATGAAAACGTAATTACTTCCAATATACGTTTCCTAATTTTCAAAATGAAAACGTTATATTAAATAATTAGTTATATATTTCAGATTATATGTGAGTTAATTTTATTATTAATATATAAATTTGTAAATTAAACAAAGTAAATTTCCCTCACACCCAATAAACACAAATAAAAAAAAAAGACTGAACTAACAAGTTGTGTGATCAGTGGCGTAGTAAACTTGCTATTTTCAGGGGGGGCTGAACATTTTCTTCATGTAAAAGATGTAATTTTTTTTAGTTAAAATAGTAGGGAGTTGATCCATCAAAAAATAATAATCGTTTTTGTTGAACACCTTTAAAACAATAAGTAATCATAAAATTGTATTGTAAGCTGAAATATGAATTTATAAATGTACAGATTTTTAGATTAGTGGTTGTTTGAAGGAATTTATTTCAATTTAAATTTCGTTAACATAATATAATTTTCTAAATAATAAGAAAATTCATTTGCATAATCTGTTTAGAAAATAAAGTATAAATCTGATGGTTTCATATTTAAGAAAATAATCATTCTGAAACAAAATCTCATCTAATAATTTTTTACCGAACAAATTGACTATTTTTTTCCTTTTTAGTCTTTTTAAAAAATAGTCGAAATTAAAAAATGCTAATCTTTTTACTCTAATAAGTACAAAAATTATTCATCTGTCAAATACAATATGTGAGACGATTGGTTCAGGAAATATATTTTGAAAAAAAAGCCATAAAATAGTAAAATGTTTTTAAGGCAAACAGACGCAATCTGTTTGCTGCTCTTTAGGAAGTGACGTTTGGAGTGACAACACTTCCTAAATACCGGCAAATTATGAAGGGACGTGTAAACGGGTGAAAAGTTTTCCCCTAGTACCCGGGTAAATACCGGTTCGTTTTGTTGGACGTGTAAACGGGGCTTAAGATAAGAATTCCTGCGTACATCTACTTCCGCCCGACCCTCACAGGCTAATTTTCCTTTCAACTTCGGCCCCTATAGGGGCAAGTTTTAAGCCGTCCTTATCCTGGTCCTTACATGGGTCATTCACAATGGGGGGATCATCAATCACCTAAAATCGACTGTCCAAAGGGAGCCAGTAAATTACAAACAAATGGTGCCGAATTCCCAGCTTTGGTGGCCCTTGCCAGATGATGTCTTGATGCGCTAGCTACCGATATGGTTGATCGACTAACACCTGGTGTAGGCATTTTTCAAAAGACGCACGGCTGTTATAGGAAGAATAGGGTCATTTGACTAATGTACAAGTTGTCTTCGATTGGAATCAGTTGAGAAAGGAACTCCTTGTCCTCCTGTACCTTTCAAAGCAAAATCCCCCCCCCCCTCCCCTCTCCACTTTAAAACACGTTTAGAAAAAATAAGGAGCGCTTCCTTTCGAAGGCCTCTTTGTAGGAATTCTCTACGATCTGTATTTTAATTAAGTTTATTTGTTTTTTAAAAGAAAAGGCAAATAGAATAATATTATGGGGGCTGAGGCCCTTCAAAATATTTCTTGGGAGGGCTCAAGACCCCCCCCCCCCCCCCTCTTCCTACGCGTAAGCGATTAACTTAATAACTTAATGAACAAGGTCGCGCAACCACTAAATGATAAAAAATATTATAAAAAGAATCCCTTACCTTTTTTTAAAAACAAATTGAGCTTAGACATTTAAGAACAGGTGTCTCATTTATTTACAAGAAATGTTTTCACACATATAATATATAGTACAGACAACCAAAAAATGTTTGTAGCTTAAGTTTTTAAACAAACAATTTCAACACAGGCCCACAAAGCCCATTGTTAGAGTCCCAAACATTTTAAGATCGCCAAAATTATTCTTACTAAACTGAAATCTTCAATGAAATATTTAAAAATAAATGTTAAATTCTAAGTCGAACTTTTATATATTTTTGCTCTTTGGGATTTCGTTTAATGTACATATGAGCTTTAAAGGAAATACTTCCCTAGGTTTTGTAGTACGAGATGTCAGTTTATATATTTAACTTACGCTAAATGATTAACCAATTGTTTCATTACGCGCTGTAAATTATCTAAAGAGACAGCGCCCAATTTATAACTTGAAGAAAAACCAGCATTACAGAAAATGTGTTGGAAAAGTATTAAAAAGTAACTGAATGTTCCAAATCTTTTTATTTCTGTATGTGTAAACTCCTCCTAACTTTCGACGACGCAATAAGGCATAAGCGATGATTTTAACACAGGTTTTATGTAAATTTTTTGCACACCACGTTAGAGAAGTTAAATGGTTTTATAGTATATATGGGATCATGACCACAATTAGGGGTGGGAGCAACGCTCCAACAAGAAAAAACTACCTTTTCTTATTTCTAAAATAATTTTTTATTTTAGAATTATTTAATTTTTATAATTCTAAAGAAGTAGATAAATTAAATAATATTTAAGAATATTATTTAATTTTTATTTAAATCTTAAAATCTAGTAAAAATATTATAAATCTCAAATCTATATTATAGTTCATGGTCTCCCGCTGCTACAGGGCCCTGCGTCTGCTAAGGCGCCAGACGCAGGGCCCCGCGTTTGCTTGTATATGATGTGAGGGTTTCTATGAAATATGAAGTTAAGAGCTGTCTCCACAGGACTTTTCGGTAACCGGGTCCTGCAAAAAGTAGTGGGCCCCGGTCAGTTGACGAAGGGGCCCTTATCTATTCGTATGAGAAAGGTTAAAGGAAGCCATACAGAAAAAAACTGTGAAATATTTAATAAAATATGCAAAAAAAATTGAAGAATTATTTATTTTCCTGTTCTTTTTTCATTTCTGGAGTCAAGGGGGCCCCCAAATGAACTTAAGGCAAGGGGGCCCAGGCGGCAACTGTCCAATTGCCGCCTGCTAAATCCGCCACTGTTGATATCCATTTTTACTAAATTCCTCTCCATTTCCAGATAATTAGAAATCTCTGTTTCCCCCTGATTTTAAGTGCGTGGCAACTCTCGAAAAACTTATTGATCATTTAGCCCTATTAACAATTGAACAATAAGTTCATACACAAGTTGGAATCTACAAATTGAAATCTGCAATTACAAAACCCTAGACAGGATTTTTAACGTTATGTGTTGCCATTTTGACATCTTACATTTTAGCATCAAACAGAATTTTCTCAAATATTTTTAATAATATTAACGTTATATCCATGCAAAAATATGGTTTGTTATACGAACTATTCAGTCTGATAATATTTTAGAAGGTTGAAACTAACCCACGGACACATTAATAGATTTAAAAGAGCTTCTGAGATAAGTAATTATGTCAGGCAAATTATGCGAATTCCAGCGTATAAGTAGTAATACTGTTTCTCCTGACCATGCCTTTGAAAAGAAGGAGTTGAGAGAGAGAGGGAGACACTCACACTTCTGCAGCAACTCTGCCCTGAGGGTTGCCGACTTCGGTTTCTGCCGGAGGGCGAAGTGCTTGGTGGGCTGAGGAACCTGTCCCACCACAGACGCCAGGGCTGTGCGGTTCAGGTAGAGGCACTCCAAGGGGAGCAGGGCCTGCGCACAGTGAGTGCGTACTGTGGAATGCACAAACAAAGGACACATAAAAGTCTTAAGAAAATAATCACACAACAAATACATAGCGATCTTCTTTTTAACAACAATACTGGAGACACATAAAAGTACAACAATCCTCAATTCAAAATATCTTACTTTTCACAATAGATTATTATAATATCTGTTTTATGAGCTTAGAAGTTATTTAATATTAAATTCATCAATGCATAAAATTTCTCTTCTAATTGATGTGTTTAACCATAATTTTGAGGAGAATATCAAATTTCTTAATTAAATTAGTTTTGAAATTATATATTTTTTTAATATTTAAACACGTTTCCCTCATTTTTGAAAAGTGATTTCTAAACGGCTGTAAGTAATTAAAACTCCTCAATAGTCTGCAACATGATTTTGGAAAGTAAAAACTGTCTGCAAGTCATTTCTACATAGATATGAGAATGCATTTCTTGTAAAATAAAAAATATCAATGACGAAAGAATCAATCTTGTCTTCATTCCCAACCCATTATTTATCAAATGGTGGGGGTTCACGGGCAAATGTTAGGGAGATCGAGGGTCCAAAGAAAAAATGGTTAAAATGCATTGCATGTGAACACTCTTGACGACTTTTCTGAAAATGATTTTGCAAAAAGATGATGAACTAATTGAATTTTGGTTAACTGTCCAAAGCGCCCAAAATCAACTTGCCGAGAAAGTTTTGAGTTTTTTGAACCCTTGTTATACAACTTATAGGGAGTAACAAGAATTTTCTGCCTACTGTTACATGAAAAACAGATATTGTAACAGCCAATATTAACGCAGTTTTAAGAGTGATAATATTGCAGCCAAATTTGGACAAGACTATGAACCAAAAAGAAAGATTTCACTCATCCCATATAGAAAATCGGTGTAGTAACTAACTTAAGTGACTAATACCATGTTCTCATAAATGTTAAATGTACAAGACACTAAAAGTAATTAAACTTCTGTTTGTGGTGTTATAATTTTTATGTATTTATAATGTAAAATAATTATTATATTCTTGGTAAAAACTGTGCAAAAAGAAATTAAATTATAAAAAAAATTTCAGAATATTTTTCTTCCCTTTATTTTTATGTTCAAACATAACTGGAATATATACATAAAAAAAATGGACCCGGACTGGATTAAATAAAGTATTATGACCACAGTCATAAATTACTTATAGGCGAATATTTATATATATTATATTAGGAAAGTGGACAATGATTTTTTTTTTAATTTAAAGATTTTTACAGAATTAAGGTATTGTGTATTTTAAGTTGAAATTGAAATGACTGTAGATTTAATATTTATTATTACAAGGTCTAATAGTAATACTATCAATACTTATATATAAGAATGGAGTGTCTGTCAGTGGAATCGAACAAAACCCATCATTTTGAGTTTTCTCCACGAATTAGGATACACTGATACCGAAAATCACATTAATTTTTTTTTGTCTGTCTGTTTGTCCGGATTTAACTCAAAAACTACTGCACGGATTTTTATGAAACTTGCACCATTTGAACAAACTTTTCTTAGTTTAAAATCTGCACTTTGTTTCATGTGGATATCTGCAACCATTCAAAAGTTATAGAACTTTTTACATTTTCTCTAACATTACTCCTTTGGGAAATTTACATCTCCATCTTCCCCTCATAACATTATTGTCAAAAATCCCCTTGACGACCAAAAATATTTTTCGACAATACAGGGATAAACGATTTATTTTGATTGGCTGATGAGTAAATGTCGCCAAATGAATTAAAAATGTTATTATTGATTTATTTATTATTTTTTCTTTGATATATTATTGCGTCGCCAATATTAAAACTAATTAATGTGAAATTTTTCTACAAGGGTTTATTGTTACTAAAGGGTTAATTTTTATACCAAAAATATGCAATTTAAAATTTTTTTAGGAATTTTTATTTCACAAAAAGAAACATTTTACAAAAACATCAGCTTAAATAGTAGGCGCAATAGCATGTAAAGTCGTGAACATAAAAATAGATTTAGGTATCTCAAAAAATACTCAAAGTTCTGGGAAATATTCAAAGTAAATCTGGATTTTGATAAAGTTTATTTTTCACAGTGCACAGAAAGTGATATGCGATGGCTACGCTGACAAGACAAAATCGTGCAGATCTTACTGTGCAAAGTAACCACGAGCAACGCCGGGCCATATTGCTAGTCTATAATAAATACAAACACTATACTACATGAATTTATGTTTTAAACCTTTACCTTGGGAACTTAAGCTGTTTACCTGTATAAAGAATTTTAAAAGAAGTTGTTATTCTGCTGAAATATATTCAGTGTTCTGCCAAATCACTATTCGTCACATCCCTACACTAAACATATTAATCATTCAAATACTAAAATGTCTTAAACTTTTAAAGAATAACAAAAGCATAAATAAATAATTTTTGTACTTGCTCTTCCATGACAAGGAAAATTAGCTAATCTAAAGAGGATTTTTTTTATTTTAATTATTATCTAAAGTAAAGCAGCCATAGAAGGTACTTTCTGATTGAGCTTCTGCAAAAATATGTCTGCAGCCCTTTGTCCAAAAACCTTAAAAGAAATTATATATATACAGTGTTCACTCTAGGCGTTTTTTGAAGGGCGGTCCGCCCTGCCCGCCCTTTTTTCATCTCAATAGCGCCCTCATGCCCCTTTTTTCCAAAATCCCGCCCTCTTTAGAAAAAATTCCGCCCTTCTTGCCCTTTTCAGTCAAGCACAAACATCATTGCTTCCCTAGTTGTCTTTAAAAAAGGCATCGATTAAAAAAGATTTGTGTGTAAATTGGAATTAAGTGAATTATGACAGTAGAAAAACAAACTCCTTTATAACTACTTGTGTTGTGAAATCGCGATGATTCCGCGGTAATTTCGAGCACGGGGCATTCTACAAATCCTATTGGTTGCCTGTGCTTGCATATGAAATTCTAAGTTTTTTCTTAAACGGAAGTTGGTTTGGGACTAGGTTGGGATTGGTTTGCAAGACTAAGCATCTTATTACCAGATTTTGGATTTAAGTAGCCTTTTTATCAGTTTTGCAAGGGGTCTGATTACTACTTAGAAATTTGGTTTTTAGGGAAAACAATTTTAAAATGTCAAATTTTAAATAATATTTTTATAAAGAGACACCAATTTTGTACGAGTCTTTCCTTCGAGATAGGCCAAGAACCGATAACAATAGCCCAATATTTAGCTCTAGCGCAATGTCAACAAACAAATCGGAACTTTTTTTTGTTTGGTCACGGGTCCGATGTGTCAATGTGTGGCCACGCCCACACCACATTTTTTTTTAAAGTGCCCTTTTAAAAACAAGACATGCCTTTTCAAAAATGGGGTGCCCTTTTACTGCCAACAGCGCCCTGCCCCTTTTTATTTCTAGAGTGAACACTGTATATATATATATATATATATATATATATATATACCTTATTTAATGCAACCAACTGGTATGACTTTTAATGAAAAGTAAGCTCTCTAATTGCAGGTAGGCTTCTTAGTAAAAAAAAAGCCCTAATAACTTCATTTAAAGGAGGACAACAGGAACCCTGTGCTACTGAGAGAAACAGCCAGGAGTCGAGCTTACCCATTCTCCTGAGGTCCTGCACCACCTCTGTGAAGACGGGCGCGTTCTCCTCGATGTGGAAGTTGAGCAGCCCGGAGGAGGGGAAGGAGCGGAGCAGCTCGGCCAGCATGCTCACCCATTGGTCGCTGTCCACTTGCGCCACCTCCAGGATTTCCTCCAGCTCCACTTTCCACTGAATTCAAAAGAGAACAGAGTTACGACATCCGAGCATCACTCGGGAGGTCACATTCAATATTAAGGCCCCACCGATGGAGCTGAACGACTTGGTCGTACAGAGTTCCTAACTTGAAATATTAGAGTAACAATCACATGCTTAAGCTTGGATCACCATGGAGCTTGTACGTTCTTAAATTAAAGCCAGAATTAATGAACTAATTAGTATTTATTTTTCTAAATTCTTAAAAATTTTAGCATGTATAAAACGCTTTTTCTTGAAATGTTGTGATTGTTTTTCTAACTTAGTATATTAAAGGTAATAAAAAAAATTCAAAAAGATTTACCAATTCAGAGGATTTGAGACTCAATTAGCATACTTGTGTAACTCGAGTGCAAAAATAGTATGTCCATTACCATACTTAAAAACGTATATTTCTGAAGTTAGTTTTCACATAAGAATGGAAATTTTTACTACTGTGGAAATGTTTCATACAATGAATAATTGAGCAGTAAAATATCTTAAATCCTTGTTATTATTTTAAATTATTGCCCTGTAATAAACCAAGGGAAAAACGCAATAAAGAAGCGGCTTTTGCATGGTGAAGCTCTAGAGGCAAAGTTAATCAGCAAATCAAAAAGTTTATGATGTTCAACGAAATACAAATATTTTCCAAGTGCATTTCTGGAACAATATCGAAGAAGTACAGAGTTAGTGCACAAGCTAAGAGATTTCTAAATTCATAGGGTCAGGTGGGGGAAAGTGGTCATAAAAACAGGCATTTTTAACTTTGCAGGAATATAAATATGAGAAATTTTCTAAAAAATATTATTGTTTTGGGTTTTATTTTACATTACATTATTCTAGAGCACATTAGAATACATTTTAAAAATATGTTTTGAGAGTAACACCTTTTAATGACATCTTTTTTTTTGTCATGTTTTTATGACCACTTTACCCCATGGGTGGGGTAAAGTGGTCAGTGTGTGGGGTAAAGTGGTCATATTGAAGAAATATGACATAAAAAGGCAATTATAAGTAAATAGTGCCATTTTATTACTTAAAAATATTTTACACAACTTCTATATTTGTGAACTATTATTTAAATTATAAATTTAAATAATATTATTATTAAATTATAAATTTATAGTGTTCTCTAAGGTAAAAAGTTTTTTTTTTAAGAATATTTTAATAACTTCCAACTTTCTGTTTTTTCAATGTCGTTATATTCTGGAAATGTGTAGTAGTCACCAATTTAGGATTTTTCTAGTTTTTTTTTTATGAAGAGCCCCATTAATTACTATCTCAATCTTGTTCAATAAACTGTTTAATTGATTTCTTCCCTTCATATTTTACTAACATCCCACAAATATGGTTTGTCACATTTGTATATCTGTGGCACAAATTGGCTCAAAATAATTTGTTGACTTGATAATTTTCTGTTTTTTAGCTTTTTTTTTTTTAGACAAAGTGCAACTGTTTCTTCTGTTTTCATCTTTAGAGTTATGTGTAGCCATTCTATGTGCAATTGACACTGGTGGAGATATTGTTGTCAGTATAGCTCAAAGTCCTTAATTGTTGTATTAGCCATATTTGACACTTTTGTACTTTTAAAATTTAAATTGCATATATTAGATGTTGATGGTTCTGAATTCTGATGAATATCTATTTGTTGATCTGGTGAAGTCAATGGGCAATTCTGTTATTTCGGTAAGAACATTGTTATGTTTGGTCAATTTGTTTGTTGACAGTTTTTCACAAATTCTGAGGTAATCAGGTCTTGGTGGTCTTATCACCCAATGGACTTTCTCTGCTATTAGGATATTTAAGATACATTTGGATTAAATTTGATATATCAGAACGATCGAATGGATGTCCAACATAGGCAATGAATCTGAAGCTTTTAACGATGCAAGATTCTTCTTCGAAGCCATGTTTCTTATTACGACCATTATGTCTGGGCTTGTTAATGACCCATCTTCTTAAAGTCGGGTAATTCCTGAGCTACAGCATAAATGGATTTGCCCTTTTTAACCAGCATAGCTAACTGGCATTGCCAGAATAGCTAATTAGCCTTGCCAGCATAACTAATTGCAGACTGGTATCAGAGTAATTTGGTACAATCTTCCTAACATATTTGTTTGGCATGTTTATTACGTAAAAAGAAGGGAAAAAATGATTAAGACAATAAAAATTATTTTATTATTTAAAGTTTATGCAAATTTTAATCACTGAATATTAGGTCTTAATAAAGTCATTCCAAGCAATGTAAAAGTTAAGCCTAATGCTGTTTACTTTATCTCATGTTATAAACTATGATAAATTAATATATGCTTTATCATTCTAAATTAATATTCAGTAATCAATCATTAAATATTAGGCCTAAATAAACTCATTGTTACCATGAATACGTTAAGCATAGTCATATGACCACTTTACCCCATGTTACTAAAACCACTATAAAATAAAAAATTTAATAAACACAACTTGCCTATCAATGAAAATGTGTTCTTGAGATATGTTTGAAGCCTCCTGCACAACTAATTTATTAAGATTTTGATTAAACAAAATGTAGGAGAGAAGTTCATTAGAGAATCAAAAGATTGTACTGAAACGTACAAAAACAAAATGGCTATTTATTGGCATTCAATGTGTTACTAAAATTATAATTTTGTGTGAAAAACATTGCTCCTCTTTACTGAAAACTAAAACAAAAAATTGTAAAACCTTTACGATAATAATAAAAAATAGGGATGAAAAACTACAACATTTATTAGAGTATGACCACTTTACCCCATCTGACCCTATACAAATAGGAAAAACTTAGGGAGTGCTAGTTTGAAACATTTCAAGAAAAATAAATTAAATACACCCCAAGAACAAGTTAAGCCAGTCGTAACAGATTTCGAAAAAGATTAAATTACATGTATTGCTCCTAGTAAAAGAGATTTCATAACTCAAAGCAAGGTGAGAGAACAAAAGAGGTATCTTTTGCATTCGATGGCAAGATTACACAAAGGCTTTTAATGTCCTTTCTTATGTTTCATTTAAACGTCTGAAATCTTTAGACGTTTTATATTACAAGTTTAATATGCGCTTTCAGTTATGAAGACTGTTATTCTATCCTCGCCCTGGGTATATTTCTCGACTTTTTTTTAAAATCACAGCAATAAATAACTTGGTATTTTATAATAATTTTGTCCTTCTTTATTTATATACATTTCTTGAATTATAATTGCTATTTTTTGGTATTTTTAGTGTACTGTATATTGCTTTTTTGTTTAACTTGCAAAATTTATATATTGCTTTTTTGTTTAACTTTTATATATTGCATTAATAATTTAATTATAATGTATTGTATACTGCTTTTTTAATTTGATTGTGACGATTGGCGAAAATAAATAACTTGGAAGTAATAATTTTGTAATTTATTAATTAGCTATTCTTAAAATTATAATTATTATTTTTGTGCAAGTTCTAACTGTGTTTGGTTATTTTACGATTTTTTAAAAATCTTTTGAGAGTAAATAATAATTCTGTAATTATTTACTTACATTTCTACTGTTTTTGGATATTTCTTAATTTTTTTGAAAAAATAATTATGTAAATTAAAATTATAATTTTACCATCATTTATTAAAAAATTAAACTTTTTTTTTTATTTGAGTATATTTTTTAAAAATCTTTAGGGGTATTTTTTTTACTTCTACAGTTATGTAGTATAGGATATTTTAATCTTTAGTAAAAATAACTTATTTGGTAATAAATAATATTTTGTTTGTAATTTATTTGTATTTATTAAAATTATAGTTTTTTATTATTATTTTTTTAGAGAATTAAAATTTTAGAAACATGTTTACATATTATATAACATAAAATAAAATACAATTCTACGTGCTTACAGTCAATGGTATTTTTTATTGATTAAGTAATTTAAATTATATATTTATACTTCTCCACATTGTAACAAAATCAATTTTAGTCAGTTTAAAAGCAAATTCGGCCCATATAAAGTATAATTCAATAACTTTCAGTAAGTATAAAGTAGCTATATATTCAGTAATTTAAAAAAAACATATAATTTGCACACAAACTTTAACATATTGCATGTTTGAACACACTTTTTGAAATGTAGATGGTGCGTTGAGTACAGCCTTAAAGGAAATGTTGATGGTCTGCAATTGGTCAGGACAGAAGCGTTCGGCGCAAGGTGCATAATCTAATCTCAACGCAAAATAAAGAATATCCCTACATTGCTGCACGGCTGATCAGTTTGAGCACGTCTTTAAACTGCTAAAGTACTTCTTTTTAACTGAATAAATAGTAATGAGATCCTTATAATAATGTCTATATAAATATATTAATATCCAGTTTTAAAATAGTAATTAAGTAAGCAGTTTCATATTATATATTTAATAAAAAGGTATTTAAGGGTATTCCATTTATCAAGATTTAAATCAAAGTTGGAACTTCAAATATAGGGACCCCTAGCCCAAATAGAAAAGTTGACCATATACGTTTGTTTACATCAGCTACGAAAGAAATACCAGAACCAGCTACGGAAACAACAATTTGTTGCCAGGAATAATTATTAAAAATAATTGGAATAAGCTGTTTAAAATTCCTATTATATGGTGCGATTCTGAAAATTGGCGCCAAGGACTGGGGGGCACCATACACTAGGAATTAACCAAAAGGGCAAAATCAAAGTAACGGACGTACCATTTGCAAGAATAATAAAAATGTTAAAATTATTTTACTCCTTAGTTATTAATTGTAGGTAAAAATTTTGGTATGTTTAAAAAGAGCACAAAATTGCCTTTCATAGTGATAAAAATTTTCATTCTCATGTGAAAATTAATTTGAGAAATATACATTTTTGAGCATGGTAACGGACGTACTAATTTTGGACATGAGTTTCACAAGCATGCTAATTGAGGCTCAATTCCTCTGAATTGATAAATCTCTTTGACATATATATATTTTTTTCAATGATTTGAGTGTACTAAGTTAGAAAAACAATCACAACATTTCAAAAAAAATAATTTTATGATGGTAAAAAAAATTATTTTGTGTCGGTAACGGACGTACCAGCAATGGTAACGGACGTACCTTTTCCAAATTTTTAATGAAAATTCATGTTCTTTTCATAATTTTGTAAAGAATATCAATAATACACAAAAGTTAATTATAGGCAAGACTATTTTACGTATTAGAAGAATTAATTTAACAAGATAATTACATTAAAGGCATAATAACAACATTAGTACAGGTAAAATAGGTTTTTCATTGACAAATGGTGTGCATACATAAAAATTTGGGAATAACCTTGTTAAGGCACTAGAAATGAAGATTCAATGAGTCCCCAAATAATAAGGTTGATTTACCATATTTAGGGAGGGAGTAAAGGGGGTTAATTTTTAAAAAACTCAAATGCTGCTTAGTGTCTACGAGATCCTGAAATTAAAGTTAGAGATAAAATATATTGATTTGTTCAACATAGGGCTACGAAATTGGTTTAGGGTACTTCAGGAATTAAAAATATAGACCAACTTGATCTTTAAACATGTATACACTCAATCAGAGGACTGAAGAAGACCTTATTCAACTATTTAAATTTATTAAATCAGGTGATGTTGAGGACATAATATTTAATACAGCCAATGGGACTAGAGGTCATGTGTACAAGTTACACAAAATCAAGAAAGTAGAAAGCATTATTCTTACAATAACATAAATTGAATAGTTTGCCTGAAGGTGGTTAATTTATCAGGAGTAGCTGGTTTTAAAAGACAACCAGATACACATTGGGAAATTGTTCCGATACGATAGTCTGTACTTCGTTGGCAGTATTTGTATACACTTGCATACAAATCATCTTGATACTTTTTAAAGTAATTCAAACCATAATTAATTAACCCATCCACACCCACGATCATTAAAAAACTTGTAAAGAGCCCAAAAAGTTATATTCTGGTGTTCTGTAATTCAAGTATATGCAAGATATTCATAATATTCAGAGATTAAGAATTATATAATACTCAAATATGATTAAAAACATTTTGGTATTTTCAACACCTAGCATGCTTTAAAAGGTGACACTAGGCGATTGATTGAAGTAAATGAAAAAATTCATTTTCTGAAAACTGCATTAATAAGCAATAATGTGTTTTTTAAAGATAAACTATTCAACTAAAATTATACTCTTTCCATGTTGTTATTAAACAGATATCATAAAATTGTCACATATGGTTTTTTTAGTAGAATTGTTACACACAGTTCTGCATATTATTTATGATAAAATTTTTAAAAAATACTATTTTTAAAAATAATTAGTAGTTTTAAATTTCGTAATAGAATATGTAATGAACTGATAAAATGTATAAGTTTATTGGTTTTATCGAGAAAAAATTGACTGTTAAAATGCATGGTTTTTGGTAATGGACATCATTTTTATCATCATAATATTCTTTTTCTTGAAATGTTGTGATTGTTTTTTTAACTTAGTACATTCAAATTATTGAAAAAAATATATATTTGTCAAAGAGATTTATCAATTCAGAGTAATTGAGCCTCAATTAGCATGCTTGTGTAACTCATGTCCAAAATTAGAACGTCCGTTACCATACTCAAAAATGTATATTTCTCAAGTGAGTTTTCCATGAGAATAGAAATTTTTGTCACTGTGAAAGGCAATTTTGTGCTCTTTTTAAACATACCAAAATGTTTGCCTACAATTAATAAATGAGGAGTAAAACAATTTAAACATTTTTGTTATTCTTTTAAAAAGTATGTACGTTATTTTGATTTTGCTCTATCTTTAAAAATAATTAGTTTTAAATCTTGTAATAGAATATATGATGAACTTCTAAAAATATAAGTTTATTTCAATCAGAAAATAATATAAACACTTTTAAATTGGTTTTATCGAGAAAAAATTGACTTTATGAAAATGCATGGTTTTTGGTAACGGACGTACTGGTACGTCCGTTACCATGATTTACCCAATTATTTTTTTTGTATAAAATTTCTTTTTAAGTATAATGTTACTTAAGTCAAATAAAAAGTAAACCTAAAGTTTCAAGTTTTTCAGTTCAAAAATAAAGTTGCAGCATCAATATAAGCCAAAAATAGTAACGGACGTACCAATAAGAGCTAGAAAAAAAAATCACTGGCGTTTTTAACCATACCAAACAAGTTACAAAAAATCTTAATATCAAAGTTAGAACCCCTAACTATTATGTAAACAAAACATGCTAAAAGAAGAATATTGTTTGATATTATCCCTTTCACTTTTATAGTCCAATCGGTATCAGATATGCACTGCATGCTTTTAAGTGAGTGAGACGAGTCTAAACATGAACTTGTGAACCAAAAACTACTTATATTATATAAGCATGGAATACATATTTAAAATCTGCAAACTGTCACCTTTAAAATGAGGTATCATTTATGTATCTACTGTGATTTTGAAATTTTGAGAAAAAGTTTACTTTGATGTGATTTTGCCCAAAAGGTTCTTTAAATGTGAAGATATTTTAAAAAAGAATAAAATATATTTTGTGAACTTCTATTTGAAAGTTTTATTTCTCCAGCTTTAATTCCTATACATCTACAATTACTCTAAAATAAATTTAACAGTTTCCTAAGTCTAACTGATCTTCCAAGCAGGTAACAACATACGTTTTATTAATCAAAAGTTGGAAAAGT
This sequence comes from Troglohyphantes excavatus, assembly GCA_963932185.1. Lineage (NCBI taxonomy): Eukaryota > Metazoa > Arthropoda > Arachnida > Araneae > Linyphiidae > Troglohyphantes > Troglohyphantes excavatus. The sequence continues at coordinate 62,467,877 of OZ010678.1, forward strand.
GTGTTACTGAATATTTCTACATGAACGTTCAGATTTTTATACAGTAGCTTATCATAACGTAAAAGTTTCATGCAAATATATGAAATGAACTGAAAGTTTATATATTTTAGAACTATTTTTCTTCTTTTAGTTACTTTTTTATTTTGTGGTTTAAGTTGCTTTATGTTTGAATCAGGTGATTTAAAAAGATTAAATACAACGTGTCCATTCTTCATACATGTTTTATAAAGCAAATTGTCAATAACAGAGAGAGTGACTGTTAATGAAACTTCGGTTTTAAAACTAAAATTTGTTCTTCACGATGTTGTGATGCGGCCGTTTTCCCGCCCAAATACTTCCCTCATGTTTTTTTACAATCCACAACTTTTACTCGTTTCCTGTACACAAGAATTGGTATTCAAACACCAACAGACAATGTACGAATGGGATAGCACAGCCAATTTGCCAATCATTCGCGTGTAAATAAACCTTGCTTTCTCTACACGGGATCAAAATTTACACCAATACTTTAAAATCAATAAAACGCTTGTGAAAAAAGATCGATTCAAACAGATAAATCTATATATGTGTATATATATATTTCAAATAAAAAAAATAATTTGATTCCTAATGTTTCATTGTTTTACTGCACAATATGTTTTACATGCAATGCGTTACCTCCTCAACATTCCTCCTGGGTATATGGAGAAATGACAACAGCAATTTCAGCTTAACTTGAGACTGCAACTCGATGAAACACTCTCGAATGTTCCTCAAGACATCTTGGTTGAACTGAGAACAAATGGATCCGCCATTCCATAAATCGTTACTTGTTCCAAGCTTGTTATGGAGCCAGAGGGACGTGTCACTGTCTCTCACGTGCGCCATGTTGGAAAGACTGAATGGCCAGCGCCATTTTGTTCCGACTTCAGTTTTTGTTGCCAAACAATACCAAGAAATTTGTTAGTAAACATTGTCACGCTTGTTACAGTTACGAGCGCTATATAGTTATAAGTGATTAGTTACCATGGAAACGAAAAAGCAAAAAATTGAAAATTTTCGTATCACTAGGAACTTTATGGCTTAGGTTCCAATTTTAAAATATAATAAAAGCGAAAACGATTATTTACTGATTCAAACTAAAAAAAAAAAAAGAATCAAAAGTACCCATATCCACAGCGACTGAACTCTATGCAAGAGGATGGATTGCGTGAATCCTAAATAAACCTAAAGGGTCTTAAGAACTAGTCACGTAATGAGTTAGATACGTGATACTTGTTTTCGGTGGAAATCAATCAATGCACAGATTGCAATGTGTTCCAAAGATTACGATTTTATTTGTTCGATCTTGTGCTTTAATCAGATTTTTTATAACACATATGAACCGTTTACTTTCAAAACCAGATAGATTCACATTTTTCGCAAAACCGTTTTTTATATTTTTCATAAGTTCTCAAATCACATTGCAAAACGCTACTAACCAATAGTTCCGGAATCGAGTTAATAATTCATTCGAAGGCTTGTGTTTAGACTCAAAATTACATGGTTGTCAATCCTTTTTTCGTCTTTAAATTTTATGAAAATGGATCTATCTCATTTTGAATTTATAAAATATTGTTCATTCCGCTTTTTAGTGACTGAATGTAGGACTTCTTTGTTTATCCAAACTGTATTCCGAATTAAAAAAAGTTGTCAGAAACTTAAAAAGATTTAATATTCTATTTCATGCAGACACTGATAAATCGTCTGCGTTGTTTTTTTTAAAGCAAATTCGTTGTTGAAGTGTGATTTACTTACATAAATCATTAAAAAAATATTTAATTTTTTTTCTGAAAATTTTTATTACATATATTAGTTTGATATATAATGTAATTCTCTACATTTATGCAAGGAGAGTAGAGATTATATAATAATAGAAAGGTGTGTTGTCTCCAGAATTTTTTTAAGGTGGGCAGGGCAGGACATTTTTTACGTTATTAATTTTTTACGTCATTTCAGACCTGCCTTACTCTGTCGGTTTTCTAATCGTTCTCATTGGCTGTCTGTTTCGATGAAAAATTGTAGTGATGAGAGATATTCGAATAACAGTTATAAATATAATTATTTCAATATTCCATAATTAAAAATATTATTTATAAGAAATAGCAGTTATTTATTTGCTAAAAAAAGCAGTACTTTGAAATCGAAATTAAAAAAAAAATATTTTGAAAATTATGTTCTTTAAAACAATTAATAGATGCGCTGTTTATCCAGAAACACCTAAACTGTCAAAAAGAACAAGTTAAAAAAAAGAACAAGTTAGAAAAAGAGCAGGTATTAAAAGATTATCATGTTACTAAAAAGGAACGGAAATGGGAGAACGATCTGTTCCCATATCCCATATGCAAGACGGCCTTGGTTGAAACGAAACTTACTCCGTGGTAATTCGAATTCCACAAGGGCAAAAGGATCGTACATCGCAATAACAATCAGGATTTAATTGTGATATTTATCATACTCTGTGATATTTACGTCACTTTGTTATTGGCACGTGTCCAAATGGCGATCCAAACATTTTAAGACATTATTATGATAAAAAAAATCGCATGATTTTTTAAAGTACTAGGGGGCTCTGCCCCCTGTTCCGCTAAAGCTCCGCCAATCCCCGGAGGATTGCTACGCAATCTTCTGTAGTTTGCTTCGCAAACAATACCGGCTTCATACACTGTAGACAATGACAATGTGTCCTAACAACAATACTTTTTTTAGTTATATAAATTATTACTGGCAGTGCCGTCACACAAATTTATTTTTGGGATGTTGAGACAAGAAATTTCCCAACTTAACGATTCAAAATTCCCAACTTACGACGTCGGGTACCAGCTCTAGTGTTGTCCTCGTTATCTGACCATTGTTAAAAATATGAGACATCGTTCCCGGGTCTTTTCTTCGAGAAAGGCCTCGAACCAAAGCGTCCTTGATGTAGTAAGTAAATACGTACCAATAACCAATCAAGGGTGCTTTGCTGGAACCAACGCCAGTAGTTCAATGTGTAGCTCTAGTGTGACGTTAATTAACCAGACCACACTTAACGATTCGAAATTCACAACGCAACAGTGCTAAAAAAATTCCCAGTTCCAACTTATAGACATTTGTCAGATTTTTTATAGGTAATATTAAACAGTTCTCTCGAAAGTATTGATTTGTTGCACGCATGTTCCAATGCAGTGTTCCGTTTTGAGGTCTAATTTAAGTTTCATCTTAATACAAGCTGGGCAATTTCTAGTCTTCCGTCGCTTTCATTTGCTAATAATATTAATTTCCCTGAGGCATAAATTTTCCCAACTAAGGGATTCCCCCCCCCCCCCCCTCCCACGTTGCCGTCGTTGTGGTGGGCCTGATAACTGAAAAATCTTAACTGTAGAACTGCTTCAACGCAATTGTTTCTACTCATTGAAAGAGAAACCTGTATAAACAAACAACAGCATAAACGCGCCAAGCATAAATAAGCCTAATTCGCCAACTTTTATTTATACAAAGATTATTGAGAATTGGCGCTAATAATAATTCGCCGTTAAAATATATATTAAGCTACGGGATTTACATACATGTTGGCATTTTGTTCCGAAATATCTTTTAATAATAATTATAGTACTTCACATAAATAGTTACATCTAATTTATTTTTTAAGATAGAATTTCAGTATTGACACCATTCAAGAAAGGAAGATTTTACGAATATAACTATATTTTTTTAACGGGAAAAAAGTATACTTTTGAACTACTTAGAGCAGTTTTAATTTATCCGTCGTTATAATACGCCTGAAATTGACGATTATTTCAGACATTTCGTCAATTATTTAAAAATTTATAACTACAAAACTAAATCGAAATTTTACAAACGCTCTGGATCATTTGTAGCCAATAGTTTAATCTATACCCCTAATTTTTTTTTTATTGAAAATTGGAAGACAAGTATACAAAAATGTATGAATTGTTTTCAAAATTTTATAAAATCATGACTTTAACATAAAATAACGTCTAATACACTGATCGTATTGAAAAACAAATATATTCATCTTATTACCCAAACATTTCTTAATAAACTGGCATAATTTCATAATTTTAGGACATTTACTTTTTGAGATGCAAGCAGAACAATGAGACAAAAAGTCGCAAATTAAAATTTGCTCGAAATATCCGACATTTTTATCCTTCTTCGCTATTTTTTATACCTATCTAAATTGACCATATCTAATTTAATTGTAAAGATAGAAATATAATCTTTATAACATCAGAAAGAGGAAGTTTTAACGAACATTAATATATTTTTTTTAATAAGAGAATATGTAATTTTAAATGACTTATAGCAATTTAGAAATCACGTTTCAAAAATGAGGGTGAAAAAACTTCAAAAAGTGGAGCGTGTTTAAATGTTTAAAAAATTTATTAATCTTAATAACTTATCTTCTTAAATAACTTATAAACTAATAACAGTATTGAAACAAAAATATATTCTCCTTATTTATCAAACATTTCTTAACAAATTCACTTAATTTCGTAATTTTAGGACTTTTACATTTGGAGATACGATCTGAATAACATTGAAAGAACTGAAAATTCCCCCAAAGGCTTACTTTTTCCCCCTAGGGCTTACTTTTTTTTTTTTTAAAATAGAGAGATAATTTTACTTTATCGTATGATTTTACTTTATCGTATGTTTATTGTATGATTGTATCAGGATATTTTTTGAGTGTTCTGGTCGACGAAAGTTTATTGCTTTATGGGAAGGTTCAGGAGGAGACGAGTTCAATTCGTTTTGTGTGGGGGGAAGATGGCATTGGTGGGCCTGAATGTGTGAATCAGTTTTCGAGTGTATTTTGTTTATATCACAGAAATTCTTTGGGTTCTTTGGAGGTTCGGAAAAAGATATTTTGCTTGAGTTTCGCATCTAGCTGAATGATTTTTAACTGAAAGTGATTCTTTGATACTCTTCGTCGCATTGTAAAAAGTAAATAGCATAAATTTAAAATGTTTTTAATTTTCGTATTTATCACGGTCTGATATATTGCGCTATATTAAATAAAAACAAAATTTGGATGGAAGCTTATAGTACATGTTGACAAAAATTGAATAGAAATGGTTTTTTTATGTGTATATTGAGATCGCCAATATGCATTTAATGATGTAAAAATGATTAGGAGAAATTAATATGTTTATATAATATAAATAATTTATTGAAATACATATTATTAAGTGTTGGATCATTAACAGTATTTTAATGAAAATAATTCCTACCATCAACTAATAAAAAAAATTCATGAAAATTTAGCATTTGATCTTTTTGCGGTGCGTAGTTGACGTATGAGGCCAAATACAGAGAGAGGGGTAAAGTCACGAAACATTAGATAAGTACATGGATAACTGGAAGAATATTCTAATTTAGTTATTTGTAAATTTATATTAATCTTATTTTTTATAAATAATTGAAAACAATTGAAGGACCAAGAGGCAGTAAAATATACCTAATTTAAAAGAAGACCCAGGAATCCTAAAATCCACAAACAAAAAATAATCAATATAATTTGTTGTGCAGGGATTTTGTTGTGCAGGGATTTTGTTGTGCAGGGACTTTGTTGTGCAGTGCTTTACTATAAACAAATTATATTGATTATTTTTTTTCTAATTAATCAAAATTTACATTTGAAATCTAAAATTTACATTTGAAATCTAAAAATTACATTTGAAATCTAAAATTTACATTTGAAATCTAAAATTTACATTTGAAATCTAAAATTTACATTTGAAATCTAAAATTTACATTTGAAATCTAAAATTTACATTTGAAATCTAAAATTTACATTTGAAATCTAAAATTTACAATTGAAATCAAAAATTTACATTTGAAATCTAAAATTTACATTTGAAATCTAAAAATTACATTTGAAATCTAAAATTTACATTTGAAATCTAAAATTTACATTTGAAATCTAATATTTACATTTGAAATCTAAAATTTACATTTGAAATCTAAAATTTACATTTGAAATCTAAAATTTACATTTGGAATAAAAAATTTATGCATAATGCATTTTTGGTATTCCCTCCAGTGATTATTATAGGACAGTGCTTCGATAGATTTTGGGGAAAATGAAAACAATTTAATACCCGGAATTTTTTTTTTTTTTTTTTTAAATAAAAAAAGTTAGATTTATGTTTGTCTTTGCTACTCATTTCGTGGCCTTTCTTACGACTTTTCCCAGATTTTTATTGCCGTGCATCGTGACGCCATCTACATGTGGTGGAGAACTTTTTTTACTCCAGATAATATTAAATGAGGGAAGTAAAAAATATAGCGAATAAGTATAAATATGATAGAGGGAGATATGTGCAACTAAAAACATTAAGATGTCATTTAAATGTTGAAAAGGGACAAAAATGTTCTTGATATATATCGTATTTTACTTTATGTTGCGAGCTTGTTTTCTTTTTCTTTTCGCGGTAATATATCACTTTCTAATAGTCATCCGTGGATTTACGTTTTTTAATTTATAACTAACAAATTTCCAATTCATTTGAAAAGAAATTTTTATTTTAAGACAACAAATTCTCGACGAAAATTGTGCATATAAAACTATTTAATTGTTTTATGTATTATTTCTATACGAAAAATACATACAAAAAAAAAAAAAAAAAAAAAACGAAATCGTGCTTTTTATAGCTAATAAATGTAAATTTTTTTTTCCTGAAAGTAAAAATATTAATTCTAGGTGAATGAAGGGGACCTTAAAATTTTCAGTAACATGATATCGGAATTTTGAACCAGACATATCATTTTTACACATACAATAACATATTTAAGACAATACTTTATTGTATGTTTGTCTAAATCAGGTCGTCCTGCACTTGCACTTCAATTACAAAAGTTTTTAAAAAATCTGCAATATATATCAAGTTCTTTGACTTAAATTGCTTTGTTAAATAATCTTCAATAAACCCCAATCTTCAAGTTGTTGTTTTTCCTAAAAATATTTTAGCTTAATAGTTATAAATGATATCTATACTGTAAAAATGAAAATTTATTTTAATAAAACATATACTATAGTAAATACATAGTATACTTTAAGGAACATTTATGCCAAATTTGAAGAAAAGCGAAGTACTCGTGTTGTCGTAAATGCGTAACAAACATATGCCAAAAGGTCTAATTACAACAGTGACCTCGCTGACGCTTGGTCAATAATTTCTGCTAGGAGGAGCAAATTATTTTCAGTATAATGTGTGCTAATTGGTACAAAAAGCAATATTTTTTATGCAATTAGAATCTTTTGTTACTGTATAGTTCTCTGTTACAGTTTGTGCCGTCTATTTCGTAGTAAACCGATACTTTGTTTTTGTATGTGGAAACTGAATTATGAAACAAGAGATTTGGGCGGTTTGGCTGCCTCGTGAAGTAAGTCCCAAAACGCAGTTCCGAGATCTGATCGTTCAAAGTTCGCAACTTGCTTTCACTTTAATGTTAAGGTGAATGCCAAATCAACTCATTATTGTGTAATCTGTTGAACTAGAACCCACATCACTCAGCTGAATGACAGATCTTGCTGCCTAGTCGCGGAGCATTGCTGTGATTGTTCATTTTGGAACTCGCACCTCTTACCACACAGCCCGCCCAAATGAAGAACACAATCTCCTGGGTTTGCGAAAACGGCGATGTTCTCCATGACAATTATCTTTCCTGGATGCGGGGTGTCCGTTGCCGCTTCGTGTTTCCGGAAGAACCCGGATGGATCCTCGAATGGGAATCGGTCATCGGAGGAGGGGGAGGGGCGTAATTGAAGAGGAACACGAGAAGAGGACGCGAAACCGATCTTTGCGACACGCGGCTCCTCGGTTTCATGCATCGTCTCATTTCACAAGGGAAGAGTTTGAGGGCCCAAAACCCGCGTGTAAGCTCCAGTTTTGACTGAATTGGGATGCCACAGTTTTCGTAACCTGCAACTAAAGAAGAACCCAAACGGATTGGGGTAATTATTTTCTTTCCATTTTTTCATTAAATAGGGTGGAGTTAAATATTATGATCTATATTGAACATAATGATCTTAACAGCTTAAAAAAAAGGACGAAAATAAGGCTTTTCATTGAGTTCTCCGTAGATGCAGAATTTTTCAGGAAAGCCATTTGAAAGTTTGTAGCATTACTAATAGGGTAAAGAACAATCTTCAGGGGTTTCTGCTCATTAAAATAATAGTTTTTTCCCCTACAGCAAGGAGGTTCTACATAAAATACAATTTGAGAATTCGAATGACTTCTTAATCCCACATTCATTTAAATTATTCACTTACCACATCTGTGCACTATCGATATGTACAATAAATACACTTTGCAAGTCAAAGAAATGGGAAGCGTATGTGCAAAAACAAACATGTCAGTAGAAACTGGGACATTCGAGTGCCTTTTTGGTAACGAACGGTCATCTTGGATTCGGAGAGGGAGAATTGAGACTGGATACGAGATAACGGTTTTCGCGCGTAGCTGATAAGAGACGGAAGGAGCGTTGGACTGGGAAGAGGTTTATTTGTTTTCAGATGATGTGTTTATAATTGATAATAGTGAAGGGGAGGCCTATACTGAATTTTAGTAATAAGGAGGGCTGAAGTAAATAGTGTTGTAAGTGACCTATGGGGATGAGATTTTTTATGGAACGGATGGCTGATAACGATCGCTGATAAAAAGAAAGGTTATTGGTAGATGAAGGGTTATCGTGAATTTTATAAGTAAGAGTGTAAAGGCCTATTTTTTAAGGTTGCAAATAGCGTTGTAATAGAACTTCGGGGATGGGATCTTTTTGGTTGATGTGAGGAGGAGAGACGTAGGTGGGCTTGCGGATAGGATTTTTTTGCGTTTTATTATGGTGTCGGAGGAAATTTGCGTCGTACGTACTAGACATACGCTTTGAGTTGAATTTAATTATAAGCTGCGGGTTGTGACGTCATCGGTATCGTGGTCGTTAGAAATTATGTGACACTGCAGCTGTAGAAGGGGCTATTGGCTGGAATTTTGGGAAAGTGAATAAAATATATCACAGAATTTGATTATCATAATTTTTTTTTACATTTATTTATATTTTAATATTTATTTATATTTTAATATTTATGTATATTTTAATATTTATTTATATTTTAATATTTATTTGCATTTTAATATTTATTTATATTTTAATATTTATGTATATTTTAATATTTATTTATATTTTAATATTTATTTATATTTTAATATTTATTTATATTTTAATATTTATTTATATTTTAATATTTATTTATATTTTAATATTTATTTATATTTTAATATTTATTTATATTTTAATATTTATTCATATTTTAATATTTATTCATATTTTAATATTTATTTATATTTTAATATTTATTCATATTTTAATATTTAATCATATTTTAATATTTATTTATATTTTAATATTTATTTATATTTTAATATTTTTTTATATTTTAATATTTATTTATATTTTAATATTTACTTATATTTTAATATTTATATATATTTTTTAATATTATTAATAAAATTTTATACATGTATGAATTTGTGCAAAAATAAGTAAGAGTAAATAAAAGCGTGAGTAAATAAAATATATTACAGAATTAAATTAATATGAATTATTTTTATTTATTATATTTTTATTTTATTATTATTCATTTCAATGTTAAAGTAGAATTTTATATACGTATTCAATTTTTAAAAAATAGTTTTAGTATATGAAAGAAAAATACATTTTATGTGACGAACTGCAGGATACAATTCCGCAGCATAACTCTATGAGGAATTATCCTATGGGATTAAATATAAAAAGTAAGGTATTATAAAATTAATGTATAAAAAATATATACTATACGTTTAAGTTACAATTTATTTAGCGGATTTAAGAGTATGTCGTTTAAAAAATAAGTAATTGATATTAAAGGTTTTTGCTACTTTGAAAAACAACCATGGCACCCTTGGGATTTGGGTTAATTAAACTTTAAAAAAAAAAAAAATTTTGGTTGTGTCAATTGTCGCCAAAACATGCCAATGTCGTCAAAGCAATACTAAAACCTGATTGGATAGCGGCAATAGAAAGCTGTTTGGATTGCAATGTTAATTTTTTGCAGGAACTATTTTTGTGTTTAATTTGAATTTGAAATCCTAATTTTTTTTTGCATGTTTAAGAATAGTGATTTACAGGAATTGTCCAACTTCTGTGCCAAGATAGACCTTCGCATGGTACCTGTTTGACAGACAGTCCCGTGGAATTGCAAAATTTTCCAGACTGATTTAAATTTTTAACAAGGCAGAAGAATTGTGGAACTAGAATATTGATATGAAAATATAAAACGCATGTTTTCTGTTTACTCTAACCACTACGCAGTACTGAATGAAAATTCTAAATAATTATTTCTGTCAATTTACCTATTTGCTGTAAGAACTGTTTGTTAAAGGATTCTGTGCAACAACGAAATTAAGACTAAATTAAGTGAACACTTATTTTGCCTTTGGATTTCGACTGGATTTCCAGAGTTTTTCAAGAAACAAACTGTTTATGTCAGAATTGTTCCATTTTCTTGTTAAATTTAAATCGGAAAACAGGAAATAAGATTATGTGTTGTCATGAAAATTGTTGACAATTTATAGTGTTAAATGGTGTCTAAAATTAAAAGGGATATAAATAGCTGCTCAAAACCCATCAAACTAGATAAAACCATAAAATTTTCCCCCCTGAGATAAAGGATGAGATAAGAAAAAAGAATAAACTTAAAAATGTATTTAAAATAACTAGGCATCCGCTGGCAAAACGTAAGTGGAACGAGGTATGTAGGAAAGTAAGTTCCCTCACAAACAGAGTCAATGGAAAAACACTGCAATGAGGCTCTCCACACAGAACAACTCAGTTTGGAGAATGACGGAAGCCCTTAAAACCAAACGTCAAAACATAGGTCCTCATCAAGGTCCGAACTCTATTGCTTACACAGAACAAGACATGGCTGATATTCTCGAAAATAGTCTACACATTCAATTTTCACCACACCTATCAACTTAGAACTAGTTGATGACACAAGAAAAGTAGACAACTACTTATTAGTAGAGTCACACAATATAGTACGATACGTTACACCAGAGGAACTCACAGACATTATTAAAAAAACTAGAACCTAAAGCTAGCCTAGAACACTTGCGCAAATAAAGATACTACGTTATTATCAGTAGTTTGATTACACAATACACTCAAATCAAATATATATATATATATATTTTAATTTATTTTCTTATATACTGCTATTTATAAATTATGACATAGTCTCAAATAGCTAGTGTAAATTAGGTTTATGGTCTGTAAATCATAAATAAAATAACTGACAGTGCGCTGAACGACCAAAGGGGAAATACCTGAGGTGTCAGGCGGTTTAACATATTTTTTATGTATAATTCTCAAAAAGCATTATATCTTTAACCTGTCTTTTAAATATTAATAAATTAATTGAGTTATCTAAATATTTTTAAATAAAAATTGTTAAGTAAAAATGAGTTTTGATACATTAAAACTTCAATAAGCTTTAACGTTTACTTGGGATATTTGTCTTAATTAAACATAAATAATTTCGTCACACTAAGGAATAAATAACAATAAAAATAATGAGCAAACCTTAATTTTACCCTAATAATTTCAAAGGTACAGTGGATTTATTTTATGCGGATTTTTATTTTAATTTTGTGATCGAACATTATCAATATAAAAAAATAGTTAAAAAAACCAACACGGATATGATATTGGACGTAATTTATAAAAAAAATAGTACTAAAAATTTAAACTACTTTTTCACCTCCAGAATAAATTTCGCTCCGCTTCGAAGAGGGGGGAGGGGGTAATCCTTAAACACCTTATCGTATATTTACTTGCATCCAAATTGTTACCCACTTTTCCCATGAATAGAAACGTCATTCTAAGAATTGTACTAAAATAATAATAAAACCCGAGTTATTTTTAATCTTTTGTATTCATTTATATTTTCTTTTTCCTAATTTTTAAACAAATTATTTTTACAAAAGTTTGTTTAAGTAAGGATTTTGCAGGTGGGTAAATATAGTAGCAAAGTATGTTATGGATGTTAAAAGTTCACTTAGTGTGTGATTGGTGGGGTCCCAAGAAATGTTGTTAAAGTGTTCGCCCGGGGGTCTTCGGCAGCCTTTCTGGTGAACGGGCCCTGGATGAATGCCATTGACTGCGCGAATCGGACCGGTATTCCTCGCAGAAATCCATCCATTTCCACTGTCGCCTCCTCTCGGTGAATACCTGGAAAGTGCACATTTCGCGTGCGTTCCTTCGCAGCACACGGAGGGGGGGGGGGGGGGGGGGGGGGAGGAGGGGGGGGGGGCATCGTCCGGAAATCCGGAGCGTTTTCTCCCGAGGGATTTTTCCTGGAAGAGATTATTCCGAAGGGGAGAGAACACAAATCACCCGGATATTTTTCCACCTCTCTCCTCCGCTCATTTGAGCAATCGCAAAGGGTGTGCGATTCCTCGCTTAACGATCTCCTCCTCCCCCCCCCCCCCCTTCCAGGAGAGTTCGTCTGCCATTCCAGGTAACAGGATCGGGTGGCGGAAGTCTGCTTCCGCGGAAACGGGAGAGGGAAGAGGGATTCGAGAATATGGGGAAAATGCGAGCGTGTCCGACATTACATATATAAAAAAAAACGATTTCTTCATTCGTCTCAAGGATCGTTTGCAGTGGGAAAAATGTCGTAGAAAATGCAGCAGCTTTATCGATGATCGGACGTTTCTTTGGTTGTTTCGGTTGAGAAGTGTCCTAGGAAGGAATGGCGTTTTTTTCCGGTGCACATTCTTAGAAATTTGTGACTGCGAATTCCGTTTAGGGAAAAAAAAAGGGGAAAAGGTCACGGATAGGAAACGGGGCAAAAAATGCTTTCAGAGATTAGCGGAGAAAGAGAGACTTTCAAGATGAATATGACACCAAATTGTAAATTACGAGATCACTTTTATCAGATGGGAAGGACCGTTCATGTACACAAATAAAATTGAATGCAAGTCAATAAGGTTAGTAAATCGCCCTGTGAGAGTAAGATTTATGTAATTATACTTAAAATTACACAATTAAATGTAAACAGGTCCAATCGATAGCATTCCCTTTCTATATTTCCCGTCTTTTCAAGAAGGGGGAGATTAACATGGAAAAAGTTTTAAAATCGCAGTTTCCATACCACGGATGATTGGTGTGAGGTTTATGAACCATTTTTAACACTGATATTCGCTTGTGAGTCAACAGATGGGAACCATAGAGTAATGATACAAATAGAGGAATAAAAATGCTGATTTCCGTGTGTCCATCATTGAAACCACGTGATATGTGGAAATGCCAATCCATTCATGCTCCAATATTACTTGGCAGGCCTTGGCGACTTTCAGAACTAAATGAGATCGAAGTATTATAATATGGTTTTGTGTTTAATTTTGTATTTAAATATCGTTTTTTTTAACAAGTGGCACAATTTAAGGGAGTTTAACAGATATATTAAGGATATTTTTCTTACTTTTGTAGTTTTGAAATAATTGCATTACGTTTTTATGTAAAAATTTACCATAAACGAAGTTTTTTCAATTGTTATTTTGTATACTTCAATAAGAAAATATGAACAATAAAACCTGAGAAATATAAAGAGTTTCGCTTCTTCGAGTATTGAATACAAATAAAATATTTTCGTTTCGTTAATGAAGAGGAAATATTTAGCGCATATTGTTTGAAAATAAGTAAATACCTACATATATGTTAAGAAGTTGAATACGGACAGAACTCCTTATCACCAAAAAAGAAGAAAGTGCGCCAAATTTGAAACTCCTGCAGATGTCTGAACGCCAAATGTGGCAGCGCTATAACCACGTGATGTGGGGTTTTCTTTTCAATGTTGACACCGCGGCCTTACGAGAGTCTGGTATTGAAGGCGCTCTCTATTTAATATTACAACTCTCTGATGGGAACCCATTGCCTTGCTCTTAAAAAATTATAAAAACTTCTCAGGTATGAGGAAATCTGAAGTAAATATTTAAGAACAATCTTCTGTACGACGATGCGTACACAATACACATATTCGTACATGTTTCGCTTTCGAAGTGTGTAAGTCTTTAATTCGCTTTAATGTGCTCGGCAAAAAAAGTCAGCATAAAACTTTCATCAAAATTGTAAAATCAGTGGCTCCGGAACTTTTCTGAAAGTGTAAGGCGAAAATATGACGTTTTTGCTGTTTGACAATTTAGCCTTCTTTGAGAAATATTTTTAACAACATATTATTTGGATGAAAATATGTATGGTAGCAGCCATACCGGTTAAAGCTTCACTGTGTAAAATTAAAGTTTATTGAAGGTTTATTAAGAAATTTGAAACAAAAAAAATGCAGTTTTTTTTAAAGTTTTTAAATTTTCTATTTACAACCCTTTCAATAATTTCAATGCTTCAAAATAACCTGCAAAAAAAAAAAAAAAATTGCAGGTTTTTTTACGAGTATTATGAGAAATATTAAAACAAAAACCTTTTAATTTAATATATCTTCAAGAGAACTGCAGTTTCCTGCATAAAACTTTTAATTACACAATTTTTATGAAGGCTTTATGATGCTGACGTTTTTTTGATGGGTATTTGATTGATGTGTAGCGTTAGTAAGGGGAATACCATAGGACTCGGGTCTTTAGTATAAATTTCGGAGGCACTCGGGTCCCTTCGAAATTTATACTGCAATGAAAGTAGTATTTTAGACTTTACCCTACATTATTTGTTGAATTATTTTTTAAACGCTATTTCTTAAATTTTATTTTACATTTTCTTATTCCCGTAAATTACTTTGTTATCATATCTTTTATGGGCACAACTTACAACCCTTTTCTGCTTAAAACAGGAATTTGCAAAACTAGTTTATGCGATACGAGACATTCGTCGTTCGGAGGGAGCACGCACCCGTCCGACCAGGTGGAAGCAGACGGTTCTTCGCACAGAACAGCCGACCGATGGAGAGGGAGAGACAGATAACGTGCTCGTTGACAACCCTTTTCGCCCTTTCTTTTCACGTCGAGTGACGTCGCCAGTTGCAAAAAGCAAATGCAATTCCGCTATCTCTCCTCTTACAGTCCCATTTCGCATGTAATTGAGTAACGACAATGCCGCAGTGACGAGACACTTTCGCGTCTTATTTCTCAAACGAACAGCGATCGATGTTTATTGACATGTCTTCAGATGTGTTTTTTATCGCTGGAGCGTTTGTATATTTTGCGGTAGGGGGAGTTTCCCATCCCAATGAAATGCGGCTCATCTGCAAAGAGCGCAAGCGATTGAGAAATGCCACCGACATAAATAGATTTTCCCTCCCCCCCCCCCCACTTCGTATTTTTAACTGCATTTGCCGCGATCTTCATCTGTTCGAGAATTTTTTTTGTTTTCTGGAATACGGAGATCATATCCGACACGAGTTGATAGATTTAATTTTTCAAACAAAAACAACTATAAAACAAATTTCGTCGAATTGGTTTTATACCTCGGACTAGTGGCGTTACCCAAGATACGGTTAGCCCAATACACGTTTTAAATTGTCATACGCCACTTTGAAAGTAAAAAATCTTCAAGAAAGCAACAAGTTAAAAAAAAAATCCGAAATGTATAAAGTTATTTTTTTAAGATGTTTAAGAGAAAAATGCCCCTATTTTCGACAGAAACCTGACAGAAATTAGTACTTTTTCTCACTCTTATTTGATGTTCGATTATCAAATTAAAAAAAAATCTTATTTTATTTAAACAATTAACCAATTATAAAAAGCAATTAATACTGTAAATAAATTCTTTTAAAATTTGTAATAAATGTAGAATAAATGGTTAACGGTTTTAAATAATTGAATTGCAAAATAAATTTAAATAATTGATTAATTATAAAATAAATTTAAATAATTGATTAATTATAAAATAAATTTAAATAATTGATTAATTATAAAATAAATTTAAATAATTGATTAATTATAAAATAAATTTAAATAATTGATTAATTATAAAATAAATTTAAATAATTGATTAATTATAAAATAAATTTAAATAATTGATTAATTATAAAATAAATTTAAATAATTGATTAATTATAAAATAAATTTAAATAATTGATTAATTATATATATTTTTAAATAATTGATTAATTTTAAAATAAACTTAAATAGTTGATAAATTATAAAATAAATTAAATTTATTGTAAAATTTATTATAATTTTTTAACCCTTTTAATCCTGACTTTTTCTACTGATGCCATGACATTTTCTACTAATTGCAAGATAGCTGATAGAAAACATTTCGTGACTGACCATTTCAAATTTTTTAATTCTATTTTAAATTTACGACTGCCCGTTCCAATGGGCCCTGTGAGGACAACGAGTTGGTCCAACTGACTTTCGAACAAAAACTCAACAACGTTGATAATCTAAATGACTTCAAATCATTCAATACAATTCCTCAAGGGAGACTTTTTGCACCAAGACAGTTTGTACAAAAAAAGATTAGAAATCAACTGTTTTAACTTAAATACGGCTTTCAAAATGAGTGCAATTTATCACGAATATAAGTCGTATTTGTTATTATCAATAAAAAAAAAGGAATATTTAGCGACTTTTCTGAAGGGAAATTTTCCTTCACCCTAAAATTCGTGCCTTCTCGTCAAAAATTGGCCACGCGTACTTAAAAAGAGGATGCGCGGGAGGGGGGGGGGGGGGGGGGAGTTAAAACTTGCGGAATGTGACTACAACACTCAGGCTTCCGGTGTAGAAAGAAAAAAAATGTAAACACATGAATCCTAATTTTAGCAGAACGCCGGACACTCAATTTGGCATCGGATGGCTATTTTTAGACAGGAAAAGAAAAAAAAAATCTTTTTTTTCGTTCTCCGCTCTTTACTTAATGAAACCTCTCCTACGCTTTCACCTTGTTTCTCCTTCTCTTTTACACACCAACTCCCTCTGCGTTCTTTGCATACTTTCCCTTTTCCCTACCTGGCCATTAATAAAGAAGGGGGAAGGGAGGGGGGGGCTTTAAATAGCAGTTCCGAAGGGCTGTAAACAGAAAGGGAGAGGGGGAGGGGAAGCTATTAGAGGGGAGGTGTGTGACTCAACCTTTCTTGTGATTGTTTCAAGGGAGGGGTTCCACACGCCCACATTTCGGTAGAAAATTTCTTGTGTGGCACTTATTTGGAATTCATCTCACAGAAGCATTTCGAAAGTGAAGTCCACGGCCGTTCTTTCCACACACCGTAAAGACCAGTGACGGCACGGACATCGGATGCAATGTTACAGTATACAATGCCGGACCATATACAGTTAGGTAACAATGCAACCGGGACCGCCTTCAGCGGCACAGGTTTTGCCGGAGTGCGAAAAAACGGCCTTACCGAGTAAAAATGTATTTCATTTAAGTATTACCGTATGATTTCACGTTCGCAGGCACGCAATTGACTTTAAATGACTTACATTCCGAGTTGTGAAATAACGAATAATTAACTATGCTTTGCTTAACCAAGGCTCCCAAAATATTACATCCTCAAAAGAAGGGGCCCCCAAGCTGTTTTTGAGCAGTTATTATGATGTGGGATTGTAAAATCGACTGAGATTCTAAAAAGTACTGACTATTATTGAAACGTGATATCATTTATTTATTTCGAAGAAGAGTATAAACGAATTTAAAGAACGAACTATCACACTTCGAAAATTCGGAAAACATAAATATAAACATTCCTTTGTGAAAGCGCGGGAAAACTTTTATTTTGAAAATTCTGCACTTCTACTGACAATCAGTGAATTAGCAATTTGCTTAAGGAATCTGCAGATTCAAGATTTTTGCAGTTTCAGGGTTACATTGGGGCGGATCCAGAGTTGGGATTTTGGGGGCCCATAATAATAAAAAAAAATATAAAATAGAATGATAATATATGTAAAATTAAATTAAAATGATTAAAATTAATCGAAATTTTAAAAATTAATTAAAAAATTATTAAAATATTAATATATATTAATATATATATACAATAAATATATTATACCATGAAATATTAATAAGTATATGTATTAATAACATTATTAAATGTTATATATTTTCCAATGAATTAAACATACAAAAATATTTTTATGAAATTGTAGTCCATTAATGAAGCACACACATTTACTCTTTAATCATAGATTGAAAAAGAATTTTAAAAACTTTCTTTTCATATTAAATATTTAAATTTAATTCTTTGAGAATAACTTTTTACTCATAATCACATAAGAAACTTTATAAAAGTTAAATTGTCTATCATTAGAAATGGCCTTTAAGTATAATAAAACACGCATACATTTATTATGTAGCACGGGAATATTATTACTCCCGCTAATAAAATAAATTTCTTGAAAATATACAACAACATTCAGTGAGGATTTTCAATTTGCTATGACTCTTTTAAGTGTAACAAATATAAGTATAAAATATTCTTTTTAACTTAAAGAAAGATTTAGGTTTACTGTTTTTTTATGCTATGCACACCATTTAAAATTGTATTTTCCCTACATTCCCCTAATAAATTGATTGCAATCAAGAGGTGGACTGGAATTTAAAATCGCCCAGGGAAAATTCAAAATACCGTCCACCCATTAACTATATTTATTGCTGCATATTTATAGTAACAACAAAATAATTTAAACATTAACATATTTAGATAAAAACTCGTCTTATAGAACATTGTGTTGAGAATATTAAAATACAAATACAACGTTAAAATACGCAATAAAAATCCATCAGATCAGGACATGTTTCAGGAGATACATCTCCCTTCATCAGCAGATACATCTCCCTTCATCAGCAGAAAATCAGCTTCTGCTGGTGAAGGGAGATGTATCTCCTGAAACATGTCCAGATCTGATGGATTTTTATTGCGTATTTTAACATTGTACCTGTATTTTAATATTATAATATTTAATTTTTATCTTACTAATGATTCTTTAACGTTTTTCAGTTACTCTTTTTTTTTAGGAATGGCATTAAAATAAAATATTTTAAGAATGGTTAAGATTTGTTTTTTAAAACAAAATGCAGTGGATATTTTTTCATCCAACAATATTAATTTTTTATCCAATAACATATATGGAAGTACCATTCTTTAAGTTTAATTAGAACCAAAAATATGTATATATTTAATTATTATTTATTTAATATGTATCAAACTAAAAAAAGGTTTTTTTAATAAATTAAATAACTACACAGAGACGTTCAACAATTAATCATAATTGTTAAAAAATATATATCTGCCATGTTTGAGTTACAATATTTTCAATTTAATAGTACTTAAAAAAATAAGGAAATGTAGTTCCTAAAAATGTATGAAATATCAATTTTTATAAAATGATATATTAAAAACTTGTATACACACCAAAATAGTTCAGTTAGAAAACCTTCAAATTTTTTAAAAATTGTTATACATCAGAATATAATAAACTAAAAAACCAGCAAAAATTGTACATAAAGTAACATACAATATATAGAGGAGGAAGGTTAAAAATTAGGAGGCAGTGTTCCCGCGTTTTTCCTTCGGGAAAACATTGAAATGTCGCCCCCTTGTGTCGCTCTAGTGACGTTCATTTAACCAACAAGCTGAATACACTCACGCCTACTTAATATACAAAACAATAAATAAAAAGTTTTAAGTAAATGAAAAACAACTTTCTTTTTAATTAGATAAATACAACTTACTCAATTCTTTATAAACTTTTCATTAGCCTAAACTTCACCGGTAGAAGACAGAGGTGGCGCCACTAGGGGGGCTGGGGGGGGCTGTAGCCCCCCCGTCGGGCAAGCCAAGCCCCTCCATCGGGCAAAATTCTGAAGTTTGTCGGGGAAAAGCGTTATTTTAATTATTAAAACCAAATTTTAATGAAAAGTTGAGTCGAATTTGCTTTTTTAATTAAATGAATCTAGGTCATAAACCCGACAGAGCTAATTCCGACAAGCAGGTCACAATCCCGACAAAACTATAATTCCGACAGACCGAAATCCCGACAGCCTGTGGTGGCCGAATGGTTCGGAGTTCGGACAAGCACTCGATAAGCACAATTTTCTATCTCTAGCTTGTGTGTAGCGATTCAGTAATGGGATAGTTGTCAAATCCGTTCCTTTCGACACCAAAAAAATATCCACCGCGTATAAGGGACTAGTGCACTCGGGTTAATCTGATTGTGGTCCGATGTCTTGACGTTTATTGAGGTAGGTTGCACCGGATGAGTTGATCTCGTCATCTAACCGACCGTGGTTCAAAAATACGATCAGACAGTGTTCTCGGGTCTTTTCTTCCATATAAACCCTGATCCTTCGCCAATAACCCCCCACTGTGCAGCTCTAGTTCAATGTTAATTCAACCAACCTATTCTAACAAACTAATTTCTCGGCAATATTGTTATCCTATATAAACAAATTCTATAAACCAATATTTATTATTTTAGATAAAATTATCAGTATTTTTATTATTTCACAGCTTTTTATACAAGGTTATGTAAGGTTAAGTAGGGTTTCACGTATACTAGACTTATTGTTATCATAATTTCAATTACATTATTTGCTACATATTTTACAATAAAAAGCAACCCCAAAATTTCAAACTAAAACCCATGTTTCAAAATATCACCATTAAAAAATTTAATATTATTCCAAATAATAATCTAAAGAAATATATGATCATATAATTAAAACATCATACCATCATGCACACGATATTTTATCCCGCATATCATTGATTTTGTGCCAAAAAACAATCGCGATTTATTAAAACCATGCGGCGAAAGTATTTTTAAAAGCTTTTATTAAGTCGGCCATCAATAATAATTTCAATGAAACTATTGCTAATACTCAGTGGCGGATTTAAAGAACGGTAAATATACAATTAGACAATGCCATTTGGGCCCCTGCAAGTATCAGTCAGAAAAAAAATAAGGACTTGAGGAAAAATATACTTTAAAAGTTTTAGGAAGTAAAGTGGTTAAAATGAATTTGTCAATTTATATCATTAATGAATTTATTTTATAAAAGGAAAACTTCAAAAAGTTAGCATGCGTGTCGAAAATGTGCATTAACGAAAATATTTTGTGATCGTTCAAAAATTGAAGAACACGATTAAAAATTTAATTTAAAGTAAAAGATTTCATGTTAAAATGTAAAAAATTAAAGTTCTTTTTTTAAAAATGTTCTTTTAAGACACAACATAAATCTTAACAGTGCTTATTTCACATGCCATATTTTTTTTTCTACTGTTGCATTTATTTTAAGCGTATGAGCAGGATATGATTTAGAAAGTTCAGTACTATAGGCATAAGCCCTACATCACTAAAGAGGACCCTCTCGTAAAAATAGTCTCGAAAAATAAAAAATATCGCAAAATAAGTTTATTATTCATTTAAAATACGACTTAATTCTCACTTTTTTGGATAAATTGCTGAACATTGCATTAATAATAATAACAATTTTGTCATGTATTCGCCGGGCCCCCAAATCAGTCCCTGCGTATGAGACACGAGTCATTTTGTTTTGAGCAAAGAGCAGAGCCACAGCTCAGACGTGGAACCACAAACGAAGGCCTATTCAGACGGCAGTAGCCATACGCTCATTGCCGCAAGCCTGATTGTTTGTTCCCTATAATCTCCCAGCTATCCAAAGCCGGTATATGCAAAGAGTTGGTCTATGGTCCTGGGGACAAAGCATCCCTCGTTGTAAAAGTTTAACCTTGAGGAGGTCAGCTACAAGATTTGGTAGACAAAAGACAAAATCGCCTTTGGAGGTGTTGGAGTGTTTTTCGAAGAGGGGGGAGGTATATATGTATAGCGCCGCTATCTCCCCTAAAAAAAAAGAGATGGCAGTGAATGGTCAGCTACAGGGCCGTCTCGACTCTCGAGAGTAAAAAGTGTCGTGCGTGAAGGATATCGAGACGGGCCCTACTTGTAGAAGTAAGATTATGGTCCAGTTCTATTTTGTCGTTGGTGAAAGGCAAACCGTTTTTTTAAAGAGGAAAATTGTAGAGTGTCAACATTGCATTAATATTTCAACTGTACTAATTCGGAAAGGTGAGATGTCTTAATAATTCAAGTGAAAAAATTTCTTATAAAAATTTTATTTGTGCCTGTGGCTACTTAATATTGCATTTATTTCGTTCAAAAAGAAGTCCTACCGTTTATTTATTTTTATGTTTTCCGTATTTAGAAGAACCAAGCTAGTTTTGTCATTACTATTTAAGTAAAGAAGATTTATTTAACCAATAAATTGTTTCGTCGTATGAGCTAGGTTTAGAAATGACGTTTATTTCAATTTTTGTTGCCACAAATTTTGTGCAATTTCATACTATTTGGAATTTAAAAATAAAATATAAGTATGGGAAACCTTTTTTTATCATTAATTTTTTTTCCGTATATTGTTATATATAAAAAAATCAATTCAGAAGAAATCAGGTCATATTCTAACGATGCAGTCATGGTTCAAGACGGCGGTCCTAAATTAAAAATGGGCAATCGTAAATCCATTAAATTGTCAATTAATCCTACTAGCTAAACGTCTATAAAATAAGGTAACAGGATAGGAACACCATAGTATGCTTTTAAGAGGATTGATTCCGACATTATAACTCCGTTGCAAATGACAATTTTTATTAAATACTGCAGACTTTTTACGTCATGAAGTTCTCCAATACATATAACTACTGCTGCAGCTCTATTCTCTGAAAAGAATTTTATAGGAAATGGCTCTCAATAGAAAAATTATTTCATAGGAATAGTCTCAATTTCATTGCTAGAGATACAGCCTTTTATAAGTATTTAAAAGCGTTCTCACTGTTTATAGATTTAAAAAAAAACCACTAAATTAGATGACAGAAAAAAAAGCGCTAAAACATAGCACCGTTTTACGTTGCATTGCTATCAACAAAAAATAAATTAATTTCGTAAAAGCATGGGGATTTTACAAAAACTACTTGCATAATATAGTGATTTACCACATTTCGTTTTACCTTCACTATACTTACTTTATATTTATTTTATTTGTTGCCTTCTCGCCGTCCCTTCTTTGAACAAACCTACCTCTTCAAATGGTTACATTTATAAAGGTTTTGAAAACATTTTGAGTACGATTTGTACAGGTTTTTTTTTTGGCACTTATCTTTTCTCCATGACTGCAACCCAGAATATTCAGAACACTACAATTATTTAATAATTAATATATAAATATTATAAGCCTTTTTTTTCAAATATTTATCTCAACAAATTTATTTCGTTATTTGTGAATATTTTATACTCTTATATGCACATTTTACGTCGGGGATATTAGCCCCCCTGTCGGGGAATTCTAGCCCCCCCGTCGGGCAATTCCTAGCGCCACCACTGGTAGAAGAAGATGCTGCTAGTTAATTTTTGACCAGCGTATAAAGCAATGAAAGTGGACAGCACACTAGTCTTGGAATGGAAAATCGATGGATGTACGGAGCGCGGACGATTTTAAAACGTTCTCTGTTTCTTCTAAAAAAACACCTGCACTCATGCCCCCTCCCCCCCTCTTTGGATCCGTCACAGTGTAACATGTATATGATTAGTTTACGTTACCTATTTGCATTATTGTTGTCTTTTTATTTTTTCTATTTTTGGTGGCTCAAATAAGATGCCCCTGCTACCCCTTTAGATACCCCTCTCCCCTCCCTCGCCCTTTTTTTTAATAATCGATCGTTGGATCGTTCGCAATTGATTCGCGAGTCCATTAGACAAAAGAGCGTGCGATGTTTTTTTTGTTCTTGTTCTTCCTGGAAATGTCCAGAGGAGAGCAGCCGAGACATGCGGTTGCGTGGAGATTGCGTCACCCGTTTCCCCCCCCCCCCCCCCCCTATCTTTTCTTTGCGGTTTCGAAGTTCGTAAACCTCAGGAGGCATGCAATCGGCCTGAATTCAAGGGAAGGAGAAGGGGGAGGGATGTAATTATAAGAGTGTTGTCTGCCGCCATCGTTTGCTTCATGAGACGGATGCCATTCCTTTTAGAATAAATATGGAAAAGCTTGAAATTATATACATATTTTCAGGTGTAAGGCGCACGTGAAACTATTTTTTTGGTGCACTAGATAGATAGATAGATAGATAGATAGATAGATATGTTTATTGTAGTGGGCCGTAGCCCATTTACAAAGGTTGGCAACAAATTTTAACAAAAGCGGTTACAAAGTTTGATAACACAAAATACAATATAATACATTTTCAAAAAAACAACTAAAACACAATTTGAGACAAATATACAAAAAAAAGACAAAAATAAATTACATGAAGAATTAGAATTGGGTTTTAAATCTGTTATTCCTGCACAAGTTCACTGATCAAGTCCTCCCGGAATTTTAAAACAGATATTGCATAATTATAAAAACAAAAATATTCTTTATTGTAAAATTTTAGGATGGTTGAAATGTTACTGGATTCAATTGATAAGTATTTTTGTCTGAATGCATCGTAAATAGGACAGACTAAAAAAACATGATCCCAGGTTTCATTTTCTGTTGTGTTACAAAACTTACAGGACTCGTTAGGAAAAATTTCGAAAGCAACTCCTTTCAAAAATATACGCGATTGACTGCAACGAATTTGTATAATAATTCTTTTTATAGTGATATCTATATTTGAAATTAAATAGTCTTCGATTAAATGTGAGTTTTTGATATATTTATACTGTGAGTGGTTGATACTATTGTTCATTGAAGCAAGATCATTTTGGGTGTATTGGTCATGGTATACTTGTACAATCGTTGAAATGTAATGTTCAGCAACTTTATAGTCTTGCGAAAGCCAAACAAAATAAAAACCAGCGTTTTGTAAAATATTTCTTATCGAGATGGCCCAATTAAATTTATTGTTTGTGCAGTCAAAGGATAAATTATACATGTTTAAGTAGCAAATTTTAGCAAACCTATCATCTGACATTTTGAGAAGGTGTATCCATATTTTAAAATTAAACGAATAAAAACTAAAGAGATCCTAGGATGACCTAATTCGAGTCTTAAAATATATCCAGGTATATAACGGGAAACTGTAAGGAGCTTTCTAACAAAAATACAAAAACATTTTTCTAGATCATTGTAGTTATTTATCGCCCAAACTGCAGCACCGTATGTTAAAACTGATAAAATCAAAGCATCAAATAATTTAAACCATGCGTTAACCGAATTAATTTTTGCACCTGTCAATATGGACCAAGAAGTGTTTACTGCACTATTTGTTTTAGAAATAAAATAATTTTTGGCAAGATTAAAACAGCCAGATGAAGAAAATGGAATACCTAGATAAACATAACTAGAAACTATTTCCAATTCGTTATTGTTGTAGAAAAATTTGTCATGCTTTTTTTGGTGCACTATTAAAGATGCATGCTCATAACAGACGCATCAGTGGCGGCTCGTGAACTACAGCAAGTACAGCCGGGCTGCACCTAAATATATTAGTGTATTTTAAAACTAAAATCAGATATTTTACTAATTATATATATATATATATATATATATATATATATATCCCCCCGCTCCCTTTGAGCCCCTTTTGTACTTACAAGTCAAGTTTGATGTTCTTCAAATGCATGGCGATATCAATTTATCGTCAACAGCGGCTAATTTACCAGGTTCATAGCATTTATCTATTTCTAAAATATATATTTTTTTAATTTTCGCAGAATTAGTTTCATTAAGCAGACGATTGTTTCTGAATTCGATTTTGTTTTGTCATTTTGACGTGCATTTTAATCGGGAATATGCAGAATGAGTTCGAAATAGGTTCCGTGTTATTTCAACAACAACTTTAAAAAAAATCCCCCTAAACTAGCTGCTAATGGGACGCAATTTGCAGGTCTCTTTTTAATCGGTGCATATGTTGCTATTTTTTTTCACATTTGTTTCATTCTAGTATCTTCTAGAAATTGCAAAAGGGACGACAACTTCTTGATTACTTGAGCAAAAAGTCGTCCTTGCAGCCTGTTTTGTCCTTTTCCTTGTGATTTTCGATTCGGAAGTGGCAAACAGGTCTTTCGAATGGTGTGTGTTTTTCCCCTTCCTTGTCTAATGAAGTTGTTCTGTTCATTCGCCGGAAATACCATTGCGATTTTGTTTCTTTCCGTTCGGAGAAATCATAAAGTGCGGCGGTTTGGGATAACCTACATTTTTTCACACGCGCCGACTCTCGTGCAGTGCGGTTTCCCTGCGAGGCGTCTCTTTCCTTCTCGTCTGTTTTTGCTCCATTGGGAAATTGTTCGTTTGGCACTTACCTCAACAGTCCGGTTTCGAGAAATTGGATTCCCATCGTCCGATTCGTGCGCATCACATATATTTTTATTTCGTTATTTTACTCGACTAATGCATTTAAATATTAGGCAATTGAACAATATGTTTGTGCAACAGATTTACTATGATAGTCAGGGACCGACTTACAAGTTCAGGAGCACAGGGCAAAAGCACATATCTGGGCCCCTCAACGTAAGTTAAAATAAAACTGCTAAATTTATGTATAAGCACACAATGCAAAATAACATATAATCAATCAGATTTAATGAGAAAAGTAATACGGCTGAGTATATACATGAAAAAACTTATATATTTAAAATTAATAATTTTTTTTTCTAAGAATTCGAATTAACGTTAATGTTGCGGTATTTCAATCTGTACTTTTTTCCCTTTTAGATTTCTTTTAGTTGAGTCAGATGGATACGTTTAATTATTTTATAGCAAATACGTATAATGATTACAATATCAGAAAATTTGGAAAAGGGGAAAATGTACCTGTAAACGACAAGTCCACATGCA
Source organism: Troglohyphantes excavatus (assembly GCA_963932185.1). Lineage (NCBI taxonomy): Eukaryota > Metazoa > Arthropoda > Arachnida > Araneae > Linyphiidae > Troglohyphantes > Troglohyphantes excavatus. Next base: position 62,494,727 of record OZ010678.1, read on the forward strand.
ATTAATAAACACTATAAATAGTTTGTGGTCTTGGTCGACATTCCTTCGAAGAACGCCATTTGAAAGATGACATGCATCATAGACGTGCATGAAACATAGAAATGCTTTGATTGGATAAAATAGTAAAAGTTTTGCACAAAAAAAAAAATATTGGTTTAAAAAAAATCATTAGTTTGTAAATTTATTTTTCACTTTTTTTTTTAGCTTTATAAGCATTTTTTGGGGCCCCCTAAAATTGGGAGCCCTGGGCAAGTGCCCCGATAGCCCTGCCGTAAATCAGTCTCTGATGACAGTAAAGGGCTAAAGGCACTCAATATCATTTCCCCCGTCCCTTTTAACTTGCGAGATCTCATAGAGTACTTCCGAGCACCTTCAGTCGGTTAACCGATTAATTAAGCGTCATATAGACTGCATTTTGTTTATTAATAAGAATTGTTTATTAATTTTGGGTTAAAAACAACAACCTTAAGGCCCATTCTACACGAATGAGAAAAATGTGCGCGACATTTTCAGATGGCTCTGTGATTCGATAATTCAAACCTTGTGGTTTGTATTCTCGAATCACCGAGCTCTTTGAAAAAGCTCTCGTGCGGTTTTCTCATTCGTGTAGAATATACCTTATTCGATAAGTAGATTTTATTAAACAGCAGATTTGAATTACATAAGACATTTATAGAGCACTTTTCTCGATTCAGTACTGAAAAATTTCTGCATTTTTTGGGAATTTTATATTTTGTTATACTTAATTTATACTTTGGCGCAACATCGTTTTCCATGAATATAATTGCAAGATACGAAAGCTTTTCCTGAGTAGTAGTCGAACGTAAAAAAGTTAGGATAATTTTTAATTTAATGAAACTTCCGTCCACCTTTACCACACTCACGTCGAACTGAATTGCTAGACTGACTGAACTGATGGAAGGGTAAAGAAGCCGCGGGCGACACTGGGTGTTAAAAAAATATAAATATACCTTCACCAGTAGTTTAGTAATGATGTTGATGTTTGGTAGCAATTACTGAATGTTTAAAGAGCTGTCATTTTTCTCTGTGCAGAATTTGATATTGCCCCCCCCCCCCCCCCTCAAAAGGCAGCACATCGGTGCGATGCGGTTCCACCATCACAACACTGTTCTGCACATGTTGAACGTTGACGAATGATGACGAGGTTGGTGTGAGCTTCATTCATGTGTTCCGTGTTTACATCACTCGCCGGTCACGTGGTCATTTCCCGCGTGACGTCTCTGATGGTATTCCCCATCTCTCGAATGTCGCAACAAATGTCCCCATTTCACCTGAGCGGCCTTGGAAAAAAGAGAATGGGATTCGCGAGCATGTGTTGTGTGTCGATCGATTTGCATCTTTTCTCTTCCCCCCCCCCCGCCCCCTTCACTCCCCCACCGAACATCCGCCAAATGGAAAGAGCATTGTTTTCAGGTTGTCCACTACTTGCGTTGCTCTTTTAGACTCCTTGAGAAGGACCGATCAGTTATTCGAATCACCGTCGTAATGGAGATGCACGAAGGGCTGTAGGTGGATGTTTGTGATCTGCCACGAAAGGAAAGACCCCGGGAACACGGCCTCGTTATTTTCAACCATAGCCAGAAAACACATGAGCTGGCACTCCACTCAACTCATGTAGGCTGGGGTGTCCATGTCATATTTAACGTGTCCTAGTTCCCTGCAAAAGGCAATTCCCCCCACTGAGAGTCGTTAAATCCCGAGCTCGGTACTCTCTCAAATTCGAGATTTGAACCCACAACCCTCGTAATTATGAGTGTTGATTACTCTAGCTACCACTGGATCACACTAAAACCATATACAAATTTGAAAGATGAGACCCAGTGTTTTCCATGAAAACCGTGAATAGGAAACGCAATCTGTAGTAAAAATTTTAAGAAAATTTTGTAAATAACAGTGAAAAAAAAAATTTAAGAGACACTCACACAGAGAATTGTACAAATAAATCTGATTTTTTTTGCTATTGTGATTTTTGTTAAATCTGTCAATATTTGACTATTTTTTTTTTTTTTGCTAATAAAGTAAATATTTTTAGCAGTAATTTAGCCTGATGGTTCAATACGGAAATTGCGTGCTTTAAAGATTTCAAAATGAGCGATCCACAAATTCTATAAAAAAAATTAGGTGTTGCATTTAGATGACTTATAAAACCCAATTCAAGAGAAAAAAGTATTTTTGAATACGACAAAAGATTTTGGAGAAGTGGTGAATTAGGCCAATTGCCGAAGTTACAAATATAGGTCAGAATCAGCAGCAGCAGATTGTGCTTAAAAAGAATTTTTTATGGAAGGAAGTTGATTTATAAAATAAAAATAATTAATAATGCTGACAATAAAGTACCGGTACGCGCGCCGCACAGGAGCATAACGACTCCACTACTTCCGGTTTTAAAGGTCTAAATACAAAAATTGCTTTTGTGTGCAAATAAAATTACTCTGGAAAACTGAAAATTAAGATTGTCATTGTCTAAATTTTATAAAACCTAAACGTTTAAAAAAAATAACTATGGTGGTTTAATTCTAATATATATATAAATAGCCCTAAGGAATTGCGCACTCCGATTCGGTAGATGCGCGATCCACAACAGAGCGGTCGAGCAAGAATGCTGGGGGAAATACCCGGCGTAGAGGGAATGTTTCGGCATTCTCTCGTCCGGAACGATGACATAAACTGCGAACAACAAAACACCGAACAAATGAGTGGCGGGAAATCCGACGCACGTTTTTTGTTCGTCCCACCGCCGGGAAGAAGGTAAAAAGAAGAAAGCTACTCTCTGGAATATCCCGTTGAAAAAAGAATCACCTACCACATTTGTTTACTTTAATTCTTGGAGCTTTCCGGTGATTCGACAATTCATACACACACTCTGTGTGTGTGTATGATCCCCCCCCCCCCCCTACCAAATCCAGGTTACATTTTGGTGCTAATATTTTCTTATTTACTCTCAGTAGAAAGATAATGAAATATTTAACCCATTTGTTTTGTGTTTCTTAAAATTTGCTTTTTGCTTTTTAACTATATATATAATTAATAATACACATTATATCAGAAGAAAGCAAGGAACAGCCATGAAACAGATTGTTTGTCACTAGTACTGAGATTGCTTGCATATTTACTGCAAGCAATCTCAATATTAAAATTGCATATTTATTATTGCCTGTCGTGATTTTTTTATTCAATTTTCCTATAATAGTTCAGTTAGAGGAGGGGGGGGGGGGGGGAGGATGAACCACTTCTTATTTTTCAGCCAGTTTTTATTGTAGGGCTAAACTTAATATACCATGTTGTAGGGAATAAAGTCTACTACACATTGATGTACAAAAAATTTGCATAAGGGACTATCTTCATATAAAATTCCTCAACAACTTTAAAATTTTCGATAGCAACACCGACTTTTGATAGCGCAGTAATATTCTCCCACCTCAAATTAATCTAAACATACATGTTCGTTAATTTCTTACAAAACAAAAAATCCCTCCCAAAAATTCGGATGGCGCAACTTGCGCCATGATCCCCCCTGTAGAACCCCCTGGGTAGAATCAATTCTCGAATCGAATCAATTTTACTCGCTCGTGTAGAGTGGGCCAGAGGGGAGGGTGCCGAAACGCCGGTGGAAAAGGACAAATAATTTGAAGTTGGACATTGCAGTATACATTTAGCATTTTTTTAGATTTACATTTTATAATTAAATAATATTTTTAATCAATTTACTTTTTACATTTAAGTAAATGGATTTTATTGTGGTTAGCCACGTTCCAGTATTTTATTCGTAAATTATGTTTAAGAAGGATATATAACTGAAATTGTATTTTTGCTTGAAAAATATATTCTTGACGCCGTAAATCATTGATTTCTCCTAAAATTTGGAATTTGGCGCAGTAGCGAAACGCGAAACCAATATAAATTTTTTTAATATAAATTTTGTAATTGATGAAGTTTATCATATTTCATTGAGTTTAAATTGATATAAGTTCAGAGATCTATTTGAAGAAATTGCCCCACATTTTTCTACAAAGTATTGTAGCGGCGACTTATATTATGAATGTATTGGTGTTGGTTTTTCTTAAAGAGACAACTCAGTTGATTAGGTTATAAGTTAAAGATATTTACTAGAACACTATATTTACAGGTTTTAACAGCTTAAAATTCTCAGCTTTGTGAGCGTGAATATTAACGAGCTTATGGCTCGCCTGCTTGAAGGGAATCTTTAAACAACAAAACAACCGCTTGGCGGGTTTGCCGGAAAAATCACGTCATTTGGCGCCGTATCCCAAAGATGGCTATTTCGCCACAGCGCCAAATGACAAAGTGATGTGATTGGCCCGAACATACTCCCGGCCATAAAACCCTTAAGGGGTTTTAGCAAAGGCAAGCAGTACACTTATAAATCTTATACATATTGAAATTAAACACTAGTACATGAAAAGGGCAGTTTACAAATCTTGGTGATAGGACGGACAAACTGGCTATCTTTGGTTCGCAGGGTAACTACTCGAACAAGTCCATCTTTGCCTTTATGAGTCTCAACTATGCGTCCTAAAGACCACTTGGTTGGTGGAAGAGTAAAGTCCTTTAGAAGCACCAGCTCTCCTGGTTCAACATTCGATTGTTGTGACATCCACTTTGATCAAGTTTGAAGACGATTCAGGTACTCTTTTCTCCATCTAACCCAGAAGTGTTGGTGTAGCTGTTGTAACCTTTGCCAACGATCTAAACGATTTTCTGAAATTTCCAGCAGACTCGGTTCAGGTGGTAACTTTATAACTTCTCCAACAAGGAAATGGCTTGGAGTAAGCGGAGTCATGTCATCGGGATCTGAGGTCAATGGACAGAGCGGTCTAGAATTCAAAGTGGCTTCGATTTGAGCTAGAACGGTAGACATTTCTTCGAAGGTTAGTCTAGCATTTCCTAATATTCGTTTTAGATGGAACTTCGTGGCTTTTACTGCAGCTTCCCACAGTCCACCGTGATGAGGGGAAAAGGGTGGAATGAAATGCCACGTAACGAGATCATTGGCTAGTATAGCTGAGGCGTCATTTTCTATTTGCTTGATACATTTATTGAAATCCTCAGTTAAAACTCTTGACGCGCCTTTGAAGTTAGATCCTTGATCACTGTACACGTCGGAACATAGACCTCTTCTTGAAGTAAATCGACGAAATGCAGCTAAGAAAGCATCTGTAGATAAGTCGGAAACTACTTCGAGATGAACGGCCTTTACTGCAAGGCAAATGAATACAGCAACAGATCCCTTATAGGACGGTGATTTGCGTGTCTTGTTACTCTTTAGCTCGATTGGGCCGAAATAGTCCACACCAGTGTGGGTGAATGGTCGAGAAGTATTTACACGAGGATGGGGAAGAATACCCATTTGTTGCTCGGAGGCTGTGGCTTTGTGTCTCCAGCATTTGATGCACTCATGAATGATTCTTCTTACAGTATTTCTGCAGCTCAAAATCCAATACTTTCTTCTAATGATACTCATCACTAACTGCGTACCTCCATGCAATGTGTCTGCGTGAGCTTTTCTTATTATGAGCTTGCTTAGTGAACTAGATGAAGGTAAGATGATAGGATGTTTCTCTTGAAAAGATAAGTTTGAGTTCTGTAACCGCCCACCAAATCGTAGAATGCCTTCTTTGTCTAAGAATGGGGCTAAGTTTAACAGCTTACTTTTAGAAGGTAATGGTGTTTTGTTCTGAAGTGCAGTAATTTCTTTAAGAAATTCGTAGATTTGATCAAGTTTAATGTGGGAAACTAAAGCTTTGTTTATTTCAGTCGACGTCAAATGACCGGTTTTTCTTTCATTCATTGAACATTTGCAATTTTCAATAAATCTAAGGCAGAGGCCTGTCACTCTGGTTAACTTAGTTAAAGAGGAAATTTTTTCAATCAATTCCCATTTTGGTATGACTTGGACCAAATGAGTTGACTTTGTCTCGAGTTCAGAATTGTCCACTTTAAGGGTTTGTGGCCAAAATTCGGGTTGCAGCGATAACCAATCAGGACCCTTAAACCAGAATTCATTGTGCAGTAGATCTTGAGGTTTTAGTAATCCTCGGCTTGGTATGTCTGCGGGATTAGAAGAAGATGGTACATACCTCCACTGAGCATTTGGTGCCTTCTCGTGGATATCTCCAACTCTGTTGGCTACGAACGTCTTCCATCGGCTTGGCTGTCCTCTCAGCCAGGCTAAGACGATAGATGAATCTGTCCAGGCATAGATGTTTGTAGGCTTGATCTTGATGTCAGAAAGAATAGAAGATATTAGTTTTGCTGCAAGTGAAGCTCCGCACAGTTCTAAACGTGGTAGTGACACAGGCTTGAGTGGTGCAACACGAGTCTTAGATGAAAGCAGCTGGGTGAAACAACCTTCGTTGGTTTCAATTCTAACATATGCAGCAGCCGCATAAGCTTTGGTAGATGCGTCGCTGAAGACATGTAGCTCTACTTTAGGATCTTGGTCGGGATCGTAACATATCCATCGAGGAATTCTTATCTTCTCAATTTCTGGAAGGTATTTCGCAAAATTTGTCCAACGCGTGCAAATGCTTTCAGGAATTTCGTCGTCCCAATTTACACTTGCTAACCAGAGTTCTTGAATCATTATCTTTCCAGTAATGATTAGTGGGGAAATCCATCCTAGAGGATCGTACAGCTTGCTGACATCTGATAAAATGGATCGTTTCGTGGGACAATCAGTTACTGGATCGAACTTAACTTGATAACTAAACGAGTCACTTTGAGGATGCCAAAATAGACCTAAAGCTTTTACCATCGGATCTAAGTCTATATTTCGAACATCTTGAATTTCTTTGAATTCTTGAGGAATATTTTCTAACGCATCTGTACTATTGCTGACCCATTTTCGAAGAGAAAATCCACCTTCTGAAAACAACTTTACAATTTCATCTTGCTTCTGAATTGCCTCTGTGATGTCTTTACCTCCTGAGAGAAGATTATCCACATAGAATTGATTAGATAACATTTCAGCTCCCCCCAGGGGATAGGTAGATCGTCCATCTTCGGCAAGTTGCTTTAATGTACGTATTGCAAGAAAGGCAGATGATTCCATTCCGAATGTTACTGTGAGTAGCTTGTAGTCTTTGATAGGATCGAACTTAGAACTTCTCCAAATTATTCTTTGATAATCTGTTTGTTCCTCATCAATGAGTACTTGTCTGTACATTTTCTCGACGTCGGCGGAATAAGCGATTTTTAGTAGACGCCAGCGATGTAATAAAGCAGAAAGATTTTCCTGAATATTTGGTCCCTTTAGTAACTTATCATTTAATGAGGTACCGGAAGTGGTCTTCTGACTTGCATTGAATACCACTCGAAGCCTCGTAGTAGTGCTGTCCTCTTTTATCACGGCGTGATGAGGAAGATAATATCCCATGTAGTCTTGGTCTTCAACCTTGACATCATCATCAGAATCCACTCGGGACATATGGTTCAGTTCCAAATATATGTATATATATGCATCTTGAATATTGCGACTGAAGAGCAGTATCTCTTTCAAGCTTTCTTTCCAAACGAAGGAACTGAGATACCGCAGTTTTCTTTGATTCGCCTAACTTTGGAGAATTGTCCTTGAACGGCAACTTAACTTTGTAACGTCCGTTTTCCCTCTTACAATTGTTACGAAATATCTCTTCACATATCTCATCATCAGATGTATACGTTTTGGTTGATTGAACTTCTTCGAGTTCCCAAAATTTTTGCATTTCATTGTGTAGATCTGTCAAACTATGCAGACAAATTAAATTCGTAGTCTGTAATGCTGTAGATGCTTCATGAGCCTCGCATCCCACAGGTCCGGATAGAATCCAGCCAAACCTAGTGTTCTGGGCCATAGGACAGTTCTTCGTACCTCTTAAACATCCATCTAACAAAATTGAAGGATATAGGTCTGCACCAAGAATAAGATCAATTTTCTTATTCCCAGAATAGTTTGGATCAGCTAATGTTAAACCTCTTATGTGCTCCCAATTTGGTTTCTGGATGGTAAGCTTTGGAGCATATCTTGTGAGATTTTTCATCACTAATGCGGATACTTCATTAGCAATGATTTCAGAGTGAATATTCTTAAGAGTAATGCTAGTGGCTTTGTAGCATGGTTTTACGTTTTGATTTCCTATTCCAACTATCTGAGTATGTAGAGGTATTTTCTTTAATCTTAAACTTTGAGCTAAGAACTCGGAAATAAATGTTATTTGCGATCCTTGATCTAAGAGTGCTCTCGCAACTATTTCATTTCCAAATGTGTCTGATATCTTAACGATTGCTGTACTTAACAGAACTGTGTTGACGATGGGTTGCTTGCTTTGAGCAACATGTGAAGTAAATTCAACACTTTCTTGAGGAACGTTGGAAGAATTGCTTTCAGGAGAAGATTCAGTAGAATTAGTACTTTTAACTATTGCTTCGTGCAACAAAGAATGATGTCTTCTTTTACAGATATGACAAGAATTTTTACTCGAACATTGTCTTACTGGATGTGAAGCTGACATACAGTTAAAGCAAAGGTTTTTACTTTTGACTACTTGCATGCGTTCAGCATCTGCCTTGCTGAGAAACACCTGGCACCTGGAAAGACAGTGATCACCATTACAGAGAATGCAAACAGCTTTCGAAACGTGACAACTTGACTTAACATATGTCGACTTTGCTGCAATCCCTGGTTTTCCAGTAACTAGTGTATTCTCACTTATAGCTTCCAATGTTCGAAATCTACCTTCTAAGAATGATAGTAAATCTTGAAGTGTGGGAATGTCTGTTTTGGAAGGAAGACCTTGTTCCCACAACTGTAGCGTATCTGCTGATAATTTTTGAGCTATTATAAACACTAATATTGGATCCCATGAATTTATGTCAATACCTAAATTTTTAAGAGCAGCCAAACATTCTTGAGTTGTATCTAATAACGACTTCACCGATTGAGAATTATCATTAGTTTTCTGTTGAAAAAAAAATCTTTTTAAAGTAACATTAATTAACATTCTATTGTTCTCATAACGATCATTTAATATCTCCCAAGCGCTCTTATAATTCGAAGAAGTAACTGCAAAGTGCTTAATCAGCTTTTCAGCCTCTCCTGATACTTGTGACTTTAAATAGAATAGCTTTTGTACTTCTGAAAGCGATTTATTATCATGGACTATGGCAATAAATAGATCGCGAAATGATGACCAATCTTCATATAATCCATTAAATATTGGAATTTGTACCGGCGGTAACCTTAACTCATTAGAATAATCCTTTGGAAGAACAGCGGTTTGTTTACTAACATCAGTGTTCGGATTGATTGGCGGGAAACTTTGTTCCATTTCACTTTCGATTTCCGAATAGTTATTCGTGAAGAATTCTTCTACCTGGTCACTGAAATCTTCTTTTAAATAAGAATTGTCTTTCGCTATTCCGTTTGTTAAAATCTGTTTGTGATTACTTCGAAATTCTTCATAGAAATTCTGAAAGTTCTTTAAACGAATTCGAAAATAATTCAAAGTTTTGCGTTCTTTGGAATCTTTCTTATAGTTTCTTACTAACTTAATCATGCTTTCATGAATATCACTTTGAAGATTTATCATAGATTCCATATTTGCCATATCTTAAGATTACTTGGAATCAAGTAAATATTCAACGAATGTTCTAAAATCAACTGACCTGTGCTGCGACTCGGACGGACCAGCTTGTAGCGGCGACTTATATTATGAATGTATTGGTGTTGGTTTTTCTTAAAGAGACAACTCAGTTGATTAGGTTATAAGTTAAAGATATTTACTAGAACACTATATTTACAGGTTTTAACAGCTTAAAATGCTCAGCTTTGTGAGCGTGAATATTAACGAGCTTATGGCTCGCCTGCTTGAAGGGAATCTTTAAACAACAAAACAACCGCTTGGCGGGTTTGCCGGAAAAATCACGTCATTTGGCGCCGTATCCCAAAGATGGCTATTTCGCCACAGCGCCAAATGACAAAGTGATGTGATTGGCCCGAACAAGTATAGTTTTACCACTGAAATTAGTTATTTTTTATTCAGTTATTTTTAAATAATTCTTTCGCAAATAATAACAAAATTAAAAAAAAAAGAAAGGTCTCTTTTTGTATTTATTTTTGAATTATAATTTGCTGAAACGTTCGACCATGCGATTATGTTAATATTTTTTGCACACATATGTGAAAAAAAAAATTAATAATATATGCAAATTTAACAAAAAAAAGGGGAAAATGTATCTCATATTTTTCAAAAATAGACTAACAAAAATGTTGCATTTACAGGAATAGTAAATAAATAATAAATAAAAGCCCCTCCCCCGAACATCAACATGTTTTGATACAGGAGCGTAGTACAAATTTTCATTTAAATCTAAGATTTTTTGCGCTCTTCAAATGTCACCCACGCCCAAACGTGATTCCCGCTGAAAATGATTCACTCTCGGAGAGGCGCAATCATTCGCCCCGAAATTATTTTTCTTTCATTTTTTTTTTTGAACTCGGATTCCAATTCGTTCCTTCCGCTGCGAAGTTGAGTCACTGTGAATCGTCAACTTTTCTCTCGGAAAGGAATCGATCGCTTCCCAGAACACGATAACTCGCGAGTGCTTTTCGTCACTGGACGAGTGCGCGAGCGAATTCAGAAATGAATCGCTCATAGTCGGATTCAAATGGATTATATAACCGAAAACGATCAATTAACATGAGATTATATATATAAGAAAATGGAGAGGGATATATGGTTGTTTAAACCCAGAAAAAACCTGATGGTTTCAGACAAGATCAGCTGATCGAGAATAATCGCGTAAAAGAACTCGAATCGATCACTGGTTGTCGGATCGAAGTGGATATTACAAAAAATACAACTAATAAATATGAGAAAAACTGAGAAAAGGTTGCGATAACAAATGTACACCGACTTGGAATGTTTTTTTTTATAACAACGGAGAAGAACAGCATTGTTTGAATAATCGCGCAAACGAACTCGGATGAAGAAGAATCGACAGAGGAAAGAATCGAGTGCAATGAAAGAATCGAGTGCGACGAAAGGATCGCCAGTGGCCGGGAGAGTTGCAATCGAAAGTTGTCATTTCCAACGCAACTCTCGCCGGCGCAAGAAGGGGAGAGAGAAGTTCGCTCTTTTGGATGCGTGTTCGATGCGATGCTCGCGAGCTGTTCGGCTGCTGCTCTGGTGTGTTCGCTCCTCGTGACAGTGGCCGCTCGTCGACTCGAGTCTGAGGATTACTTGGAAGCGTTTAAAGAGAAGTTCGTGCGCGACCTGGGCCTGGAGAGGATTCCGGACATGCGGGAGGTGCACACCTCTCGCCACCACATGCAGAGGATGACCCGGAAGTACCTGCGGAGGGTGAGCAGGGGAGAGCTCACCACCCACCGCCCGAAAGGTACTTTTCTTCGATTCTTTTTATCTTTTGGGCATTCAAAACCGAAGCGAACGATCTTCAGAAGCGCTCGCTTGAAAATGCAACCGGTGGTGGCAGTTAGTGGCGGAACTTACTATAAGGGCAATTGCCCCGCCTGAGATTTTCTAATTTACAATATTTAAATTGGACATTTTTCATTTTGGAAGGATAAAAAATGAAATCAAATAATTTCACATCCAATTTCTGTTATTTAAAACTATTACGTTTAAAAATACTGCCTATTAATTTATAGTCATGGACAGATTATATGGACCCTATTTAATCAACTTCCACACCAATACCAACGTTTGGACAAATAAGTACGGAAGATTATTGGTGCAACAAACTTCCCTACATAGAAATACCTATTTAGTAAAAAATTGTGCTTTATTAAACTCTTCTGTATTTTTGTTTTGTTCTTCTGAATAGCTCGCTAGTATAAATTACTTCGAAAAAGACAATGATATTCTATTAAATAGGGACTTAAAAATAATTTATTTTGTACTATTTGCAACATAATTATATCCCTCAAATATGAGTAGTTTTATAGACCTGCATGAATTAATAATATATATTTTTTTAAATGTATTGGTGGTTTTTATTTGTAACTTACAGTGTTAAATCTGACGAAATTTCAAACGTAATCTCGTAAGGTGCATAATCTTTTTTCCGTGGTAGATGCAGAATTGTCGGTGGCCGTTCAATCGTCTCTGAAATGTGGCGTCCTCAAATCAAAAGTCGACAACTTTCATTATTATTTTTATCTGTCTTGATCATTTTTTAGTTATAATTCGGTCAAAGTATTGTCCCGTGATGACTGCATTTCTGCCTTTCTTTGGTGTCATTTCTTACTAAATAGCATAGGAAAATGTATTGGAAGAAAAATTATTGTCTTCTTACCTGTCTTTTGAAACTTATAAATATCAGCACACAATTGTTTCTTACAATATAAAATTTAAATTTGTTTAAGTTTAATTAAAATTGAAAATGTTTGTTGCCAAATTTTCTACTAACTATTTACTAATTTTCATATTTATCTTAGATATAATTATTTGAAATTTATGATTTTTTAATGCTCTCGTAGTAATATATTAAATGATTTTATTAAATTAAAGAGTATTTTTTCATGCTTAATATTACTTATTTCTAAACATCATAATACAAAACAAACGTTATTATAAAGTAAAACCATAACATTTAGCCACATTGAAGAAAAAAAAATGTTCGACAAGTTAAGCAACCTAAAGAATCAGCAACTTCAAAACTTTTAATTATAAATTAAATAACGATACTTATCGGGTTAAGAACTTTTTGTCAGTTCTCCTGTCTACAGTCTAATTGCCAAGGGTGTCATGTTTTTTCGCCGTAAAATAAAGAAAAGGTTCGATGATATTTTTGTATTTCAACTGAGGAGCGTGTATGCAAAAACAAACATGTAATAATTATGCAAGTCGAGGAAATCCACAAAAATTTTTGGTAAATGCTTGTATTTCTATATGGACCTCAGGATTTTCAAGTTTTAAAATGAAAGCGATGTTTTTGGAAATGCCTATATATATTTACAAACTGGATAGAGATTGTCATTTTTTTTCTCGTAAAATATTATCCTTTTACATTTATATATATATTGACATGTTTGGTTTTGCATGCACGCTCCTCAGGACGAATGATTCACGTAGTTTATTTTATCCGTCAAATGTAAACAAAACGGCTGACTGAAAAACAAAACCCCGTGTATTTAAAATTAAATTAAAGTTCAATCGAACATTAAATCCGCGAAAATCACATTATAATTCTTTTTATAATAAATGTATGTGCAGAAAACTAAGGATCTCAACTAAATTTTATAACTTGGATTATTGAAATGGGTGGAAAATGAATGAAATCGACAGAATACAACTCGTTTAGAATCGACAAGCGGAGTTTGTCTGGTGCTGCCATCTAGTGTTGAATGAGTGAAGCAAAACGAAGGACCACTTTCTGTTTGGCCCTCGAGCTTCCCCGAAACTTACATTAGAACTATTAGTTTAGTTTGGTTAAATTAACGTCGTACTAGAGCTACACAGTGGGATAATGGCGAAATAGAACTATTAAAGAATGTTATAATGCACTCCTTTTCAAATTTAGGGTAAAAATTAGTATTTATCAACCAATTTTATTCTCTGTCAGTACCTAATTGTAATATCGAATCATTAAAAGCTTTTTTTCAATTTTAAATTATCTTAGTTACATTAATGTGTTTGATTAATTAATCCTTCATAATGATTGTTGTTGAATGAACGTCAAAAAAGTGTGTTATTTTATCGTTGCACTAGAACTAACGTCGCACTGACGTTAACGGTTGCACAACAGCGGTAAATTAACGCCGTACAGTCTGCACAAGCGACGGTTCGATTTCACAGTAACGCGGGGCCAAAAGCTAGTTAATATATTTTTTTATATTGACTGAAACAGCCCCCCAAAAACCAATTCTGGCTACGCCACTACCTAAAGGTGCTTAGCGGCAGTGGTGTAAACTCACCATTCGCTTTGAGGCTGGTTTTTATCAACAGAAAAATATTAGGAAATCGAAGATTTGCGAAGACTTCAATTGATATGGACGCTTCCAGTAAACACTCCAATTTGCAATAGTAAGTCAAATATGGAGACAGGCCCATCTTTAAATAGACACACTTAATATTGCGCTTTACACGTCCCTTTTAGGATGGTTGTAAAGTATTTAATGCAAAATATGTATAAACATACGTTGGGACTATATCCTTTGTTATGTAATCAATTCGTATAGAGAGATTCCAGTGTAGTAACTTTGCTAATGGAGAGGGGTTCAAATTTTTTTTTAATATTCCTTAGAACTGTTTTTGATGTACTAAAACAGCTTTTTTATCTTTATTTTTATAGTTAAACGTGTAATCATTCTTCAGTCAGATAACTACGAACTTTTATACGAACTATTATTGACGGTTCGAGGTCTATCTCGAAGGTAGGACCCGGGTACACTGCTTCGTATTTTCGAACAATGTCATTTACGGTGTAACTTCGTGTTTAGGATGTCTGTCTCGATGAACTGTATGTCCGGTAATGGATTATTGCAGCACTCTTATTGCAGTCCATAATCGAAATCTTTCTTCTTTTGCAGTGTGCACAGAGGATTCCGTGATTTTCCAGCCGGACGGAGTCGATCACCCCTCCGACGTGCGCTGGGCGAGACTCCGCCTCCTCAACGCCTCCGCGTCCACCTCTGTTCCCTCCGACGCCTGGAGCTGGACTCCCACCTCCTCCGCCACGCTCGTCGTCCCGTGCGCGGGGGCTCATTGCTGCGACGTCGCGCGTCTGCAGCTCGTCGAGCGCCCCCCGCGCAACAGCAGAGGGCGACGATCGCCCTCCTCCTCTTCTTCCTCATGCGGCCGCAAGCCCCTGCGTGTCAACTTCAAGGAGCTCGGCTGGGACTGGGTGGTGCAGCCCCTCGAATTCGAGGCGTTTTTCTGCTCCGGCCGGTGCAGGGGCGGGGCGGCGGAGGAGTTCGCCAGCACCCACGCCCTTGTTCAGAGCATCTTGAGCGCGAAGAAGGGGGGGCATGTGGGGCGCCCCTGCTGCGCCCCCCGCAAGCTGCGCCCTCTGGACTTGCTCCATTACAACGACAAGACGCCTCCGGAGCTGGTGGTAACAAGGCAGAAGGGGATGATCGTGCGGCAGTGCGCCTGCGCCTGAACGCTCTTCCCCACCCCTGCCCCCCGCTCCCCTCGAAGAATTTCTCATGTATCGGATAGGGAGAGGATTCCGGTCAGAAGATCCGTTCAGTTGGAGTTCCTACACTCGGTGTCCGGAGGAATTCGAAGGACGACTCTCGGCCGAAGAGTGCGCTGGGTCAGTTGTGACCTTTCGCTCTACAGCCAGACACTTCACCTCTAGACCGAAACGGTCGCCAGCGTTCGTGTCATTTCAAGTGACCCACCCAAGCAGTGGCACCAGTCTCTTTGGCGGCAGTTCCCTCTGTGGAGTGCGTTGCGCAAGGCATCCGTCGAAAGGAGGTTGTGTTGAGGTGTCTGGTGAGCGCGCTCGAGTTTTCAATCGCCAAAGAGCTCGAATTTGGGAGAAACGCATTCTTCCCTTTGGCGTGGACGCGGAAGAGGATTTGAATGGCAATCTCACTTGTGAGCAAGAATTCGAACTTCTAAACATTGTATTCGACCTTCCTCTTTCTGGCGGTATTCTTTAAAGAAAAGGGATTCCGTAGATCACCATATTACATAAAACGGTGCAAGAAGAAGAGTTACTTTTTATTTGATTCAGTCAGGATAGAGTATAAAGACGGTTCGAAATTAGGAGATAAAAGTGAGGCGCCATTTTCACTTCGCAATTTTTTTTTTAATTGCCGAAATGTTATGTTAGGCGTAATTTTAAAGCTCTTTTTATCGGTCAGCGATGTGTTCAAGAATGTGATCAAAATACATTTTAAAGCCTGACATTAAAGATACGAAGTCGCGACTATTAAAACAATGTGTTGCGTCAGTATATCGTTATATGCAATCACTCAACGGAAACCCAATTCTAAGCCCATCCACTGTTTGCACATACTTCGAGGAATATATTCTGTTCAGCTAGCTTGTAAACGTTTGGCACCAGTAAAGGTTCAAGGAATGTCTGTGACACAAGCGAATATGATTTTGGCATCTTTATTTGTATAAATAACTTTTCAAGTCAATTTTGCAACTTGGGTCGTCCAATTTTTGTAACTTTGTCAACTAAAAAAAAACTATTTTTTTCCTAGGGTGCAAAATTTGGGGAAATCACTATTCTGCAGGGTCAACAGCGCTTTTTCAGAAAAAAATATCCAATCTATATAATTTCTATAAAATAAAGGTAAAAAAAGAATCTCAACGTAATTAATTTAAGTGTAATATAGATTTTATTAAAAATTTAACATAGGAAAATATTCTATATGTTGGCAACACATTTTCAACTCAAATTATTTGATATTTCCCTTTTCCACTGAAATTTGGCGCCTCCCTTAGTCCTTCAATTCAAACTTTTTATTGACACTTCGATGTATAATAAATTTGATTGGAAATTTTTTGTAATGAATAAATATGTCTATTACGTGTTTTCTTTTACGGTAGAAAAACCTTCGTTAATTCTTAGGACGACACAAAACTTAGGATCGATGATAAAATGTATCGTATGAGTGATCGCAAACAAATTCAATTGCAGTTTTAAAAATATTATATTTTCTCCATAATATTTACTTTTATCAATTTTTTTGTTGGTCGCGGGGCTCTTTCAAAAACACGGGGGCCTGTACGGCGGCACACGTCCCAACCCTTTAAGAGCAGTTTTGCTAGTAGGATCACATGTTTATGTTTCATAACATGAAAGCTACATGAACTGAGCAAACGTTTATCTACTCTTTTCCTCCTAAATTGTCCGCTCTTGCCCGCCCGTACCCCCCCCTTCCTTTTTTTGCGTTTGTCTAGAATTCTATGGAAAAGAATTCTATGGACACTTTGACATATCAAACAGATTTGAAGCATATTTTTTTTAAAAATAATAATAATAATATTGCAATGACGCAGAACAGACCCCCTTCCCCCTTCAGGTGTGTGAAGTAATATGTGAACGCCCCCCCCCCCCCCATTCCAAAAAAGTACTATTGAATACTATTCGGAAGATGAAACATTCTACCTTTTGGCTATTATAACGTTAGTCCTGTCGTGTCGTTCTTGAGTATTTCATTAATGAATCAATATTTTTGTCTTCTTTTTCTAAAAAGTAAGAAATGATGGAAAAACATTAAATGTGTAACGTTTAATCTATTTTTAAAAAATATTGTTTTACAGTTTCGTCAATAATCGCATACTATTTCCCTATATATTGGAACGTATAAGTAAAAGGTACGCACAGATGTTTTTCATTTCATTTTATTTATGCTGCTAATAAAAAAAAAACTCAATTAGAAAAATAAGTTGTTGTTTGTTGTATTACTTCTCATTTATGATCGCGAGATTTTGAGTAGAACATTTTGTTAGCATTTAAACTTTTCGATGTGTTCTTCGGACATTTTTGTGATGAAGACTTTTGTCCTTTTTTTTAATGGTGATAAGATTTTCTCAGGTTTATTTTAATTGTTCACTGCTGTGAAAATGACTTTATTTATTAATGTAAGGTGTACAGTAGTACAAGTGTACAGATATTTTAGATATTTACCTTTTACTTAAATGTACATATTTGTACGTTCCTACTTAGAAAGTGTTGAAGAGGTACTGTTTTGTTTGTGCATAATTTTGTTAAATAGTTGGGCAGGTTGTCTGCCAAGTGGATATATATAAAAAAGGATTATGACTTATTTTCATTAGGCAGGCAGATCTATCCTTTAGCCAACCAGTGTGGGTCCTATGTTCAATAGGTTGCCCAACAATGAGTCGAATGTCATTCCACTTCACAGCCAAGGAGAGTAGCAAATTTGAAGTGCTCTTATCTAGGAATTCTATTTTGTTTTTTAAAACTTATGCCACTTGGCGGCCAGCTCGCCCGACAGAATATGTTTTTTTTTTAAAGAGCTTAGAGTATAATTTAAGTTATTTGTTATTAGAAATATGAGAATAAATAGCGGAACTTTGGATGTGCTAGTGTTGCTCAATATGCTCCGTTACGTGTTTATCTATTTATCAAAGTTAGAGATGAAAATAATACTGTTTGTGAAAATTATTGAACTGTATATGTCATTCATTTTTAAAACATGTTTATACATTAATAAATGATTTACTACTTAAGATTTGTATTTATTCTAGCTTATTGAATTTATTAAATTCATACAAAAATGCCATGCAGCAGAAGGAGGGCATGTTTTTTGTATTTGAAACAGACACGATCGCATTGCTGAACCTCGTCTCAGTGGGCGGTAAAGAGGAATAAATGAAAATGTTTTATGACATATTTAGGTAGCCAGCGTTGTATGGGGACCACTTGAGATTTATTTTTTTATCTAAATTTACTTGTGTTGCTACTTAACATGGAACAGGGAATCGGTTTCTAATAAAGCAAGACGACGGCGCCCAAATTGAGCTGTTATCTGACTGCATGTAAATGGAAATAATAGGCTTATACTTAGAGAACTCGTTTGTGTAACTTAATAGTTTTAAGGATGTTTTTCAATATCTTATTGGAACAGTTTGTGACTGGTGAATAAAATAACGAGAAAAGGGGTTTGAATATAAATAAATCATCACCCTTATTTCCGTCACACTTTCACATGGCGAAGTATTTCGCCTAGTGAAGTAGTAGTATATGATTTTATTATAACACAAAACAATCTTAATTGTATTACTTTATTTGATTATACTTTAATTAATCTTTTTTTTTTATTTATGATGCTTTGTTTTTTAGAATTTCCATTTTTGTTTTATATTCCTGGGACCTGTGGACCACATATATGTTATTCAATTTTAACTAAACTGTATGTAAATAATTTTTTTAGCATTTCGAACAAAAATAACATAGGAACAGATAATTTCCATGAAATTTTAATTTTGAAACAAATGTATAATTGTTGTTATTTAATATTAATTTAGTACTTTTTATTACTTTCTGAAATTGACGCCAAAATTTAGGAATATTTTTGAAAATTGATATCAATTTCGAAAAGTGTTAGTAAGTATTAAATTAATATTAATTTTTTGGCATTTGTTCCAAAAATTAAAAAAATATTTTTTTACTTTTTAGCATTTTTTTTCCTTTTAAAGTTGGTTTTTCTATTTTTTTTAAGGAATATATTATAGTTTATTAAAGCCATTATCTAAAATTATAACCAACCACCATTGTCATTTATTTTATACAATGGAACTTTAAATTTTTTTATCGTAATAATTTAATTCACCACGATTTGAGAACTCATAAATGCAAGTTAGTTATAATTTATTGAGGTTATTCTAAAGGTAAAGAAAATGTAATAACTTTCTTGTTTGGAGATTCTTGTAATTAAAAATGTGTCGAGAATCATATAGATTAAAAAACATCAATTGGAGCTCTAGTTGAAGTAATATTAAACTAATCAGATAACATTGAATTTCCCTCTATATGATCGAATTGAAGTGCAAATCGATAGTTATTCCTTTTATCTTTCCACCATTTCTAGCCACATTAATAAACCAAAAAGAAGAATTATATAAGCAAAATGAATAAGATTTTTTTTTTAATAAACTGATATATGGTAGTCTCTCTCTTTCAGGCGCCAGGAAAGCCATTAATTTGGTTAAAAGCATATGTTACTGTTTTTTTTCTTCGTCATATAGTTTCTAATATGCTTTAAAAAACGAAAGAGAAAAAAACATTACATAACGGAAAACTTTCCACTTTAGATAGTGTTAGTAATTAAAAAATCTCGGAAAGGGGGTGGGGGGGGGGGGGCAGTATCCGCTCTATTGCAAGATCCACCACTGATAGGGCTCTCGTTTAAAGGCGGGGCTTCCCTTGCGTCAAGTGTCTGTGATCGAGTCCTGGTGTAGTTTGGGAATTAGGGGCAGGTCATATATGACGTCACCCACATGAGCGTGGCGCAGGGGTAAACAACACTTTTTTCAAGAAAGAAAAAAAAAAGTGCTGAAAATATGTTTGAAACGTAAAACTCGATAAATAAAGGTTTACTCAGCTCCTGCAAGTCTATGAGATACGTCAAGGTAGTACGTTGAGTGTTGGCTCTTCCCCTCAACTCTAATTTAATTTTCAACTCAACTAAAAGAAGAAGAAAAAAAGGGAATTTCAATATTAATATAATTTTATTATTGATTGGAATCATTATAATGAAGTGCACCACTACTATCTTATTCGTGGCAATAACAGCTCTTATGTGTGAGCGCTTCTTCACTGCGTGTGGAACTCTGTTATCTGGCAGTCGGAGAAACGATAGAGGCGAACAGATGGCGTTTTCCCGCAGAAATAGAATAATGCCACTACGTGTGATTTTTTCGCAAACCTGATCCGATTTGTGAGATTTTACTGCTGGACTTCTTTCTTCAAGTGTCCCTTGGCCATTTGAAAGTGAGTTTGTTTTGCTATTTTAATTCGTACACCGATAGTGCATGCACGCGACGCTTGATTTTGTAAAGGGCACATTCTGCTTTAAAGCATCTAAATGCAGTTCAATTGCATGAATGTAAACCCATCCTTGGAAGAGTTATCATTTTATTGGAATGTGTTCAAACATTTATGCTGACCCCTAAAACTGTTTCTTTGTAACTTTCATATCTCAGTTCCGAGGGAGCATATTTTCAAAAGGGAACACCCACTATTAGAAAGGTTCCCTTAAGTTCCTCATGTAATAAACTAATATTTTTCAGTCTTCGAGATTATTATTATTATTTTAAGAACAGGGGGAAAACTGTCGGCGATTCTGCGACTGCTAGAGTACTCGTTTTTTTTTTAAATCGGGGGCCTATTGTGCATATCCAAAGAAATGTGAGAAAGAATGCAACTTCTATTAAACCTTTCTAAACCATGTTTAGGTTTAAAAGAAATACTTAATCACTTGAAATTTTGATAATTAAATTATTCACCACTTTAAACCTGGCGTATTGTGGTTTTATTCGCTGGTTATTCATAATGGTTTCTTTTCGTAAACGTTTACTTTGCTAAATTATTCCTAAAATGTACGTTCAGAAATTGCCATAAATTATATTATACACAAAAATACATTTAAATAGTTTGTTTTTGAATACGTTATTAACCAAAATAAATAAGCATATTTCATCACGCACGATGGAAAAAGTATTCGATTATTATTACACAACAAAATGTGACATCTACCTAACGATAATAAAATTTAAGCAAAAATCGCTGTCATATATTTTGCATATCCCCTTCCTTATGGGAATACATTTAAAATAACATAAGGTAACATAAGGCATAAAATAACAACAGGTAAACCTGCCTATATTTATCTTCTTGTGGGCTATGAAATACAAAAAAAGAAAAGAATAATGACATCAAATATGCCTTTGTTGATTATTTTTTGGAAAAAAAAAATCAACGATATTTTTATATATCTTTCAGCAGTTCTATCCATGGCTAGCGTACGCAGAAAACTTGTAGATTTTGGCATGCCATGATAAATTTTTCTCCACCTTTATTAACATAACATGAAGAAAAAAAGAAGGGAATGTACATGCTAATAAATTTCATAAACAGATCAATGGGAAGGGTTGGAAAGGCCCCTCCTGGCCACTTTCTCGTGCCAGTTTAACTAAGCAATTGCTTTTAAAGCAGGTCGGCAGATGGCGCTGCTGTTCTTATTTTAAACGAATTATGAAAAATCACTAACGTCTGTAACTTGAAACGCCTGATGGAGGAAAAGCATCTTGGCGCTATAATTGTTCCAGCTTGCGTTTTGCTTGAAACTCCTTAAACTAACAAAAAGGTAGCTCTGAACAGACGCTTCATGCAATTACCCATCAAAGCAGTATTATTTTTAAGCAAACAAGAACTTGCATTTATAATCCATGACGTGAGATAAAGTTATTTAAACAGAGGAAATTTTTAAGGGCTATAAAAATTATTGATATCTGAAGCTCCAATAGAAGTACAACAGCATTATTTAAGTATTAAAACTGTTTTTAAAGGTCAATCAAAAACTATTCAAAATGACTTAATTGTTTGTATTTTCACATACATGAATTTATAAAAAATTAATATTTAGAAGCTTCTTCTTTTTGCTGTCCTACGACGGATTTTTGTGATACGACAGATATTTCACAAAAATATCAGTGCTCTATAATTGTGAGCTACGTTTCTTCAAACGGTTTAGCAGTCGAGATATTTTTAGTTTTTTTTTATGTCAGTATATCACGTACAGCCAATGCTCTCTTTCAACTTTAAAAACGGTTTTGAGACCACTTGAATATAGCACAAAATGTATTGATCAGTACTACGTTGGAGCAAGTTTAGTGCGTGGACATTTGACAGAATTACAAACCAAAATAAAATCACAAGCTCCACAAGCATTATTTGCTTACGCTGCTGTGGACATGGACTTAATTTAGTTTTAAAACAAAGTGTGAATAATATCTCAGAGCAAGCACGTAGCCAGGATTTTGCTAAGGGGGGGGGGGTCCAACAGTTGCTACGATTTGGGGGGGGGGGGATAGTTTCTTCCCCAGCTTTGACATTTAGAGCAAATTTTAATTAAAATTTTAAATTAAAAAAATTTGAACTATAAATGAAATTGTTTGTTTTCCCTTCAGTATGAGTATTTGAGTTTCCAAAATGCAATGTTTTTTAAAATGCGAATCGTATGTTTTAAGGATTAAAACATTTCATTTTTCGTTGTTGTATTAACATAATCACAACAAAAATAGAAAATATTAATAAAAAAGTTATATAAATTTTTTCTGACAATAACGATCTCCCGTCTTTTTTTCTGGTAGAAATATATGAGTTTGGTGCACTTGCTTTGCTCCCCAATATTCTTTCATTAGCAAATATTTTTAATATTTCGCTCGGCGCAGTTATTTCACATTTTGAGAACAGCGCAACTGATTTGTCACTCTTACATCAACTGTGTTTCTGTCTCGCAAAAAGATCTTTCCGATATTTATTGTAACTAAATAAACTTGATTCGTCTAATTTAACAAAACAAACAAAATATTTTACAATAAAAGTTCGTAAATATGACTTTATGCCTCAATGTCTAGTTTTAAGCTATTTACCTTTTACATTTTTAACAAATAAATATTTGAAATTATGTTTATTTTAGCTACTTAAATTAATAAATTTTATAAATAGTTTTCAAATTAAAATTTTTCTGCTTTTAAAAAACATAAAGTGTTAGTAATATAAAAAATATATACAATTTTTGACATGAACCAGAGTTTATTGAATACAAGAAAAGTTAAATTGGATAATGTTTTGGATAAATATAAAAAATCAAATGAAATATTAGTAAAATGAAATAAATAATAAATTGTTGAATATATAAATATTCAAAGATTCAATAAAACTATTAGAAATTTTGATTTTATGTAAAACGTATTTTCCTGGTATTTACACTAATTCGATGCTGAAATTTCATTTATTATAAGTAATTTATATGTTGTTCAAGATTAAAATGATCTTCGACTTAGTTTCTATACATAAACATTCTTAGTGTTATTGACTTAACAATGTATAGAAAAACAAACATTTTAATTAGTCACTGCCAATTGATTAGCATAATTACAAAAGTCAATTTCATTAGGAAAGATATGGTATGACGTTTAGAATACAGAAATATTTACTTACTTTCAAAACAGTAAAATATGCTGATAGAAAAAACCTCCATTTGTTTGAACTAAAAAAATGCTTCCTAAATTTGCCGCCTGTACTCTGAAATAACTAGTTGTGAAATAGAGCTGTTCTACCTCTTCATTCTCTTTGTCGATATATGCCCCTACGACTCTCCGGACCTTAGAGCTCGGGACAATGCATTTGTAGTGTAGGGTTCATTCCAAAACCTGTAGGCCTTGCCTCCACAAGCATAGAACAACAATGCCCTTGTCACAATGGAGAGAGCATCTATCAGCCAAAACGGCTGTCCAAGGGTCAGTTAATTACAAACAGGTGAGGACGAAGCGAAGTAGACTATACATTACAATTCCCAGAAAAGCCTTTCTTTGTGGCTCTTGACATGTGCTTGCTACAATTTCAACGCGCCTTTTCCGACAAAGTATTCTATTGGCAGCACAAGTTGACAGTTTCTTTGTAAAAGTGGATATTTGACTAATGATAGACACAAATCGTCTTCCAAAGAAAACTGTTGAAAAAGGTTTGTAAGCGATTCCGTTGTCAAACCTACGACAACTCATTGTCCTCCTGTTCCTTTCAAAAAGACCCCCCCCCCCCCCAAACCCTCCAAGAGCAGTTTAAACACGTTTACGAATAAACAAGGGGTGATCTTGAATCCCTCCTACTCAAATCAAAGTTTCCTTTAAATTTTTACAAAATGATAACATGCGGAAAAAATAGAAAACACTTACTTATTTTTTGAAAATTAAAGCAATCTTCTTTTCTTTTAAAGATGTGAATCGGTCAATTTTAAAATTAACTTAAATAACGAAACAACAACAGGACCATAATGGTCCTGAAACAACAGAAAAACAGTAAATTTATCAAGAAAACCATTTCCGTTTGGAGATATATTCTCGTAAGTTATCGTTTCACCCACCCATCCCAGCGTTTCACGCACGAGCCAATCAGCATATCGAATCTTAAGTGCAGCTAAAACAATAAAATTCATTTTGGCTGTACCTTCTCACAAATGCAGTGCATTAGCAAGGGGAGGAATCTCCATACTACGTAGAGGTTGCCATGGCAACGATGCAGCCGATTTCGAACTTCGCTTTTTGGGTGCAGTTCTGATTTAATGGCGTTTTTCCCCCTCCAGAATTGTGCATTACGGTAACAGGCATGCTATTTATCGGAGATTTTGTTTATTACCGTAGAAATTTCATTTTCAATTCTAATCTTCATTTACGAAAATTAGTAAAACATCTTATTTTAGTATACAATAATGAATTTAGGTGCAGCCCGGCTGTACTTGCTGTAGTGGACGATCCGCCACTGGCGTTTTTTAGGGATAACTTGTCGCTATTGACAAGAACAATAGAGAGTAGTAATGGCACAAAAAAAAATCTTGACCTGAAGGGGGGTGGGGGGGGGGGGGGGGGGGGGTCCGGACCCCCTGGGACCCCCCCCCCCCCCCCCTTGGCTACGTGCTTGCTCAGAGTGTCGGATTTATTTCGTAAACTTAAGTGGAATTCCTTCATAAACTAAAAAATGAATTAAAAGTTTTTTTTTACGCGGATTCATCATACAAGGATTGTAGTGTTCAAGAAATAATGAAAATATATATATATATATAAACACTAAACACCTGTGTTTAGTATTGACAAAACAAGACCAACAGTGAAATAATTTTCTCTTGTTTTAACAGAATTAAAAACTATTTAAGAAATTGAATGTCATAAGAACGATTGGCGGTATTATCAGGACTGTCTATCGAACGAGGAATAATTGACGACCTTACGAAAACAATGCCATTTTATGGCGACATCATTGACCGATTCGTAAGTTTAAAAGAAAGAAGGATTGATTTAATTTAAAAGTAAATAAAGAAGGGTTTTCAATTGTTTTCGCATGTTTATGATTTCATAACAGTTAAAAAGAAACTTTGATTTGAGTTTACGTAATAAAGATTAAAGAATTTCCTTTCATATATGGTTTGGGAAAGTGGGGGGGGGGGGGGGGGGAGTTTTGGGGGAGTCAAAAGTTTCCGGCTGCACTAACATTTTTGACCACGTGCCGCCATAATCTTGTGAATAAGGTAGAGCAGTTTCAGACACAAACTTCCAACTGTTGCGCGGTCGACAAATAGGGACTTCCATGTTCATACTCCACTCTTCTGTAGTCTCCACTCTCGGACAATAATCCAACAGCTTAGGGAAAGAAAATAAATCTACCGATTGTGCAAGATTTTAACTTTCTAGGTCCAGAATTTGGTTTTTAGTTTTAAAGTAGAGAAGAGCATAAATATACCATGTTTAATATAAATGTTACGTTAAATAAAATCAACCACTCACTGACGAAACGCTGCATAGTTGTTATTTTGCTCACATCACCGATATAACTGGCAAAATCCGTGATCATAAATATCGCACATCAATAAATACTATCTCGATGAAAACGTCATAGAAAAAAAAATTAACATATTGTTTGAAATCTTTTCAGTAAATATAAAAAGTAGCTCAAAGTGTAGAAAGATCTCAGAACCAAAAATACCAACAACAATATCGTTGAGTTGGCGCAAGTACTATAGCGCAGTAAACACTTCATACTGGATTTAGAATCTGGTACACGCAACATGCCAGGATGGTTCTATGATGGTCAAGCATAACCATGAATAACACTTCAAATAGGAACTATGTATACTCTCTGTTGCAGGAGGATGACGACCATCTACCTGTACGTGCTGCCTATGCTGCTCGGTAGGACGTACGACATCAAGACGGACAGTCCGGGCGTAGACATCTTCCCGCAGCACGCCATCGACAACGCCACGGTGAGAGGAGACGACACGAACTTTGTATTCTGGCGGTTACACAATTCGAACGTCATTACTTAACCCTCCCCCTCAGAAGGCCATTCTAGAGTTTCAACCTTTTGAAAGATGATCAGAGTGAATAATTGGTAGAACAAAATTATGTTTGCGCGGACATAACTATTAGTTATAATATATTTTGAAAAATTCTGTTTATTTTTAAAAATGTATGATGTCAAAACGGCCACCGATCATAACATTAAAAATCTTATGTCTAGAGTTTCTAATGTGCGCAATTCGCCTTCGTCCGAGAGCATAGGTCCTGCTCAGTTCGGTGGGTGTGTGTGCAGAGGTCTGTGGGCGACCACTCTCGCCCACACACACGAGATCAAATGCAAAATGCCTCGTCGGTTTTTTGTTAATTAACGTCGCACTAGCAATGCCTCGTCGGAATGGCACCATTAGTGATTTTGTTGGTTGGTTGGTTGGTTGTTTGGTTAATTAACGTCGCACTAGAGCTGCACAGTGGGCTATGGGCGACGGTTCGGGGCCTATTTCGAAGGAAAGACCCGGGAACGATGTCTCGTATTTTTGAACCATGGTCAGATGACGAGGACAACACCTGACCTGGCACCCAACGCCTTTAATAGACGTCGGGACTTTGGACCCCGATCAGATGTATCGTGCACCAGTCCCCGTATACACGCCGATAATTTTTGTGAATGTTCTGGACGACATTCTAGTATTTTGGTAGCGAAGTTGGCAACCCTCCGATCGCAATATCATTACTTTATTCTTATTCTTTAATCTAGTCCTCGCACAGGTTCGAACCGTGAATCCTTTGATTCGTCGCCGACGCCTTTATCCACTGGGCTATCCGGCACCCCCATTAGTGATTTTGAAAAGCTCTGAGAGAACACAGAAATTATTGAAAGTGTGAAGTTGTTTTTTCTCAGCAAGATAGTTTAGTTCATATGACACATACAAGTTTTTTTTAAAAAAAAAGTGTAATTATTGTAATATATATCCGAGCTGTGTGAGAAGTGACGGAAGGGATTAAAATCTGAAAATAGACGACGGCCATTCTCTGTCACTAGGCAGCTAGAGCTATCGTTTGGTCACGTGACCAACCCGCCCATTTTCGAATAAAATCCGACTAAACTGTTGAATTATGTTTTAACCCTGTGCACTCCGCTGTCGCCTCTCAGGCGCCAACAAAACGACCAGTTCTTTGGTTCCCTGTTCTTTTAAAGGTCATCTGAGGTCATCTGACCATGGTTCAGATGACGAGATGCACGTATGAATGTTTTCCCGGGTCATTCCTTCGAGATAGACCCTGAACCGTCGCAAATAGTCCACTGTGCAGCTCTAGTGCGACGTTAATTAAACAAACCAAACCTTGTTCTTTAAAATAAACGAGAACAACATGATCCTGCGCTTAAAAAATGTTCTTTTTTGAACTTGTTGTCTTGCAGATTCAAAACAGATTATGCTTTTGTTTTCCTCTAATAGCAAAAAAAAAAATTATTGGGAAAAGAACATAAAGATGAATAACTGTTCCGTAAAAAGAACGCAAAACGCAAAGTGTTCTTGGAGTGCAAAGGGTTAAAAGCTGTGTAAGCTTTGAAAAATGCATCGAACGGAGACTTTAAACCTGTGGATTTATAATGTGCTTCGCCGGGGAAACTGGACTCTCGAAAGGACGCAAGTCCGTTCAGGGGGTCAAAAGTGTTTTTCGGTTCGTACAAACAAAATAAAGAGTTTGTTACGGATGTAATTATTGTTTATAATATTTCAGACAATTCGGTACAATTTTTAAAGTTATAACGCCCACGTGTTAACTACATCATAGCAATGAAAAGCATGAATTTATTGTTTGTTTCTAATGGTGGATTTCAATGTGCACAGACAAGGAAGGTCGTTCTCTTCGACCCACCTACCAGCCAAACGATATTTAACGATCATTGCCAGTGGTGGAGTGGCCACACTACTTGCCCGTGACCAACCAGGCTGGACACGAGTGCGGACCTTGGTTTCAGGCCCAATAGCAACACATCATTGCGCATCACTGACTGCGGGCACTTGCGAAATCCATCGAACTCGGTTTGCGCATGAAATTGATAATTTCCCGTAACGGAAAATTATCATTTCCATTCCTAATCAATCAATTCCTGAAACGGAACGAAAATCGTTTTGTTTCTTTTTATTAATAAAAGAAAGGAGTTTAAGATTTTAAAGTATCCGAGTTACATAAAATGTAATATTATATTTATTTATATACATTTTTTTATGAGCAAAAGCCTTTATTTCCACCAACAACCTATTTTTTACTTTTTAATTTAAATATATTTGAATAACATTGAGTATGGACTTGTGTCCTACTTACATTTTAACAAATACAAACTTTATTTCGCTTTAAAAGCTTTTAAGCGGATCCAGCAATTAATCTCGGAAGTGAAAATTATTGGTAATACTTACTAAGAGGTTAAGTACTTCACTCCATAAACTTTTAAAAATCTTTTTACGACGGTATTTAACACTGACAAGTTATTCAAATAATATATAGATAGGAGAGTGAAATAAAGAGTTTTTCTGCGACGCACTTCTACTGTTTCAGAAAAAGTCGAATGCGTTGGACAATGCAGCGAATGCATCGCAGAGGACTGACTGTAGTAGACTGTAGGACTAACCGGAGTAGATCAAGGGACACATACGAGGTACAAAAGGGAACATTTCCTCAGTGTTCCAATTGAAAATGTTCCCTTTTGAAAATCAACATATCCATGGGTTGCTCAAGGTTGAAAAACCTTTGGTAATTCAGAAAACCTCAGCATTCCTGTATATCTATTTTAATTCCTGTACTTCTATTCATACATATGAAGGAAGTGCCAAGAGTCACATGATCCATTTCGGAGATTGCGCGTGTTAAAAAAATTACTTTATAAAATGCTCAACATCATGGCTGAGATATCGTTGTTTGTAGTGCAAAAGGTCGTATGGATTTTTTTAAAATTATTATTGCTATAAGTGGCGTTTTGTGATTTCCACATGATGGAAAAATTTCTGATCCAATAAAAGTCCAATCAAAGATAATTAAAAATGCTAGGGTGAGACATAAGACTTTTTGCACTTTGAACGACGTTATAACACTTTTATTACCTCAGAAAAGATACCTTCATAGTTAATGCCTTCTAGCAGTTCGACGATGATGTGTTCTTTTTTTATAAAGTGAACATTTAGTAAGTCATATTTAAAGATTAGATACATATGATAGCAATATGACGCCTGCACATTTTACCAAATTTCGATAGCTTTCTGAAAACTTGCTTTATGACATCATTACAATCCTTGTTTTATAGATATATAGCATTAATATTTGTATCTAATAGTTATATGACACAACTCGCATCTTCTTCTTAAAAATAAATTATATACTTACGTATTATCGCATCTATCATGGCTGAAGTCGTCAAAGTTATAAAATACGCCTACATGCTGGTAGCCAGCGCTTCATGGCAATAGCGTGCTGCACTGGAAATCATAATAACTATAAAACTATACTTCAAGTGTAATTCGCTTACAATATTTTGCCCTCTCTCTCGCAAAAAAACTCGCCAAACTTCCGCCAAGCTGGTTGCGATCTTACGTAAGGTGCCGGAGGAAATCGTGTGTCGTCGTGGAGTGATGTGCTGGAGTGATGTGTGTGTTGCAGGTGATCCACCGCTCGTTCACGGACTCGCAGTACCGCATGGTGTCGGACACGCAGGAGGCGCGCAACTTCCTCGGCGTGTCGGGCGACCTCTCGCTCAAGATTAAGACGGGGAGGGTGCAGATCGAGGGACTCGGCAACTACCTCAGGGAGAGCTACTCCAGGGCCAACGTGGTCGAGATACTCGTCAAGGTGCACTACGAGACGGTAAGGAGCACCACACTCTCATTTCCCAGACTCTTCTCTCTCATTTGGGAAGCGTTCATTTTTTACGTCACGCCATTTTCAAACTTTCTGTTATCTCCTTCACTGACTGTTTGAAGTTCACATTTTGTCGACATTTTTTTTATATAAGCTTCTATTTCCCTTATTTTATATAAATTGTAGCTTAATAAATTATAGTTGTGGGAAAGACTTAAACTCAACATGAATCCACGTAGAGTTGCAGATCCATAATAGAAAAGGCCTTGTGCCCATTAAGCCCAGTAGTAGCTTAAAAAATGGGGTTTGGGTTGGAGTAATTTTGATTTTCATGCATGTCGTATGTATGGACCCCCTCCAGAAAAATTCAAGTTTTCGACTTCCTTCCTTTTGGGTGTTTTCCGCCACCTTGAAAAAGATCCCTAAAAAGGAATTTTTTCAGTTTTTCCTCAATAACTCGCTTCCAGTGCATTTTAGGTGAAACAAATATTATCAACAATTTTAAAGAACATTACAATTTCTACAAGTTTCATATATAAAATTTTGAACAGGTACTGAAATACAAGGCCGGGAAAATCTGCACAAATTAAAAAAAAATGCAAAAAGTCAGATATGTCATTGGTTTTACCTGAATAACTTTTTTTCTATGCTGTTTAGCACAAAATGTATGATAACGAATCTTATAGAGGATTAAATTTTCTACAAGATTCATACAAAATATTTGAAACTACTCCCAATAGATGGCGATAAAAGTTGAAATAACATTTTTATTGAAAGTGGGCTGGAAATACAAATATTACAACAATCTGCTGAAATTTTTAATAAATGCTTTCAGGAATTTAATGCCCTATTGAATTCATCATAAACTTAATATTTACAGGTATTGTGAACATACCACGAAATTCATACATAATATCGGTATTTCTAATAATATTTTTTCATGCATGGAGGCGAAAGGAATAGGAGGTCATACAGTAATACCTGTTAAAAACTTGTTAAAATAGAGCTAAAATAAAAAATACAGCACTTTGCCGAATTCGACGATGACTTGACGTTTCGCCCCTGATTCTTCCCGTTGCAGGAAACGCTGACCTTGCCGTCGAGTGCGCATCCCCGCCCCAACTGGCGGCTGCTGGATCGGCGGGACGTGGGCACGCACTACGTGCGTAGCATCACGTACGGCGGGGACATGGTCGCGTCTCTGCGCTTCACCGCCAAAAACTCCGCCGACAGGGAGCACATCCGTTCGGTGGTGCAGGCCGAACTGCAGGCCGACTCCGGCTCCTTCGGCCTCGGCATAGAAGGTGTGTGGAATTCCCCCCCTGGTATAATTTGGGACCTTCGCGAGAAAGCCGACACATCGTTTTAAATAGCGTGGAGGTTTTACGTTAGGAGTGGTTTTCAATAAGCATAAGTGTAGAAAGTAGAGGGGCTGGAGGAGATTGAGCCTCCCCCCCCCCCAGGAATTATTGTGAAGGAGCTACTATTTGATGCCCTTTTTTTTCCAAAATACATTTCATAAACCAATTTTTTCCCGTGGTTGCATTTAAAAGGTGAATAATTTATATACATACTAGAGTATAAAGATGAGCATTTTTCAATTTCGGCTATTTATTAGAAACATTTAAACAAGAAAAAAAAATAGTCACTTTGTTTAGTAAAAAATTATTAAATGAGATTTTGTTTCATAGTAATTATTTCCTTATAAATGAAACCATCTGATTTATATCTTCATATTAAGTTATTTGAAACGCTAATGTGCTTTTTTATTGTTAATGGAGAAATGTATAACTTTTTAAGCATATTGTCAAATATGTGTTTATTATTCAATTTTGGTTGAAAAACTGTAAATATTTAAAAAAAACATTAAAGTTTTTTTTTAAGTTTGAAATTTTTAAATTTTTTTAATAAATTCAAACAATTAAGGAATTTTTGTATAAAATATTAATTATTTATATAAGTTTACATAATATCCATGAAAATGTTGATGACTCTGACGATGTCTGTTTGTTCGTCAGGCAACTTCTCCCGGCTGCAAGAGCAGTTGAAGGATTCTTCCACTCTGGAGATCAACTACTACGCCACCGTGCCCATCCGCGGGGTGCCCAACACCATGGAGTCGCTGATGGAGCTGGTGGAGGACTTCCCCAAGCAGACGCAGCTCGTCAACGGAGGGGTGGGGGTTCCGCTCACCATGGAACTCTTCCCGCTCTCCGCGCTCGACGCAGACGTCCCCCGATTCCTCGACTCCAAGTGAGACTCCCCCCCACCTACACGCCCTGTTGAATGGGGGCGTCACTGTTCGCAGCGCATGAGTAGACTAGGCACAAGGTGCTTGGAATCGGATATCGAAACCGTTGACGTGAAACTATCGAGGGTCCCTTCGCCGCTGGGTCCTACCTGATCCAGTGGCGAAGAGCCCGGTCATCGAAGGGTTTGGCGACTACCACGGGAAAATTATTGGACAAATTTGAATACCACATAAACAATTACGGAAGGCCTCTTACTTTATTCTATTTTGGTTCCCACTCAAACATTTACTACATGCTAACAAATAGGACCTATTGGGTCAAATGACTTTGCACATATATTGCGGCTCACAAACTACTATTTTTTAATTATTTACTACTACTAGCTTTGCCACTTTCTCGAGGGGAAGGAGCTCAGGCTGCAACCCATGAGTATGTACGTACGGTGCCAGACGGAATATTTATGTGTATAATTCACACACACACACAAAATACACAAGACATTTTCGCTCAACGATTAGGCCTAAGAAGGAAAAAGTTGGCGCCCAAGCAAGGGTGATAGAAAAAAAGAAGAAAAAAAACTTATTCAAATAAATAATGGGAACATCCCAAAATGTAATAATTTGTAGGAAAAAAAACCCGTAAAACACACACACAAAAAGGAAAACAAAGAAAGAAAGAGGAAAAATAAATATTTTGCCAACTTCTCAAGAGGTAGATTAGTATTGGTGGCGGTATGGAAATAAAACCAAAATTCTCTTGACCTACATTCAGAACTAAACTATTTGGAACCATTTTGCGCGATTTTTATAATAGAGCAACAGCGTTGCACTTCAACTGTGAGACCGGTTTTAATTGAAATCAGTTTATCGAATTCTCTTTATCTAGGCGCATATTTTGGCGAGGTTTTAACCCACTGGGCGGTAGTTATCCGGGAATATCTTGTTTTCCCTGCCATGTACAGCCGCGGAAAAAAAAAAACGAACCACCGAAGATTATTTCGTTAGTTTTTATAGCAGAGCTGAACTTAATATACCTTTTTGTAGGGAATAAAGTCTACTATACATTGATATACAAAAAATTTGCATAGGGGACTATCTTCATACTCGAATCCGCACCAACTTTAAAATTTTCAATAGCAACACCTACTTTTGATAGCGCAGAAATGTTCCCCGCCCTCAAAATAATCTAAATATAAATTTTCGTTAATTTCCTACATTTATATGCAGAGATATTAGACGATATGTATCTATCTTATTTGAGGGGCTACTTCCACATTGGACAAAGTATTAGTGAGACTTCGAAATGAAGTACGCTGGTAGAAAATGTTTTGGCGTAAGCCGTTGTTCTTATTTTCCCGTGATTATTAATTCCCCCACTCCCGTATACCCCTCGCCTTTATATAAGAATTTATAATTTTATGCCAACGCGATCACAGCGCTTTTAATTCTCAAAATTAGTAGATTTCAGTTAAGTTCTGCAGATTTTAAATTTGTGTATGACCCCTTAAATGATCATTTGATGCTCATTTAAATATAGCCAAAAAACTAC
The DNA here is from genome assembly GCA_963932185.1 of Troglohyphantes excavatus. Classification (NCBI taxonomy): domain Eukaryota; kingdom Metazoa; phylum Arthropoda; class Arachnida; order Araneae; family Linyphiidae; genus Troglohyphantes; species Troglohyphantes excavatus. The sequence goes on from OZ010678.1 coordinate 62,528,931, forward strand.
AAAGAGGAAAATCATGAAATTTTAGATATGCATATAAAACGTTTTTCTGAATCCATCACTATCAAAATATAGCATGGTTGCTATTCATAAATTTTATGAATATTAATATCCTGATTTAAATAAAATTAAAAAATATACATATAAATAATAAAAGTGAGTGTATTTTGTTTGGGTTGTTTAGAAGTAACACAGATAAAAATATCATCTTAATAAAATTAATATTTCGAAAGATATTATTAAAAGTTTAAGAAATTCATCTAACATTACGAGTTCTAAACTTTCGATATTCATAATTAAAAAACTACTTAACCAAATGACTTGCAAATTGATATTCAACGATAAATTTTGTCGTAGATTCTAAATATTGAATCAAAATTGGGTGTTGTTATTGGAAATTTTAAAGTTGGTGCGGATTCGAGTATGAAGATAGTCCCCTATGCAAATTTTTTGTATATTAATGTGTAGTAGACTTTATTCCCTACAAAATGGTATATTAAGTTTAGCTCTACTATAAAAACTAACGAAATAATCATCGGTGGTTCGTTTTTTTTTCCCGCGGCTGTACATATACATTAAGTATATAAAAATACTAAATATTGGAAAAAAAATTAAATTTAAAAATGTTGGATTTTTTTTAATGCTACTAATATATAATGGATATTTAATGCTACTAATATATAATACATGTATTGGAAATATAAATTTAATTCTATTTTCAGTGAATAAGTACTGTTTGGAAAATTTTAATATTTTTCTCGCCACTCAGAGGTGTGAGATTTGAGTGAAACAACTCATTAAAGAGATTATTTTTTTCTTACATATTCTTTTAGAACAATTCCACTCCGATTTCCCTTGCATCAATTGTAAGAGTTACGTCTGAAACTATGAAGGAAATAGGGAGAGCGGGTTTAGAACGATTTATATATAAAAAATCAAAGAATGGTATACACATGAACTTTTCACTTAAGGTACATGGATAAAAAATTTTGAATATATTTTTTTAAACCTAAATCCCTGACATATTTTTCACACGCTTTTTATTAAATCTTCAAAATTACTTCCAAAACAATTTTCACATTATTTTGCAATGTAAACAAACTCCCAGTAATTTTTTGGTAACTGATACAAAAAAGCGCATCTAAAGTGTGTTCCAAAGATGAGCGTGTACAGTAATTTCTATGTTGTGTGAAAACTTCGCTCACACACGCTCTCTCTCTCTCTCTCTCACCAATGCAGGGCCCTCGTGGACCAGCTGGACCTGATGGAGTCGGAGTTCGACGATCTCCGGGCCACCAAGAAGGCCTTCCAGGAGTGGATGCTCAACGTGCCCCCGGTCCTCTCCCAGGAGATGGAGGACGAGGTATTCTTATTACAAACACACATCTCGGCGTTCGAAGCGTAAAAGCCCGTGAGCACTTTTCAAGAGAGCAAAAAAGAACAATTGTTTCCTTAAGTTGATTCTATGGCAGAACCGTTTGACATTTGATGGTATTATTGTATTGGATTAGCTGATGACATCATAGATTTTGACACCATGTGGAAACCACAAAATGCCACATATAACAATAATAAAAAAATAACTTGGAATTTTTGAACATACGGCATTTCTTTTGCACTGTCAACGACGATATTTAACCTTATAATACTAACCATGATTATTTTTAAAAATTTTAATTCTCATTCCGCCTCTGGAATGGGAATTCTCAACTCGCAGAGAGGTTTAAGAGTCCAACTCGACTCGTACAGAGACTTAGAGTCCTTAACGAGAATGTCCCCTGACAACATTCGGTAGTCCTGTGGCTCTGTGGCTGCCATAGAAACGGGCGGGTTTACACTAAGCTGGGGGTGGAATGTAGAAGCTAGAGATTACCAAGCTTCCCAATCCCAGGAGTCCTCAAAAACTCTTGGAGGGGCAGAGAAGTGGGGGCGGGGGGCGGGAGAGAAGTTAATCCCTGTCAGAGACTACACAAGTTAAAGATGGGTATAAGTCAAGTTGGCTTATTGTAGAAAACCATTTTTAACTCCTCCCCCCACTCTATTTAGTACTTTTCGCGTTAGCAACCGTGTCTGTAGACTTTCTCGCGACAGTCTTACAGTTAAAGGGGAAGCTTGCGAGCCCTAGAGGGTTGACATGATTGCTGCTTCTCTCCCCCCCAGATCGGCGAGTTCAGCGACGCCCTGGAGCGCATCTCGTTCGTCTTCTACCGGGTCCTCGGGGACATGAACCTGGCGGACGACGGAGGCGTGGAGCAGTTCTCGGAGGCGTTCGACGCGTACGCGGGGGACGGAGGCGACCTCCCAGACAAGTACTACCGGAAGCTCGTCCTCCTCAAACACAAGATAGTGAGTGTGGCCGACTCCTCTCTCTCTCTCCCTTTCCTCTCAAACCACCCCTCTCACTCCTCGACACTCTCCGGCTCTCATTTTTGAGCATTCTGTGAGCGTCAATGCCACTTTCGTCAAGACTTTTAACCAAACAAGAATCTTCAAATTTTTTACGATAAAAGTCATTTACTCAGATGCTTTCTCGGTGGATTAGATTCTGATTATGCATACTGCCACAATTCGAACGGAATTTTCTATAATGGTCGATAGCGCTCCAGTATTATGACCAAAAGATCGGTGGTTCGAGTCGTCGAGCCATCGATATTCATTTGAAATCGTCCTTTTTTTTGGGTGAAATAAATTTCGTTAAAGAGCGAAAAAATTAATTTTATTCTTTTAATGGAAGCATTTAGCAGGCGTCTGTTCGTCAAATGTGACAAAAATTTCTTAGAAAATGATTTTTAACTGTGAAGTTAAGTTAAAATTATCAACTCATTGCTTGCATTTTTATACATTGTTATCGTGCGTCAATAGTAACACTGTTATGTGAGGCATTTGTGTTCGTTGCGGTCAATGAAAACAAAATAAATAATTCTAGAAGAAATTTTAAAGAAATAAGCAAATGGGTTTCCTAAATTTCCTGATTTCTTAAGACTTTTTAAATACTTATTTTATACATATAGCGATATTTATTTATTTCATAATATTTTAATCTTATAAATTATTATGCTAAATCCACAGGTTGCTTTAATACGAATGGATAGGGTTCATGTTTAACGCGAATGTTTTGTTTGTCTATGAAATACTTTGAGTACATATTTACTAAATGGGATATTTTCTTTTCTTCCCCATACAGATCCAGAGTTCGCAAGGTAAGCAAAAAATCGCTCATTTATTGTATTTCTCATGAAACTAAAACAAATCCAGACAGTTCCAAGTGTTGATATAGAAATAGCAAGGACACTGATGAATGGCGTAGCTAGAGGTGGTAAACGAAACGGACGACTTTTTTCCTTTAGATATTTTTAATATTTTTATTTCAGTATATTTTTATGGTATATTTTTATAAACGATTTTATTATGAATTTTCTCGAATAATAAAGAATTCCGAAGTTAGTTTAATTCAATATTTTTTAGTTATAAAACTGACTCATTTTTCTCACTTTTTTGTAGAAGAGAGAAAAAAAAATGAACAGTTTAAAATGAAATGACTTATTAGTTCCAAATATAAGAAAACTTTTTTGTGAACGTTTTAAGATTCCTACCACTTTTAGATATTTAAACGGACACAGTCAGAGGTTTGATCAGTGAATTGGCGGAGAAAAGTGTAATTGTGCGTACGCCGCGCTTGTTATTTGCACTTTTTATTAACCACATCAATTGAATGCTTATAAAAATACTATTATGAACACAGCTTATAATAATGAGTATTATTTAATGCACTTAAAAATATTTAATTATATTTATTGGAAAATTAAAACATGATCATTTTAATAGGTTGTATTTTACTTTATCTTGTGAAGATTTGCAAACACGTGTTGATCTCTTCCAAAACTAAAGTTATTTCTGACATTGGGGTAGGAGCCGGTACGGTAGGTATGGCTGCAGCCTTACCTACTTTCAATAAAATATTCTGTCTCAAAAAATATTCAACAAAAATACGGTCGAATCAAATAAGATTTGCAGAAAAAGTTGTTGTGGCTTATAGCATTACCCTGTTGAATCCAAAAAGTATTTCTAAAAAATTCTATATATTATCTCAGAATGTTGAAGATCAAATAAATTCGCTATTGAACTAAAAATGCCGTATACTGTGACGTCAGAGGTTGTTTATATGCACAGCTGATAAAGTGTCTTCCCGGCATCACTGATTAGAGGACCCCATTACGTGTTTATGATAAGCGTTCCTGAATTTTCAGGTCGTCCTCACTCAAACTCTTAGTTTTTAGAATCTTTAAGTATATTTGAAGAAAAAAAATCGTTAATTTATTATAAATTTTAACTGTATTTGGTCATTTTTTCTGGTGAATAGAAGCAATGCTTCTATTTATATAAGTTGCCTATTTTAAAGTTCCAAAAATAATAGACACTTAAAATAAATTCTCAATATGTCCGTTCTCTAGTTAAATAGTTGTTTTCTTCTTGTTAAATATTTTTTAAAAGACAATGCATCAATAAATGAATGAACCGTCAACTAATTTGTTCTTTCAGTTGGGAAATTGCGCAATCATTACTTGTCATTAGGGATTTTTACTGTTACTAAAATTTGTAGGAACCTTTACTCCTTTTTTTTGTGTGTAGAAATCTTTAAAAGGTTGTTTCAAAAGTAAATAATCACCTTCAATATCACCTAGCGAGATTTCAGAATCGAAACAGAATTTTAAAAAAAAGGCGACTGCTTCTTTTCATCCGCACTTGCGGGTGAACAGTAGCACGAGTCGCCCTTTTATGAATAGAGAAGCAGGGCATTTCCTTTTTGTTTTGCCCTCTACGCCAATTTTTTTTTTACTTTCTTTAAATTTCTGAGGCAACATAAGTCGTTCAGCTCCGTCAGATGAGTGTACAAAAAAAATCTTAATGTGGCTACTGTGAAGTTAAAAACTGTTCCTTTTCATCCGATTCCACGGAAATCAAATACGAAACAGTAACCGAAAACTTGCCCCGGAACTAAATCCTGGCTAAGTTACTGTGAGACACGAATAATTGGGCGCTCACTTCTCTCTCTCTCTCTGCAGCCCTTTCCTTGGATGTAGGGGGCGCGGTGTACGCCCACTGGGGGAAGGGGGAGTGTGGGGGCGTAGGGACGCAGACGATGCACTCGGGGATCATCGCCTCCACCGACCAGATCAAAGGGGGGTCGGCAGAAATCATCTGCCTCACCGCCAACACCCAGGTGGACGAAGACACGGCACCGTACAAGAAGCACCACAGGTGAGACACCTTCTTTTGACCCCCCCCCTCTCCCCCTTGTTTTATACAAAAACAAATATTGACGACAAATATTGATACAAAAACAAATAAGTATCTCCTAACTGCTGGCCAATGACTATCTAACTTCTTCTTAAAACCCATTGCCCTGTACAATTAACAATATCCAATGACACGTTGTTCTATGTGTCATTTACTTTACTTTAGAAATAGTGCTTTCTCCCTTCCCGATTAAAATACTATTCGCTTAATTTCAACCCATTACCTCTAGTTCTATCACTCATATTTAAATCCAAACCATCGACATCCCTCTGTTTAATATCCTTTGTTCTGCTAGAGTATACATATTCAATTTTTAAAATATATCTTCATAATTCCTGTCTGCTAAACCTTGGACCATTTTAGTAGCCCTGTGCTGAACTTTCTCTATCAAATCAATGTCTATTTTAAATTCGAAGATGCGTTACATTCATTTTAAAGAATAATAATAAAAAATATAATAAAAAGTTGTGTTTTATTATGAGTTGTAATTGTCTGGCGCTTCAGGTTCTATTCTATCCTGTCCATTTATACATAAGAGTTTGAAGCAATTTTAACTATAAGAACTGTTAGATCTCAACAACAACAAAAATTATCTCTTTTTCTTCTAAATTTTTTTTGTAAAAATTGTGGTTATTTAAAACATTCTCCACGAAAATATTCAGAAAATTTACGAAAAACTTCAAATTCATCAACGGAGTATTTTTTAAAAGTATAGAATTTTGTAAATTTTTGCTCAAAATTTGTAAAAGTGCTATTTTTTTAAAGAAAAAGTACAAATATTTTTGATGGAACATTTTATATGTTTAAAAATAAGTATATGTACTTATAGAGCATATTTATTAAAATATAACTAAATAAGATATCATAAATACGCGGGTTTATATGTGCGAAACAATTTAAGGAATGCATAAAAAATTAACTAAAGTTTAATTTAATGTTTTTTATATATCTAAATAAAAAAAAAATGAAAATATCCGTATGTTTAATGCATACCAAATAACTTAAAAAATTATTTGAAATACTTCTAATCGCTAAAAACATTCACCTTGTAAAGACGATTGGTGCAAGTTAAATCTGGGTCGCATTCGTTAGGTATCTAGGGATGCAAGCTCAGACCTTATTTCTGTTATCTGACTTCGTTATACGACGAGGGAGTGTTTCAGTTTTTTCTTCCGAATAGTTCCCGAAATGTGACCAATTTGCCCAATTTCGAGTGTGACTAATGTGACTAACCAACCAGTTTATGTAACTAACCAACCATAACAGCTAAATCAATGTTCGCAGTGCAGTTCTAATTTTCCATATACAGGTGTGGCCATCAAACAAGTTCCCCTGTGTAGGAGCATCTGCAGCTGAAACGAATGAACGGAATTTCCATATGCAGGATAAGTAAAGGCACGGGGAGAAGATTTCTGTACAAAATAAAAAAAAAACAGTGTCAATACCTTCGAGCATGGATCCTTTGTAGTAGAGGAGTCATGACGTCACTCATGCTAACATCAAAAGGAAGCCAAGATGTATGGCCCCAGACACGTGGTTAATTACGTCATTCCATTCATACATTTTTACAGTTACACATTTTCCAATTCACAAGCCAATCACGAGTATATTTTCATTCACAATTTTGAAGATATGGCACGTGATATGGGCCTTCCGCTCTGAGATGTGGGCTTCACGATGATGACGTCATATTTCCTCTACTACAGTCCATTCATGCTCAAAGGTCAATACTCGCCGATATAGAGAATTTTGTAGATGTTCGAGTAAAAAACTGGCTAAATTAAACCTTCGAGCATGAATGGGCTGTAGTAGAGTGAATATGACGTCATCATCGTGATGCAAACATCTCAGACCTGATGACACCAGACACGTGACTTCCTTTCAAAATTTATGAATGAGAAAGCGTTCGCGATTGACTTGTGATTTGGAAATAATAGTAAATGTGTTACTTCATGAAGTTCAGAATAATTTTTTGAATGAACTAGAAAAAATTTATGAATGGATGACATAGTAAACCACGTGTCTGAGGCCATACATGTTGGCCTCACTTTGATGTTTGTGAGATTATAACCTTATGATTTCTTTACTATGAGTGATCCATGCTCGAAGAATGAAACTGGTAAAACGAATAGAAAATCTGAATGTCAATGGTACACAAGAAAAGTCAGCACATTAAGAATAGTCTATGTGGTTAATAGACCCTGTTTCTGACGAATAAATGATTAAACCCAAAAGAAATACTTTTGAACTTGATCACTAAATAAATTTGCGTTTCTATCGCAACTTTTTTTTTTATTATATATCATACCAGTTTTTTGCTTGGACAGCGCCAAAATTGCCTCTATTGATATTATTATTACGAAAATCTCTTTCTTTTCCCCATGCCTTAAACATCCGTAATATGAAAGTTGGTTTCCTTATTTTTAGTCCAGTTCCTTCAGCTTTTTTAAATGCCTCTAAACAGGAGAACTTATTTTATGGCCACCCTGGATTCACTCATCAGCCCTTCCTTCCTCCCCTCTCTTGGGGGACCGTTTCCAAACCGCAGGTTCTACTCGAAGTTGGCCCCTACTCTGCTGCAGGGGCGCAACATCTCCGACTGCGCCCCCGTGCGTTGCGCATTGTGCTTCGCGGAGGAGCGCACCTCCGCCGCCGTCTTCTCCGGAGCGGAGCACTGTCCTCCGGAGTGGACCCTCGAGTACTCCGGCTTCCTCGCCTCCAAGGACATGCGGAGTCGGAAAGGGGACCTGGCGTGCGTGGACTCCGCGGCGGAGGAGTACGGAGGAGGAGGGGCCGCGGAAGAAGAAGTGCTGCGCATGTCGAAGACGGAGAAGAGCGACCGACTCGCCGACCTCCGAGTGAGCTGCGGGACTCTGCCGTGCGACGAATACGCGAAGGACGCCCGGGTGCCCTGCGTCCTGTGCACCTACTGAGTGAAGACGGAGAGAGAGTGTTAAACCTTTTTTTCAAACGGCCACCTGTACTTATTAAAAGATAACATTGCATATTTTTATGAGTCATTTTTATTCATTGAATTCCTTTGCTTTATTTCCCGTTGGAAAAATTAAATATGCTGTACTCGCAGCAGCGTACGCAGAATATTTGAATCGGAGGGTTGAGGAGGAGGAGGGTATCATCCTATAAATCCCTCTCAAACTTTTATTTATTTGCACAGAAAATATATGTGTTGCCCATAATTTGAAAATTCATTATCATTATTGCAATTTCTATTAAACCATTATTAATTTTATTATTAATTAACCATTATTAAATTTAGTTTGCGATTTTTTTAAATTTTTTTGGACTTTTTTTTATGAGAAGGGCTCTATCAGCGAAGTTGTACTTGTATAGGACTGAATTTTCAAAATCATATTATCATTTATATTCTCATTTTATTATTTAAATTTACTAATTTGAGGGGTTGTGCCCCCCCCCCCCCCTGTTGCTTACTAGGTAAAACATATTTACATTCCTCCAACGCACGCAACATTTTAAACGTTCAGTAGACACTTTTCAGTCCCAGTGATGACATGACATCATAACGGATTCTGACTGTCTGGTTAGATTCTCTTTCCGACCGCACTTCAGAAAGAAAATCTAGTTGGAGCCAGTGTATTTTTAACCAACCGATCATTATATTTTTTTTATCAAATCATGAAAGATCATACTATTCACATTCAGTAAATGTGAAATCAGTGTCCAGTAGCTTAGTTGGTCAGAGCGCCGGCGCCACCGTGCAAGAAATCCATTCTTAACATAGCCATTCTGTCCTATACTTAATCATTTTTGATATATAATATTTTTTATATATATTTCAACCTCAAAGATAGCCATTTAAAAAAAATATAAAATCACTTTTTTATATTAGCAGATTTATATTTGTTCATTCATAAATTTTTAATCGAGCTAAGAAAAGAAAGCACAGTTTTTTTCCGGGAGAAGGCTAGTGAGTGGGTGTGCAGGGTTGAGCTCTTGGCTTGTTTGATTTTTATATCACAACTTTTTTAGCTACAGTTTCGAAGATATTTTTAGGGGGGCGGGGGCTTATCGTTGTTTTACTTTTCTAAAGTTTTTTTGGGGGATATCAGTCCTCTTTTTCAATCAACCTTTTTGGGAATGTCAGTCCAATCACCATTTAGACTTTTTAAAAATTACTATTTGTTTTCCCATGTCATTAGTTAAATCCGATAATTCAAGGAAAAATTAATCACACGCGCCGTATTGAAAGACTCCAACGAGAATAAATATGACCTCGCTCCCCACCCCCACACACACTCCTTCTTTCACCCCTGCTGATAGGGAAAACGGTTGCTCTAGTTGGGGTGTTCCTCCCGCGAAGAACTGATAGGAGAAAAAATTCAATATTGTTAATTATTTCAAATGCTTCTATCTTCATTAATAATTGTCCAAGTTAAATGAAAATTGATCCATCGATTAAAAGGATATTTTCATCTATTTATTTTGTAGAGCGTATTATTTAACGAAAATTTTAACTTTTATTAAGCCGCTCTAAAACATAATTTTCTTTGACGACCGGGAAGTGGAAGGACTTCATATTTGGCTAAAAATTGCCTGACGGCTAAAAATTTGGCTTATATTATTTAATTACTTTTTCAGCAAATTAAACATATAAATAAATTATATTATAATTTAAAAGTAACAAAAGAGCGTAGTAATTGCATAAAGCTATCACATATTCAATTAATCAAAAGAATCGGTTGAATATTGTAGTGTCAAGCTTGTTTAACAAATCCAGGCTTCATAATTTGAAAAAGTGACAAATCGACTAACTTTGCGCAAATTAAAAAATTCCTTATCTCCGTTAATTTTCAATTAAAAAAAATATTCTTGTATTAAATTAAAGGTTTCACAGATACGGTTCCACCAATACTGGTTTTATTTTTTACGAAATGTAGTTCGGTTTCTGCGCTTTGTTTAACGGACGCGGTTTAACATTGGAAGTTGTGCAGCGTATAATAAGTTTAGTCCCGTCGGGCGTTCATTTCTTGTTGTCTGCTTTGACGAGTGGGCGTTAGTTGACGAGTTGCGAGCCCGACCGGGTCGCTTGATTAGAGTGCAGAGAAAATATATTATTTTGTTAAAAAAAATATTTAAAATGGAGACAGAAAGTTTTTATGTTAAAGCAAATCTATATCATTACGCATCATTTTTCGAGCATTCAATTGACATAATTTTTTTCCTTCAATTGACATAAGTTTCTTCCATCAGTTTTCGATTTTAAAGAAAATTCATTATTAATTAGTATTAAAACAATTTTATGACTAATTATTGATTGTATTGTCATCGGGATTACGTATTTATGCCAAGATCCAAGTTTATATGATATTTGGAAGTGGGTTTAAATTGAGTTACAAGATTTGAGGCCACAGACAGAGTGAGTTAAATAAAATCTTCCGGTTTGAATTCAAATATTTGCAGTTAACAATAAAGTTGTATAATAAAACTTCAAATTCTATATATAACTCAGTGGTTTGCTTCTGAACTGCCAGTATATGTATGCCCCAAAAAACTTTAGAAAAGTAGAAAACGTTATAAGCCTCCCCCCTCTCCTTAAAAAAAACCTTTCAAATTATTGCTAAAAAAGTTGTGATATAAGAAAGAAAATAAGCTAATTGCACTAGGGGGATCAACCCTGCAAACCCTCTCGCTAGCCTTCTCCCGGAAAATAGCTGCGCTTTCTTTTTTTAGCTCGCTTAAAAATTTATGTGTGTATAAAATAAGGAATAATTAATCACACGCGCTGTATTACAAATTAGGATTAAATTAACACGTCAGCTGCCAACTATTACGAGATATCCCCTCCCCCCTTCTTACAACCTGTAGGATTTGCGACGTCCTTACTTTGTCTAAGTTAGCAAGCAATACGGAAAGGATGGTTGCTAGGTATTTGCTGTTTTATTTTTGTTCCATGAAGATGCAATGGGGGAAAATATTCAATAATGCTAATTATTGGTGACAGTGAAATAGCGAAATGTGACAGTTTTTGGAGCGGGTTATAAATATGGGACAAGTGCGACATCATTTGCGGGCGAGTTGCAAGCCTTCTAGATTAATTAAAAGACAATAACTTCAAGATAAATTTCTGTTGGGTGCCCGGTCATGTTGACACTCGCGGTAAAGGAAATGAGCAGACAGAGATGTGTGGCAGCCAATACAACTTTTCAAAGCAACGGCGCTCCTCTCAACTTTCCCCATCCTAAACTGACATGTTCACATTCAATCCAAAAGCAATGGGAAGCAGAAATAATGAACAAGTTACATTCGATTTGTCCCTCATAACTAGACCTGGTGCATCCCTACCGAGCAGGAGAGAAGAGGTCGTGCTGGCATGCCTCCAAATTTGTCATATCAAAAGAACTGATGTGCATCTTCTGCTGGCAGAAGATGAACCCACCTGTGACACGTACGATGTTCAATTAACCGTTAAGTATATTTTAGTGGCTTGTCCATCCTTTACATTGAGTAGACTTTTTAATTTCAAACATTTAAATCTTAGTATTTAACAAATTTTGTGCTGGCCTCCGAATCCTGAATTATTTTCTTTTTTAATCATTTTTTTATGTAATATTTTTATGGCGAAACCATTTTACACTTATTAAGCTTGTGTACCGCGGCACTTATTGTTTGCCGCAGTATAGCCTAAGCAGCTCTTGTGGCACTAAACCCAATCAACCAAGCTGATTGTAATTGAAATTTTGCACACCGTCGCACATTTGTTGTGATCGTAAGAAAATGCTTATTCTCTCTTACATACTTATACAACGTATGTTTAAAGGAGGTCTATTTTACTGTTTGGATTAGACTAATAGCAAATCCGATTGGATGCGAATTGAAAGTAAAGCCAAACAAATATCGAGTGTGTGAAAACTATCAGGTTTTACAGATATTTAGTGAAACATTATGACAGCTGATTACAGAAATAAGAATTGGTCTCCAACAAGGACGTAGTCAACAGAAGAAAGATTAACAAGATACCCAGTCCTACTCTTTGCCCCTCATTCAGTCGCCAATATCCCACTGTGCAGCTATAGTGCACGTTAAATAACCAAACCAAACCCCATTGGCGGCCCGTGATAGAAAATATTAGTGCAGTTGGAAACAGGTACCCCCCCCCCTTTCCACAACCATACATGACATTTTCTTTAATCTTTATTACTCAAAACTCAAATCAAAGTTTCCTTTCAATTTTTATGAATTGGTAACATGTGAAAAAAATAAAAATCCCTTATTTTTTGAAAACTAAATCAATCCTCCTTTCTTTTAAACTCATAAAGACAAACTTAAGACTTATAAAAACAAAAAAATATATATAGACATTAGCTATCTTTAAATCTGACGTCAAATCATTATAATGGTATTTAAAATTTCAATATATAACATCTTAAATTTCTTGAACACATCCTCATCTTTCAAACATGTCAGCCCCGTTTACCAAAGCCCTAAAAGGATGCATTTCTTTTGAAAATCTCCATTACCGGTGTAAAAATAACCCTATTTATTGCTGGTGCGATTGACTGTCCCAGTGCTCTCCTAGGAACTTTCCTGGAACATTGCTAGAACCACTCGCCCCTCTGGTCAAACGGTTTATTCGGAGTTAATAAACTGTTAAAAATTAAAATGAATTCCACTCTATCGTGATGGTGGTTAATCCATCATACCCAGCATCATTCCAAACGCCCTTTTTAATTTTAATAATTTTTTTTAAAATAAAAATTATCATTATCACATAGCAACGAGAAAAGCACATACCATGAAGACTGAAACTTACGACCATGCTGAGATGCATCCTCCTTTTATTATGAATGAACAATTTTGGTATCTGTCTATCTCCTTTAAGAAGTTGTCGTTAATCATCTTCTTTCCATCTTCTAAAAGAAGTTTCAAGCACGACGCACACGGAGCTCCATGTTTCAAAATGGTTAAATTATAAACTTTAATATTAACTTAAGTAACACGACAATACACGTTTAAACTTATCACGAAAACTATTTCCGTTTTGAGAGATTCTTCGAACTTCTCGGTTCTCGCCCTCCCCCGTGATCCACGCAAGAACCAATCAGTTTATCGAATTCACAAGTACTGCCAACGTTGGAAAATTCCTAAACGGTTGCACCTAGCCACAATACAACATCAGAGAGTGCGGAAGGAAAGACCAGAAAGCGAAAATATTTTAAACGGAAAAATGAAGAAAAAAAACCTATTTAGCAATAATTTTGAAACTTGAGTTTTTAATTACCCTTACATATTACATTATAACCATAACATCCGCCCAGATCGTACAGCCTTTTTTAAATTAACATTTTAAATTTTAAAAATCACTATTCCACGTACATGGTGAATGATTTATTTAATTTTAATAAAAGCATATTTATGAAATGAAAGAATTATACATTTAATATAATGGGATATCTGTAGGATACCCACGTTATTGGTGTATTTTAATATTATCGCAGATCATGTCTGTGAACCTTCATGTCCGTAGACCTGCAGATTCACAGACATGATGTTCCACGGACATGATGAAACTTCTAGTTATTACTGATACCAAATGGAGATTTATATTTAAGAACATGATGCAGTGTAACTGAGACTAGGTAATCTGTTACTATCTGTATAAAAAAGAAAATATATAAATATAGAAACGTACCTATTTAATTTCTGGACAACAGATATGATGGCATGATCTTCCCACCCCCACTTTCCACTTTTATCTGCAAACTACTTTGCAGCTTTAAGAGATAATGAACTAATCATTTTCCAAAATACTTAAGATGGTTGACTAAATTCTATTAGTGTCAAAGTTTGTTTTTGCTGCCATCTGTTGACCTTTGCAACACTTATTAATATTTGGTCCATGGACATGATGACATTTGTGGGACACAGTTACGGCAAATATAATTGATTAATTGAACTATGTGAACTATGAAAAGTTTATATTTTTTACAAACTCATTAATGAAAAATCATTAATGAGTTAATAACATTTCTAATGAAAAAAATGCATTTTTTTAAAACAAGTATGATCTTTTTTTTTTGTGGAATTAGAAACTAAAGACCATGTTAAAAGTCGAGGTGGGACAGGCCACGGACTTGATTTATCATAGTCTTTAAACTCGAATTTTTATATTTAATTTATTAAAATTTAGGATTGAAGTACTGTAGTGTCAAGATAAAAATACGTATTTGTTAATTTATTTTTTAAAACAATTCTTAATATATGAAATAACGAAAATTATGTTATGGGACACTGTTTTTAGCACTTTCTGGAGAAAGGCTCAGAGGTTGTCATGGCAACGAGGCAGCCGATTCTTAACCTTACTTTTTGGCTGCAGTTTGATTGATTGATTTTTGTTACCTCCTAAATTGTGCATTACGGCAAACCCTAAAAGCGATACACTCTGTCTTTATCCAGATAATACCCCTTATAACTGATTTCAAGTAAAAAATACCTCCCCCCCCACCAACAGTTCCGGACGTCGACAAAAAATGCGAGCAGCTGAGTATGAGCGGCAGCGTTCGAAACCAGGAATCCGCCGCAGTCATCATCAAGTGAGAGCAGGTGCCGCCGCTCTCAGGAGGATTCTCCAGACGCTCTGCTGCTGCAATTCGCAGGGAGACGATCGTTGATTAAAAATGCAGCTTACTTATTCAAATTTGAGATGTTGGCCCCGCCTATAAAAGCGTCCTTCGGTCGAATGGACGCATTTTACATCACAATCGAAAAGAAAAGTGTTTGAATTTGAGTCTTCGAAACTATTCCATCGGCGAATTTTTCATAAAAAAGTCATGGTCGGTAAGCGAATTTTGTTTAATATTTGATAGTTTGTTAGTATTTCAATATAATAGGGGTCTCCATCCCTTCCGCTTTAACGCTCGAGTACCCCCCCCCCCGCTAAATAATTAAGTCAAGAAACCACGAATAAGAGCCGAAAGTCAGTCCAAATATAAAAAAGTAGCGTAAAGACTATACATTTTTAATTAACGTCTGCTCCATTATAATTAAAATATATACTAGTTTCATTATAGATTGTTCACAAGTTTAAATTCCAGTTTTTTACTATGATAGTACTACGATACTTTAACACTGTTTTTCATAAGTGATAGACACAAATACTGAAAATTATTATTTTGCGTTGATTAATTTTTATGCGTGTTATATCCATCAAATTCATTTTTTCTTTTTTCAACCACAAAAAAGCTTCTAGCGTAGGGGTCCTATAGAAACTAAAATTCCATTTTACTCCTTAACATTTCTAAATCAAATCAGGAAATTTCGTATTATTTTTTGAGATGCGAGTCCGAATTTTGAAGAGGACATTAACTGTATAACCGACAGCGGCAGTGGTTTTAATTTACAATTATCGTAACCCTATGACGGGGAGCGACGTCTATTTACGTCCGTGTAGCGATAATTTTCCCACCAGTAGGGTTAGGTGGGGTAAAATGGGAAGCGGGGTAAAATGGTTAGTGGGGTAAAATGGGTAGGTATATTGCTTTTTATCAAAAAAATAAATCTTTTATTTTAAGGGGATAGTTAATTTTTTTCATATATTTTCAGACATTAGTGGCAACATATATATTCCTGAAAAAGTTTATATGATGCATTTGGCAACATGTCATTAGTCATTTCAAGTTTAATGGGAGCATACTATTTTTGTAGCTCCTAAAAACTTTAAAAATACAGAAACATCGTTGAAAATAAATTTAAACTTTATTCTATGTATAATTTCTAAATTTATAGAAATGTTCTGCGTTGTATGTGTGTTAATAGGAGCCTGCTGGAAAATATAAATGGAACGGATTTCCTGCGAAAACAAATGGACAACTTCGATATTTTTCTCGCCTTTTTACACATTTATTTTCGTCATACATGGCATACATCATATATTATATGTCATACATCATTTAGGATATTACAATGGATTATTAGCACCTAATCTTATAGAAATATTTGTCAATGTGAATCTTAAGGATTTATTTATAAAAATATAACTAACCTAAATTGTACTTTATATATTTTTTTAAGCTAACGACAATTTTGTGTTAATTCGTGACAGTATTTCGAATATAATTTAAGTGTAAAAGCGTTTATACTTTTACCAAATATTTTACCACAATTTATAAATTTAAACATAAAAAATCGTATTGTTGAATCTTCTTTAAAAATGTGTTTGAAATTGTTATTAAATGTGGGTAAATTTGAATTTATAATTTTATTCAGTAGGTGTGTCAAGTTTGTTCCTTGGTGTTGTTTTTTAAATGTTTTGTCGTATTTTTTTTCTGGAATTTTCGACACATATTTATTTTCGTTCTCTAAAAGAACTCATAGTTTCCTTAAAACGGTCATCTGTTTTCTCCAACCGTTAAAAGTTTATTGTCGTAAATATAACAAAGTAGTTTTTCGAAATTCATATTCCAAATTTCTGAAAAATGCTCCAGTATAAACGAAATAATTCAATAAGAATGTCCTTTCATTCCACCAATTTGCCTGATGTACATTTTTGTTTCATTTATCGTACACTGTTCTTTGTTATCAGTAGGCACAATGGTCTTGGCAGAAAAACGAATTGAAAACTTACTGCTCCAAGAGCTGTTTGAACTTTCGAATGAGCAGTAAAAGAACTCATCGATGTAGCAACTCCTTCCTTACAATTTCTTCATGATCCTCGGTATCTAAGGGGACAACTCGTTCAAACGACCTTCGTTTTAGGACGACTACCCCGCGGGAGGTCTCTTATGTCAAGGGACTACTTTATTCTGAAAATAATATAAATTCTACTGAATCCAAACTGAAAGCATGGAAAGAGCGTAGCATACGTAACATTAAATTTTTCTTATTGCCGTGGAACGTCTTTCAAATCGGCTACAAGGGGAGTGTTAGGACAGAAACATCACGGTGGAAGCAATTTAGAGTACAAAAGGATAAATTAAGAACGAATTTATTAAAAATAAATGGACGGACAACAACTATATTGTGCATGCTTTTAAGATGTAAACAAAAAAGAACGCAGATGATGTTGCCAGATACGAATTAGAAATATCGCAATTCATATGAACGATTATGATTATTTATAATAGAATAAATTATTTTAATACTCCTTGATTATATAACCCAACCCATTTTCCTAAGCATACAATGTCTTTTGACAGGTAGTGGTTTTGTTTTTTCGTTGTTTGGACTCATAGATATCCTGACTGACTTATTATCTGACAAACAAAAATCATTCGCAATTTTCTTTGAATTTACTGGAAATTGCCTCATTGTAGAATTTGGGCTCTTCGACTTTTTCATGTGCCACATGCGCACTTCTTCAATCGGTCTCCTCGGAGGTTATGTCCTTTAGTTGATAGCCAGGAAACACGAGGCTGAGGTTCTTCATTAGGAGTGGTGTCCTCCCTGTCTTTCTCAGGAGTTCCTACATCTTGATCTGTTTTCTTCACTTTGGAGTCGGTGTGAGTGGTATTCTCAGAAGTGTCGTAGAGCTGTCATGTATTTACATTAAACCCGACATCTCAGTTAATTACTACTGTGAGAGTAGCCACATCGTAGAACCTGAATGCCTTAAGCCGGCGCCACATATGCGGTATTCGCCGAATCCCGAGCAACGAAACCTTCAATATTCGCCTAAAGACGCATGTGTGGATGGGTCGCTCGGTATTCGGCAAGTGCCGCGTCGCTCGCGTTTCAACGATTTTCAGCACCACACTACAAGGTGCTCGCCTTATCACGAGCAAATTCGCTCGGGTTAAAGCGAGCAAATTGAATAATTGCGTTTCCCACTCATTTCGGGAAAATGGAACACATCTCGAAGCGAGCTTAATAGTGATTGGCTGTCGATATTTTATTCTATATTTTGATAGCCAATTACCATTTACTATCAATATAGTACTATTTTCTTTTTTTATTTAAAGAGGGAATATTGTTCTTTTCGTATCAATTTGACTTTAAAATATATCGTGGTGTTTGTTGTGCTATTATTTTAGAATTTTTATTTAGTTTATTCATTTATTTTTATGAAATTGTCTGTTTCACTTAAATATTTGTGTTCCATTTACTTATTTCATTTATTTATCAATAAAATTATTTCATTTATTTATCAATTAAATTATTTCATTTTATTACTTATTTATATATTTGAAGCATTTAACTATTTTTATGCAGATGCGAAAAAATGAAGATATTATTTTAACATTTCTATTCGAGTTTTCAATGTGTTTAAACGATTTGAAGTCTCACGACCTAAATAAAATGGAGTTTTGTCATAAAACGTCTTTAAAACCATCTATAAAGGGTGTGTGTAGGGACATAGTAGTCATGATAGAAACACCATTTTACGCTTTTAGGATAACCAATTCCGACACTATAACTTTCTAAAAATAGCACGTTTGACATAAATTTGGTCCAGCCGATGATCTAAAGTTTCATATTTAAAAAACTTTGAGCTTTTTTCTATCGTATATTTACTTGTTTAGTTCGTCTACTTAAAACAATTCCTTCGTTTATTAAGTTGTGAATTTTACTAAATTATTTGTTCAGATTATTTTTTTATTTATTAATTAATTTCATTTATTTGTTTTTTCATTTAGATTTCTTGCATTTAACTGTTTTGATGCAGACACAAAAACATGAAAATATTTAAATAGTATTTTAAAACCTCGAAATGAAATGTCATTGATTTAAACGTTTTGAAGAATCTTGAGTTGAAAAATAAAATGTGGTTTTGATGTGAAACAGTTTTAAAACCAGCTATTCTTTAAGGCGATACATTCTGATACTGTAACATAGTAAAATGAAGCACGATTGTTATAAAAGGAAATGTGGCGAGGATTCGTGTAAAATCTTGAACGAAAGCAAAGCACGTACGGAGAGCGGACGTGGAACATACGCGGAGTCAGGCGTAGCAGTTTGCATATCTTCCTCTGTTAGCGAGGTTTCCGTTGATAAACGAACCTTATTTAGATATTAGTTATCGGTATTACTTAATATGTCAATTTTAAATCTATATAAGATATGTTTGTTTGAATTGACGTCGCACTAAAGTTACAGAATAAACTACGAGCGACGGTTCGGGTTTTATCCCCATAGAAAAATTCGGGAACACTGTTTTTGTCATTGTGAGCCGTGGTCAAATGACTTCGACAACACCCGAGCTGGCACCCCACTGGTTAATTTTTATACAAAAAAATTCAAACGTTTAAAAAAATATAAGTTTTCAACACCATTGACATTGAAGCAACAATGCCAAGTATTTTACTTTTATTGTTGCTGAATACTTCATTTTTATCGACATGATATTACAAGGCTATATTCGTAAAGGCTTTTTTAATCCTTAAATTTTAGGAATTTTAATATAATTTTTTTTTATTACAAAAACATCACTTTAAATATCAATCGCAATAGCATGTAAAGTCATGAACGTAAAAATTATAAAAAAAAGTACTAGGTTTAGGTATTTCGAAAACTACTCAAAATAATTGAATAAATCTAGATTTTGATAAAGTTTATTTTACACAGTACACAGAGAGTGATATGCGGTGGCTACGCTAACAAACACAAAAATCGCGCAGCTTTTACTACGAGTAACGCCGGGCCATATTGCTAAAATACCAATAAAACAGTAATTAACGATAGAAATTTTTCCGAAAATGGATAAACAAAAGCAAAGTGTCAATCTTCATACATTTAATCTCGACATCAAATTGTGAATAGTGAATAGTGAATCACTATCGAATATTAATATAATTTTTTTTAATGAACTCTATGTTGACCTGGTGTCGATATTATATCTTGTAAACAAATAATCGTTAGTTCATTGGCTATAAAAAAGCAATCGATAATTTCAATATGTTAAAAGATACGGAATAAAAACCAGATCCCCAAGACAACGTCAACGTGCATAAAGTCCATTATTTATATTTAGTTAAAAAATGGATTGTCGTTTGTATTTTATTATCGTTATCGCTAAAGCAAATATATTGAGAGGGAAAATATATATTCCAGAACTGAAAATTAAATCAATTTTAAGTGTTCCAACAAAATTAGGATACACTGTTTTTTGCAATTTTTCAATATTCTATGCTACAAAATTTCAAAGGTTTCAAGGCATTCTGGAATCTATGAAAATAATAATAAAATATTGCACTCGCAAATGACTATTAGCAAAATGAAAATGTAAGACAAAAAAAAAATGATTTCCAATTAAAAAAAAATTTCATTGTAATTATCACAAATTAAAAATATGTTTTTAAAGAACATAAAAGTATTAGAATATATTTATATTGTACAAATCTGTTAATAAAATAGAATATTTTTCCATCATAAAAAATATTGTAGTATACTATTTTTATCAAAATTTATATTTTTATTAAATCCGGCCATGCTTCCTACTGCGAATAAATGTTCTGAAATCGGCAAGTATACTCGCAGGAAGCCGAGTTGCTCAGTTTTTTGTAATCCGAGCAAGTAATAGTAAATCGCTCGGGTTATGGCGAGTCGCTCGGGTTAAGGCGAGTCGCTCGGTATTCGGCGAATACCGCATATGTGGCGCCGGCTTTAGATTCTTCGTTATATCCAAGAAACATTATTTATGTCCCCCGTACAGTCCAACTTCTGTTGGTTTTGAGTTGAATATACACAAAACACTTGATCGCCTTCTCAATATGCCTTTTTCAATAGAGACATTATTTTATGATTTTTAGATTTTATTTTAAATGTTTGATTAACTAACGTCACACAAGAGCTGTACAGTGGGCTATTGACGACGGTTCGGGGTCTGTCTCGAAGGAAGAACCGGGGAACATTGGCTCATAATTCTCTGAATCTCGATCAGACAAGCACTTGATATCATCGTTTTCTACCTTGTACTTGTGCCACTCTTTTTGATGTTGAAGTCGGGATTTTTTCCTGAGTGCTTCAGACGTCGAAAGCGGCGTCTACAGTTGAAAAAAATGTGTACTTGTTTCCCACCTTAACAATACAAATACCTAATTGGAAAGCAGTGATTACACATTTCTTCCTATGAAAAAACAATTTAGTTGACGGTTCATTAATTTTTGATACATTTCTTCTTTAAAAACATTTCACAAGACAAAAAACAACGTAAGAAGAAGGGCAGACTGAGAATGTGTGATAATAAGTTAATGAAAAATGATATATAAAAAACAAAAATATACACTTACAGATTCTAAAAGGTATGATTTGGGGTTATGACGAGCCAAAAATCCAGAAACACGCATATTGCAAACACGTGTTGTAAATGGGGTCCTATGATCAGTGATGCCGGGAAGACACTTTATCAGATTTGCATATAAACTACCTATGACGTCACAGTTTACACCATTTGTAGTCCAATGGCGAATTTATTTGATCTTCGAAAGTCCGAGATTATATAGTAATTTAATTTTTTTCAAATTATTTGCATTTAACGGGGTAACTCTATAAGCCGCAATAACTCTTTCTAACAAAGCTGCTTTTATTCACACGGATTTTACGGTACCGAAGCTGTTCCACACCTGATTTTCTCACTCCCCTTCGGATTGATTTAAAAGTTATTTTCTCTCTCCTTGCAGCCACGTGCGGAGTTGGGACGATGCTGTACGTACTGCCGATGCTGCTCGGGCGAACGTACGACGCGCACAACGACACGGTCGGCATCGACATTTACGAGAAAAAGGACATCGACGACGCTATCGTGAGTCCCTTCTTCTTCTTCTTGCTCCTGCCCCGCCCATCACACGCTCTTTTCGGTGACGAGCACTTTCAAAGAGCGTTTCTGATACCGTGATCAAACGAGTGAAAGTTACGACTATAACTTAATTAGAAAAACACAGCATAACAGCTTCTTAAAAAAAAAGCTATTCAACTTCTTTTTAATTATTATTTTACGTAATCCCGGATTGCATACGATTTTGGAAAGTGGCAATTTTTCTTTCATTAGATTAAAAAGAATAACTTCTTACTAAGCGTTCATTCTTTAATTAAAAATGAATTCTTATTAAGAGTTTATTCAATTATTTCTGTTATTTATTTAAAAGAAAATAATTTAATTATCGGAAATTAAATAATGACATATTTTAAGTGTTATTTAAATATCGCTCATCCCTTCTCTTGCATAACAACCTGATCCCTAACCCGGTAGAAATTAAATAACTATATATGTTAACTGTTATTCAAATATCGCTGACCTTGCAGAACAACCCGATACCTAACCCGGTGGTGAGCTCGAACTACATGACGATCGAGGAGTCGAACGAGAAGCGGGACTTCCTGGGGATTAGCGGGGAGCTGGCCGTGAAGATATCTGCGGGGCTGCTGGACATCCGAGGGGCAGGGGACTATCTTAAGGACACGTCGAACGTCGGAGAGAGCGTCGAGGTGCTCATCAAGATGACCTTTACCACAGTGAGTGTCACGTCACGCAATTTTTCGACTTTTTTATACACCCCCATCTCACGTTGTCAGGTTCCCCCTCATATTATGTCAAACATGTTTTTAAACGTAGGCGAAGGCCGCATCAAGTTCTTATTTTTCTATTTTTCTCCTGAATGGCAAAATAATATTGCTTTTCGGGATAAAGAAATGGTTCATAAGAGTAAATAATGAGAATCGTGTATCCATATAATTAATGACCAGAGTCTGATAAATACATCACTGTTTGTGCACAAACTTTCAATCGTTTGTTCAATATATTAAAAAGCATATTGGCAAGCAATATAAAGATCCTTTTGTAAGATTTGAAATAAAATATATTCATACGTCACACAGGCGTCCCTCTTCCATCTCTTCTCTCGTCGTCTTTAGTCACGCAAGCCGTCCCCCCCTTTTAAATATGTGACGTCACAAAGGAACGGATCCTATGAGCAGATCGTGCGTTTCGTATTTCCACATACTTACAAATGAATATCATATTTTATTTGTTGACAGTAAATAGCTGCATGGCCCAGATTATCTGGACATTATTTTGGGTTAACACCATTAGGGAAAAGTTTTTAACATTGTTAGTTGAGGAAATTATAATTTTTAACAGAAATTGGGAAAAAGTTAAAAACTTTTCACGCAAAACGCCTTTATTTCCTTTAAAACTTACCTTCACGGTGGAAACCGGTAAACATGGCCGGGTTAAACGTGATCGGATCAAGCAAGGATTCGTCTATATATTGCGGAAATCATGTTCCATGGAGTAATTGGAAAGTCAAGCGTTATGAACTAGAAGAGAAAAAAATAGACATTATATTATTTCACAAAAATGTGTTTATTAGCTAGTCGTGGTCATCGATTAATCTGTCGATGATCAGAGGATTCGTTTCTGACACAAATGCATTTCTTCTTCCCTGCAGTTGATCCGAGAGATCAGTCCGGACGCGAAGCCAATGGAGTATTGGAAGTTGTTAGACAAGAAGTCGGTGGGCACGCATGTTGTCACCTCCATGACGTACGGCGGGGAGGTGTACGCATCCGTCAACTTCATTGCCCTCAAGTCGGAGTACATGGAGGACATCAAGGCGCAGGTGCGCGCTTCCATTTCCAAATCGGGGGCGTTCGACATCGACGCGCAGGGTAACAGAATCTTCTCTCCCATCTTCAATCTCATGCGTTTTTAGCTTTCTATTGCTCAGTGGTTTGTACTAGGGTTGGTTGGATATAACGTTGCACAAGAGCTACACAATGGGCTATTGGTGAAGGTCATTTTGAAGCATGGTCAAATGACGAGATCATACGACTGAGGTAGTACCCCATTCTTTAATCAAACTTGCGCCTTTATCATTCCAACCAGAAAGACCGGTGGTTATCGCCGGTTGGTTTGGTTTGGTTAATTAACGTTGCACTAGAACTGCACAGTGGGCTATTGGGGACGGTTCGGGGTCTATCTCGAAGGAATGGCCCGGGAACGATACTTCGTATTTTTGAACAATGGTCAGATGACAAGGACAACACCTGACCTGGCACCCAACGAATTCAATAGACGTCGGGGCTTTGGACCCCGATCAGATTTATCGTCCACCAGTCCCGTATACACGCCGTTAATTTTTCGTGGATGTTCTGGACGACATTCTAGTATTTTGGTAGCGAAGTTGGCAACCCTCCGATCGCTATATCACTACTTTTTACTATTTTTTAGTCTAGTCCATTGCAAGGTTTTGAACCGGGGACCCTTGGATTCCCAGCTGACGCCTTAATCTACTCGGCCACGGAGGCCTCGGTTATCGCCGGGGTTAGCATGTGAGGATTGTGAGTGCGAATACGGCTGAAAGAGACTTAAAAAAAAGTTAAAATGTAGCTATCTTGCTGTTGGAGGGTTGCAAGATTAGCTACAAAATAACAAAAAGTAATTTAAACCACCCCACACCCACCGGCGTCTATAGGGGACTAGTGCACGTTAAATCTGACCGGAGTTCAATTGCCTACACCTATTAAGGTTGTGTAGGATGCCACTTCAGGTGTTGTCCATATTACATGATCACGGCTAAAAAATACGAGACATTGTTCCCGGGGTTTTCCTTCTAGCTACAATTAATACGTTTAAATTACAATTTATTTAGTGTATTTTATTCCATGCGGGTGAACAGATAAGTAACTGATATCAAAGGTGTTTGATATTTTAAAAAGGAATCGTGGAACCCTTGGATTTCGGTTAATTAAACGTTTAATAATTATAATGTGTTTTTTTAATATTTTTTTTTACCTTATGCGTGAAATAATGATTATTAGGGCAAAATAACATATCGTTATGATTAGAAGAGGAAATCTTGCCTTATGCACAATTGGTTAAACTATAATTAGATACGTTTAGGAATATGGGGTAAAAGTTACTCTATCGCAATAGTTGTATGCTGGGTACAAGGTTTGATAAGAGTAGATTAGGGGTTGGTATGCAGATAATGACATATTCTTTATTATAATACGTCTTTATCATGGGATTTATCCTAGATGCAGTTGTTTGGGGTGTATGTGCGTAGAATAGGGAGTCGCAAACACCCATTATATACATATTCAGCATGTGTATAATAGAATAACTCCTCCCACTAAAACCACCTTTTTCTGTCGTTGGCAGGCAAGCTGGCAAAGTTGGCGCAGAACATGAGCAGCCAGGCAAAGATGGAGATCGACTACTACGCCACTGTGCCCCTGGAGGGTGTCCCGACCTCCATCGAGGGCCTCGGGAAGTTGGTGGAGGGCTTCAAGGACCAGGTGCAGAAAGTGAATGAAGGGGCGGGGGTGGCACTGTGCGCGGGATTCCGGCTCCTCGCAGACTTCGATGACAAGTTCAGCTTCCTAAAGAACACGTGAGGCTCTTCCTCCATTTCATAAAAATATGAAATTGCTGTTGTGACGTCACTAAAGTCGAATTTTGAGTCCATAGGAGACTCCCCTTCCCCACTACCAATTACAGAGAGGGGCATGGATTATCGATATTTTGGAAAATTAGAGTATATTGTTAAAGGAAGACCGAAATTTAATATATATATATTCCAGAACTGCAAATGAACTCATTTTGACTTATGATAAACAACAGCTTAACTTGGACGGACCCTACTTTTTTTTGTAACTAAGAAAGCCAAAGCGGCCATGGCCCGACTTCGACCCCTCATGGGCCGAAACTCAAAACTTTCATTGAATAACAAGAGGCTTCTTTATATATCTTAACTGTCAGCCCCATTCTCATCTGTACATCCCCATGCAACAGCAGCATGCCTCACGAAAATAGATTACCACTCACTTCAAAAGTGTCAGAACAATAATTTTAGGGAAATTGTTGATGCACGCCGGTGTGTCTGAAAATCCCCCAAAGTAGAACGCCCACATGTCCAAACTTAACACAAAATGTTTTCATAAAAGCTCATAACCAAGATAATGGTTTTTTTAACTCCCTAAACTGCGAAGACACTCAGATAAGGCGGCCTCTTATGCCTTCGAACCCAATCTACCCCTACTTTAAATTAGGTGTATGGAGCTTAGTTGACCCAGGCACTCTCTTTCTCGACTATCCCTGTGTTACAAAATGTCAACTGTTTCAAGGGATTCCCAAGTGCAATGGCATTTTCGAATCTATCGAAATTATAATCAAATATTTCACTCGTCTTTGTATTACCCTCAAATAGCACTAAGCAAAATAAAAATTTAAGAAAACAACTGATTTCCCCTAAAAAGTAAATCCACCTTATGGTAATTATTGCAAAAAACATACTTTTTAATGGAATACTTGTATACTATTTTAGTATACTATTTTCGTTAGGTGTATTATCTTTCCACAAATCGACTGTTGTTTTTTGGTGAGTAGTGCGGGCCCCTGAGCTGCATGCTTTGTAGCTTATGTCTAAATCCGGCCCTGGAAGTCAAACGCACTTTCGAAAAAAAGGAGACTCAGTCAGGGCTACTTTTTTCTATTTTAAACACCGTTTTGTCATTGAATCACTTGAATATTGTCATTATCGTTCGTAATCACCTTGACAAAACAAGAATAATCATATTTTTAACGAAAGTAATTTGCCCCGATTCCTTTCCGGCGATATCAGCCCATTCGGGTTTAATTTTTGGTTGTTATATTTATAATGACATGTATTTATATATGATATAATATATTTCAAAAGAGCTTTTCTGGCTCGGTCAATATCGCGCGTGACTTCGGAACAAGAAAGCTCCGGTTCGAGTCATGCCATCGAATTGCATTTAAAATCCTCCTCATTTAGGACAAAATAAAAAAAAACCACAAAATAAATTTCATCAGTTTGACACAATTTGTAATCCTAGTCGTCCTCCAAATATATTTCTGATAAAAGTCTAAATCCAAAATGCATGTCACATGACCACTGCTGAGATTTCGTATGCTTACCTCACATGATTGTCAGAGACTTATCATCTGAGAAGGGTAGGTTGCTAGTTGTACGACGTGTCGAATGGGCAGTTTTAAAACACATGGTGGGTTTTGTGGCGATTTTGGATCTAAACGAGTCTTTGTCACAAAAAAAAGTTTGTTCGGAAAAACGCAAGAAGTGCGTTAGAAATCACTGCATGTTTTTCTGTTGGTTGAAAGCAGACGGATGGCCGGACCCATGTCCTTGCGCTTTTCACCAGTAGAAGCTGGCGCTTGACGTCCCCCCCCCCCCCCCTAACCAATGCGTCGGTATTTTGACGGAAACCAACCAATTCAGTGTTTCGAAGCTGATGAAAATCGCAAGGACATGTAGCAGGCCTTTTTGACCCGAAAGCAGCTCGCTTCTACGTACACAAAGGATCGAACAGCGTTTAGGGGGGTGTCCAAACAAAAGTTCGAAACTTTCCACTGGAGAGGGGTTGTTTGCCAAGTGGTGCCAAGTCCCAAAAGGGACTGACATCGTTTTCTGTCACTATGTATCTATCGATTCGACCCAGTTCAGTGGGTTCAACAGATTGCCCAACAATGTCATTCCACTTTACATTACAGCCAAGGCAAGTATCAGAACTCTCTTATCCAGGGAACTGTGTCTTTGGAGTTGTACCACTTGGCAGCCAACCCGCCAGCGACCGATTGAAAGCAATGGGAAGTCCGCCTTGAAACGGGGGCTTCCCATTGCTCTCAAACAGATTCTGGATCATCCAATCGAACTTCTACATGCGCTAAAACCCTTTCGCCCCCGCATTGACATTCAAATGAAACACATTATAAGTATAATATATTAATGGATGTTAATAAGTAAGGAGTATTCCTAATATACGGGATGTTTTTTTTTCTTTCAATTTCGAACAAATTCAGCACAAGCGACCTTTTTTTACTAAAAGTTTGTAATGCACTTTTTTTAGGTAAATTTAGTAGGGGGTGTTAAATATTTATAATACATGTGTGATTTGTGGGCTCCTCAAAATTGCAAAGTGTAAGAGCCAGGCTCTACACAGGCTTATTCGTAATCAGGCCCTACAACCAGCCCATTTTTATGTAAACGATATTTCGATATTCCGTACTGGGAAATCATCGGTATTGATTCATCGAGGCACCGATGATTATTCACGTGATACTATCGATGTTCCGAAATGACAAACCGCCGAGTTCATCGCTTTCTTTGCCCTTTCAGGGAGCTGCTGAATTCGCTGAGCGACTTCAACGAACTGTTCGACAACCTGCGAGAGGCCAAGTCACTACTGAAGTCGCTCGTCTCCTCGCTACCGCAGTCGGTCTCGGAGGAGTACCTCAAGAAGGTGGGTGGGCCGAATATCGTTCAGGGATTTTCTCGTTTGTTCAACTTCCTCGACGACAATTACGAAATTAAAAAAAAAAAAAAACTTCATGTCTGCAATGTTTATTTTAGCACACATGTTCGTTTATCTAGTGATGCAGCAATTAAAATATTAGGGGGAGGAGGGGTCAAATAGTTCTCTTCCTAGGATATTTACCGATATAAAAGAAATAAACGTTAATTTGAGTATTTATGCTAATTAGAAAATAGACATTAAATCTCAATTAACTGTTAATTATTAATGATTTGTTAATTATCTAATGAATTGCATAATTTTTTATTGCTATGCTAACATTCGGAGATTACCTGACCAATTGTTTTGCCATCGAGAAAATAAAATTGGAGGAATAAGCGGGATGAATGAACCAATGGGGTAGCTTTTTTAACGTGGGTGAAACCGAGGGTAACAGCTAATCTAAAATGAAACATCGCCTTCTGTTGCACAGGTGACAATGGCAAACACATTAGCATTACTGCACATTGCTAAGTTTTCATTGAGATGGATCTAGATAAGCTCTCATCGAATCCCATTTAGCCCCCTCAACTGAATTCTGATAATAAACATATATATAAACTGTTAAATATATATATTTTTTACTGTATGTACAGCCGCGGAAAAAAAAAACGAACCACCGATGATTATTTCGTTAGTTTTTATAGTAGAGCTAAACTTAATATACCATTTTGTAGGGAATAATGTCTACTACACTTTGATATACAAAAAATTTGCACAGGGGACTATCTTCATATTAAAATCCGCACCAACTTTAAAATTTCCTATAGCAACACCCAATTTTGATTCAATATTTAGAATCTACAACAAAATTTATCGTTGAATATCAATTTGCAAGTCATTTGGTTAAGTAGTTTTTTAATTATGAATATCGAAAGTTTAGAACTCGTAATGTTAAATGAATTTCTTAAACTTTTAATCATATCTTTCGAAATAATAATTTTATTCAGCTGATATTTTTATCTGTGTTACTTCTAAACAACCCAAATAAAATACACTAGCTTTCATTACATATATGTATATTTTTTAATTTTATTTAAATTAGGATATTAATATTCATAAAATTTTTGAATAGCAACCATGCTATATTTTGATAGTGATGGATTCAGAAAAACGTTTTATATGCATATCTAAAATTTCATGATTTTCCTCTTTATAGTTTTTTGGCTATATTAAAATGAGCATCAAATGATCATTTAAGGGGTCATTTAAAATCTGCAGAACTTAACAGAAATCTACTAATTTTGAGAATTAAAAGCGCTGTGATCGCGTTGGCATAAAATTCTAAATTCTTATATAAAGGCGAGGGGTATACGGGACGCATATTAACTACCTATACACGAGTAGACGCATTGGAAAATTTCGAGCCTTCTGATTCGTCGGTTTCACTACGTAGTTGTGACGTCACATTATTTTCTCATCCATAATATTTTTATTTGCATTGTTGATGGAAAACTCCTTTATTTACTTTTATTTGTTTGTTTTTACCTGACGTTTTTCGTCCAAATGTCCGTATTTTCGGAAGATAAACTTCCATCCTCATTTTCAAATGAGATAGAAACGAATTCGCCAAATTTAATTGTTCTGCGTAGCAATGTTAAAAATTTAGAAGAGTGCAATAAATGTGGCGCCATCTGTTAACGTAATGCATAACAATACACATAACGATACATTTGACTTTACTTTACTTTACTTTAATTTTATACGTAAGAAATTAATCTATATTATTCTAGTATTATTTGTATCTATTTTTATTTGTTCTTGGATGACAAATAAAAATTCCTTTTTAATTGGTTAAATGAATTGATTTCATGATAATAAATCTGTTTGTTTATTGATTGCTAAATAATTAATAAATAAACACAATTGCAATCGAAATGTAAAAGTAAATTCTTAATTTTTTTTCAATAAATAAGGAAATTTCTTCTTCTTCTTTTTTTTTTTTTATTTTCTCAAATAATTTGTGTAGTATAATATGCTATATTATTTCTTTAATTTGTACACTGTATATTGTAGTTTTTGTTTTTGGTTACATACATTTTTTATTTCTCTATCTCATTTATAGGAAGGCATTTATTTGTCACCATAGTGCATTTCATACTTAATTCTACTTAAATAATGCAATTCTACTTAAATAAACCCATTACCAAAAATGTTCCATATTTTATAAAGCTACATCTCCTCCCATTTTATATTCACCTTATTGTGTAAAATTACAAAATGTAATTCTAAATGTAGCAATTCTATTCGACGAAAAATGACCGGTAAAAATAAAAGCTAAAAGTAAAGAAAGAAGTTTTTGACCAACAATTGAAATGTAAGTATAATGGATGAGAAATAGTGTGACGTCACAGCTACGTAGTGAAACCGACGAATCAGAAGGCTCGAAATTTTCCAATGCGTCTACTCGTGTATAGGTAGTTAATATGCATACGGGACTGCGGGAATGAATGATCACGGAAAAAGAAGAACCATGGCTAACGCCAAAACATTTTCTGCCAGCGTACTTCATTTCGAAGTCTCACTAATACTTTGTCCAATGTGGAAGTAGCCCCTCAAATAATATAGATACATATCGTCTAATATCTCTGCATATAAATGTAGGAAATTACCGAAAATTTATATTTAGATTATTTTGAGGGCGGGGAACATTTCTGCTCTATCAAAAGTAGGTGTTGCTATTGAAAATTTTAAAGTTGGTGCGGATTCGAGTATGAAGATAGTCCCCTATGCAAACTTTTTGCATATAGTAGTAGTAGACTTTATTCCCTACAAAATGGTATATTAATTTTAGCTCTACTATATAAACTAACGAAATAATCATCGGTGGTTCGTTTTTTTTTCCGCGGCTGTACTTCTGCAACGCGAAGTTCTTACCAAAAACATAAATGTTATTGTCCCCCTCCTCCAGATTGTCGACTTTTCCGGGCGTCTGAGCAGGACCCTGGCCGTCTTCCACGACGTCATCGGCCACCTGGACCTGGAGAAGGGGTCCGCGCAGCTCGGACGAGCAGAGACCGCATTCGACTCAAACTCCGAGGTGTCCGGCTTCAACCGCTACACAAAGGAGGTGAAGAAGATCGCTGCGGAGAACGTGAGTGTCCTCGGAATGCTCATCCCCCTCGTCCTCCCGCCGAAATTCCCCTTTCACCGAAAGTGTTCGTCAAATTGGAAACCCCAAACAACGCCGCCCTTAAGGTGCGTGCCACTCACCCCACAAAACCCGCCCTCAGTAAAAAAAATACGATAAAAGTATTTTAAAGAAAATTTAATTTCTATTTCTTAAAACTCCATAAGATTTTTTTAAAAATTTGTGTTTACTCATATATCTAGAACGCTTACTGATCTTTGTCAGATTCAAACATTCAAAATATACTTGAGTGCTGAAATTTAAATTAAAAACGCTGTGAGACCAATAACTTTTCCTTTAGATAGAAGGCAAAATAATAATTCATATCTTTGTATCATAAATTACGATTACACTACAAAGCATTTAAGTAATTTTGATATATATTGGGCAGATGGCTTAACTTTTTTCACTCGATTAATTCTTTGATTCGATTCCAAAGTTCATACTAAACTTTGGAAAAGAAAACCCTGACTACAGCACTTTTCCATTCGAAAATATGTGGCACGAATAAAAACAAATTGAAATGAAGCACAAACCTATAACACTTGCAACATAAATTGCGATTTTTATATACAACTCCACAAGAAACTAATTTCTTTGACACATTTTTTTACTAGTATAAGCACGGATGGTTTAAAGAATTGTGTAACTATGCAAATAAATTGAATACATTTTGCTCGGTTGAAAAGTTTCTATATATAAAGAAAAGCATTATCAGCGACATATGATAGGCAACTTTTTCTGAGCAATTAGGTTTTTGTTTGATGTTTGGCAGATCAGAGTGATCTTGCATACACACCGGTGAAGGGGAAAAAATTAAATTGATTAAATACTGTGTGTAGTTATCAGAGTACAAATGAAATATACAATAAACAGTAAAACAGTTAATGCAGTAAAACAGTTTTTCCGAATTATATATATATATATATATATATATATATATATATATTGAAAAACTTACACATTTCTCATTTTTAAAGAGATTTCTTCAAAGTATGTCTAATTGAATCTTTGTTTCTCTTTCAGGATTCAAAAGGTGAATATCTTGAGATTATGTCGTCTTCCCGGTGATTCAATAATCCATTCTTGTTGTCGAATTCGGAACATGTTGCGACTCGTGGTAAGAGTGTTCAATGGTTTCGGCCGGCCCTGCGAAAGAAAAAGAACGTCCCGAAATACAAGTGAGGTTTGAGGAACAAAACATGCCACGTGATTTGTCACGTTGATTCGTGGAGAGGCAAATAACACTCTGCCCGTTGGTTGGTCGAACGAGCGTCTCACTAGAGCTTCACGGTCAGTTAGGCCGCTTTTACATTTAACGACACGACACCGATAAATCGTATACGATTTCAGCGGCACGATATCGGGGTACGCAAAATACACATACGAAGCCGGGCGCTTTTTCACTAGCCGATACGATAACGATATTGTCGTTGCCGATCAGACGATACAATTTATCGGAACGTTTTATCGTGGGCACGCGCCTTCCCTACTTCATCGTGACGACATTTTGAGTTTGTTTCGGAAAAACTTGTTGCCGTCTGCTATAGTCTACTGTGTTTTTTCTTATTTATATTATCAATATGGCTTTTAAGTTCGATATTGTGAACTTGTGTGAATTAGTGGAAGTAAAAACCTGTGTTTGGGATAAGCGAGATGAATTTTAGAAGAACAAGATTGTTCGAGAAAAGGCATGGGAGGCAATATTTAGTCAAACCATCGCCAATAGCCCACTGTGCAGCTCTAGTGGTTAGCTCTAGCTCTAGCTTTTTGTAGACGTTCAAATAAAACATAAAATTATCCTTCAACATATCTTGCTTTGATGATATCATGCACCCAGAAGCGTTTTGTTATTGATCTCTTCTTTCTCCTTTAATACAGCAAATACAACAATCACAGTTTTTTATAATGTAATTTGTGGCGATGCGCCATATCGAGAATAGATGTGCTCTCGGCAACAGACGAACACGCACTGAATGTAAAAATTGTCGTTTTCGGCGAACGATATCGGTGCAATGAAAAACTGACCATCAGACGATACGATAAAACGTTGTGTCGTCCCTTCGCAATCGTTCACGATTTATCGGTGTCGTGTCGTTAAATGTAAAAGCGGCCTTATTGACGACAACGTTTCGGGGTTCATATCGTGTGGAAAACCCGGGAACACTGCCTCATATTTATAACTTTCCTCCCGAAATGCTTTGACTCGTACGCAGATTGAAATATTTGCAAGTTTATTTCAACAGGAACAAAACACGTTTTGAACGAGTGAAAGGAGGTTCATTCTACAGAGAATTCAAGGATGTAACAATCTTATTGTCAGGACAAAACACGTTTCGAATGTTTGCTCCTCGTCTGATTTTTGGATACGTTGCATATATATACAAATCCATCTAATACAAAATCCAAGTTTTCGATTTTGTCGCCCTTGTGCTTTCGGCCACCATCTTGGCAGAAAAAATGACACAGTTTTCGTTATTTCCTAAGTAACCCGCGTTCAGCCCATTTTTGACGTACAATTATAATTACAAATTTTGAAGAGCATAAAATTTCTTATAAGTTTTGTCTGTATCAATTTTCGATATTTCGAGCAGGTACTGAGATGCGGGGTCGTCAAACCAACTTAAATTTCGAAAAACTTCCAAAATTCGCATACCGCGTGCGTTTTATTTAAATAACTCCTTCTCTCTGCGTTTTTTTTTGGTAAAACGCATAAGAACTGATATTGTAGAGGATAACATTTTCTACATGTTACACATCAAACTTTTGTAATTTTTGTCAAAAAGATTCCGAAAGATGGAGCAGTCACACTTTCCCGCTCGGGGGCAGTCTTATTCTTTGCCCTCCTCCCCTTGGCTATCTATATATATATAGATATGTAACACCCTGTTTACGAAGCGCCCTCTATAGCAACTGCAGCTCCCTCTTCTGGTTTGTGTGTAAAGTCGTCAGTCGAGAGACAGACTTTGTCATGTAAGGTTGTGTCCAAATGTATGTCAGTGCTGCGTGTAACTTTCATTTTTAATTAAATTTGTTACACTAAAACACAAATGGCCATTCCTGCTATGCAATGGCGCCCAACGTGGGGCGCCATTGTATAGCGTAGAGTTTGCGCTATGGATAGGGTTCTTTGACGATCAAGACAAGGAATGGCCATTTGTGTTTTAGTGTAACAAATTTAATTAAAAATGAAAGTTACACGCAGCACTGACATACATTTGGACACAACCTTACATGACAAAGTCTGGCTCTCGACTGACGACTTTACACACAAACCAGAAGAGGGCGCTACAGTTGCTATAGAGGGCGCTTCGTAAATAGGGTGTTACAGATACACTTTTATCTATTTAAAAATACTCATGACCAATCGGGTAGGTGCCGAGTTCGCACAATGGTTTGGTTTGTGAATACTTTGTACACCCCACGCGTCTGCCAGTGACGTCGGAAATGTTATTTTCAACCGAAACCATGGGAATCCCCCCCCTATTTCCCACAAAACCCGCACATGAACGGAAATTCTTTATTATTCACTACTCAAATCAAAGTTTCCTTTCCATTTTTACGAAATGATAACATGCAAAAAAAAATAGAAAACACTTATTTTTTGAAAATTAAAGCAATTTTTCTTTCTTTTAAACATACGAATCGGTGAATTTTAATATTAACTTAAATAACGAAACAACGGCACACAGTAAATTCATACCGAAAACTATTTCCGTTTGTAGAGATTCTCGGAAATTCTCAGTTCTCATCCCTGCGATTTACGCACGAGCCAATCAGTTTATCGAATACCAAGTGCAGCCTAAATCAGAAAATTCATTTCGAGCTCTTACCTCGCCACACATGCAGCACATTATCAGTGGGGGGAAATCTCCATAATACGTAGAGGTTGCCATGACAACGATTCAGCCGATTTCGAATTTCCCTTTTTGGCTGCAGTTTTGATTGAATAGAGTTTTTCCCCTCCTGAACTGTGCATTACGGCAACAGGCTTGCTATTTATTGTAGATTTTGCTTACAGAGTTTTATTAGAGAGATGAGGGATTCCAATTACCTGACGATTATTTGAAAAGCACTTCGTGAGCCCATTTCATTTAATGTAATTTAAAGTAAAAATATTTCCGTTTCCCCTGATAACTAGGCTTGGGCGATGTTTCGATATATATCAAAACTCCGGAAAGTAGAAATAACCGCGATTTCGATTTTGTAATTTTCGATTTGACGATTATTTGATTTGACGAATAATTGAAAGTATACTTGGCAGCACGGAAAATCTTATAAAAGTCTGGATAATCTCTTGGAAGACTAAAACATTCAGTATGCCAAAAGTACATTTACAAAAATAATAACTCGTTAATCCCACCGATGGAAAACATTGAGACTTGAAATGCCAACAACAAGATTCATGGGGAGAATCCAGAACTCTAAACAAGCCAAGGTAGTCCCGCCAATACCAAGAGTTACCTTAAAAAATTGCTGCGACAATTATTGCTTCTCACTGCCTGCATTGCTGCGACTATTGGCTAACTGAATTTTTTTTCTCCGAATAATTTTTTTTGTTTTCGATCTAAAGTGTGCGAATAACCAAAATACAGTGGCCTCATTTTCGATCTTTTAGATCTTCCTGGATCCACATCTGTTGTAGGAAGGATGTTGAGTGTCATGGAACATGTAAAAAGTGACTGAAGGGCTTCTTTAAATGAAGACACGCTGTGCGCCTTCATCAGCATGAGCGCAAGTGGTCATTCAGTTTTCGATTTTAAGGCTGATAAAGCAGTTAAGAAATAGTTCTCTACTTTATAATAGAGAACCATTTAATCGAATTTGCTTAGAAATAATGTATGCAATACACTTGCATGTATTTATGTATTTAAATGATTTTTTTTAAATCTGATGTACTCAAATTCAAGTATTTTTGTGTTTTCTGCTAATTATATAATTACAAATTTAATTTTAAGTTTTTCCATTTTTTATTTGTTAAATTGCTTTAAAATTCATAAGAAAGAAACTGAAAATTACAGAACTGTTTTATTTAGAATTCTGCCGTGAGCTCAATAGTTTTTGCTGGGAGCTCATAAAAAAGCCCCCAGCAGTGTTTGCTGCCAGAGCTACAAAATCTTATTTAGGGCCCTGGGTGAAATCCAGAAAACGTGGAGAAACTCGTTTCCAAGTAAAAAACAGAAGGTGGACAATGACGAAGCATCTGCATATTTAACGCAACATATTGGATACATCGACAATTTGTTTGTATAAAACAATATCGTTATATTGAAAATATGAATATATCGTAAACATCGATGAATCGAAAGATATCGATGTTTGATGGGCGATGCATTGCGATTTCCACATCGCCCAAGCCCAAGGATAGTGGAGACTATATATAAAAGGTGTGCTGCTCTTGCTGATGGAGGTACTCGCTCTTGCTGATGGAGGGCGGGGAAAAGGATTCTTTTGACGTCATAGTGACGCCTTCCTCCGTCTTCAACCGTCTGTGGGCGTGTCTAATGCTCTCGACAGTCGTTTTAAGAGTAATTGTCGCTATTGTCAAGGAGTACTTAATTTAACAAGAATTCTTGTTTTTAACTAATCATAAATTTATTTAAAAGAAAAGTAGCAATGCTTGAAACATACAGCCAATGAGAATGATCAAAAACTCATAGTAAGGCGGAGCTAAAATGACGTCAAAAGAATTCTTTTCTTGCCCCTTTCAAAAAGCGAAACACGAGCACACCTTATATATATATATGGTCTTCACTATCCTTGGCCCAAGCCTAGTTAGCGTACTAACCCGAGTCTTCTTCCCTGCAGCGGACGTGAAGCAGCCGCGCTCCGTGTACGTCCGCTGGGGCAAGAGGAGCTGCGGCCCGAAAGCGAGCAACCTGCTCTTCATCGGCTTCGCGACGTCCTTCGTGGAGAAGGGGATCGGCTCCGGGACCAACTACCTCTGCCTGCCGGAGAACCCGGACCTGCGGCAGGATTCCGGGGCCGCGGGGGTCAACAGCAGGAGGAGCACCATTGCGGGAGCCAGGTGCGATGTCCCTCTTCTTCTTCTTCTCTCGCACGCCTCCTTGGTCCTTGCAGGAGCCGGATTTACTAGTTTTTATAGAGCTGCATAGTGGGCTATTGGCGACGGTTCGGGGCCTATCTCGAAGGAAAGGCCCGGGAACGATGCCTCGTATTTTTGAACCACGGTCAGATGACGAGGAAACACCTGAACTGGCACCCAACGACTTCAATAGGCGTCGGGACTTTGGACCTCGATCAGATGTATCGTGCACCAGTCCCGTATACACGCCGTTAATTTTTGCAAATGTTCTGGACGACTTTTCTAGTATTTTTGTAGCGAAGCTGGCAACCCTCCGATCACAAGATCACTACTTCTTTCTTTGTCGAGTCCATCGCCTGGCATCGAACCAGGAACCTTCGCATTCCGAGCTGACGCCTTTAACCGCTCGGCCACGGTGGCCTCCCGGATTTATTAGAGTTAGTTGGCTGAATATGTGGTGCGCCCCCCCCCCCTCCTTTCCCGACTACCGGGGGGGAGGGTACGGTATACCCGCAGTGAAATAAGAGAGGGGTGTCCGGATTTTGAGGACACTTGAAAGGACCGCATGCAGCACACGCGATGAGTTGTCAACAGTTCAGGTCTAGGTTTATAAGAGTTCAATCTATCCTCTAAAATGGTGTTCCAGAGCCTATTTTTAATTAAGTTTCAACTTAGAAAAAGGCGTTTAACCACTATACAAATATATTTGAAGTGCCTCTTTCACTTTAGGAAAACTTATCCTTGACGTTATTTCTTATAAGAAGGAGTTTGTGCGTCCACCCTCATCGCTGATGATAGTTCAATGACCTTCTTCGTAGAATTAATTGGAAAAAAAAACTTGAAATGAATAAGTTTATTTCCTAAATTGTAATCCAAATCATTGTCATATGCTTCTACTACATTTTAAGCTAACTTTATGATATCTACATTGTCAGTAATGCTTTCTAAGATCTACCATATAATAATTTCTACTGTCCTGGCTGATACACAAACCAAATAATTTAACAGCCAGCAAAAGTAACTTTTAGTTTTATCGTGTGATGAGGGCCCTGTAGTGTGGGCCCCTAGGCTGCAGCCATTATGTAGCCAATTCCTTAATCCGGCCATGCCTCCTGTTTTGTACAAGTCCCACTTATTTAGAAGGCACCATTAAAGTGGCAATCATACGATAAAGGTAGGGGGGGCGAGCAAAATTTAGCTATATAATTATTTAATTTAGAGAACATTGATTACATAGTTATGTTTGGGTTGTACAATTACCAGCCCAACATTTGTTTAATTTATATAAGATGATTATACAAATGAAGGGTGCAAGGGAAAACCCGATCACTGAATTTTTGGTCGAAACTGAGCGGAAAGCGAGGCGCCATCCGTTAGATTTGTAGACATAGATTCTGAACATTCGGTCCTTATCAGTGAAAACATCTATCATTGCACTCCAAAGTAAGTTTGAACATTTGCTTTGCATTTCGAAATCGATTTTCATGCAATGACGGGTTTTCTCCCTGTACCCTCCAATTATACAAAATTTTCTGCAATAGACGGCCAAACTACGAATTTTTGAAAAGCTCGTTCGCATTACAGGGCCATTCCACTGTGTTTGTCCATGATTTGATGGCCCCTCCGAAACTTTCTGTTATTATTTTATTATATGTCAATTAACGTAAAATACCCCAATTTTTTAGTGAGTTCAATTAGTTTTCAGTTTTTAAAATGGGTTTATTTTACGTTAATTGATATATAATAAAATAATAACAAAAAGTTGCTTAGGAGACAAATCAATGACAAATACTAAGGAATGGCCCACCATTTTCTTTTCAAAGTTTAAAAGGGATGATAATAATGATGACAATATTTTTTTAATCTATAGATGACCAGACGCTTCGCCACTGGTTCGTTACGGACATGATCATGATGAATGAAAGTTATTGAAAATGCAGGGTTTCATTGCAGTGTATCTCAATGCCATTTCCGTTCTTTTCAAATATGAGTTCACGTATCTTTTGCAGGTACCGGTCGTTCTCCGTGTTCCACGGCGACGGCAAAAAGATCGAGGGACAGGTGGCCTCGTGTGCGGTGTGCGAGACCCCGATGCGCCCCACCGTGCGCCTCTTCCCCGCCGCCCTCTCGTGCCCCGGAGACTGGGTGCAGGAGTACGCCGGCTTCCTCGTGTCCTCCAACCGCACCAAGAACAGGGCGGAGTTCGCGTGCGTCGACGTCGATCCGGACTCCTACGAGGGGAAGGGGGGAGATCCAGGAGTGGAGCCCGTCCTCCTGCCCGTGCGCCGGGAGGGGGAGGAAGAAGGGGCAGGGGCGGCCGTGCCCTGCGCCGTCTGCTCCAAGTAGGAGGTCCGAAGGAGGGGGGAAGTGACTATTTATTTATGCCTTCTGCGGGTCAAGGTTGGCAAGGGAAGAGCAAACTTTCTTGTTTGATATTATGTATATTTAGAAATCGTTTATTTTTTTTGATGAAAATAAAGTGTTTTTGTTCTTTTATAGAATTGCTTTTCCTTTTTTGTTACCCATGTGGGCTGAGTTTTTGAGGAGAATGATTATTTGAGTAGCTTAGAGGACAACACAGTTCCACTCAAATTTATTGCTTTCCAAAAGAAAAGCCCGCTGTCCATAAATCAAAAAGTTTTGTTTAGATTAACTCCAAATTTCAGATGAGAATGCTGAAATATGATGCTGTTTAATTAGTGTAATAAAATAATTAAAAATTTTTTTTGGGTATTTTGTAATTATTTATATAACTACATCACATTACCTACATTAAAAAAACTTTTTGTACGGCCCATTCTACACGAACGGGAATAACGCACTGAAGCTTCTCGATGGTTCGTGAAATCATACCACGTGGTATGAA
The DNA here is from genome assembly GCA_963932185.1 of Troglohyphantes excavatus. NCBI lineage: Eukaryota > Metazoa > Arthropoda > Arachnida > Araneae > Linyphiidae > Troglohyphantes > Troglohyphantes excavatus. Next base: position 62,569,509 of record OZ010678.1, read on the forward strand.
TTCAAGTACCTTTATCAGTATTTCTGTAACGTAACTTTATCAGTAATTAGTAAATACCAATATGATAAAATAATATAGATGTACTGCACGCAGTCAATAGACAGGGCCAAAAGATTACGGTCATTAGATTAGTTGATCGCGGAACAGAGATTTTTTTTAACCTTGTAGAATTCTATTCCTAATTTTGACAGATTTACTTAAGAAAATTATAAATACACAATATTTTAAAATTCATATCTCCCAAAATTAGAATTTCAATAAATTAAACTGAAGCTGATGTATTAATCGTTTAAGCAGCTATGTATTTACTTCAATATAAGATTTAATTAATTATTATGTACAGTCGGTGAAAAAAAACGAACCACCCCGTATTCTTCAACCAGTTTTTATTGTAGGGCTAAATTTAATATACCATTTGGTAGGGAATAAAGTCTACTACACATTGATATACAAAAACAAATGCACAGAGGACTATCTTCATGATAAAATCCGCATCAACTTTAAAATTTCCCAAAGCAACAAATAATTTTTACTCAAAATTTAGAATCTACGACAAAATGTATCGTTGAATATCAATTTGCAAGTCATTTGGTTAAGTAGTTTTTTTAATTATGAATATCGAAAGTTTAGAACTCGTTATGTTAAATGAATTTCTTAAACTTTTAATATGGATTCAGAAAAACGTTTTATATGCATATCTAAAATTTCGTGATTTTCTTCTTTGTAGTTTTTTTTTATATATTAAAATGTGCATCAAATGATCATTTCAGGGGTCATACACAAATCTAAAATCTGCAGAACTTAACAGAAATATCCATTAATTTTGAGAATTAAAAGCGCTGTGATCGCGTTGGCATAAAATTCTAAATTCTTATATAAAGGCGAGGGGTATACAGGAGTGGGGGAATGAATGACAACGAGAAAAGAAGAACCACGGCTAACGCCAAAACATTTTCTACCCACGTCCTTTATTTTGTAGGCCAACTAATACTTTGTTCAATGTGGAGGTAGCCCCTCAAATAAGCGGAACAGAGATTTTTTTTAACCTTGTAGAATTCTATTCCTAATTTTGACAGATTTACTTAAGAAAATTATAAATACACAATATTTTAAAATTCATATCTCCCAAAATTAGAATTTCAATAAATTAAACTGAAGCTGATGTATTAATCGTTTAAGCAGCTATGTATTTACTTCAATATAAGATTTAATTAATTATTATGTACAGTCGGTGAAAAAAAACGAACCACCCCGTATTCTTCAACCAGTTTTTATTGTAGGGCTAAATTTAATATACCATTTGGTAGGGAATAAAGTCCACTACACATTGATATACAAAAACAAATGCACAGAGGACTATCTTCATGATAAAATCCGCATCAACTTTAAAATTTCCCAAAGCAACAAATAATTTTTACTCAAAATTTAGAATCTACGACAAAATGTATCGTTGAATATCAATTTGCATGTCATTTGGTTAAGTAGTTTTTTTAATTATGAATATCGAAAGTTTAGAACTCGTTATGTTAAATGAATTTCTTAAACTTTTAATATGGATTCAGAAAAACGTTTTATATGCATATCTAAAATTTCGTGATTTTCTTCTTTGTAGTTTTTTTTTATATATTAAAATGTGCATCAAATGATCATTTCAGGGGTCATACACAAATCTAAAATCTGCAGAACTTAACAGAAATATCCATTAATTTTGAGAATTAAAAGCGCTGTGATCGCGTTGGCATAAAATTCTAAATTCTTATATAAAGGCGAGGGGTATACAGGAGTGGGGGAATGAATGACAACGAGAAAAGAAGAACCACGGCTAACGCCAAAACATTTTCTACCCACGTCCTTTATTTCGTAGGCCAACTAATACTTTGTTCAATGTGGAGGTAGCCCCTCAAATAAGATCGATATATATTGCCTAATATATCTGCATATAAATGTAGGAAATTAACGAAAATTTATATTTAGATTATTTTGAGGGCGGGGAACATTTCCGCGCTATCAAAAGTAGGTGTTGCTATTGAAATTTTTAAAGTTGGTGCGGATTCGAGTATGAAGATAGTCCCCTATGCAAATATTTTGTATATCAATGTATAGTAGACTTTATTCCCTACAAAATGGTATATTAAGTTAAGATCTACTATAAAAACTAACGAAATACTCATTGGTGGTTCGTTTTTTTTCCCCGGCTGTACCTCTACCAAATATAACAAACTGATATCACATAGAATAACAAAAAATTAAGTTTTCATGAATTACACTAAAATACAAAAGCAAACTCGTAATAATTTATATTTTGTTATAAAATACAGTATTTTTACTTCGACATTCAGAGTTTGGGTGTAGTAGCATTGCGTAGTTAGGTAAATTGTAATTGGTTTAGGAAATTTCCCCAATCATAACTCATTACATTTTAATTTATAAATTTTATCTCATTTGATTTTAATTTATAAATATTAAAAAGGAATAATTAACTTCTCTTTGTAAAAGGGATAAATTGGTGGATGGCATTTATCATTAGACGCTATATAGTCCCTAACGTTTTTCTAACTTGCCTTGATACTTTGATTTGGGATCTAACAATGTGTCAGCTAAAAGCGCCCTTACACTTCCATGTGCATCATACTTCGCTGGCAATCAACCCGCTCATAAAATAATTTCGTGAAGATTAAATTATAGTAACATAACTTATGTAGGGATCGTCATTAGTCTTCGCTTAACACATCCACTTTCTTATCCAACTTTCTTATCCAATATTTGTATTAAAAAACAAGCCATAACTAAATCCTTAACGTGAATGCTGTTCAATTTCTGTGCTCTTATCGTAAACAGCCAATGGCCAAACTATTGCAACAAGCAATTCTGAGAAGCTTTTGCAGAACCAATCCGGAGAAAAAAAAATCTTTCCCATAATAATCCCATGCCATATTAAACGGACTGCTACCACTGAACTCTAACTGTAACTGCTGGAAGGCTCAAACCTTGTTTCCTTTACGGGAGCGTTGAAACCAATTGAAACTGCCATACTGTGCCCCAACATTTTTTAAAAAATGATTTAGTAGTGTTTTTTATTACCAAAGCATTGTAAAAGTATTAAATATATATAAATATTATATTTTCTTCTTATAGAATTAATTTTTATATTGCCAAACAGATAGTTTTTGCTCTGCTTTTTAACTACTTCTACTTTGACTTGCAAATGATTTCCTATTTTAATAGCAGATTACATTTAAAATGGGTTTAAAAAGAAAATAAAAAAAAACTTACCCAAAAGCAATGCATGTCGGCGTATTTTAACATGAAAAATATACGAAATATTGCGGTATCAAGAAAAGTGTGCCCCATCATGGCGGCCCCCATATCGGCTTCAAGTCAACAAAATGCCTTGCCCTATCCAGAATTTACAGTTAGTGATCAGTGACTGCTACCCACTAGTTTCAAAAGTGACCGCTGGTGAATTGGTGACAAGTAAACCACGTGGGGCCGATGACTTGTCTGGTCGGGTTCAATTGCCGGAGATGGTTCCTGAGGCTGAGAATAGAATGAGTAGTGGACGGGGAGTGTCTTTTTGTTCTATGGAAGGTTTGAAAAATTATTGGGTTTTTCCGTGTAAGAGTTGTTTTACCATGTCATATCTCTATTACCACACTCCATCATGAGTGCCGTCTTAGATTTTTCAAATTGCTCAATATTTACAGAGTTTGCATCAACCGGTTCTCATATTTACATAACTTTCAAAATTATTGAAAAAAATATATCCCTACACCAAAACACAAAACAAGTTTTACCCATTTTTTAGTATTTGGTACTCTGACAAACAAATATTTTTTTCACTAAAAACAAAAATTAGCTAAATAGAAACTTCTGAAGTACTCTTTTAAGTCTCAGGTTAAAATATATGTATTAGAAATAAATTAATATTAGTAATGAGAATATTTTCGAAGCCAACACAAATTCAATAAGTAATTTATTAAAATTTAACGATGGATTAATAAAACTTTTGAAAAACTTGTGGATTAACACTAAACCTACCGACAATTCATTTATCCATAATCCTACCATGAGCGGTCAATGACCGCTTCAAAAAAATATGTATCTTAATATAGAAAGAGATTTTAGCCAATTGGATAATAAACAAAATATTTTTTCTATTTAGATAAGTTTTATTATTTATGCATTTTCAGCACATTTTTGACATGCATGGTGCGTTCCTTATGGAACGCACCATGCATGTATGTAAATGTAATGCGACCAAATTCATAAAAAATCATTTATTGCACATATTCGTACAATTAGTTAAAAATCTTCAAAATAGCACTCTTCTGCGTCGATACATTTATGGAGGCGGTGTTTCCAGGCCTGGAAGGCATCCTGGAAATCCTGCTCCGGGATGTCCTTTAGAGCCGATGTAACATGAGTCTGATGTTTTCAATCGTGTCCCAATGTTTCCCTTTCAGGGTTCCTTTTAAGCGAGGAAACAAAAAAACAAAAAAAGTCTTGGAGGGTCAGTTCAGGACTGTAGGGAGGCTGGGGAACCAGTGGAGTATGGGTCCTGGACCCTGGTCCTTTCCGTTGACAACGAAGGCGCTGTAGCTTGGTGCGTTCGTGTTGAAGTTTCCATGCGTCCTTGATGTCACTTCGGCAGTGCGAGACCCTCCTTTTCAGCACTTCCAAGTAAAAAGCTGCATTCACAGTCGTCCCGGTAGGTACGAATTCGTGTTGGACAATGACTTTGACGTCAATGACCATTGTTTTGATCCTGGACTTGATCATGCCTCCTTGAACGACTTGTGCAATCTGTGAACTTGTGATTTGGACAAGCTATCACTCCCAAACGCCTGCTGAATTAATAGAAACGTTTCGGTGGCGGACTTCCCAAGTTTAACGCAAAATTTGATAGCGTAACGTTTCTCCATCCATCGCGCCGTTTTACATTAAGCTCAAAAGGGTCTTCAGAGAACGGCACGCCCTGTCTTTCCGGCAGCTTGGAGCCAACTGAGAATTGGTGCTTTATGAAGCTAATAACCCCCTCCACCTATAGCAGCAGATTAGGGGGCGCTGCAGTAGTCGCATCAGGAAAAATTGGTCGCATTACTTTTGGAACGCACCATGTATTACAGTATTTTGTATTGCACATTTTCCGTTGCCGTCAGCGCCGCCTGTCGTGAGTCGATCTGCACCCGTGCCAGATGGCTGGATCACCACAACACTGCAGATCCACAATTACATTGTGGACTCGTAATACAATTTGAGGAGTGCGCGAAGAATATAGTCGTAAATAACATGAATTGTTCAAATGGTCAAATGACCGCTCGTGGTAGACTAGACATGCTATAAATTTTTTTCGGAAAGTAAACAATAAAGAAAGTTGTGAATATTGAAAAATGGGTTGTATGTATTTATATTATAGGAAAAGTCAATAAGTGTGTCTTACATGACGATACAGTAACGTTGTATACAAGAAATTCTAAACGAAATGTCAAAAACGGTCATTTGACCGCGCGTGGTAGGATTAGTGTTAAGAATTTGTTTTTATTTAACTTCCGGACGCTAAAGGAGGAGGTGTAAGAGGAGGTTTAAAAGTCTGAAGTACAACTTGCATGCTACATCTTTACAGTTATTTTTTTTAATTAAATAATATGCAATAGCTAGGGGGAATATATTTAAATTTCCAAAAAGTGAAAACAACTATACAATTGCAAAAATCGTGTGAGCGTCAGTGGGGTTACAGAATTTTAAATAAGTAACAAGTGTGTTATCATGTTTTTGAATTTAACCGAAAAAAACTTTTGAATAAGACTTTTTAATTAAGTATTGCTTTTCAAGGAAAAACAATATTTTTAATTTTTTGTGATTATACAAATTGATGGCCCGCTCGGTATTCAAACTCGCAATGCGTGGCCCCGCTCTGTTGGGCGGTCGCTTAAATCTCTCGGCCACGATATCTTCGGAGACAAAAAGAAATGTCAATACTTCATAACAAGATTCTAACCTAATAGCATCACTTAAATCTTAGAGTGAGCGATAGGGTGATTTAACAGGGGAATATTAATTCGAAATATTTTCTGTTGTGAAATTTCACGTTTAATAAGTAATTAAAAACGTATCTCTCCCAGTCTCTCGCAGTCGTTTGGGGCATCCCATCGACCTTCGAGTAGTCCATTTGGACAAGCTCATATTGAAAATACATTTGTAGGTTGAATCTTTGTTGAATTCGATTTCAACTGCATTGAATCGAAGTGGGATGGGATGCCCGAAGGACGACAGTCGTATATGGGATATCGCATCCCCTTACGACCAACAGAAAATGAAGGGTACTTACCTCCAAAATTATAATGAAATTCCGCATAATATTTTTACAAATAAACAATTATATTAAAATAATATCCCATACAACACAAAAATTAAACCATTTTGAAAAAATATAAAATATTATTCCATTAAATAATATTTAAAACACATAAAATAACAAGGAACCCATGTATAACGTTCAAATAAAATAATTTTTTAATTGGGCTATTTTTAACTGGTTAACGTACTCATATTGCCAAAATTATAAGAAATATTTACTAAACAATGTTTGAAATCGTTTGAACCACCATATAATTTACAAATCTTCAAATTTACATAATGTTCCCTAAAAAAATAAACTTTTTCGCGAAATCGTACAACCAATTAGAGTTACTTAAACACTTACATATTCTAACCAATCAACAGCCGTAAAGTAAATGCTCCGCGATATTGCACCTAGAAATCGAACGCGAAAGTTCACTGAATGCGCATGCAATCATTTATGGGGAAAGATAAACAAAATGCCACATTTAAAATTCGCATCCTTGGCGAGATATCCGCCCAAAAACCGATGTTCTTGCCCCCCTCCCCCTCCCCCTTCTCCGCTCCTAGTCACGCTAGTCCCCACGCATCCTCTGCAGCAAGCACAATACATTTTTAAACAGGAGGTCAATTTAAAATAAAATTTAAATTTAAATTGAAATTCCTCTTTAATTTTTTTTAACCAAACGAAGAGACGTAGCTCCGAGCATTGGCCTCAGAAAATAGTATCGAGTGAATCATGTTAATAACAGTTTGTAAATAATGAACAGCACAAGACAGTATAATACCTGAAAAAGGAAGTGATATATAAAAAAAGTTAAATATATGGATAAGTAGGGTGTCAGTTTTGAAAACGTTTCACTTTGTTTGGCATCATTGCACCATGCTCTAAAGGCACTGCACCGGCGATAATAAAAAAAAACCTCTCACAGGTGGGGAGATTCTCTCACTTGGCGATAAGAGTCGACGTTTTCGTAGGAAGGGAACTTTTGCTGCTGAGGCATTTCCATTGATACGCCAAGAAAAGAGTGCGGAGACAACGCAAAGGTATGCGCATTTCTAGTTACAAATATGTGTATTAGTTTCTTTATTATCGCAACTCAATCCTGATATTACAGTAGTCTTAAAGATTAAAAAAATCAATCTTAAGGATATGAAATGAGTTTCCATTGTCTCGGAGACAACATTCGAAAGCTGTAAACGTTGAACACTTTCCCTCGAAAGGTTAAATAATCTTTTAAGGGTAAAGTGGATTTTTAAATAGCCAAAACCCACTAAAACGTCGAAATGTTATTTTTTTGCTAACAATGTAATTACGGCTATCAGGCTTTTACAACTACGATTATCATGAATCTATATATATAAATGCGAAAAACCCACTCATCACTCATCACTAATTCTCCAACTTCCCGTATACCTATGAAGATGAAATTTGGCAAATTTGTTCCTTATACCTTAAATAAGAAAAGTAAGCTATTTTTGTTCCGATCGAACGGATTTAAGGGGTTGTAAAACCCCTTTTTCGAAACTTCTCCATAGGATTAACATGGAGAACATGTAACAATGCAAAATAAAAAAATTAAACAATGGAAATTTTTAATATTATGTAACGTACGAGGAGCATTCTGATTGGCTGATGACTAAATATCGCCAAAATGTCGCCAAATAACTAAAAACTGTCGCCAAATTAATAAACTTCGCCAAATAAATTAAAATTTCACCGAATGAATAAAACATTTCGCCAAATTAATAAAATATCGCCAAATGAACTAAAATATGATCATATATGTAAAAATAATATAAAAACCGGCCCGTCGCACCGGGGGGGATTTAACTGTGAAAAAGAAAACAAAACGAAAAATGCTACGACCAAAAGTGCAAGATCTGGTAGGTAGAAGCCACTCTGTAACGTAATAATTGGTTCATGAATACTTTGGACCCCACGTGGTAGGAAGGTCAGAGGGAGAGTGTATAAATGGTCAATCTGATTGACGCGGCCTACCTTCCTCTACTCCATGTTATGTCATTTATCCACGAAGGCTGATTTTCCATAGAATTATTGGAGTGGAAGTGTATACTGCCTGTCACCAAGGGTGACATTTTCCTTCATGCGGTATAAAGATCAGAGCGTAAAATGGGTTAACAAACGACCTGATCGACGTGACTCACTTTCCTATACCATGGTAGGTCATTTATAGCCCATAACACGATTCCCCTGGGAGTAATGTGAACGAAATAGCCTGCAGTTAAGGGCGACATTCCCTTAACGGTCAGCGGCGGAATGGGTTAATAATCGGCTTGATCGATGCGGCCTACCTTTCTTTATATGTAGGTATGCCTATACGAGTAGTTATGTGGCGGAATCGAAATCTGTTGTTATAGACTCTGCCCCCACGTGGTACAAGTGTCAGAGGGGGATTGGGTTTGTGTAAATCTTCTGTAGTAGTGGATAGGGGATTGATAGGATTTTTTTTAAAAAAATTGATTTGAAGTTCAATGAAGTAAAAAATATGATTTATTTTTAATTTAAAAAAGTTAAATATTTAAAAAGTGCGTGGACAAAATCTTAAAAAAGTGCTGGGGAACCATCCCTCCTCGCATATTGATAAGGTTTACCGTACAAAAGAAAATATATGAAAATCTTGAATTTGGCAAATGAACCTTTTAAAATTCTTTTTCGTTTTTTTTTCATCTTATATTTTCACCAATTTGTGAAACTTAACGACAAATGTTGACATAGGTGTCTAATAAAACTTTTTCAGATAATTTTTATTAACATTTATAAGAGTTCTTCCTGTTTAAATCTTTGGGATGTTACTAAAGGTTAAAATATGGATGGTGTGACGGGAGTAATGCATATATATCCACGTTATTGTGTAGACAACTTCATATTAGCAATCTTTCCAGTTCTTGCAGGACCTTGGCAATAAAATTTCGTTTCAAATTAGTACTTTTAATACTGTGGTTTCCCCTCATGGGTCACAAATTAAGAATATTGTTTATTTCGCTGTATATAAATATTGTATCTGTATCAATTTTGTAATTTATTTCCTTCCCGTGCGTAGAACGGGTATGTCAGCTAGTCATGTATATTTTCATTAAAACATTTTTTTAAAAAATCATTATATCTGATTTTCAGTAACTTAATATAAAATTTATTTTTAAAATAATTCAATTTTGCAATTTTTCGAAAATGCAAGTGGAAATTTATAGTTATTTTATACTTTTCAAGATATTTTTTATTTTTTTTTGTCCTTGTAATTTTACCATATAATATTTTAATTACCATTTATATAATAAGTAAAACTTATTTTAATACTTTTTTCGGATGTAAAGCCGGCGCCACTTATGCGGTATTCGCCGAATCCCGAGCAACGAAACTTTCGATATTCGCCTAAAGGCGCATGTGTGGATGGGTCGCTCGGTATTCGGCAAGTGCCGCGTCGCTCGTGTTTCGACGATTTTCAGCACCACACTACAAGGTGCTCGCCTTATCACGAGCAACTTCGCTCGGGTTGAAGCGAGCAAATTGAATAATTGCGTTTCCCACTCGTTTCGGGAAAATGGAACACATCTCGAAGCGATCTCAATGGTGATTGGCTATCGATATTTTATTCTATATTTTGATAGCCAATTACCATTTACTATCAATATAGTACTATTTTCTTTTTTTATTTAAAGAGGGAATATTGTTCTTTTCGTATCAATTTGACTTTAAAATATATCGTGGTGTTTGTTGTGCTATTATTTTAGAATTTTTATTTAGTTTATTCATTTATTTTTATGAAGTTGTCTGTTTCACTTAAATATTTGTGTTCCATTTACTTATTTCATTTATTTATCAATAAATAGTATTTTAAAACCTCGAAATGAAATGTCATTGATTTAAACGTTTTAAAGAATATTGAGTTGAAAAATAAAATGTGGTTTTGATGTGAAACAGTTTTAAAACCAGCTATTCTTTAAGGTGATACATTCTGATACTGTAACATAGTAAAATGAAGCACGATTGTTATAAAAGGAAATTTGACGAGGATTCGTGTAAAATCTTGAACTAAAGCAAAGCACGTACGGAGAGCGGACGTGGAACATACGAGGAATCAGGCGTAGCAGTTTGCATATCTTTCTCTGTTAGCGAGGTTTCCGTTGATAAACGAAATTTATTTAGCTATTAGTTATCGGTATTACTTAATATGTCAATTTTAAATCTATATAAGATATGTTTGGTTGAATTGACGTCGCACTAAAGTTACAGAATTAACTACGAGCGACGGTTCGGGTTTTATCCCCATAGAAAAATTCGGGAACACTGTTTTTGTGAGCCGTGGTCAAATGACTTCGACAACACCTGAGCTGGCATCCCACTGGTTAATTTTTATACAAAAAATTTCAAAAGTTTAAAAAAAAAATATAAGTTTTCAACACCATTGACATTGAAGCAACAATGCCAAGTATTTTACTTTTATTGTTGCTGAATACTTCATTTTTATCGACATGATATTACAAGGCTATATTCGTAAAGGCTTTTTTAATCCTTAAATTTTAGGAATTTTAATATAGCAAATTTTTTTTCTTACAAAAACATCACTTTAAATATCAATCGCAATAGCATGTAAAGTCATGAACGTAAAAATTAAAAAAAAGTACTAGGTTTAGGTATTTCGAAAACTACTCAAAATAATTGAATAAATCTAGATTTTGATAAAGTTTATTTTACACAGTGCACAGAGAGTGATATGCGGTGGCTACGCTAACAAACACAAAAATCGCGCAGCTTTTACTACGAGTAACGCCGGGCCATATTGCTAAAATACCAATAAAACAGTAATTAACGATAGAATTTTTTCCGAAAATGGATAAACAAAAGCAAAGTGTCAATCTTTATACATTTAATCTCGACATCAAATTTTGAATAGTATTCACTGTCGAATATTAATATATATTTTTTAATGAACTCTATGTTGACTTGGTGTCGATATTATATCTTGTAAACAAATAATCGTTAGTACATTGGCTAAGAAAAAAGCAAACGATAATTTCAATATGTTAAAAGATACGAAATAAAAACCAGATCCCCAAGACAACGTCAACGTGATAAAGTCCATTATTTATACTTAGTTAAAAATGGATTGACACTAAAAAAATATTTATATGTAGCATGCAAATTCAATTGTCAAAATGCGAAATATTTGGTAAAAAATTTTGCCAGAACACTTACAATTTTTCGAACTGATTATCGTTTGTATTTTATTATCGTTATCGCTAAAGCAAATATATTGAGAGGGAAAATATATATTCCAGAACTGAAAATTAAATCATTTTTAAGTGTACCAACAAAATTAGGATACACTGTTTTTGGTAATTTTTCAATATTCTATGCTACAAAATTTCAACGGTTTCAAGGAATCTCCATGTGCATGGCATTCTGGAATCTATGAAAGTAATAATAAAATATTGCACTCGCAAATTACTATGAGCAAAATAAAAATGTAAAACAGAAAAAAACTGATTTCCAATTTTAAAAAAAATTTCATTGTAATTATCACAAATTAAAAATATGTTTTTAAAGAACATAAAAGTATTAGAATATATTTATATTGTACAAATCTGTTAATAAAATAGAATATTTTTCCATCATAAAAATATTGTAATATACTATTTTTATCAAAATTTATATTTTTATTAAATCCGGCCATGCTTCCTACTGCGAATAAATGTTCTGAAATCGACAAGTATACTCGCAAGAAGCCGAGTTGCTCAGGTTTTTGTAATCCGAGCAAGTAATAGTATATCGCTCGGGTTATGGCGAGTCGCTCGGGTTAAAGCGAGTCGCTCGGTATTCGGCGAATACCGCATATGTGGCGCCGGCTTAATACTTTATTAAAAATTTAATTTATATTTTTGGTAAAAAATTAAATTACTGTAATTTTTTTTTAAAAAATTGCATAAACACACAAATGTGTTTATATAGTTTTCCGAATTAAATTTATCAAATTTTCAAATTAAAAAAAAGTATCCAAAGTGTTGTTATAATATTTAAGTTGTTTCAAATTTTAAAACCAGTCATACATGCGGGCAGAGATTGAAAATAATTTCAGGTGGTTTGAAATATTTGGTTTGGTTAACTCTAGTGCAGCGTTAATTAAGCAAACCAAACCAATTTTTGTTTGTTTGGTGGGTGAATTATTGTCGCAAAGAGCTGCGCAGTGGGCTATTGGTGGCGGCTCGGGACCTATCACAAAAAAAAGGCTCGGGAACATTGCTTCGTAATTTTGAACCATGTTTATATGATGAGGACAGCACATGAACTGTTATCCCACGCAACCTGAATAGGCATAAGGTTTTTTTTTTGTGTTTTTTGTTAATTAACGTCGCACTAGAGCTGCACAGTGGGCTATTGGCGACGGGAATAGGCGTAAGGATGTTTGTACCTCAACGGGTTTTCTCTCTACACTGCGGATTATTTTTGGTATGCAATGTTTCCTCACCCTATTAGACCGATACACTTATGCTAAGAATCCCCCGAACTGTCGCCAATAGCCCACTGTGCAGCTCTAGTGCGACGTTTATTAACCGAACAAAACCATGCAAAGAATCGATCACTCATTCTTCTAGAGGCATCCGTGGCCGAGTGGATTAGGCGTCAGCTGGGAATCCAAGGGTCCCTGGTTCAAAACCTTGCGATGGACTAGACTAAAGAATAGTAAAAAGTAGTGATATTGCGATCGGAGGGTTGCCAACTTCGTTACAAAAATACTAGAATGTCGTCCAGAACATTCACAAAAAATTAATGGCGTGTATACGGGACTGGTGCACGATACATCTGATCGGGGTCCAAAGTCAATGTTGGGTGCCAGCTCGGGTGTTGTCCTCGTCATCTGACCATGGTTCAAATAAACGACGCATCGTTACCGAGTCTTACTTTCGAGATAGGCCCCGAACCGTCGCCAATAGCCCACTGTGCAGCTCTAGTGCGACGTTAATTAAAACAAAATCAAACCAAACTAGAAACAGGTCCGAATCACTGATCTCTAGCTTCCGGATCGGGCAAGACATTTTGTTGACTTGAAGCCGATGTGGAAGCCGCCATGATGTGCCCTACTCTTCTTGTTACCGCCATATTTCGTATATTTTTCATTCCAAAATAAGCCGATATGTATTGATTTTGGCTAAGTTTTTTCTATTTTCTTTTTAAACCCATTTTAAATGCAATCTGCTATTAAAATAGGAAGTCATTTGCAAGACAAAGTAGATAAAACGCAAGAGCAAAAACTAATTGTTTGGCAATATCAAAATTAATTCTATAAGAAGAAAATATAATATTTATATACATTTAATATTTCTACAATGCTATGGTATTAAAAAACAGCACTAAATCACTTTGAAAAAAATGTTGGGTCACAGCATGGCTGCTTTCAATTGGCTTCAACGCACCCATAGAGGAAGCAAGTTTTGTGCCTTCCATCAGTTAGAGTTCAGTGGTCCGAATGTTATGTGTGAACGGCTGGCCGCGCCCACTCTAACTTTTTTTAGAAGAACCTTTTTTAAAACAAGAAATGCTCTTTCAAAAACGGGGTGCTTTTTTCGAGTCATCAGGGCCCTGCTCCTTTTTATTTCTTGTTTGGTTAATTAACGTCGCACTAGTGCTGTACAGTGGGCTATGGGCGACGGTTCGGAGCCATTGTCAAACGGAAGACCCGGCAATAATGCCTCATAGTTTTGAACCATGATTAGATGTCGAGGGCAACATCTGAGCTGGCACCCGACAGAAGGGGTCAAAACATTGGACCCCAATCAGATTTATCGTGTACCAGTCTCGTATACACGTCGATAATTTTTGTGGATGTTCTGGACGACTTTTCTAGTATTTAGTAGCGAAGCTGGCAACCCTCAGATCACAAGATCAATACTTGTTTACTGTTTTCCTTGTCAAGTCCGTCGCGCACAGGATCGAACCAGGAATCCTCTGATTCAAAGCTGACGCCTTTATCCACTTAGCCATGGGGGCCCCTTTTTATTTCTAGAGTGAACACTGAAAATGCTGTGATATATCTTTCCTAACAAACAAACACAATATCACGACATATTTTAATATAAATGCACAACAAGCCCCTCTCCCCCCCCCCTTTTGCCCTATACGTTAACAATGACCTGCAATGTTTGGGGTATATAGGCCAGCGTGTGAAAGGTTACCAGTTTTGTTCCTCGTCGTTCGAAAAAAAATTCCTTATATATAGCGATTGGTGCACGTTAAATTTGTCGTTGTCAATGAAGTAGGTGGGATGCTAGCTCAGGTGTTCGTGTTGTCAACGGCCTTTGAACATGGTTCAAAAGAATGAGGCACTGTATTCGGGTATCTCCTCCGGGATAGATCCCCAACCGTCGCAGATCTAGTGAGACGTTTTTTGACCCAACCAACAAAACCAGAAAGACAAGATTTTATGAACGGTCCTCCATCATGAACGGGACGCTGACTGCATTGTGGGGGCCAGTTTGAAGGAAAACGGTTGAAATCACGTCACACTAGAGCTTCACTGTGGTCTATTGGCATTGTTTGAAAGGTTCTGTTCCTTTTGCAGATGATCATCCGGATGATGTACGTACTCCCCATGATACTCGGGAGGACATACGACGTGAGGACGAACACCGTGGGGGTGGACATCTTCCCACCGGAGGACACGCGCAACCCGAGGGTAAGGAGGACATTGGGCGGAAGGTTCGCCTCTCGACCCACCCACCCACCCACCCACCCACTGAGGGTGAATCGGTCCTTTGCCCAGAATGAAAATGCATTTACGAAGTACCCTCGCCTAAAAATATTTTACGTTTTCCTACGCCGACTCTAAGATGCAACAGAGCTCCTTTTTTAAATGCAGAAACTCCAGGGTCAAAATGATACAATACATTTTGAAAGAAATTTATACATAATATACGTTTGTATTATAAAAGGTCAATTTTTATTTGAATTTCTTTTAAAATGTTTAACTAATTTTGACATTTAATTGTTTAACACTTGAAGTGTCGTGCTTTGGGTTCGGTCCAAACTAGCTACCTCGTGATCCATATAGCAATGTGCCGTAACCCTCTCGGCTAAAACGACCGCAGATGACCTAAAGTGCAGAGTTGTAATTTAAGGCGTTGGTGTACACCGCCACACACTTTCATTAAAAATTAATTTTAAAATAATCTTTTTGAATTTCAACAAAATGTTTTTGACGTGAAACGTCTTTAAAATCAGCTCCATAGGGGTATAATGATAAAAATCCTAAGTTAAATTATTAGAGTGGAGATCCTTCGGTTTGCGAGGTTTTTGTTAACGAGCGATTACTACATTGTTACGAATTAATGTCGATCTTTTATTATTATAAGAATGAAAGTTTTTCGTTTGTCCTGTTTTTGCCTTTACTCTCAAAAACCGTGTCTTCACGGGACTTTTCGGTAATCGGGCCTGTAAAAAGAAGTGGGCCCCGGCCAGTCGAAAAAGGGCCCCTATCTATTCGTATGAGAAAGGGAAGCTATACAAAAAAATACAGTGAGATGTTTAATAAAATATGCTAAAACATTGAACAATTATTCCTTTTCCTGTCCTTTTTTAATTTCTGGAGTCAAGGGGGCTCCAAATGGACTCAAGACAAGGGGGCCCAGGTAGCAACTATCCATTTGCCGCCTGTTAAATCTGCTACTGTGCAAAAGAAATAATAAGTAATAAAAAACTACAAAGGAGTCTGCCACAATTAAATATAAATTAAATACTTTCACATTTTATGGTGATAATTTTTTATAGTGAGATAAATGGTTAAAATTACTAAAAAACGTTTTTTTGACGTTTTTTTTTATACTATTACAGATCATGTCTTAAAAGTTTGTTTTCTATCGAATCCTATCATCAAAACTCACCCAAAAACTAAAAAAAACTTTTAAGCGTTTAACGAGAACTAAATATTAAAAAAAATGCAAATGTTTTAATTGAGAGTAAGATACAATATTTTCAATTTCCTGTAAAGTTGCCTGTATGTGACTCTGAGAAACGGAAGAGTTGTGACGTTCGTTTGTTTTTGCAGGTGACGGTGGAGTCGTTCTATCGCTCCACCTACCGGACGGTGGAGAGCGCGTCGGACGTGCGGGAGGTGTTGGAGGTGGGGGGCGCCCTCTCCCTCGCCATCAAGGCGGGGGCTGTGGCGGCCAGAGGTATCGGGGCGTACGTCAAGGGGGCGGCGCAGGCGCAGGACTCCGTCGACGTCCTCTTCAAGGTCAGCTTTAGGACGGTGAGTAATTAGGGTAAAATATTTTACTTCCGGTAATTAGCACCAAAAGGGGTGAAATACATGGGTAAGACCTAAAAATGAGCGGGACTCAAGTCTCATGAACTAATGAATACATTTTATTATAAAAGAGATCAATTAAAAAAAAAACTTTTTTTATCAAAAAAAGTTGATTCCTATTTTGTTGTAAGTATTATAAAAGTTTTTGTTTAATATCCAAATTATAGTTAATAGGTCCAATTAATAGTTAATGGGTTAAAATTATATTATTTTCACTCAATTGAAGATAAAACTGTTTTCGTCACGGCGACTCATTCCGGTGCGTGTGTTTGCAGGTGTCCGAGAGCCTCCCGCACTCCGTCCGCCCGGAGGCCGGGTGGAGCAGCCGTCCGGAGTTCGCGGGCACGCACTTTGTGCAGAGCGTGCTGTACGGGGGAGACTTGATCGCCCGCGTGCGATTCCGGGCGGCGCGCACGGAGGACCTGCAGCAGGTGAGGGCGACCGTGAAGGCGGCGCTGTCCGGGGGCGCCTCCTTCGACCTGATCGGAGAAGGTGAGGAGAGGACCTCGTTGAAGAGTATTCTGTATGCAAATGAAAACAAAAGTCGCATCCAAATCTTGACAACCTTAAATCGATCGGTATACCATTGTGTAGGGCCAACGCCGACTCAAAAGCCCCGTTTACACGTGCTTAAAAAGCCGGGGTAAAACCGGCAATTTTCCGGAATCTTCCCTCCTTGGGTAAAAATGCCGGTGTAAACTTGCACCTGCTCTTGACTAGGGGTAAAAGCCGACCGGTTCCCAAGGATGGACAAGTGGTGTGATGAGGAAGTAAGAAATTTGCCAGCAGTTTTTATGAAGCATTTTCATCGCTTTGACGGTACTGTCCGTGATGCGGATATTTATAAAGACATCGCAAAGCAGTTGAACGGGCATTCAAAGACTGTCGTGTGGGTGCAAACAGACACAATCTGTTTTGCCGCTATTTTGAATGTGGCGTCAAAGTGACGTTAGGAGTGTCGTCACTTCCAAAATACCGGCAAATTATCAGGTGCCGTAAAAACGTGTGAAAAGTTTTTCTCTAATACCCGATTCGTTTTGTTGGACGTGTAAACGGGACTAAAGACAAGGTGCCACTGATTTGTGACGTCATCACTAGAGGGCCGGATTTCTCCTTCCCCGCTCCGTTTCTTCGCTTGCTTTTTGTTTCCCAATCCGTGGTCCGCGGATCACTAGTGGTTCGCGAGGAGGTCCGAAGTTCCGTAAATTATTTTTTCAATCAAAATGTTATTTTGCTTTTTTTTAATCAGGCATTGTTTGAAAATGTATTATTTTATGCCAAAATAATTAAATGGGAAATCCAAACTTAACTATACATGAATACAATTTTATGCATTTTAAACCTATATTTTACACTTTTGTATGTTTCCATTGGTTCTTGCAGACGTTGTGTGAATGTTCAAATATATTTTATGATTTAATCGTGTGTTTTGGAAAAGAAAAATGTGCAATAATCCGATTTCCTTTTAGATATATTGAAATTACTGTCTTCTTAGCATGTTCTAGTTTTTCAAAATATTAATTTTTTTGCTTGTTTTTCCTTTAATTTTTTTTTTTTAGATAATTTGTTTGCAAGGAATAGTTTTTCAAAAAGGAATTTGTAACTGGAGTTAATACCAATTTCAAAACGTTCTCAGAACTTTAGCCTGCTTCATACTGTTCATTAACAAAAAAACAAATCAATACTGTTTATTGACTTATTAGAGTTTTCAACCACAAATGAGCGATGATCAGGTTGAAGAAACTGTCTCGTATTCTTTTATATATATATATATATATATATATATCTTTGATTTTAATAATGAATTCAAATCAAAGATTAAAACACACGAAATTATCACTTATTTTGAGAGATAAACAAGAAACAAAGAAGCCCTCGATTAAAAACCCATAGTCCCAAACAGAGAAATATTGTCATGGACTGTTCTCTCTGACCCGCTTGTGATGACGTCAGCTCTCGATAGGTCACGTGAGGAAGCTCGATTTTAAATGAGGGCTCAATCCTTCCACAGAAACCCTGAACATAAATTTTTTAAAGGTAATTTAATATCAAACTATGTTAGGGGTGTTAAATATTTATAAAATAAGTGTGATTTGTAGATCCCTCGTGTAAGCAGGGCTTTACGGGCCTATTGCGTGACCTACTAATATCGAATAAGCCAGACACATTTTTTAAGGATGCCGTTCGTTAGAGAAGCACTCCTGGTAAAAGGACTTTGTACTTTCCTTGCCTTTGATAATGCAGTACACAATACACTCCCACGCCTATGATAATGCAGTTTGAAAATGCAGTTCTACTCCGCGTGTTTATACCGATCCATTCCAAGTCTCTAATTGGGCGTACTGGGATGTTGAAGTGGTCCGATGATTATCAATATATACTATCCCAAAAATTAATGCTGTTGAAAATTGTAATCATTTATATATGTTTCATTATCATACAAATCTAAAGGTATTCCTTAATTTTTTTTTTTTTTTCAAACACAAAAACTTTCAAATGGTCTTGGGATAGTATTACAAAAACGATTTAAAAGAAATTTCAATTTAGAAAATGATACTAGTGAAATTTACAAAATATCGGTGTGCGAGTGTTATATTCGGATAACAATTGTTATGCAAATTGAAAGCGTGGAATTGAAACAAGGTAGCTCCAATTTTTTCTGATTTATTTTTTCTCACTTATTCCTATGAAGAAGAATTTTTTTTTATTGATTAGTGTGTGGAGGTTATTTCATATACCCGATACACTTAGGAGTGAGTGATAATTTTAACCTTAACGGTAGAGTATCTGCGTAGCAAGCAGAAGTTCCTGAGTTTGACATTAAGAAGCAGCCAAAAAGTGCGTAGCCCTGCAAGTGCAAGAACCAGACAGCTCTAAGCAACGGCTATTCAGGTATAAAGGAAAAGGAGCTGTACGTTTGTAATATACGACGCAAGAAACGTTCAGGGTTTTTCGTCATTTTTGAATAATTATGAAATCTGGAGCTGCCTTGTTGTCTACAATTGTACTTTTTTAACACTTGACAACAACACTTGGGACAGTTCTTCAGTTCTTGCAAATTTCTTCGTTTACACACATTTTTAACGTGAATACGTTTATAAAATTGGTATCTTCACATGGGGTCGGGGAGGGGGGGAATGGGATAAGAATCGCCATGATACGTCGGGCTGGACCCAGCTCAGTAATTGAACCGGACCATCCCATGGCCAGTCCTGTCCTGGTCCCTTATTCCCATTTAGTGCTCTTGGACTGCGATGCGGTCGTTCTTCCTAATCTCGTTTCCTGGTTGTTGTTGTTGTTCTCTTAGGGCGCCTCGAGCTCCTCGACGAGCAGCTGCAGCGGAAGGCGCGCATGGAGATCGACTACTTTGCCACCGTACCGCTGGAGGGCGTGCCGAACACGGCGGCCGGACTGCGCGCCCTCGTGCGGCACTTCGAGGAACACGTGAAGAAGGTGAACGGGGGGAGAGGGGTGCCCGTGGAGGTGGAGCTCCGTGAACTCGCCTCCTTCGACACCAAGTTCGAGCATATCAGAAATCTGTAAGTAGACCTTCATGAGGCAAGATACGTGCGCGGATGCCGATGTCGTCTCAATGCCGATGTCGTATCGTAACCTTCAGGTCTACGATATATCGGAAGAAACGATGCGGTGTTTCTTTTCGGTGTTTCTAAAAGGATAAGTTCGAGGCATCCCGAAATTTCCAAAGCTCAGACTTTTTGAAATGCCTTCGATTGATTGTGGGAGAAGAATTTAAATATGTTCTGACGTCAATCTAATTAAAATTTGCTTAAAATATTAATTTCTATTGTGTAATTATCTTATTTTATCTAAGTGTGACTGAATTATTTTTTTATTTTTATATTGCATAATCAACCTATTGATATATCGGAAAGTAGGCGATACATTGAGATGTGGAAAAGTTATAATATCTGGATGTGAAACAATCGACACAAAAAGAATGCACATTTTTAACATAATCACCCCCCCCCCCCCCATAAAAACAGACATAGTTTTGCATACCTCTGAGATTCAGAATTATGTTTTATCTCAAGTATGTATGTAAACACTTTGTGATTGAGAAATGGGTAAGAATAGTGTCAATTTTTTTAAAAGTTGCAATTCTTCGTCATTAAAATAATGTACTTGTCGTCATTTCAGGGAACTCGAGACGGAACTGGAATTCTTCGAAGAATACCTGGACGATTTGCTGAGCACCAAATCTCGCTTGAAAGCTCTCATTTTCGAATATCCGAATGAACTGGATAAAGCAGTGCTCGATCAGGTGAGGCTGAATCGCGCGCTCCTCCATCAAGAGGAGCCCCAGTTGCTCAGTGGATAAAGGCGTTCAGCTACTAATCAGAGGATTGGTGGTTCGAATCCGGGAAATGGACTTGACATAAAAAAGTAGTGTTCTTGCGATCGGAGGGTTGCCAGCTTCGCTACAAAAATACTAGAAAGTCGTCCAGAATATCCAACAAATTATACTGGCGTGTATACGGGACTGGTGGACGATGAATCAGATCGGGATCCAATGTCCCGACGTCTATTGAAGGCGTTGGGTGCCAGTTCAGGTGTTTCCACGTCATCTGACCATGTTTCTAAAATAACGAGGTGCATGTATGAATGTGTGTGTGAATGTGTATGTGTTCCCGGGTCTTTCCTTCGAGATTGACCCCGAACCGTCGCCAATAGCCCAGTGTGCAGCTCTAGTGCGGCGTTAATTAACAAAACCAAACCTCCATCAAGAGGATTGAATGATAAACTGTTTTCACCGCAAAGGTCCACCTGAGAGGGAAGGTTGGTACACTTTCTGGGACGACCACCTGCTGCAGATCGGTATGCGGCGCGAAAGGGGAAGCTTCTTTTTTTTTGTTATTGGCTTTCGTGCGATGGGATGGGTCGAGAATAACGTCTGCTTTGGATGATTTTTATGTTTTTTGGGGTGACCCGTTCTGACATTCCGCGACAAATAAAACGTTTGGCATCAACATGCTGTCATATACGACAGGGAAAATTTAAAAATAAGACGCTTGCCACAAATATACATATTTATATTTTTATATTGCAATGCTTAAAATAAAAGCGTGTTCTAAAATGCTTTTATAAATATTTTATTTTAACTTTCTACCAGCAAACAGTGTCATTAAAATATTATCCAAACCTAGCATGCAACTGGATGTTCAAGTTGCGCAATCATCGAGCATTGGGGTTCTTCTGCACTCTTATGTGAGGGGGGAGGGAGGGAGAGAGAGGGGGAAAGTGCAGAGTTTTCATTTCAAGCCTAAAGGCTATGAAAGTCACATTTTTAATCTTGTGGCAATTTTGGGTGTTTTTTAAATTTCCACTCAGCTCAATTGGTCATTAGCAAATTGATTTTCTGCGAAACAAAATGTGTTTTTTTATAAATTTGTCGATTAAAACAATAAAAGCAAACCATTGTAAAAATAATTCTTAATATAATATAAAACTACAAAATTCAATTTAAAAAAAAGTAACATCATTGTCTCACCGAAAAAACTTGAAGTATTATAAGACACGCCGTTGGAAACAAGTTTATTCAGCCATCGAACAAATCCCTTGTTATCCAAACGAACTTTCCCGACTCTCATCATCCGTCTCCTCGCCAACTCTCTGAAGAAAAGGGAGAGGGGCCGGAGGGAGGGGGGATACTTTGAACATCAGACATGACCACTGCGCTCAAATAATACGAGCACTGGAGCTGGAGTGAGGACTCCCATTGGGCGACCATGCACACATTCCATAATCCACATGGAAGCCGGGCGGATGAATGCTATTCGGAAGAGAAGGTGGAGAAGGCCGCCTCCAACCTTTGCTTTTGCATATTTAGTCGTTTTGCATCTGTCTTGAGTGTTTGATTAATTAATTCATATACGTTTGTTTTGTATGTAAGAAAGCAAGTATGGAAAAACATTTAATGTATCTTTGAAAGCCAGAAATAGGGTTTTAAAACTAGGATGTAGCACTTCATCCTATGACAAACACCATGCGAAAGGACTCTACCTTTTTCTACCTTCTGTTCATAAATTATGTCAGAATCTTTTCTCCTTATTTTTGACTCCCTGTGTCACAAAGTGTCACACTTCACACAGTTTGTCACATGTCACGTTCTCCTACCAAGGATTTCATAAAATTTAATAGGATTAAAACAAAATTTGAAAAAGCCTATTTTTATACATCGGTAGTTTACTCATAATCGATTCAAACCGAAAGTTAAAAAAAAATGTATGAATTTTTTAATTTTGTTTTGTTTTGTTTGTTTAACGATTTTCAATGTTTTTTAGGCGACGTGTGATGTCACAATTCTTGTAACCCCCCCCCCCCCTGTTTCCCTTGTCACAAAATATCACCGTTTTATAACTCTCCCCACCCTCCTTATCCAAGCATGACATCATTTGTGGACGCTACTTTTACTCAAAAAGATGTACAGTGGTCGGCCACGCTTAGTATTCCCTCAAGTGATTATTATAGCCCAGTGGGTACGACCGACCTAAGGATTTTGGAAAATGTTTGGGTCTAGAAGTAGAGTATCCGGGATCCTGGCTGTGGAAAGAAGGGGCTCTCTATTTCAAAGTGCAAATCGTTCAAAGTGCGTTTCCTTGTTGCAGCTCTCCCAGTTGAGCGGGCGGACGGGCGTCGTGCTGCGGGCGTTCCACGCGTCCATCGCCGCCCTCGACCTCTCCCGGGACGCCTCCCAGCTGGACGCCGCCCGGGACGCCTACAGGGAGGAGGGGAGGGGGCTGGGCATGGCGGGCAAGTTCAGGAGGGAGCTCAACAGGATCCTCAAGAAGGTGGGTCGCCAACCCGCACCACACCATCCCCTTCCGCGTGCCACTTACAGTTCATTTCAGCAGAATTAACAAAAAAGCCCGTTTTTTTCTCAACAAAAAATATTCCAGTTTTATTTTATTTTTCAAAAATAGAACACAGACACGTGTTTTTTTTAATCGGGATTTTTTTTAAACCGGTTTTATTTAAAACGCACATTTTACTTCTTTTTTTGTTTAAATATAAAGTGTGCGACCCAATGTTGTTAGGGTTCTATTCAGTGGCGGCCCGTGGTCGAAAATGTTAGTGCAGCCGAAATCATGTGCCGAAATCATTTTGTCTTATAATGTTCTGAACTACCTTGACTTGCTGAAGACAATAATTTATATCTAAAGATTTTTTTTGAAGAATGTCATATAAAACATCTGTTTGTTGAAAAATAAAATCAAAAATTAAAGATAAAAGTGTGAATCCAAAATCATTAAAATAATTCAGAAATCCATTTGTCCATCGAATCGCTCCCATTCACTCCCTCAGCAGCCATTCCTTCCACAGGGTTGCGAAACAACACTTATCAATACCGCCAAAGCTGAAACAATTATCGAGCCAAGGGGCTTTTCCTCCATCAGGCAAAGCCGTCTAGAGATGCTAGTAAAATACTCGGTCCCCTCCCCACACGTCCCGCCGATTCAAACACGGGAGCCAATCAATTCACAGAATTCCCAACTACAGCTCGAGTTGAAAAAATCCTTTTGAGCTGCGTTTGTGACGTCACAGCCTCATTTTAACGTGAAGGGGAAGTCATACCACGTAAGGTTGTCATGACAACGATGCAGCCGATTTCTGACTTCGCTTTTTAGCTGCAATTTTCATTGACTGAAGTTTTTTTCCCTTCTGAATTGTGCATTACGGCAAAAAGGTTTGCTTTTTATCGGAGATTTTGTTTACTACCGTAGAAATTTCATTTTCAATTATAATCTTCATTTAAGAAAATTAGTAAAATATCTGATTTTAGTTTTTGATGAATTTATGTGCAGCCCGGCTGTACTTGCTGTAGTGGGCGAGCCGCCACTGGTTCTATTAAAGTAAATAGAGCATACTTAAAAAAAAATCCTTTCTTGACAAACAATGGGACTATTGCACTTGTGGTATGTGGGGGTAAAAGTATGCAATTTTGGGTTCTTACGATATGTAGAAAAAAATTTCATCCGATTTCTCACGATCGGTCCTGCATGACACGAATGCATAAGTATCCGTTACTCGTCTCACGGAAGTATTTTATTGTTTTCTAAACACCACTACGTACTTTGGCCCCATGCGTACTCTCGTCCCCCACCTACCCCATATTCCGACCAATTGTTCACTACTCATACATAGGATTTGAACATCTCGGTTGCAGTATTTTAATAGAATAAAATACAAGTAATAATTGCCAAACTACAGGCTCTAATCCTACCGAAGTTGGTCTTGTCTAATAACAATTATTTTCATAATTTTAAATAAAGTAATAATGTGGATTTTTATATAGAAATTTGCATTAAAAATATATTAAAGGAAAACAAATTCCATATTAAAAACTTGTGTTAGCGACTCCAGATCCTAAGATTTTTTTTATAAATAAGGTTGAATATTAAATTATATCCAATAGAAAGCGACAGGTGTTTTGTGCCAAAATAAAATTATTTGTCTTAAAAAAGGCTTTTTTTTTTGTTTAAACCGAATATTTTATTTTCTGGTATGTTCAGTGAATGTCTCTATGAAACTCAAAATACTAAAAACGCGAGTAATCAAAAAATGAGGTGTTTGTGTGCATTTATTGTCACTGGCAATAAAAGTCGAATTGTATTAGTTACAGATAGTTACAGATAAAAAGAAAATTTCGTTACTCAATTATTAACCTCTTAAATTTTTCTAATCAAGCAATATTCGCACTTTTATACAATCAACTGCAGTGCAATTCAGTGAAAGTGTGTAACAAATAACTGTTTGTTTTATTCTTTCACCCTTAGTGAATCTGGACATAATTAGTAGTTTAATGTCTGGTTTTAAATTCAAAGATATAAATGTTTAATATGTTAAATACAAAAACAAAGTTTATTTCCTTTCAACTCAAGTCTTTTGCGGAATTTTGGATGTTGTTGAACAGTAGGAAGCACTAGTACAAAATTATTGAACATTACGATTTCTATGCCAGTCTAAAAACTTTTCCAGAAAATAGTAATAAACAAACTTATATTTCGAATGAAGATATTTTTGAAGAATTATGTAAGAACTTTCGTTTGGTATATTACAAATGTTTTTTTTTAATTAAAAAAAAAATTAAAGTAATTTCATGCAAGTTTTTGTTGAGGAATTGAATTATTAAGTAGAGTAAAAGTAATAGATAAAATAAAATTAATACTAGCCCAGTAAATTTAAGATTTTATATGACACTAATTCATAATTAGCTGAAAATTTGAGGATTAGTACCTCTTTGCATGTGTAACGAATCCTGAAAAGTCCCTTAATTTTCCATGTGAACTTCAATCCAAAATGGCAAATCAAATATGGCCACCAAGCAATTTTGCCTTTGTTTGATATTATCCTCATATCTAAGTTAAAAATTAACATTTTTAAATTCTGTAAAAAAACTTTTTTCTTTACAAGGATTATTGTTTCAATGTATGTCATCAAATAACCAATAAAAAATTTCAAATCAGTGTACAATAATTTTTTAACGTTGAAACCCAAAACACCTGTATTCTAAGTTTGGAGCTGAACTCATAATTTGGGAATATAAATAAATCGAAAATTTTTTTGTAGGTAAGGAGATGTTGCTTCTCGTTGGGCATTTTCTAATGTAAATTAAAAAATATAAATTAAAAAAAATTATGATATATTCCATTTGTTCTGTTAAACTTTGAAAATAAAACCTCAGGAAAACATGCCTGCCTTTCTTAATAACTGTTATAAGTTGAGCAAAAAAGTGAGAAAGAAAAAAATATAAAGTTATATGAAATATAAAGTTATATAAAAGTTATATGAAAAACTGAAACACAAATTTTATAAAATTTAATTAGATTTATTAATATAAAAACTTAAATATAACAAATATAATACAATAATACTAGTAATACTCGTAAGAATAACTTATTCCATAGCTCATAAATAAAAAAAATAGAGACTAGTCATTCAACACCATCTCTCATAACGTTATTAGGACGAGCTGAATTTTTACCCGACTCTCCTAAGCAAGAGGTACAAAACTTGAACAATGAAGGTCTGGCTTCTTGCGTTGACATCTTACGTCCAGTTGCAGTTATTTTGCAGTCACAAGATTTTAGTTGTAGAAGTTCTTCGGAAACTGCGGTAAACGTTGAAGGTACTGGGTTCAATCTTCTGTCCTCCATGAACCATCTCCATTTAGTAACATTCAGGTTTTTCCCCCAACCGCTGTTGAACTTGAAAATAATACGAAGTGAGCTGCTGCACTTGTTGGTAGAAGAGTTTTCACACGCATATGTTAAAGTTTGAAGAGAGGGTTTTGATACTTCTTTACTCCAGCGGATGTATTTCAGATTATCTAGAGAATTAATTAATTTTCCTCCAAAAACGTGTTTCAGGAATACTTCTCCAATTTCAATTTCACTGACCTTTTGAGGATCAAGTTGAGGGCTGTTCAACTGTTAAATCAAAGAACACAGTTCGTGATTTTTCTTTATCAACTTAAAAGGTAGATTTCCCCTTCTTGAATATCTCAGATGTGGTGTGACATCTAGTGGTTACATACAAAAGAGAAGGGTGTCCTTTATTGGCTCAGTAGCTATATTTTTTGTGTGTTTTGATTATATCATAGCATTTTTCTTCGTACTAAGCTGATTGTTGCCGTTAAAAATACAGTGATGTTTTTGGAAAACCTCGTGCTATTAAAATTATAAGCAGATATGTATCAGTACTTTTCACTGCGATTGATCTGGCATAAGTTTATTGTAATTGAGCAAATTAGTGAAAATGCACTCCATCCGTTCATATAACAGTTATTCCTTCAGATTGGAAGTAGCCCATCATCAACAAATTAATATTGACTTGTTCTCCGAGTTTCGTAAAAAAGTAGTTTGTTTAGTCGTGGCCAATATATTTCTGTCAAAAGCAATAGTTACAGACATTTTTGACATCATCCTTCTTTTCCTCTCCACACTTTTAATTGATGAATCACACGAGTATCCATCAAAAATCACTGCCTCACATGGAGAGAAGATTTTCTGCACCAACCTAAAATATTTGAGGCATATCTCTATGAGTGTCAGACTCATCCCAAGCTAATACGTGTATAAGAAATTCTCCATCTACAATGGACGAGTTGGTTGATGGTGGTTTAACATAAGGCTGAACTGATTCAGTAATAGCTGCTAAAGTTGCTTTTGCATTCTTCCTCAAGAAAACCTCATCAAAGAGCGAGTTGAGGGGGTAATTCATATTTGAGATGATCTCGTAAATTTTTATTTGACTTCAGCACAGGAGCAATTCTGGGAGACAACTGCAGACGATTGAATACCACACTTTAATTTTTTATTATCAATGTCATTGTTTGTATCAGATATTGATATAACTCTTTTTATTCCTTTGAAGAGTTAAAACTTTCCCAAATAAACCTTCTGCAATCGAGGAAAGTAATTTTTCACGAACATCTTTTGGATTGTCACAATTCGTTTATCACTAGCAACCAACCCACTATCTATATAATATTAAGTGCTTAGGGCAACTATCATTTATAGGATTGTGTAGCAATAGCCACTTTGATAGCTTTGTCAAATCTGAATCATCTCGTGATTGTCTGGAAGGCCGAAATTCAACATGTTGGTCTGAGGATACACAACTCTTTTTCCCAAAAATCTTCCAAGACTTCTGATACCTTCATGTATGTAGAGAACGAAGAAACACATCTTGATAAAGTAGAATCTGCCATTTCCTTCGGTCATGTATTTCTCCATCTGCTACTTTCATGGATTTCATAGACTCTGTTCTAATATCATGTCTGGTGCTACTTCACTCCATACTCTGTGTTCCCTGGTAATAGTAAAATAACTTTCAATATTTTTTTTTAATTCAGTGCTGTCCATTTTTTCTTCAGCTCTTCCTTTTTCTTATCACATTAATGGACATATTTGAAATAAAAAACGTGGCTTGCTGCGTGAAAGTGGATTTTTTATAATACAATTTTTTCTGTATGAATAATGTATTATTTTCGTACTGCGGTCATTGACGTTGACTCGACGTCTTGAAGTTTTCGAAATCAAATTATTTGATTTTTAGTTAAAAACGTTTTCCAATCCCTGGCATAGGTTGCGATATTTTGAAAGAAATACCTTATGAAGGGTAGGCTCTTGGTAATTGAGAAGGGTAACTCACTCAACTACCAAGCACTAACTCTAAATCTGGTTGTGTGTAGAGGTAATTCTGCTTTATTAATTCACAGCTCATTTATTAGAAAAGCCTTGGTATATAAAGAAACAGGCATCCTTGTAGAGTACATGGTTTTTTCCAGAACTGAAAAATGTTGTTTTTGATTTAGATATGACGAAACACATCACCTAAGAGTCTAACACAAAAAGTTATTAACGGCCATATTTGATCCGCCATTTTGGATGGAAGCACAAGAGAAAAGTTAGGGAACTTTTTAGGATACGTTCCTGAAAAGAGTTCCCTAACTTTTAACGTTCAGGATACGAGCTAATCTTGAAAATTTCGGCTAATTATGAATTTGTGTTATATCGACCCTGTTTTTGGCCTACATTTTCTGGGTTATATGGTTCAATTTTTATTTAAATTGGAAAAGCCAGATAAAATATAAAAATCATTTAAAAAAATGTACAAAACCCTTGCGGTTTAAACCTTGATTTGAACCATTCCAAACCTTTTCAAAAAAATATATTCAAATAGTTTTAATGGAAAGAACAATGGATACACTTTGTGGAATGATTTATGAAAAGTATTTATTACGAAAATTGGGACTTTATACGTAATACAGAAGTGTTACACCAAAAATATTATCAAAAAATTCAAACTAATTGAAAAACACCAAACGTTTCAAATATATATATTTTTTGAAAATGTTTCCTATAATAATTTCTAAAAACAAGATTTATATTTCATTTTGGTCCTGAAGTATGTAAATAAAACTATCAGTTCTGAGAGTATTTTTCTTTTTCATTTCCAGGTAAATACGAGTAAGTACCTCTCGCTGCATGTGCCGACATCCGAGTGTAAGCAATCGAGGAGGCAGAGTTCCCTGAAACCATTGATGCGAGTCAGGGTTCGGAAAGGATATGCTTAACAAAGTATTTTTGCATTTATATCTTCGATAAGCAGACTGCCTGGGATGTTTGAAGATGGGAGAGGTTTGACCCATTCATTTAAATGTATCATGGTCGAGCCGAGTAGTACTAAAACACAAAAAGATTTATTCCACAGAGCCAGCATATCTTCACATGGCGAGAGCAAAGCCAGGAATGACATCCCATAGGGATTTGTTACATTATATGCAGAGGAAAATGTGAGATAATGATTGTGTCGGAAACACAGTCGTTGATCGTGTGAGGGGATGCTTTAGTGAAAAAGGGTGCATGTGCACTTAAGAAGTCAATGAGTGATGTAAAATGAGAAAATGTTCGTCGTGTAGACAGTCACAGTTCTGCAGAGTCAACAGAAATCATGAGAAACAAGTGGAACAACGACAGAAAAGGCGCAAATCGTACGTAGTTATTTAAAGGGATGGATGTTAAGGAATTTTAAAAAAGGGTTAAAAAAAAAAATGTCAGTGTTTGAAAAGAGGGGGGTTACAGGAATTTTCTTTATTTCATAACCATCCCGTAAAAACGTACACATTGCCCGCGATGAGTAGCAATGCGAGAAAAAGACACGCAAAAATTAAGACTAGGATAACCAAATGGTTGATTAGACCATCGGATCAACACAAAGAATCTGAAAATGGAAAAAGGAGAAAAAAATATTAATGACAGGGGTACAATGAAAGTTTTGAAAACAATGGTGTGAAAACGACTGTGCCTTGACTCGATCGAAATAAGAAAATGATTGCATATAAATTTGTTGTAAGAAAATGAAGAATAACTGATAGGACATGTAAAATACAGAAAAAATATACTATAAAACATTTCAAAACATCAAAAGTATTCCCATGAAATATTTTAAGAGAAATGCGTGCGTAACGTAATAACACTTGTAATACTGTAAAATTATAAACAAAATGACATGTCGACAAAAATAAAACGACTATTAAGTGTGAAGACTCACACATGTTGAAAAGAGAAAAAAAATAAACCGACTGCTTACAGACGGACTAGGAGGGAACATCTGTGTACATGTCGGAGAAGATTCCAATTAACATTGACTTAGTCCTCTTCGACGCAGAAAGTAGATTGGTAGACTTCAACAAACATCTTCGTGCTTAGCGTTGTTCAAAATACTTTTCCTTTGGAAAATTCAATTTTTGTTTTGAATTTTAAGTGAAAGACTAACTTAACTTCATCAGTTGCAGTTGTCGCCAAGTGCATTTGAAAACGAAAACACAAAAATCTATACCAATTTTAATACAATTTTAGTATCAAAATGGCATGTTTTGGGCAAGATGTTGTTTGGGCGGAGAGGGACCTTTTTCATCAAAAAAGGTGTTAAAAAAGTACTGATATGGCCATTTTGAAGAAAGTTTGAATTTTTGGAAAACAGTTCATGTTTAGTGAGTGAGTGCTGATAATCACTCACTCACTAAACACAATAACATCGTTGCGATGATAATTGGCATGGAAGTGGTTTTCGCATAGCTGTTCTTCAACAGTTAGTTGCTTTCGTACTGTTTTCGCTCTCATGTGGTACTGAAGTACTTCCTGTGTGAACCCATTCGAATACCATGTCAAATGCCGACGTTGATGTCTTATCTGACGTTGTGCTACCTCATAGCAGCAATCTTCCAAAAATGTCAACTTCCAATAATAAATGTATACAGCTCGGTTCATTGTAGCGTTCGTCTGCTAACTTGAGGTGCGTGAAGCAATTCAATGGCATGGATATCTACGCGTACTTGTGGTAGCGTTCCATTGACCTTCGAAAGTATTAGAGCATCAATTGAGGAGGGGAAATCCAAAAATAATTGAAAATTGTACAGATTTATAACAAAAATATATCTGTGTATACAATAAACGAAATAAAGCACTTTACTTACTTTGATATTCGATTAGCGTAATCCACCTAAAATTGAAACATGGCAATTTGCTGTCTTCTTGTTGAAACGAAAAATTAGGTTGCAGTTACCAGAAGTCAACCAATCGCTGTCTGAGTAACGACAGTGCTATGACGTCATGACAAACAAGTATCAGGAAATACGGTTTTAAAACCGTTAGTTAGTATAAGTTAGTGTTACGGTTATAAACCGTAAAATATACAACATTTATTTCCTTATAAATAATGAGGTTTTTTTTTAAGAGTGACTGTGTAGCTCTTCATTTTACGACAATATATACCTGATATTTTTATATACTTGATTTTATAAGTTGCAGTGAAAAATCACTGCAACTTACGATTAGTTCCTCCACGAAAAACAAATGTGATTTTCTATAGTTCCAGTTACAATTATTTTGTTATTATTTTTTTAAATGAAACTACTTGAAAATCAATTTCTCGACATATAATGTAAATTTTCATGCTTGCTGACCCTAGAAACATAAAAAAAATACTATTATCACACTCTAAAGAGGACATTTTTTTAGCGGTCATCATCTTGGAATACCATCCGAATTAGTTTCCACTGTGATTTTAAGTAAAAAATAACATTGTATTTGAATTCCTTAACCATAACCATTAAATACATAAGTCTTACATGCCACTAGTACCACATTCCAAAGTGAAATTTTTTATACGGGTTATCATGGGCGCCATCTTGTTCAATTTCAATTTAATATATTTCAATTTTAACAGAGTGGCATCCATCGGTTTTCATATTTACATACCATAAACTTTCAAAATCAATGAAAATATTTTCTCAACAATTTACAATATTCCAAAACAATGTTGAGGTATTTTTGTATTTGGCGCCCTGACTCTTCTCCTCCTTCCTCCAGGCCTGGTGTCGGAGGAGGATCACTCCTCGGTGTTCGTCCGCTTCGGGGCCAGGGAATGTCCGCCCGGTGTCGTCCACCTCTACGGGGGACACGCCGCCTCTTCGCCTCGCCTCCAGATTGGGTCCGGGGGAGACCTCCTCTGCGCCCCCGCCTCCCCCGCGTGGGAAACACGAGGAGGAGGAGTGTCGGCGGCGGGGAGGAGGGAGGCGGGCCCCCGAGTGGCTGGCGTCAAGTACGGGTTGATGGGGAGGGCGCCCGTGACCGTCGCCCCGGACAGGCCCATGAGCGGAGTGGCCTGCGCTGTCTGCCTGGTGAGGAAGAGCACCGTCTTCACCTTCTACGGTGAGTCTTTTTTCATCCCTTCTCTCTATCAAAAAACCGGCGTGGTTTTACTCTCGAGTCCGTAGGATTGAGGTTCAATTCTTAGTATGTGTAGAGCGATCTGGAAATCGAAAGATTGCCAGATGATTATGCCACTTCAGAGGCATAGGCATTTATTTTTTCGAGATGGGAGGAGGAAATTCCAAATAAAAATATAACATTACAGAATTATTTTTATTGGCTACCAGTGAAACACGCAGGTAATATAGTTTATGGCAAATATAATGAAACACGTGAATTTCTTTATTTTTCTCCTGAGAGAGATTTGAGAAAAAAATAAAAACAAAAACTGGCAAATCAGTACAATTTAAGATGAGATTTTGCGAGCCGTGGCTGCACTTGCCTCTTTTCTCCTGACAAATGGAAACAACGGACATTGAGAAAAAAGAAAAAAATGGTAGATGATAGAAAAATCTAATTGCAAGTTCTTGTAGTTAAATATCTCCAAACACTGTGCGCTGAGTTTTGTTTCTGTTTTCCTTATAGTTGACTCAAGTAACAGTTTAGAAATATAAATAAACCCGGCTGCGCATGCCTCACTTTACCCTAAATAACGATAAATATTTGATTTGTTATTTAAATATCATTAAATCTTAGATCTTTGCCTTCCTTTTTTATGCATTAGAGTCTGATTACTCGAGTTTTATTCTTCTGTAGTGTCTTCCGACTCGTCTAGAAAATTCCTCTCTCTCTTTTTCCCTGCAGGTGCGGAGGCGAAGGGGTGTCCCTTGGAAGGGGGGTGGCACCTCCTGTACTCCGGCCACCTCATGACTCCTTCGGAGGCGGGGGGGAGGGCGGAGGGCGCGTGCGTCGACACCTCCCTCCTGGAGGCGCGGAAGGAGGCGGGGGGAAAGGACGAGCAGAGCCTCGACTTCGCCACACTTCGCGGAGACTTCGTGGAGTGCGCCGTCTGTTCGAAATGAAGCAGGACCTTCAAAAGAACTGTTTTTTTATCGTCCACAATTCCTTTACGATATTTTTATTTTTGATACCAAAATATGAATCCCATAATCCAGGCCTGTGAAATTTTTTAGTGAATTGCAGTTTCAAATGAAATGATCGGCAGACGACTTCTTTGAAAAGATTCGAGCAAACCGGAGGAGGTCCGAACCAGACCCAAAATGGTCCGTGGAACTGCTTTTGACCATGGCGCTATTTTTTTAAACTAAATAAAACTTATGTATTAGAAGCTGATTACTTGAGTTTGATTTAATGTTATTGGATTTTTTTTTTGGTATTTTTATACACTTGTTTTATTTTTTATAGCGATTTAACGAAAAAGATCGTCTGATGCATCGTCATTGTCAATTAGTTGAGATATTTTATTTATTAAAAATTTATGTTAACAATACATATCAGGAGAATTCTCTCATTCACAAGAGAGTGGACAAACGGCAGAGAGAGGGAATTCTTCAGACAGAAAAGTGACATATTTAAAAAATTCACATTTCGGCAGTCGAAGGCGAGTCCGTCGAAAGAGCGCTTCACGAAAACTTCGAAATATGTGAACAAGAAGTGAGAGAGAGGTCAATCATTATGCTTCAACAATTTTGTAAAACAACCAAAACGCACTCGAACTTAAGAATTACATTATATATATATATATATATATATATATATATATATATATATATATATATATATATATATATATATATATTATAAAATCCTTGTGTCATTCCCCCCACTACTTTATACCTACGTGGTAAAAAACACGTAATTTTTACGGCAAATTAACCTGTATATTTTACGGTTTAGAACCGTAATGCTAACTATATTGGTTTAAAATAGTTTAACTATACCAACTTACAGTTAAAAAAAACTTGAAAAAAACACGTTTTATTAAATGTACTAAAATGTAAAAATAAATAAATTGTTGAATGCATAAGTGGATGCAGAGTAATATTTGCATTTTTAATTCCAATTTTGTTGTGAATAAAATGTGAAGTAGATTAGTCTTGTCCTAACAATGTTTGGTTATACTTGCTATATTTAGGCAGTACCTACCAGCATAAGAGAACCTCTACGTTACACTTATATTCATAGTTATCGTAGATACGTATTCTATACTTCTTGAAAACTGACTTTTGTAAACATTACCTTTTCATCCACTTCCCCTTCAAACTTTTTTCGCGTCAACTACTTTTAAATATGTTGAATATACTTGTATTGGAACTGAATAAAAATAAAAGCGTGGGGCGCTCATAATTTAGATAAGAAAATTTATAATACTCGAACCAAAAATACCTTAACTGTATTACCTATCTAGTATTTAAGATTTCAAATGAATTTTTTTTAGAAAAAGACCTGAAGTTTTTAAAGAGGATATGCGAGCGCCCCATGCTTTCATTTTTAATCATGTGACGAATAATGATTAGACCGAATGAATCGTTGAATGCCGTATATTCGACAGCCGAAATACAACTTTCTTTAAAATTCTTTATACAGGTAAACAACTAAAATACATGAAGTAAAAGTTTAGGACGTAAAAATATCATAATACATATGTATTATAGTATCAGTATATAAAATAATAATACTATTTTATATTAATCTAATAATAATAAGTAATACTATTAAATCTAATAATAATAATTATTATTAAAAAGTAATAATATTAAATCTAATAATAATAAGTAATACTATTAAATCTAATAATTATAAATAAGTATTAATATTAAATGTAATAATAATAATTATTAATAATACTCATATATATTATTTCAGTAGTAAAGATCATTTTTCAAAGGATATTCATAATCAACGGATCTTAACATGTGAGGAATAAAAAAAGGGGAATTTCCTGGTGTCGTGACGCATCATAGTTTTGCCTCATGAATATTAACGTGTTTTTTTTTTAAATGCGTTTAAAAATAATTCGTTTGCAAGCATTTCTTTAAACGAGCCGTTGGTAGTGCTGCCATCTACAGGTAGAATTATTTAAACGGAGTGCTATTAATGAGTAGTTACAACGAATGTGTAACTACTTTGTGTGGGGGAAGTGTTGTGCATGTGATCATTTTCGCACGGGCATATGATATATAAATAATAAATCGATAATCATTTTAATTAAAATAAAGTTTTTGTCATTCTATCATTGTTAATATCTGTATTGTGATGATCAAAATAAAAAAAAATTACTGTTTAGGATTAATAGGTTTTGTAAAGATATTTTAAATTTTAATCACTGATTAATAAAGCTGCATATTTCTGAAAGTGATTAAAAAATAGTTCAATTCACAGAAACTTATTTTAATTCAGTTAAATTTTTTTTACTCATTACAAGCAAACAATAATTCAAATCTGATTTTTTTTCCTTCCAAATCTTGTTTTTACGCCATTCTTCTATGACAGCTACTCGGCTGATGATTGGGCGAATATTAAAAGTGTTCGCTCTCACTGAATATTCAGCATATGTGCCGAATGAATAGGCCGAATACCAAACGAATATTCGTCCAATCCCTACAAAAAACAGCATTCCACAATTTTAATCAAAAAAGTCTTTGATGTGTGATGACTGAACAAAACAAGCAGTACAATCGAATGAGATTACAATGTCGACAAATGAAATCACAGTTGTCTCCCCCAAGCAAATTATAAGTAAATCATGCAAAAGGTCGCATCTACTGTTCACGTGGTGTTGGGTCTGTGTCCTCTGCAGACCTGCTCCAATCTCCTGCTTTTTCCTTCTCCCAGTTGCGTCATTCTGACGCAGTTCTACGCATGCTCCAATCGTCTTTATAGTTTTACTAAATCGTAATATTACCAGACCGTACGACAGGGGATGCTATCCCATGAGATATGCTTTCTCTTCACATGTATTTATGGCAAAAAGAAATAGTATTTTCACACTCGCGTTGTAATAGGGATTGATTTGCGATGATTTTCAATCGAATTTTGTATTGACTTGAAAATGTAGTACATTCAATGAACAAAAAAATATTTTTAGTTATTATGTATAATAACTTAGCATTATTGTATAATAACGTAACATTATTCGTTTAAGTTTAAATCTAATTTTTAATACAGAGCGTGTGTTAATTTCTGGAACTTTCATTGGTGGCAAAAAAAACAACTAATGACAGGGTAAATCATGATGGAACTTAAAACTAATAACACGGTAAAACATGATGGAACTTCATTGATGGCAAATAACTAATGACAAATAGTGGTTTAAAAAAGTTTAAATTGTGTTTTGTTTGACATTCTCCAAAAGATGAGAAACATGCCCTCACGGGTTTTTTTATAATGATTCTAGACCCTGGATTGGTTGGTTGGTCAATTGAATAAATCAACCTACCGGCCGGTCTGGTGTCTCGGAGGGAACGCGCGGCCGCTTCGGAGGAAAAGCGCGGGGACATGTTCCCCAGATTAATTAAAAATATTTTGGGAATGTAACCCTTTAAGCGGAGTTTATTATTGAAGGGTTAATCCATTCAAGTATTTTGCCAGTTACAATTGTTTGAATTGCTAGAATAATTTATCCTACAAAAGGGAGGGATCTCTTGTCATTTTCATTCATATCAGGTGTCGTTGAAAACACCCAAACTTACGCACCTGTATAATCGTTAAAGACGTTTAGATGATGACAGATGTAACGTGCAACTTCCTCTATACACGGAGGAGATGTCCTTTGAAAACGACGACGAACGAAACTGGGCACCCTTCGATCACGCGTTCGCCGCACTGTGACATTACATCCATTCTACACGAACGAGTAAAACGCGCGTGAGCTTCTTCGTGATTCGAACTATCATACCGAAATGTCATAAGTATGGTATGACATCTCGAATCACAGAGAAGCTCACGCGCGTTTTACTCATTCGTGTAGAATGCCTTAAAATCGGTAGGCCTTAAAATCGGTATTTGAATCCACAATTCTCCGAAGTCCGATTTCCAGGAGAGTTTCCTTCTAGATATGTACTATACAGTTTCTCCAATAGCTCATTATATAGCTCTAGTATGACGTCAATTTAATCAACCAAAAATATCCAAATTGATATAAAGCAGCCAACACAAAACCTTCGAAATTTCTCAATTTCTTTAACGAAATTCATAAACATCGAAATTGTCACCAATATATATATTTGGGTAACCTACTTACTTGAAAGGTTCGCTTAAAATGTAGCGTTTTTATGTGAATATTTAAATATTTGATACTTACGTATTATCGCAAGCATTTTAGTTATCTAATCAAATGAAACAAAATGATCACTTGTCGATAATTTTTTTACCATTTGATAAAAAAACTTATTCATTTTTTTTAAATACCCAAGTCACCTACGGGCATGTACTAGGCAAGGTTTATTCAAATTATTAAAAAATTTAAGAATAAAGAAAAACGCATCGGATTTTTTTAAAATTAATAACATGACTTGTTTTCAGTTAGATCAACAACTGCAATCGGTAAATTTGAGAAATCTGGCAGTACTTAACCAAGTTATCTTTCATAAATCAAAGTAAGTAAAGCAACCAGCTTGCCTGGTTGCTTCAGCGTAAACATACCTTAACGGACTCATGGGTAGAGGGTCAAATATCAATACTGAGAATTCAGCAAAGCCGTGATCGTAGGTTTGTCAGTTTTGTCCTCCAGCACCTGCCAAAAAAACGCGAGTCTTGTGTAGGGAACAGGTGCAAACTAACCATGTCTTGTCAAACTTTACATTCGTAGTGTTACACTTGTTCTTCATCTGATCACGGGGTTTAAACAACACCACCTAGACTGGTTTAAATGACGAGGCAGTGTATCCGGTCTTTTGGGAAAGAACCTGAACTGTCGCTAATAGCCCATTATGCAGTTCTAGTAAGACCAAGTTGGTTTTTTTTTGGTTTGTTTAATTAACGTCGCACTACAGCTGCACAGTGGGCTATTGGCGACGGTTCGGGGCCTATCTCGAAAGAAAGTCCCGGGAACGATGCCTCGTATTTTTGAACCATGGTCAGATGCGAGGACAACACCTGAACTGGCACCCGACGCAACCTCAATAGGCGTCAGGACATTCGACCCCGATCAGATTTATGGCGCACCAGTCCCGTATACACGCCAGTATAATTTGTTGGATGTTCTGGACGACTTTCTAGTATTTTTGTAGCGAAGCTGGCAACCCTCCGATCGCAAGATCACTACTTTTTTACTTTTCTTTGTCAAGTCCATCGCACGGATTCGAACCACCAATCCTCTAGCTGAACGCCTTTATCCACTGAGCAAGTGGGGCTCAGTAAGACCAGGACCACTATCACTAGGGGAATGCGACGAAGGGGAGGGGGGGGGGGTGCGATCGACAATAATTGAAGACGCGGATGCGAGAACTTGAACTTTTATCCAATTTCTATCTGTTTTACGAGCCCCAGTTGCTCAGTTGGTAAGGCGTTCAGCTACTAATCAGAGGATTGGTGGTTCGAATCCGGGAAATGGACTTGACATAGAAAAGTAAAAAAGTAGTGATTTTGCGATCGGAGGGTTGCCAGCTTCGCTACAAAAATACTAAAAAGTCGTCCAGAATATCCAACAAATTATACTGGCGTGTATACGGGACTGGTGCACGATACATCTGATCGGGGTCCAAAGTCCCGACGTCTATTGAAGGCGTTGGGTGCCAGTTCAGGTGTTTGCTCGTCATCTGACCATGGTTCTAAAATAATGAGGTGCATGTATGAATGTGTGTGTGTGTTCCCGGGTCTTTCCTTCGAGATAGACCCCGAACCGTCGTCAATAGCCCACTGTGCAGCTCTAGTGCGACGTTAATTAACAAAACAAAACCATTAACATGCGAATGTTACTGTTCATTCACTAATAATAATTCGTCTTCGATTCTCGAGCCACAACTTTTCCATTCCAATAACTTTTGAATATATTGAAATCTATATAAAAAGAACCTAATAGCCGAAACATAAAAAAAATCTTTATATTTTAAACAAAATTGCCAAAGTATGTAATAAGTTTGAATTTTTCTTTACATGAACATGTAAAATGTTGAATATGCCCCCCCCCCCCCTTCTCAGCGCCAGAACCCTTCTTGACGACGGCCCCAGTGTGCGGGCATGTGAAAAAATGAGCGTCCTGTGCGCCAAGGAGACATCGGAGTGCCTCGATCAGCGTCCAGACGGAGTTATCTCGAGATCCTTCGAGAATCCTCCCACCTGCTCTCTTTCTCTCGAGATAGAGGAGGGACGAGGAGAGTTGCGAGGAATCAGCACACTCGGCTCGCCCATATCACACATATATAAGCAGCAATCAAGCATTTCCATTTGTACCTCACCCTACGGTGACAGAAGAAGTAAACATTTAATTTTAATATTAAATAGATCTTACTTTAGTATTAGTATAGTTGTAAACAACTGAGGTAAGTGATGTGTGTTTTTTCCATTGTCTTTATTTAATATGAGGTAACGGCATTTTATTTTTTTAAAAAAGCAAAAATACACGTTCTTCGCACGGATTTGTTTAGAACGACGTTTAATGGACGATAATAAAATAAGTTGTTTACCTTTCAAGATTTAGAGAATCCCGTATATCACTTCGC